>FR990079.1:2430000-3630000 GCA_905404285.2 Erannis defoliaria | reverse complement strand
GCTCGGCGTGCGCGCGCGCGGCCGCGTGCCGCCGGGCGCGCGCCGTCTGCAGCGCGCTCGCGAGCCACGCGGCGCGGTTGCAGCGCGCGGAGTTGCAGCACGCCTTCTCGCACAGCGACTCCAGCGACACGCTCCACGACGCACCTGATCAACACGCACTTACTCGTTTACACAGAGTTTAAGCCGGCGATACATTTTCTTGAAGTTTGTTAAGTCAAGGCTTGCTATTATTCTTATTATTATATATGTTTGGCCCTGGGACGTGGGTATGCCCTAAAACTGCATCCAGAACCACCGGAGGACGGGTAACAGCGTCCTCTTGGTTAAAAGTGAAGAGCATTCTGCGATCCCCAAGCCGCTGGCAAGCGTGGGGATTATGGCAACCCCTCCCCTTAAGGGAAGGCCTTCGTCCAGTAGTGGACGTCTCCGGGCTGTAGATGACATGTTGGCCCTGGCTCGCCGACGCGAGCATACTCAAACTAATACACGGCGGCTACTACTTGCCTGCATGTTGGTCGAGTCATGTTGCTTAAGAGCAGCCGTCATCAAACAGCCGAGTGATGCAGGCCTTTGCGGTACGGTGCAGAAACAGCGACTGATCCGAAGTAATCGATGAGTCACGCTAGCCCACATGAGGGCGCGCGACACGTACTCTACCGTTTATAAATAAATGACTTGGAAGATAGAGAGATATAAAGTGGCAAGATGGTGTACCGATCTCCTTCTGCTCGACCTCGTGGCGCAGGTCCTGGCCCGCGCGCCGCAGCAGCGCGCACAACACGCACGCCAGCGCGCACGAGTGCACGCCCAGCACGCACCGCGTCACGTACTCCGCCGTGAACCTGCAAACAAACAACATACATGTTATGCAGTCGTGATGCTTACCACCAGCAGGACCAGCATGCGCCTCGCGATAAAATTTTACGTGTCTTTATGTCGTGCGAAAACGTGACAGACTGATACAGAGACGTAGCCTTGTCCTGTTTTTAAAAAAATTTTGTCACGGTCCGCCTGCTAGGCCTGCAGGTGACTGTCTCGCTCGTCAAGTCACTCCATTTAAATGAAAAAAAGGTTCTTATTACATTGATGGCAGTCCTCGCTGCCAGCACTAATTCGACAATCGTAGATACCGAAGACAATTTCATTTTGATATTTTTATTTTCTCCACTTTGGTGTTGCAACGGGGCGATCACACTATTCGACTTTGCGTACTCTCATATCTACATTGTTTGTTGGTAACTGTTTGTTTTCCATGGAAAATATAATGAAATTTTACTGAATTTTTGTCGAAGTTTTTTTGATTTTGTACTATATTAAAACTATGGTCAGCCAACTCAGGCAGGGACAAAGAGAATTGATTTTTCAGCGCGATTTCTCCGTCCATCCCATCGACCCTAAATAAATTGCATCTAAAGAAGCAAACAAATAGTGAAGCCGGTTACCTCCTGACGGGCTTGCAGAGCGCGGCGTCGTCCCCGTGCGCGCCGGCGGCGGCCTGCGCGCACAGCGCCAGCACCTCCGCCACGGTCTGCACGCGCCGCACCAGGAACATGTCCTCCAGCACGGAGCGCACGGCCGAGCTCTGTAACGCCGCCTGCACACATACACATTTTTACAAAACACCAGCAAGAAGAGGTCCACATTTTTTTAAAAGTCGGTGTGTGTGTAAGCGTCACGCCTGCCCATAAAAGTAGCAGTGCAAGAATTGTGAACTTACGAATACAATCCTGCGCCGCACTGCAAGAAGAGCGATAGTAAACACGAAGAAGAGAGAATAAACGTGTGTCCAACGCGCCTGTGTCGTTCACTACTTTGAACGGAGAAGATGACGAAATTGTTAAATGTCGTCCGACCAGCGAGCAGGTAGCCGAGACAACAGTCACTTTCGTTATACCCGGGTTAACGTTAGAACAGTTATTTATCAGCTTCGGACAAATGAAACTGCCAAGACTGGTTACTCACAGACATGTGCATAGCGTCGGTGATGTGATCGATCTTCCTCCAAGCCTGAGGAACTGGTATGGCGAGGTGGTCGGCGAGCTCCCTAGCCCGCAGCTCCACCGCCGCGAACAGCCCGTTGAATCCCATCAGCAGCATACGGCCGGCGGACTGGCCTTCCCTCTCGCAGGGGGACAGCAGAGCCTCGTACCGGGCGCGGAAATCCGCTGCTAAAATCTGGGCGCTAGCGGCTGGCGACTGAAAACAAAATCGACAAATTCTAAATCAGACTAAGGTTGACCAAACGTTGTGAAGCCGTAACATGACCCGGAAAAAATACTTTTTAACTCTAAAACAACTTAATATTAGATATATCATCGTTCTTACCTCCATGTCCATAATTAAGTATCTTAGGTGCATCTCCAGCTGTGCCAGTAACTCATTTAATGGCACGGGCGAGTTCAGTATGACCGCGTTAAGCTCGTTTATCATCATCAATGCCGACGGGTCTTCCGAGTGGATTTTCTTCAACGCTTCGGGCAATATAATCGTGGTAAAGTTGTAATTTAGTTGTACCAAGTCTGCCAGGAGCAGGTTTGCTTGACGCACGCATTCTACAGCCACTGGCATGGCAGCGTCTTCCGCGGAAGCTGATTGCAACGGTAAGAGGGAGAGCAGCTCAACGGCTTGTGTCGATAAAGCGCTCATATCGTCCAAAAACCATTCACCTTCCCTTGAAGTCAAATCGACGAGGCAGTCGCCCGCGCTTTGCGCTCCATTTTCCAGCATCAGGTATCGTCTATTCAGGTTACACAGCATGCCGATAACGACAGATTCTAGAGCGGCTGCGGCTCCTTCTTCGGTTCTCACCCAGTTGCTGATGTTTGCCTTCGCTTCTATGTAAGCTTCTTGAGCTATAGCGAGCGCGTCTAGTCCACCTTCAATGTTTAATCTCTCAATTGACTTCTTGAGATTGGCGTTGGCTTCAGCGCTGATAGCTTGAAGCCTATAGCTGTAAGCGACCATTTGCTGCGTTTCGCCTTTGTTATTTTCTGCGTTCACTAATGCTGTGACTTGATTCGACATCTCCCTGCAAACTTCTGGAGATTTGCTCTCGAGAGCTGTGGCAAGGAATTTCCTAAACATAACAATGCGATGGTACTCGGTGTGGCTTTGGGGGTAGTATTGCGAGACAGCCACGAATTGCGACAAAAGCTCCAAGCAAGTTCTGATGAGATGAAGTGTTTGTTTCATGGCCTGGTTGAGTTCAACTTCTGCTTGCTCACATTGAGTGATCATAGAGCTCTGACCAGCGTTTGTCAGAAACTCTTTGATGTGGTCGAATATGGGTAGACTTTCCCCTTCGGGTGCAGAAAACTCTTGGACCCAGTTCATCAGCTGAGGCCCATTGATGACCTCAGTTGTAGTGGCAAAGGATTCGATTTGCGTATCGAAGTCTTTGAGGATTTTGACGAGCGCTTTCATAGAGTCTTCGACTGCATTTTTAGCTTGTTTGTAGGACGAATACTTTTGAGATATTGCGTAGAGAGGATGGTTGTTGAGGTTAGGTCCATAGGCCTCTATCTCCTTGATCAAGGCCATTTGCTGGTGGCATTCTTGAAGTTTATTCTCCACGGATTTTAGCTGTTCATTTTCCTCGAGCCAGTTGTCAGCACATTGTTTGATTTCTGGCAGTACAGCGAGAAACTGGTCCCTGAAACAATAGCTTTCGTGTTAACCAGCCGGTCGTGAGTGTCGGTGAATTTTTAACGGGATAGGAGTCGACTGCGTGAATAATTTACAGTTGAACGGGAAGTTAGTGAAGTTAAATGACATTGCTTTTATTTCGCTGGCATCTCTTAAATATTAGATTTGCTCAAATGTTTGTACAATATTAACATAATACTCAAAGAATAAATGAGATTGAATCCCTCCGAGGCGAGACACGTTAAATATTCAGGTCCTTCGAGCTCAGAAATGTATGACTATTGAATCAAACAAAGGCAGCCCGATATTTCACTGCAGTAAACTTACAAAATCATAAAGCCATTACAATCTTTCGAATTTCATGTTTCTTTTCAAAGTTGTATTCGATCCTTTGTAGATGAATAGAAAATGTAATTCAAACAGTAGAAACATGTACTACTTTTTTTGTGAAATGTTCTTAAAGAAACAATATTCAAGTAAAAGTCAAGTACTTGTTCGTACAAGCTTTTTGTTTCATGTCACGTACTCACATTATCGTGACGCAGAGAGAATGGAGTCGGTTACAAGTACATACAGACTGACATGTTAAGTCACAGCCATTGTAGAATGAGGACGAGCGTGTATTTATTTAATATTCTGCAGTACACGCGTTCACTCGAGTCGAAAGAGGGGGTTTGTTTCCTTAGGGGTAGTTATTACAGCACCGGGAGCATAACAACGGCAAGTTACGGGAGAAAATACAAATAATTTAAAGGCTGACGACCGACGTTCGAAGGAACGCCGTGCACGAAATGTTTTGTTTAGGAGGTTTAAAAATAAGGTTCATTTTATTTATCAAAAGTGCGGTAACATCGGAAATATCAATGTACGGTTATCTGCATGATATTTAGATAACCGTACAGATCTGAACTTCACGGTTTTGAAGTCTCCGTTTGGTATAATCATTAAGAGTTATGTGGAATCGTATGATGTTCTTAAGTCCAAAGGCATGGGTGTATTTACGCCAAGGACAATGTTGTCGAAGACAGGCTACACTCCTAGATAAAGAATCTGGTCCTCAAGTAAGGTTATCAGCTTCCTGATGCTTTGCTAGCGATGACAATAAACACTATTACTGATGACTTTTAGCCCCCTCACGCTAAACAAACACTTGGTAATAACTTTGTACTGTTCGGCTTTGTAGTAAGGGTCAATTAAATGTAATGTAATAATCGCAGTCGTCAACAGATTGATGAACGTTTTTCCGCTAGACTAAAATACGTATATACGGCCCAAGTTAGAGAGATGAAATTTAAAATTTGGCTGGATGCCGTATCTATGCTTAAGACAAGTATCGACTAGCAAGTTCGAGTACGAAGCAAGACTCACGTGACTTCTCCCAAGTGGTGTTTGAGTTCGAGAGCCCGGACAGCCAGCATGTCCCTCGCAGCGCGAACGTCTCTCGCCCCCCGCCGCCGCTTGCCGCTCCCCCCGCCGGTGCCTCCCCACTCCACGAGCGGGTCGTACACGAACGCCTCCAGGAGCGTCAGCAGTGTCTCTCGTCCACGGCGCATCGTGCGGAGGACGTGCTCGCACGCCAGCCGGAATATGCCCTGGGGAAGAAGGAAATATCACGTTATTATTATTAAAGAAGTGTGACAATGGGTACTTTTGCGAATGGAACGTTTTAATTTTACCAGTATGAGACAATTTGCGAAAGAGTTATTATATGACCACACCCAACTTTCGAGGCTTGAAAACTTGTTTTAAGGAAGAAGAAAAGCGCCATCTGAGCATGAAAGATATGCCACACGTACGCACAAAACGCTTCAAGGAAATGCAAACCTATTGTTTAAAACATATTATGAAATATTTAAATGGAATCAATCCATTCTTTACGAACTAGTAAGTCTATAAAGAAAGTGGATAAAAATGTATCTCGCGTACTAGGCTTGCTAAAACGTGACTGATTGTTCCATTGAGCGATGCCAAAGCAATTGATTCTTACCAGGAAACTGCATTTTACCAAAGTTTTATTCCAATATACGTTCAAATTTAAACATTTTGGATTTTTATCAACCATTTTCCGCCCAGTACTGAGTATAGAGCTGCTCCTCTTCAGCGCGCCATCTTTGCCAGTCTCGTCTGCCTTCTTGTAACCTTAACAACTATATCCACAGACTAATATATCCAACAAATTAGCTGGCAGCGGTCGCAGCTGCTGCCAAGGTCTCCGTGTGAAACTCGAGCTGAGCACAACCAAGCTATACGTAACACGTAACTTGTAATTGGCGTATTCTCCGTACATGCTGCAACTGGCAAATTACTCCAGCTAATACTTTGATACTAGCCGTGCTAAACTTTACGACCGCTTTGAAAATACGCTGCTGTCATCCGGTATTTACTAGGTCAAAATATGTACTACGAGTATGTGCGTGAACAAATTTATTTTACGTGTCGCTTTTTATCATGCGGGCTCAATTTTGCATGTGTTTTCGCATTAATTTTATCGTTCCAAAATCAGTAAGTTTTTTTAAATTTATTTTTTAAATGTATTTATCGAATCTTAAAATCTATCAAACAATTTTTTTTCTATTGTCTAAAAACCTACTTTAGGTTTGTCTAGACAATAAATCCTCGACAATCGTATAAAAGGCATTTAAACATGTAAACAACTTACGAAATAATAATAAAAACATGATACCTAAGGGGTCTAAGGGGGAGGCCTTCGTTCAGCAGTGGACGTCTCCGGGCTGATGATGATGATGATGATACCTACCTACGAATGCGCGCGAGCACACAAAACAGCTACAGTAGGCAGGGTACAGTATAACCGGTTCTTTCTAATCCACCTATGACAGTCTACTCCAGCCATCGCAGTGAGCGCGCGATTCGTTCACCAGCCGCTTTTTTGTGTTGTGATCATCATGACTGCTATCATTTCTTTTGGTGTGTACAATAAAGAGTTTATCTATCTATCTATCTATATAGTTACCTAGATAGACCAAAAGTAACTCTCGTACTGCTATAGTTATCTAGATAGATCGGCAGTAACTCTCCAGCTGCTATAGATATCTAGATATCTAGATAGACCGGCAATACGTCTCCAGCTACTATAGTCAGAACGCGTAACTATGTTGATGTAGCTTGCCTAGGTGGTTCTATACTAAACGATCACAGATGATAAGCAACGCACGATTCGGTTAGCCTGCGGATGGGTGACCGTGTCTGGCATTTACATCTGACCGCTACCGTGGGTCGGATGACAAGTTAAATTATTGGTCCCGGTTGTTTGTTCTATTTCTCTATAACAACAAACGTCAAGGCATGTTAGAGCTTTTCGGACAGCACATTAACTCTGACACTAGGGCTGGCCACTCATCCTATACGCACTTACTTTTGTAATACATACACTTACATACACCTTTTGTTACGAAGTGAAACTTAAAGGTCCACGCTCTCACTAAACGACGAATACGACTTCTTACCACAGGCCAGGGGCGTTAAAAAATTTGGCGCGAACGGGTTCTACTCCGTTATTTATGTCGCGAACGTTGTGTCGGAAGGACAATACGCTGATAAAAGCAAAACGTAGCATTGGAGGACTTTACTTTCATGTTGTACACAGTGCAATTTTTGTCGTCTAAATGCTTAAGAACATTCTTAAGAACATTTATACTGTAAATTATCGCATTTTAGAGATATTACATTCTAAAGATATTTAAATAATAAAGTATGTCCTAATTCTATTTAATAACATTACTTCTATTCACGTCTATCTTATCTACTATCTAAACCTGGTAGATATTCTCTAAGGGCTTCATTAAAAATCAAAGATTTTTTTCGGAATAGTCAAGTCGTCCTTTATTCACAGAGTTACAAAATTGAAAGAAAGGAAAAGATAAAAGATGGATTAACTATCCAAGTTTATTAGCAAAAACCGAAGGCTATTCGCGCATCTCAACACCAGCGAGACTGGACCGTGCCCGCAGGCAATATCGGAATTGAAAATGGGTCACGCCGAGATAGCATCTGACGGCTAGAGCGTCTCCGACCGGCCACTACTTCAGCGGTTAGCCATTTTGCATATACTGGAGTATAGTGTAGAAGGTATGGAAGCTTTATTGAATAGAACTCGATCCTGTTCAGTAAACGACAAGTGTCATATGCCCGATATGGGTAAACTGATGTCACTATTTTGCATGTAGACCTAGCATAACAATTTGTAATCAGTTATTCAATAAATAATTCTGATTCTGATTCTGATTCTGAATATTAACGGATTAATACTAACGAGAAGAACGAAACCCGTGTAATCTAAGTACGCAATTTAATTTTATTTATTTATTTATAACATGAGTAAGGTAATATTACTATCAGACGCTGGTCTCCACACTAGGATTCCCTGCAATACTTATACTAAGCACGAATTAGTATGTTCACACGAAAGGTAATTAGTACTAAGCATTAGCTACATAGCTATAAAAATTAAATTAAATTGTATTTATTGAGATTAAAATACGGTCAGGCCAATTACATTAGAATCTCACAAAAATAATTATAAACAAAAAGAGTAAAATAAAAAACAAAGATGTAGTAAAAAAATAAAAAAAAGTTATAAAGTAGTAGTATGTAGTAGTGTAGTTGTAAAGTAGTAGTTATGAAGCCCTGTGTAAACCAGTCATTACCTACACTATCCCATGACGGGACAACACGATGGGATTAGTGGGATAGAATAATCTATATATACGGTTTGATTCCATTTTCTTTATTCGAACTGCTAAACAGTGGAATGCGCTGCCTGAGTGGGTGTTTCCCGATAATTATAATCTCGGTGTCTTCAAGTCGCGAGTGAATCCGTTTCTTCTAGGCAAGCGTGCTCCATCGTAGGCTGCATCTTCGTTTATCATCAGACGAGATGGCAGTCAAACGCAAGCATATGAACATATTAAAAAAAAATACTGTAAGTCAAAAGCTAATATTTTACATGGCTCTTCAATACATGTACAATTGTAAATTTTTGCCACCTACATATCTACCGAGCTATCGACGCTGTAAACTTTACAGTTCTCGACTACAATATTCTAAATGCTAATTTAAACTTCTATCAATTTTCTTCCACTTCTCGACACTACAGTTTTTAACTGTAGTGTTACCTATAGGTAAAATAAGGATGGACATAGTAGCCGCTTTGATTCCATATTTAGATCCTAACTTAATGTTAATAATGAAGACCTAGCCCAACGAACCTTCATATTTTGTTGTTGTTTAATTGTGGAACTTACTTATGAATATTGTATATGTATAATTTTGTAATATAATTAACACATGTACTTGTTGAATTCACCTGTCTCTATATAATTTAATTTACTATTTTCTTTTTTAATTGTCTTAGGTTATTTTAGTTTTTTTTTACTATAAAACTAATTAACGCGCGCAATAACTCTAGACAGTAATTATCTCGTAGGACCCCAGAATACTGGCTGAGCCGAGTTTGGGTCCCGCTGTAATGTATTTTGAATTGAATACCATAGATAATAAATAATTTTGAATTTGAATTAACTCTACAATTGTCTCATTAAAGTGTAACTTCTTCCATATCGACATTGATTTATAAGACACTCCACAGTTTTTGTTTTATTTATACGCGAATACTCACGTTTAACTAAATCGGATATTCTACAAAAAGATACTCTACAAAATTGTTTCAAAACCACGTCAGTTTTAATAATATTACACTCCACAGTATACTTGTATATATGTATGCATGATATATATGGGACCTGGGTATGTCCTAAAACTGCATCCAGAACCACCGGAGGACGGGCAGCAGCGTCCTCTCAGTTAACGGTGGTAACACTCTGCGATCCCCAAGCCGCCTGCCAAGCGTGGGGATTATGGCAACACCACCCTTTAAGGGAGAGGCCTTCGTTCAGCAGTGGACGTCTTCCGGCTGTATGATGTTTGTGTTTCTCAGATTTCGAATGACCTTTATCGACAGAAGCTTTTTCTTGCTACTTATTGCATGCATAAGGAATTGGAATGTGGATTATGTGCATACTGTGCATCTCGCACGTTTCTGGGAGTGAATGGTTCGGTTTACGTGAAGGAACTAGTTTAAATAGCTTTTTTAAGCTAGCTAGCAATTAGCATTTTTTTTCAGCCTTGTTTAGTTTAATATTACTGAGCAGAAAGGTATTTTTTATCAGTACTGGATTAAGCCCGAATCACCCGTAGCGTACCTTGACTAGGTGGTTCTAAGAGATCAACGATGTTAAACAACGGACGATCCGGTCAGTCTTCGGATTGGAGACCGCGGGTGGCATTCACATCTGAGCGCTACCGTGGGTCGGACGCCACGTTTAATCGTCAGTTCCGGTTGTTTATTCCATATTTCTATAACAACAGCCATAAAACCATGCCAGAGGCCTTCGGGCGGCTTATTAACTCTAACACTAGGGCTGGCCACTCAGACTATACGAATTTACTTTTTTAATGTTGTTACGTACACAATAACGTAACAGTAACAGTAGCACAGTAACGTAATGTTGTCACGTATTATGAAGTGTATATGTGATACTTCAGAGGTGGTCCCATGTAAATTTTATCGAAATCGATCCAGTAGTTTAGTTTTTAAATCAAAATTACTGGAAAATATGAAGACGTCATCCATATAGTCGAAATTCACGTCGGCTGTATTTTTTTTTAAAAGCGTATTATCTATAGTGGCTAATGACGTCAAAGTACACAATTCCAAACAAAATTCTATACTAGCACACGTGTTAGCTCGTAGCAAGACTACCTCCTCGCCCTTTCTGTGTCAGCGCCCGCTAATAACATAATTTCCAAGACACCGACAACCTTAGACATGAAGAGCGTAAAAACTTTGTAATATAATCTAAAGTTTATAAAGCTCGTTCATTATCATACAAAGTCTCTCCTGTAAAAGGTCGTAAGGCTTTTAACTGCGAACGTGGAAAAGTAAATTGGTAATTTAGGGGCCGTTTCGACCACGCTTTACGGCACTTATTCGTCAGATTAACTCAACAAGCTCGTACTCTGCGTTAATGTAAACAAGTAAAAGAAAAAAAGACTATTAGAAAACTTATAGATGTGTTTTGAAAGAAAGTTTTCTATGCCCTCGCACGATTATGACGCAAATTACAACCTTGCACCAAATAAAATTATTTGATTTTTTATTCGGCCCCGTATCATCATCATTGACAGCCATAAAACGTCCACTGCTGGACGAAGGCCTCCCCCTTAAATAGAGGGGTGTTGCCATAACCCCCACGCTTGGCAGGCGGCTTGGAGATCGCAGAACGGCCCCGTATCAGGGGTATTTATGTCAAGTAGGTATTTAGTACCTATTTAAAATCTGAAACGATTTAGACTTTATTAATTCTTTTTACCGCATAATAATTGTATTTTGGAAAAAATATACATCTCTTGATGTTGATCTCATCATCTCTATACTTCACATTTTGGACGTTTTACCAGTAAGTCATTTTTCCACTCAAGACGTTGTCACCATGTAGCCGTTTTAAGATGCCGACGTTCTGCAAACATCGTCGTTTACCCTGACACTCCTTCTGATACCGAGCGGCTTTAAATATAAAAAAAGGTATTCAATAACATCACTGATATAACAAGGTTAGTTTGATTTCTGATTTTGTAATATTGGGGTGACGTAGGAATATAATGAAAAGCAATACATGAAACGATAAGAAAAAAAGGATTATATTGCATGATACAACAAAGTTAAAAATCGGTCAGAGTATTTACGCATGACTAAGCTAAAAGACTTCAATATATACACCATAATTTACCCATTTTTAATATTGATGTGTTGTGTTGTAGGAACATTTAAGGAAGCAATACACAAAATGAATTTGAAAAAAAAATGTCTTCTTTTTTGACTACCTGGATGATATCTTCATATTTTCCAGTTATTTTGATTTATTCCAGTAATTTTGATTTAAATACCCAACTACTAAAACGATTTCTATAAAATCGAAAAAAAAAAATAACATTAAAATCAGTTCATAATTGGCAGAGTAAACGCGTACTATACATACAATAAAAACGTACCTACAGTCGAATTGAGAACATCTTTTTTGAAGTCGGTTGAAAATGTTAAATAAAACATGTTTAGAATAATGTAGCCAAGATCCTCACATTTTGAATGACACATCCAATATACGTTTTTAAGAATTCCTTTCGTTGTTCCAGAAATAAAGCAAAACTGAGTCGTTTCATCACATTAGCATTTCATCACATTACCATCTGATTAGAACATACGAGATTGTGAGATAAAATCTAATCGAAGCCGTAAAATCCAGCCCCTAGGTTTCACAGCCATTCATTAAACACGAAGATAATGAAGTTTGTTTTAGAAGATTAGCTTCAGAATGTGAAGGTTGAGGGTGCATATTTGACGAGCGCAGGTAACCACAGGTTCCCCTCGGTGAATATTCCATGCATCCTTTGTGCGCCTACTTGTGTTAAAATGGAATACGTTTCTTTTGCGCGGTGCAAAATTTGATCTGAATATGATGTTAGCTAACACGCAGAAACAAGGAAAAAGATGAGTTGCGGGATATTACGTCCCTTTATTTTTTTTACAACACATTTGCTCGAAAAATGCATTTACGAAGCCTGTGTATACATCGTTCGAAAGTTGAACATTACGTACCATACAACTAGGCGTGCGGTAAACCTATTTTACCGCACGCCTAGTTGTATAGCGCCGTGCGTAAACTTTACGGTATTTTTAAATTTCCATAAAAATATATAAGAATTCCACTAAGGAGTTTCACATTACGAGAATAAATAAGGTAAATGATCGAACCTCCTTGGAAGCGCTTTTGCTCAATACGTTTCTTTCACTATTTGTATTAAACTAAAGAGTCAAGTATTCAGTGGCGACTTTCTGACTGATATATATAAACAAAATAATAAAGTTTGTTTAATTATTACTGTTTTCTCGCAAATGTGTTGTAAAATTTTGTATGACACTCGTGCGGATTGGTTTTTACAAACTCGTGACTATAGTAAGCCCGAGACTTCTACTCGTTTGTAAAAACCAACTTACCGCACTAGTACCATAAATAACTATTATATGGTTTGGAGTGACGACACGAGCGCGACGTTCGTATGGTAAGCATTCCACCTGCCCATAACAGTAGGAGTGCTAGAATTGTGAACTTGCGATTAAAATGCGCCGCACTGCACTGCGCTCTTCATCCTGAGATATTAGATATTTTCGCTGGTAACATTGGCCTTCAAGCCGAAACACCGTAATGCCTGCACACTACTACTTGGCGGTTCAGCAACTGGCAAAGGTGTGGTATTTCCCCAGGAAGACTATGCAGTAGAGTCCTAACATAATAAATAAATAAATAATGAATTAAATATTATGCAGTAGAGTCCTAACACTACAGCATTAGAGTCCACCATAACTTAGATTCTTACCTTTGTCGCTAAAGTTTAAAAAAAAATTATATATAGGCTTGCATTTGACTGCCATCTCGTCTTCAAGGATTATTTTTATTTTTTTTATACGGGAATATTCAGGTTTAATTAAGTCGGATACTTCGACTATGGTTTCAATCACTTCCTGACACCTTTTTCTTGTGTTGTTAAGTATTCAATTCAATGCCTATTTTTAATTTATTTTATATTGGGGGGAAATTTATTACACACAGCGCCATCTAGCCCCATACTAAGCAAAGCTTGTATTATGGAAACCAGATAGCTGATAGAATACTTATATATATTTTCTTCTTCCGTCCTGGGTGGGGATCGAACCCACGCCCTACAGCTCTGAAGGCTGACATGCTACCAACTGAGCTATCAGGCTGTCAATGGGACAGAGGAAATCAAATAAAAAAGCACAACTGCAGCGAACTTAATATCTGCGTCCGGCTGAAATCGTTGGCGTTAAATCTCGTCTACAAAGATGAGAAAATAGAAGTCTTCAGGCGCAGTAATAATAAGATATAAAGGTCGAGATCGAGTAAGCTAGTACAGGCTAGTACCAGCTCTAATGCCAAAGTAATAAACAAGCTATTGTATTGCATCATCGCCATATTTAAAGAGGTAGATACACTCATCGTTATGAACAACTTTTACTATGGCATCTCAAAAATGAAATCGCAAAAAATACAAAATGAAAGGCCTCTCTTAATAAGGTTGGGGGATTGGACGCTGCTGGCCTTCGTCCATTGGTTCTGGATGTATTTTTAGAACATATCCAAGTCAAAAACAAACAAGGTTATTACCAAAAATAAAGTGAGTCCTTAGATGGCGTTTTTAAATTTCGTTCGTAACATGTATATTGCAACTAGGACCTGTACCGTGACATCTAAACACCATCATTGTTAGGTTCGGCCGCCGACGCTGCGCGACTGTGAATTTTATCGCCCCGCAATAAGCTGCGAGGTCGCGCAGCGTCAGCGGCTGAACCTAAAGATAATGGTATTAATTTGCCACAGTACGCCCCAAGGCGGGACGCAGGACGTAGCGTGCGATAGTTCATGACCGAGAGTTAGACAATAGACAATAGTTTATTTTTGGCAAAAAATATAAACAAAGTAACAATTACATTGTACACGGAAAAGTAAGAGAAATAAAAAAATTGGCCCCAACTCAGCATGCAATACAATGTCAGTTAGTGCAATGCTGCAACGCATACGCAAGTCCTACCCACCGTAATGTGAGCTGGTCTTCACATCTCGGTCATTACCGTTACGGCATGGGTGAGATCGTGCGCCGCTACTTCTAGCATCGTTAGCTAAGCTCGCCGTGGTTTTTAGATGTTACGAGAAATGTGGCCTGTTTTCCAATGCTGCTAATTAGAACGTAGTGCTCCAGCTAATCTTGGACCGAATGGCTTTCTTGTTCACCTGCCTTTTGTAAAAAAGCCAGTTTTAGTGTTTCTTTAACACCAGGAGGATAAGTGAGGACCGTCACTTATCGTTACATACGTATTTATTAAACTAACAACGAAAAAATAAACTACAAAAAAAAAAACGGTATAAGAGACCGTTTAAAGTATCTATAGGTAGCAAACCTATAGATAGTTTAAACGGTCTCTAATTTCGGGTAATGTGCCCAAAATGCTGGCCACGTTGCCCCGCTGGATTGCGACGCTAATTTTCTGGCCTAAATAAAGGCCAGCATTTTGGGATGTTTTTGGTTGCATGTTTCGTTACATTAGGTGAGCTGTGATCAAAATGCCTAGTCTGCAAAACAGAAAGTAACTAGTTTATAACTTTTTTATGTAGAATGGGTTCGCGTTTGCCTAGCCAAAGCGTGGACAAGGTCTAAGATGGAGCACGCTTGCCCAGATAGTACCTACTCACTCTTCCTTTGAAGATCCACAGTTTGTAAGAGTTTGGAAATAATGCTGCTTGCTAGGGTTCCACAACATTGCCTGCAAATTATGAATGTAATTTCAAAGCGCTTTTTACGTTCACGAGCTAACTCGAATGCAAAGTCACTAAGTCACAAAGTCACTAAGACGTCCTGACCGTGATCAAAGATAGTTAAAAGTCTGAGTATATAATTGCATCGTCTCTCACGTGAAATTGCAAAAAAGGACCTTATTAATAAACGTGGATAAGCCTTGAAATAGTTAATCCGTAGTTTTGTCTTTTTTGCTCTATGTTTTAACTCTGTAGATAAAGAAGCTTACTCTACGCTTATTTGTGAAGCCCAAACGATGAATCCGTTTCCAATCATGAACGTAATGATTTGCACCTGCTTAAATAGGTATTCGTTAGGGTAAAAGGTAATTATAGTATATTGTACAATAGATAATCCAAAACAGCTAATCTCTAGCACAATGCATCAAATAATTTAATAAAGATTAATTTCGAACGTGTTAGACCTCTAAATACATTATTTTCTAATAACATGCACGTATTATCATCTTGCAAGTTTGAGCCTTATTAATTTTGGAGCTTAAAAGCTTTCTTGGAGTACATTACTTGCTCACACAGACATACATGGGGCTATGATGCGAGTTTACAATCTTGTTACGGTTCACCAACACGCGTAATACAATCATAAAAGTTTGCTTATCTTCTGCTAGGGAGGTTTCATTTGTAATTTCTTAAGAGTCCTATAAGGCCGGGCGCATACGACGAGAAAAACCGTAAGAAAAACGGCCTTACTTAAAAAAACTTCTCAACCGTTAGTCACTGCTTGAGATGCTCTGCCATCTTCTCTCTGATGTGAAGTGTAACATGCAATAACAAGACAGAGAAGTTTAAGCAGTGACTAAGAAATGCGAGATTATTTTAGGTAAGGCTGAAACTGTACGGTTTAGCCCAAAGGCGCTCCGTGCATTCATTTTGTACTAGGTCCCGCACACCGTAAGAAATTTCTCGAGACGCCCGTCTCGCTCGCACCAGTTAATTGTGCGCAGTGTGTTACGGTCGTCCGGCGCCTGTCGGGTGCCGTGCCGAATCAATGTGCGACCACTCTAAAACACCATCTTTTAAGGCTCCACCCTGAGTCAATGTCCTTGAGGATTCGGGCGGAGCTAGTTACTTCTCGCCGCGCTTCACCGTGCCTCCCGCACCAAAAGATCGCAACGTGCGGCGCAAGCCAGGCCGCCCGCGCTGACCATAATATCTCGCGCGCGTGCCGCTCACGTCGGTGACACAGAGTAGATTATAGACAATGATTTATTATTATGCAATCTTATTTTGTATGTTATCCCGATGGTAAAATTTGTATTTGCAGTGTACTACTAAGTCAGGCGGATAACTATTGCCTATTTATATCGCTCTCGATTTTATTATTTTTGTTATCACAGAAAACCTATAATTTATTATTGTACAATATTTTCATTTATTGGATATTCATAATTGTAACATTGAACATTATGGGGCACCTCGAGAGTAATATATAGTATAGTATTATACTCGAGAGTATTATATCCTTTCAAATACAAAAACTCATCTTCTATACGGAGAAATCGGTGGACCAAATTGTTGCCACAAAAAAAACATGTAGGTAAAATCATCATCAACATCATCATTAGCCCGGAGATGTCGACTGCTGAATGAAGGCCCTTAGACCGCCACGCTGCGTCTTCCAGTTCGCGGTCGCCACTCAAGAACCTTTCTTCCCCATTTGTTATCAGTTCTTCGAGCGATGTGGTCTGCCCATTGCCAATTCAACTTGCAAACCTTGCATGCTAGGTATGTCGGTAACTTCAAATCAGATCGATCGAATATTATAAATGCAAAAGTGCTTTTTATCATCGTCAGCTTCTTTTCATATTTTTATCATCATCATCGTCGCCATTTTTCATCATCACGCGGGTGAAACTGCAGGGCTAGTAACTAAAAAAACAGGTTTCCGTAAAGGGATTTCTGTAAGTGACAAATAATAATTAACTTTTCAAAAATGCTTGTAATGCAGTAAATATTTTGACTACCTTCTTTGAGCAAAGTCAACCTTTCCGCACTACTCGATGTGTGTCGTCGAGTAAGTGTTATCGAGTTTTGTTTCAACAACTACGACATTTTTGTCATCTAAATACACCACACGGGGACGTCCGCGAATACACGGACTTACTATGAGGCGACTATGATTTAAGCACATGATTGTGTACAATAATACATATAACAAGTAACTTTTTCAAAAAATAAAACAACCGACTTCAAATTAATATAGGACCACCTCGAAAGTATATACTTTCAAATAAAAAAAGATTTTTTTAAACCAGTCCACAGTTGACGGAGAAATCGGTGGACACACATTTAAAAAAAACATAGATACAGTGGAACATAGAACCTCCTCCTTTTTTGAAGTCGGTTAAAAGCAGTATTAATAACTTATTATCACTAAAATTTTATAGTATAATTCCGCATTTGTTATTCTTAGATTTCATATATTTTTTTATCCCGGAAAAATATGTGGTTCTCGCAAGAGAGCGGGAGAAATGGCGGGCGCTCTTAGTCTTGCATAAATCAATCTTTTGGTCAAAGGTAATTTATGGCATCAGAGCGTTGAGGTGTGAGAGATGCAAAGGGCTCTTTAATAATACGTTTTTTTTGTGTGAACCCCAGTAGGTAGGTAAGTATATTGAAAAGATCTGTAAGATAAAATTTCCACTTATTTACATTTGATATTAGTATTAGGCCGGGTACATTGCAATTTACTTATAAGGCTATGTATACTAATATCCCATTTTGTTGGGTTCTGTTATATTATTGAAGTGATTTAAATTAAATTTCTGCGGAAAAGCCTCTTGAGGAATAATATTCCACAGATCACGTCTACCTACGCGGAAGGATTGAACAACTGAACAACGAATGAAGCGTAAGACCTGGGGCTACATTTTTGAATTTTTCGCATGAGGTTTCGCACATAAAATACATTTACTTTCGTACGATAACTCATTGCGAATACGTATTCGAACGATTCAAAAATAAGACTTTCTAGTCCCTAACTACTTGACGTCCGGCGCTTTGAATAAATTTACATAAGCGTGGTATTAACTTCTCCTCTTTAAAAAGATTTGTTTGCTGTGTATAAATCTACTGTACACGCTTGAAAAAAAATACCGTTGCCAGGGGCCTATTTGCTATTATAGACAATAGGGTAGATGACTGATGTTTATATCGTTGAAACCAATAGCTTTGATGAAGAATTTAAGTAAATATAGTATGTTTATTGAAAAAATAATTTAAATCGGTTATTAATGTTCTGATATATGAGCAATTAAAGTTTTTTGTTAGAGACAACTCTGTCCCTTTCCCACAAAATAAAAAAATACGTCACGCCTTACTTGTCAAAATAGAATTAATATGGCGTACAGAGAAGTGACGTCACGATTTGCTGTTTCGTTTCTCTGTCTAGCGTGATATTAAAATGCTTATATGTTTGTAACCCGCTTTATATATACATAAAGCGTGTCCCAGTATAATTACTACAGTATAAGTATGTACGTATGTGTGTGTGTTAAAATTAGAGGTAACATTTTCTATTTCATTCCTTGTAATGAAATATTAATTGTCCTTGTTTTATTTTCATTGGACTCTTACAGAATAACTTTTGATTTGTTAAAAGTTGCTTCGTGAGAAATCTTACTAGGGAAACAAGCCATTTGCAGTGTATGATTTCCTTTTGAAATCGTAACCACTAGAAAATAAGAACTTAATGTTACTCACTGTCAGGGATCGAGGAGCAAAGCATTTGACAAATTTGTTAAACCCAAAATCTGAAGGGCGTAAAAAGTGCGTTGACAGATGCAATTAGTTTGAAGAAATATAACACCTAATAATTTTGCTTAAATAATGTTGTGTTGCCATAAAATAATAGACGGACGTTTTCAAGTGTGACTAGTTAATAATCAAGCATTGTAGTCAGGGTTGTCGAAGGCTAGAACAACAATTCATAGTTTTAACATGACTTAATATTTTAAGCATTATTTTGAATTCAGATAACTTGAAGTGAGATGTAAAATGATAATTCAAACGATAAATTTCATTAAATAAATTTTGGGTTATTCTGTTTCTATATTTTATAGTATATATATTATTATTTAAATGTTTAAGATTTCGTGTGACATTTTAATAATATTATGACTTTCTAAATTAATAGCTGAAGCTTTATAATAAAGTGTTTCTTATTAAATTCAGTTTGTAGTACGTTACATCATAGTGTTATATGTGATCATAATATCTATTTATTTTAGTGTCAAATTATATATAACGTAAATTACAAAAATATAGTATCTTGGTTTACTAAATAGTTTACCATCTTAGAATAGAATAACGAAAGGGCCTAGCCCTAATGTTGGCGTCATCCTGTCGGAAAAAAAATAATAATTTACGACTAAGGTTTTGTCCCCAACAGTCAGTAAGGACAATTTCAAAATGAATAAGATAAAGTAGAGCATCTATTTGTATGAGATTAACAACTTTTGCACAATTTATAAATAATTACGTATTGAAATTAATTGTTGATTAATTTTGATGTGAAACTAAATTCAAACACAGTAAAGTAACTCTAAACAGTTAAGAAGAATTTCCTACAATATACTTTAATAATTTAGTAATGAAGTCATTAAATGAGTTATAAGAGTTCTTAACATAATTTAAATTAGCTATTGACCTAAGGTGATAATTTACTTCACTTTTGCTAACATAAATATTTTCTTTCGGAGTTCTCATACTGCTATTGGTTTCGCACAGAATTTTTAACAAAAACTCGAGTATTTTGAAGTACGTACTAGTTTTTGTGTGATTTTACAAAACATCGTAAATTTAATATAAAGTGTTGGTTTTAAATGGTGACAGGTAGAGATTACACATATCGAAGTATGTTTCATGGGAAGAAATTAAGTGAAAATGGGGACAGTCGCGGATTATCGGTAAAACAGGACGGTCGAATCCTGATCTGAAACACAGTCGCGGATTATTGGTAAAACAGGACGGTCGATTCCTGATCAGAAACCCAGTCGCGGATAATTAAGTACTTATTGTTTATAGTGAAAGTGATTTAACTAAAGTTCATACTAATTTAAAAGTGAATCGTTAGACACTAAAATCTAGATTAGTATTTTAGTGTTATTTATTAATGAGTGAGTGTAAAATGGTGAAATAGGAATGCAGTGAAAGTGTTTTGTGTTTTGTAAATTCAGTGTTATACATATATATTATATTAATTTAATCTAGATGGGTATGTAATGTATTTTGTTAAGTTTCAGACATCTCACTGTTGTTCCTGCGTCAGGCGTCGCGTTGTTTAGACTACGTTGTCTTTATTCTTATATTTATGCTAGGTAAATAGTGGGTATTTTGCCATTCTTATTTACAGGAAGCGCGGCCAGCGAGGTCCACGTCGTAAACGGGCTTTTCGGGGTAGAATATTTACCTTATTTACTTATTTTATGACTATTAGGAGGAGTGAGTTTTGTATGTTTGTTTGAGAGATTATCATTATAAATGTATACATTTCAATTTTAAAAGTCAAACTCTTTTATTGTTTCAAATGGAATCTTGTATAGACCATACATGATATCGACAGTGTAACACATTTATGTACTGGATGTTTGCAAACAAAACTTGCTGCAATTCCAACTTATGTAACAATTATATTCAACAAATCGAAGCAGTATAAAATGAGTGTGTGTGTATGTAAAAGTTTATCATCATGTACCAAATCAAATCATAATTATAGAACGAGATAAAGCATTATGCTGCAACCAACTTACATCTACAACTTACACATACCACATAACTCGAGTATTTTATAAACTGCTTAGAGATATCTGAGACCGGAAGTTCCTGCCAATTATTGGAATTCTTGTTGGAATTGCTAACATCCTAAAGGATTTTCAGTTATTTATCATCCTTCATATAAAATTTGTACTATAAAATACACACGTGCACACTCTATAACTCATAGAAGGACGGGCAAGGATAGTCGGCTGATCTTCGAGACGGACACCTTGAACTCTCTCTTTCGCCCACAGCACACACCGAGGGACGGGCAAGGGTAGTCGGCTGATCTTCGAGACGGGCACCTTGGACCACTCCTTCAACCCCAAGCGGGAAAAGACGTGCGAAAAAGATTAATCGTACGCACAGGGTTACTCAGGATGCTAGCTCGAAATTAGGGCCAGCTGGCGGACCTATATTTCGTGTCTGGAATCCGTTCATGCACTAGGTACACTCACCACAACTAAGACCATATAATTCCTGTAGGGAATAGTTCGAGTCAAGGAATTATTTGGTCATAAATCAAACCAAATCAAACAAAATGTATTATCAACAAATCATATGTATGAACGTGATGTATGTTTCTGAAAAATGGTGATGTATGAAACTTATCGGTATGAGATATGACGGTTTGAAAGTTTAGACTTTCGTGGTTAGGTTGAACAAACCTGGATTTTGTTGGAAATGGGTGGGGTGTAGGTTGGAAGGTGAGCCCCATATCTTTCATTTCGCTTAGGGCTCCTATTCACAGACTTTTAAAGTCTAGACTCCTATTCCCATGCCTATATTCTTTTAGGTGTAGCGGGCGTCGGAGTGCAACGAAGCGCAGCTTAGAGTAAAGTTTACCTATAAGTAAATAAGTTATATTATCACATAAAATATTTAACTTTATAATTATTTATTTTAAATATGAATATATAAATGTATATTTAATTTATGTTTGACTTAAATGTGCCTCTTTTAGCGTTTTGTGGCCACGAAGAAAGAAGATGGATCTCGATCCCGGAGTAGCTGGTTCCTGAAAATTAGCTAAGTTGCATGCTTGTAATTACTTGTAATTATGGCTCATTTGTTTTATTGATTTTCTACGAATTTATTCGATTTTGTTGACTTTCCAGCATTTTTCTTCATGTACGTCATTTGATTTAATAATTACGTTTTTAAATAATTTTAAATAATTTTTATTCTCGGTATATTTTTTTATACGTGATGCTTATTTTGCGAATGTTTTAGTGTAATTATTATATCATTATGGTTGATTATAGCAGCGATTCCGCTGTGCGCGTTTATACTATAAGTGATTACGGCGATATCTGATTTTATGCTTTATTCATAAAACACAACGTAATTGGGTCCTAACATTTTAAATTCTAGACGATTACTATTTATTTTATTTTATTAAATAAAATTATATTAAACTAGACGATCACACCTGGCCATAAAAATAAATTAAGTAAATTTTAGTAACGACATATTTAAGTAGGTTTAAAAAAAAAAAAAGTTTTATGATTTATGTCACGTTAAACGTTTACTTCGTATAATTATAAATAAATAATCTAACATATATATAAGTAAATATCTAAAACGTTTACAGTGGTGCCGTGACCAGGATATGCGTCACTAAAAATTTAATCAACTCGATTAAATTACGTATAAAGAATTTGAGTTACTATGGTAGTTAGGTTATAGGGAATTCTTTAAGTATATAATAAATCAGATTTGTAATCCCTTATAAATAAATTAAATTTACTTGCACTAGTATATCACAAAGATTTTAATTTTAAATTAAATATAACTTATTTTAATAATAATCAAAATTAGGCAAATAGATATTTCTTTAAACAACTAAATAGGTAAGTAAAATTTAAAAACTTATATTGTTACTTTAAATAGATGAGAAAATAGTTAGATTAAAACATAGCTAGCAAAATATTTATTTAATAATAAAGTAAATTTTTGATTTATATTTTCTCTCAAAATTAAATTATAATAATAAAAGAAGTAATTAGGTAGTTAAAAGATTTAGTCATTTTATTCAAATTAAATTTAATGTAATACTTTAGAACGTCAATAGCTGATACTTTGTTAGGCATTTAAAAAGGGTTACTTTGTCTGATAGGAAATTTAATTGCTTAAGCGTATTTAATTACATATTAGGAAGTACTTAAATCGGCAAATCAGCTTTGCTAACAATACAGTTAACTAAATTTTAGGACACATAGAAAAAAATGTACACAAAAAATATGGGTCAGCTAACGGTCGAGGGTTAAGATGTCGGAACGTGGTTAGGAACATATGTTTGGAAAAAAAAGGAGAAACTATTGTTGGGTAACGGTTATCAAGATGACGATTTTAGTACCGGGGCAATGACCTCGCCACTTGATTGCAAATAGAGTTTCAATGACGTTTAGATATTGAAGGGATAGTTTCTTTTGTTTTTATCAATTTTAGTATTGTTGTTCTTTTATTGTGGCAAATCGGCATTTGTAAGTATGTTTGTATGTTTAAATTTAATGTGTGTGTTTACATTATGCATGTTTGTTCAACGATAATTTAATGTGTCGTACATTGATCGTTGTGAAATTTTGTAGACAAGATGAGTCTATAAGAAATAAGAGACATTATGGTTCGTTATTTTGTGGGATTATGGGTATAAGGGTTAGTTTCAGTTCGGGGCGAATTACTAATTTGTTTATTGTGTTTTACAATTAAATTGAGTATCATTATTAAATATTTGGACACAATACGAAAATAATTATACCATTGTTTCGTAAAGTTTTTAATAGATAAGTATATCATAAAATAAAATAAAATAAAACTGCAACAATAAAACAAAAATCTGTTTAAGTAATATAAAATATTATTAAGATAATTTAGTACCCAATACTTTTCTTTTCTTTAATTTTCGTGATTGTGTAAAATATATTTAAGATAATAATATTTAAACTCTCGTAAGATGTAATTTGATCTCGTCATAAACTTTTAATCATTTCCGTGAGTAAAAAAAAAAAAATTAAAAAAAATGATTTAATCATAAAAAAGGGAGGGCTACAGTAACTAAGGATTCATTTGAATGACTTTTGTAGATAACAATAATTTTATAACGAATCTTGTTCAGCATTACCCGGTAAACAGGCATCATAAAAAAAAAATATGTAGGCATCAATATATATATATATATATATTAAAAAAAAAAATACTTTGATTAATTATATTAATTGTTAATGATAAATAATAAGCATAGCACGCTCTAGTAAATTTCTTAAACTCTAAGGGGTGAAGTGGATCGATAAAATGAGTATACATTAGTTGACGTTGTGCCTGTAGAGAACATTTTGTTAGTGGGCTACCTATTTCATGTGATTTTCTCCGGGTTTACATTTCCGAGAAAATAAAAACCCGTCAAAACTCAAAGGGGTGTTCTGTAACCCGCTTTATATATACATAAAGCGTGTCCCAGTATAATTACTACAGTATAAGTATGTACGTATGTGTGTGTGTTAAAATTAGAGGTAACATTTTCTATTTCATTCCTTGTAATGAAATATTAATTGTCCTTGTTTTATTTTCATTGGACTCTTACAGAATAACTTTTGATTTGTTAAAAGTTGCTTCGTGAGAAATCTTACTAGGGAAACAAGCCATTTGCAGTGTATGATTTCCTTTTGAAATCGTAACCACTAGAAAATAAGAACTTAATGTTACTCACTGTCAGGGATCGAGGAGCAAAGCATTTGACAAATTTGTTAAACCCAAAATCTGAAGGGCGTAAAAAGTGCGTTGACAGATGCAATTAGTTTGAAGAAATATAACACCTAATAATTTTGCTTAAATAATGTTGTGTTGCCATAAAATAATAGACGGACGTTTTCAAGTGTGACTAGTTAATAATCAAGCATTGTAGTCAGGGTTGTCGAAGGCTAGAACAACAATTCATAGTTTTAACATGACTTAATATTTTAAGCATTATTTTGAATTCAGATAACTTGAAGTGAGATGTAAAATGATAATTCAAACGATAAATTTCATTAAATAAATTTTGGGTTATTCTGTTTCTATATTTTATAGTATATATATTATTATTTAAATGTTTAAGATTTCGTGTGACATTTTAATAATATTATGACTTTCTAAATTAATAGCTGAAGCTTTATAATAAAGTGTTTCTTATTAAATTCAGTTTGTAGTACGTTACATCATAGTGTTATATGTGATCATAATATCTATTTATTTTAGTGTCAAATTATATATAACGTAAATTACAAAAATATAGTATCTTGGTTTACTAAATAGTTTACCATCTTAGAATAGAATAACGAAAGGGCCTAGCCCTAATGTTGGCGTCATCCTGTCGGAAAAAAAATAATAATTTACGACTAAGGTTTTGTCCCCAACAGTCAGTAAGGACAATTTCAAAATGAATAAGATAAAGTAGAGCATCTATTTGTATGAGATTAACAACTTTTGCACAATTTATAAATAATTACGTATTGAAATTAATTGTTGATTAATTTTGATGTGAAACTAAATTCAAACACAGTAAAGTAACTCTAAACAGTTAAGAAGAATTTCCTACAAAATACTTTAATAATTTAGTAATGAAGTCATTAAATGAGTTATAAGAGTTCTTAACATAATTTAAATTAGCTATTGACCTAAGGTGATAATTTACTTCACTTTTGCTAACATAAATATTTTCTTTCGGAGTTCTCATACTGCTATTGGTTTCGCACAGAATTTTTAACAAAAACTCGAGTATTTTGAAGTACGTACTAGTTTTTGTGTGATTTTACAAAACATCGTAAATTTAATATAAAGTGTTGGTTTTAAATGGTGACAGGTAGAGATTACACATATCGAAGTATGTTTCATGGGAAGAAATTAAGTGAAAATGGGGACAGTCGCGGATTATCGGTAAAACAGGACGGTCGAATCCTGATCTGAAACACAGTCGCGGATTATTGGTAAAACAGGACGGTCGATTCCTGATCAGAAACCCAGTCGCGGATAATTAAGTACTTATTGTTTATAGTGAAAGTGATTTAACTAAAGTTCATACTAATTTAAAAGTGAATCGTTAGACACTAAAATCTAGATTAGTATTTTAGTGTTATTTATTAATGAGTGAGTGTAAAATGGTGAAATAGGAATGCAGTGAAAGTGTTTTGTGTTTTGTAAATTCAGTGTTATACATATATATTATATTAATTTAATCTAGATGGGTATGTAATGTATTTTGTTAAGTTTCAGACATCTCACTGTTGTTCCTGCGTCAGGCGTCGCGTTGTTTAGACTACGTTGTCTTTATTCTTATATTTATGCTAGGTAAATAGTGGGTATTTTGCCATTCTTATTTACAGGAAGCGCGGCCAGCGAGGTCCACGTCGTAAACGGGCTTTTCGGGGTAGAATATTTACCTTATTTACTTATTTTATGACTATTAGGAGGAGTGAGTTTTGTATGTTTGTTTGAGAGATTATCATTATAAATGTATACATTTCAATTTTAAAAGTCAAACTCTTTTATTGTTTCAAATGGAATCTTGTATAGACCATACATGATATCGACAGTGTAACACATTTATGTACTGGATGTTTGCAAACAAAACTTGCTGCAATTCCAACTTATGTAACAATTATATTCAACAAATCGAAGCAGTATAAAATGAGTGTGTGTGTATGTAAAAGTTTATCATCATGTACCAAATCAAATCATAATTATAGAACGAGATAAAGCATTATGCTGCAACCAACTTACATCTACAACTTACACATACCACATAACTCGAGTATTTTATAAACTGCTTAGAGATATCTGAGACCGGAAGTTCCTGCCAATTATTGGAATTCTTGTTGGAATTGCTAACATCCTAAAGGATTTTCAGTTATTTATCATCCTTCATATAAAATTTGTACTATAAAATACACACGTGCACACTCTATAACTCATAGAAGGACGGGCAAGGATAGTCGGCTGATCTTCGAGACGGACACCTTGAACTCTCTCTTTCGCCCACAGCACACACCGAGGGACGGGCAAGGGTAGTCGGCTGATCTTCGAGACGGGCACCTTGGACCACTCCTTCAACCCCAAGCGGGAAAAGACGTGCGAAAAAGATTAATCGTACGCACAGGGTTACTCAGGATGCTAGCTCGAAATTAGGGCCAGCTGGCGGACCTATATTTCGTGTCTGGAATCCGTTCATGCACTAGGTACACTCACCACAACTAAGACCATATAATTCCTGTAGGGAATAGTTCGAGTCAAGGAATTATTTGGTCATAAATCAAACCAAATCAAACAAAATGTATTATCAACAAATCATATGTATGAACGTGATGTATGTTTCTGAAAAATGGTGATGTATGAAACTTATCGGTATGAGATATGACGGTTTGAAAGTTTAGACTTTCGTGGTTAGGTTGAACAAACCTGGATTTTGTTGGAAATGGGTGGGGTGTAGGTTGGAAGGTGAGCCCCATATCTTTCATTTCGCTTAGGGCTCCTATTCACAGACTTTTAAAGTCTAGACTCCTATTCCCATGCCTATATTCTTTTAGGTGTAGCGGGCGTCGGAGTGCAACGAAGCGCAGCTTAGAGTAAAGTTTACCTATAAGTAAATAAGTTATATTATCACATAAAATATTTAACTTTATAATTATTTATTTTAAATATGAATATATAAATGTATATTTAATTTATGTTTGACTTAAATGTGCCTCTTTTAGCGTTTTGTGGCCACGAAGAAAGAGGATGGATCTCGATCCCGGAGTAGCTGGTTCCTGAAAATTAGCTAAGTTGCATGCTTGTAATTACTTGTAATTATGGCTCATTTGTTTTATTGATTTTCTACGAATTTATTCGATTTTGTTGACTTTCCAGCATTTTTCTTCATGTACGTCATTTGATTTAATAATTACGTTTTTAAATAATTTTAAATAATTTTTATTCTCGGTATATTTTTTTATACGTGATGCTTATTTTGCGAATGTTTTAGTGTAATTATTATATCATTATGGTTGATTATAGCAGCGATTCCGCTGTGCGCGTTTATACTATAAGTGATTACGGCGATATCTGATTTTATGCTTTATTCATAAAACACAACGTAATTGGGTCCTAACATTTTAAATTCTAGACGATTACTATTTATTTTATTTTATTAAATAAAATTATATTAAACTAGACGATCACACCTGGCCATAAAAATAAATTAAGTAAATTTTAGTAACGACATATTTAAGTAGGTTTAAAAAAAAAAAAGTTTTATGATTTATGTCACGTTAAACGTTTACTTCGTATAATTATAAATAAATAATCTAACATATATATAAGTAAATATCTAAAACGTTTACATGTTGCTTATTTTTTATCAGATTTTCATTTTCTTATCATTAATTAGCTATATTTATGGGCCACATTTTAATAGGACAATAGAAAATCCAGTCATCTAGCCTACTAATAGGCACGCACGCATCCTCAGTACTTTCTACCAATTCTAACAGACCAAACATTATGTGAAGTGATGTTGCACTTTTTAATGCAATTTTTCACGTTCGCACCGCTACAGCACCTCTGCCGTCTGGAAGGAGACTAATGTAGTGGGATGCACGGCCGATTGAACTTGTACTTCGGTGAAATGCCACTACACACAAACACCTACTGTTTTTTAATGAAATCAGAACTATGTACAGGTAAGTAGATAATATGTTAAAAAAAACCGACTACTAATATATAAATAATATGAAGAACATCTTCATATTTTCCAGTTATTATTCTAGTAATATTGATTTAAAAACCATACTACTGAATCGATTTCGATTAAAAATTATGGGACCACCTCTGACGTGTCACCTACCAAACAAAAATCGGTCCACATTTGACGGAGAAATCGGTGAACAAAAAAAGAAAAAAACATACAGTCGCAAATAGAACCTCCTCCATTTTTGAAGTCGGTTAAAAAGGGAAGATTGGCTAAAGAGGTAAGTTTTTTTTTATAAATATGTTCTCGGGTTTGACCACTATCACGTCAGATGTTAAGCGAAGATGCGGTCTACGGAGGAGCACGCTTGCCTAGAAGAATCCAATAGCTTAAGTTAAGCCCTTCAATGCTGGTTAGCGCATTCTGGTGCAAACGTATACCATACAGTCTGTACACGTAGTTTTATAGCTCCAGTAAACGGGTTAGAGCTTCACGTATAGTTTCAACTCCAATGTTCCACCCCAACGCTTGCCGTAAGTAGGTTAACCCCACACTAAGACCTATTTCCACTTGATGTCTACCTACGCACATTGAAATCTATAACTATAACTACAATTCTTTTCAAAAGAGGAGGTTCTTAATTCGACTGTTTTTTTTGCATGTATATTACGCGATTACTCCGCCAATTATGAACTTATTTTAATGATTATTTTTTTGTTTGGTAGTTAATATTTCAGAGGTGGTCACATATAAATTTTATCGAAATTGATTGAGTAGTTTGGTTTTTAATCAAAATTACTAGAAAATATGAAGATGTCATCCAGGTATTCGAAGTTGAAGTCGGTTGTATTTTTTTTAAAGGGTATTATTAACTTCTTTTTATTTTTTTATTATAGTCATGTGACGAGACCAGCAAGACGTTTGCCTGGTGGTAAGCGTCACGCCTGCCACTAACAGTAGCAGTACCAGAATTGTGAACTTGCGAACACAACCATGTGCCGCTCCGGACTGCGCTCGTCACCCTGATATATTACATGTTAAATCTCTTCATACAAACGTACTTTTTAGTTCTTTCCTGAGAGGTTTATGGCATCGCACGTTGTACTTTTATCGATGTTAAATATTTTTCATCACACTTGCTCGTAAAGTGGATCTTATTGCATCGGTTTTAAGCTCATAATCCAAGCTATTACGCACGCGTGCTTTTTACTTTTCATTACGGCACTTGTACTATAATAGGTATAACCCGGTAAAGTCAAGTTTGTAAGTGACTGCAATTAGACGTATTTATTTATACGAAGCACTCTTAATATAGCCGGGTAATACTTACAGTTTTTTTTGTAATACCAACAAAGAGTTCTTATGCCGCTGAAGTAAATGTCAACCTGCGCGCGCATTACTGATTTGGGCGCCATTTTCCGCAAATGTTTGTTGACGTTTTCTCTCTGTGGTTGATTATTATCAAAAAAAATCGTTTCATTAAATCAGATACTCCGACTATAGTTTCGATCACATCCGGTGACCTTTTTCAAAGAGTGAAAACAGAGCCAGACGCGCGTTCGGCTGCGTGTCAAAACCACGTCAGTTTTCATAATAAAATAAGCTATTTTCTATACCTAAAAAAAGTTGTTTCCTATGGGATTATGGGGGTCGGGTTATTCTTGTGAACAAAACTGCAGGGCACAGCTAGTAATAATTAATCACATATAAAGTACATTGCAGTAAACATTCAACTTTATTACATATGGTCTTACCGTTCTTTATCGTCTAACAACACCGTTAACCGTGCTCCATTGAACAAACCGTTACCAGTCTAAATATGTCACGTTTATGAATACGATCCCAAAACAAGTCCCCGGAGATTTATTAATATGCAAAATACATGGGAAAGTTTACGCAGGGCTTATATAAATGTAAATGTTTGTATATAAGCATGTTTGCGTGCGAGTTGAACAAGAGTGGCTTGTTTACCCATTACAATATGTAATATTTTATCGTCTCTCCGGGCACGACGAGTAACTTGTTGTGTACTTTATTGGCTATTGAAAGATAAACAAATATTGGTTGGCATTTCACTCGCCATCTAGTCCTAAACTAAGCAAAACTTGTGCTGTCGGAACCTAATAACTGCTACAATGCTTATTCGTATTTTGTTATAAATACATACATTCTACATTTAGCGCAGAGAGATGGACCCGAATTCATGACGTCATTATTCAATTCGTTAATTTTCCAATCGTTTCTAATCTGTATATATAAAATTCAAAGTCCTGACTGAGCTATCAACGCACAGCCTAAACCGCTGGTCTTAAAGACATGAAATTTGGAGGGTGTGTTCTTTGTAAAATGTAAGTATCCACTAAGAAAGGATTTTTGGAAATGTCACCCCTAAGAGGGTAAAATAGGGGATGAAAGCTTATATGAAAGTCCGTCAATCTAATATAAGAATCACTGTCCTGATTGACTGACTGACTGACAGACAACGCACAGCCTAAACCGCTGGTCGTACAGACTTGCAACTTAGAGCGCGTATTTGTCTTGATGCTTAGAGGTGTACAAAGAAAAGTTTTTTCGAATTTAGTCCCTTAAGGGGGTAAAAAAATAGTAAATTAGTAAAAATGGGTGAAATCTTTTGTATGACGTCCTTTGTTTTTGAACTTTTAGTCGTTAAAATATGTATTTGGATAATTCATTTAATATAAAAATTACTGTTTTGAATATTTTCGACAGGGATGATCTAAGGGGGTGTGAAATTTTCTATGGTTTTTTTTTGTTTTTCTAGTTATAGTGATTAAAATTAGTATATTTGGATAGTTCATTTAATATAAAATATCGTGTTTTCTATATTTTTTGACATAGATTACTTAAGAGGGTGAAATGAGGGATGAAATTTCGTATGGAAAGTTCTTTGTTATTAAGTTATAGTAATAAAAATTGGTATTTGGATAGACTTTTAAAAACAAGACTTTTTGGCAGAGTTGATCTAAAGTGGGAAAAAAAAATACCCAGCGGTATGGAAAATATTAGGGAGTGAGGCGATTTTTTTCCGTACGCTGATGAAATCGCGGGCGACCTCTAGTCCATGCATTTATTAAACATAACAGCGTATAGGAGCTTGTCGTTCTCATCATTATGAACAACTTTGTCTCAGTATACGTTCTATTATACGACGAGCCCCTATCTGCCATTTCCTTTTCAAATCAATCTAATCTAAAAATAGATGTATGTTTTGGGAAAGCCTCACAGGTGCAAAGGACGGGCCATTCGTCTCCATCTGCGGCGACGTGCCGGGGCGAAGTATCGGCGAATACTTGCACACATTCGGGCCATACACGTACGAGACTTTAAAAAATAAACAATAAATGCGTGTGTAAATCACACGCCCGTACTTGCAGGGGAATATACGAGAAATATACACAAGACTAGCGGACCGCCCAGGCTTCGCGCGGGGCTAATGAATTAATGTGGCGTCATACCTACAAGCTTTGATATAAATCTTATAAGTATAAAAGCCGTCACACACGATGAAGATGCTATAATATTTCATGTTATCTTAGAACATATTTCAATATCGCTACTCATACAAAACAAATAACGAACAAGTGACGAAGATAATATATATTTCAAAAATGTATGGCGAGCGATATATAATCTTAACATAAAATATTATAGCATCTTCGTCGTCTGTGACGGCCTTTATAGTAGAGGATCCGCTGAACATCAGCTTCACCCTGTTTAGTCGATGAAAATTGTTTGTTATCAAATTAAGTATGTTAGAAAATACATCGGGAGTGGGTTGGCTAACAAAATCCTAGCATAGCTATGATTAATAAAAAAAAAAAAAAAAAAAAAAATTGTTTGTACATTTAATAGCAATCGAAAGTATGCATCCTATAGAATATGCAAAGTTTGGGTTGTCTGTTTTTTTCCTGGCGTAACTACTGGGGTGGCAGGTATAAACAGGTTTGTTGATACTAGTTTTTTTACACTTGATTGCAATTGTCATATTTTACTTTCCATAATAAGAATACTATTATAGAAATACTTTTTGCGTGAGAAATAAACTAAGTAAATGATATAGTGATAACCGTATTTAATTTACTACAATACCTACTATAAACAGTGTTTTAAACTATCACGGTTGTTCACTACATTTCACTACGTAGCGCTCGTGGCGTAGCTTGTCTAGGTGATTCTAAACGATCACCGATGTTAAGCAACGGACGGTCCGGTCAGTTTTCGGATGGGTGACCGTGAGTGGCATTTATTTCTGATCGCTACCGTGGGTCGGATGACACGTTAAATTGTTGGTCCCGGTTGTTTGTTCTAGTTTCTACAACAACAACCGTCAGCCATGTCAGAGGCCTCCGGGCGGCACATTAACTCTGACACTAGGGCTGGCCACTCAGCCTGTACGAACTTACTTACTTACTACAGTTCTATTTTTATTTACGGGCTATTTACCGTGATTATGTTGTGAAATGAGCTCCCGATATTGCGGCGCAGTTGCATGCACCATGTTCACGGGCAGGCACGGGTTGTCTGTGAAGTGTTTCCACGCTCTGGGTTTTCTATATTATTATTAATGCATAGAAAGTATGAAAAATTAAGAGGTCTTTTCAGTCAGTAAAAACAAAAACTCAGTTAACTATATTATTTCTATTATGAAAACTGACGTGGTTTTGACACATTTTTGTTTTATTTATACGGGTTTACCCACGTTTAAAAGGTCACCGGATGTGATCGAAACTATAGTCGGAGTATCCGATTTAATTAAACGTGAGTATTCCCGTATAAATAAAACAAAAATATATTATTTCTGTCACTCTTTATTAGGTAAATGAATCGTACATAAATAGAAGGAAACTAGTTCATGAATACAAGATGGATCAACGTTGATTTAGCGTTCACTAGCTCGGCAACAAATTAATTTCAGTGAAATTAGTTTCACGTAACTTAGCACGTTAGTCAGTAGTTCTGTAATACATTACAGAGAAATGGTCAATCAAGAGATTCTCGGTATTCTTAGCAGCTCTTTGTTACCCATGTATTAATCTACGTTTCAGGGAAATGTCAACTACATACCTAACTACACACGTGATTTGGAAACTCAACAGTTACAAGGGATAATTGCTGAGCATATACTAGCACCTACCATCGCTATTGGGAGATGCTGTGGTAAGTGCTAAGCGGTGGGTAAAGTGCCACACTTGTTTGTCTTCAGCTGATGATGATGATTTATAACCACAGTTGTGGTTGTGATAATAAATTGTACTTTTGTCGCTAACTGTACAAACAATAATTTTGGTATGCAGGACGAACAAAGGCAAATATTATATAAATATTATGCGGGACGAACAAAATATTTTTTTATGTCGTGGGCCGAAGACTCGGGACGAATATGGCATAAATCGCATTGGATTTATGAAACTGTAAATGTTCGTAAATGTTTCCGGAAGGCGGCGACTGTGATGGACACTTCTGCGCCGGGAACGGTCTGGGGCCGGTTATTTGATATGCTATTTTAGGTTATCGTTTAGGGTTTTTTGACATTGATTTGTATTGTATTAATATTATTATGTTTGACAGATTATAAACTGTAATTCAATTAATAAAGTTTAGTAGTTTGGTTTTTAAATCAAAATAACTGGGAAAAGATGTCATCCAGGTAATTGAAATTAAAGTAATTGTTTTTTTTAAGTCAATTCTTATTTGGTGGAGTAATCGCTTAACAACCATTAAAAAAACAGTCGAATTGAGATCCTCCATTTTACAGAATAGACAATAGTTTATTTGCGACAAAAAACAGCACACAAACAAAATAAATTATGAAAAATAAGAAAATGTAATCGATTTTTGGTTACAACCGGCGCTGGCGCTTTAGAGTGGTCGCACATTGATTCGGCACGGCACCCGACAGGCGCCGGACCGACCGAAACACACTGGGCAGAATTAACTGGTGCGAACGAGACGGGCGTCTCAAGAAATTTCTTACGGTGTGCGGGACCTAGTACAAAATGTATGCACGGAGCGCCTTCGGGCGAAACCGGACGGTTTTTCTTACGGTTTTTCTCGTCGTATGCGCCCGGCCTTAGAAGTCGGTTGAAATATGCTCTTTATCAAGAACTATCCAGTTCCTGTGGAATACGACTCTCGGCTAGGTCATAATAAAATTTTCTTATTCGCCGTCGCAGCGCATATTTTCGACGTTTATACCTTTTTGACGTCGAGGTGAGGGAGCTCAGGCCTCGGTGTCTGGCCTGAATAATACATCGTCCCGGGCCCTTTGCGCCGTAATTACGAAGAATTACATTACCTCAAGGCTCACCGTGAGCAGCTTATGTTATACGAATATGTGTTATATGTTTTTTAAAGATAGGATTAGGTACTGGTCTAAGTCCCTAACCTTCCAAATTTATAATACGTCACGTCATCAGCCATATAATGTCCACTGCTGGACGGAGGCTTAATAGAGGGTGTTGCCATAATCCCCACGCTTGGCAGGCGGCGTGGGGACCGATAATACAGGTATTTATTAATTTCGATTTTAATTTTAATTTAATTTTACATATTTAATGTGTATTGTTGGTGATTTTTCTATACACAGGGTTAGTTCTAATCAGTTAGCATCCTTTTAAAGGCGTGTCCTGTACAACAAAACAAACAACTTTTACTATGGGTCCAACATTGAAATTGCAAAAAAAAACCAGCTGTTGCATACATTTTGCCCAAGATCGATCAACTTTTTGTATGGAACCGCTGATAATTTTGGCCCCATTGTAAAAGTTGTTTGAATGTCCATAATATGCTCTTAAAAGGATGCTAATTAATTAGAATTAACCCTGTATAAATCCCGTAGGATAGCGGGTGTAGCTGTAGGCTCTTCTAGTTTTAAATAAACGAAACATCGTCTATAGGTGTACCAGAAAGAGTAGAAATACAATAAAATGGAACTAAAAGTTTTCAATACAAAATATTATTCAGTGTTGCCAAGTTATACGTCTTTTTGAAGAGTTTGCATAGAAAGAAGCGCCCCCATTTTTTTCTACTCTTTCTGGTACAGCTATACTTTACACCACGGGGAAAGTAAGGGGAGTAGCAGGGGAGTAATTTACCCCAAGAAGATTAGAAGTACACTAAATAGGTGTCCTAGAAGACCATATTTTTTCTTCCCTCTTGCCGTCTTATTATAATAATTAAAAAAAAAGCATCAAGTATCAAAGACTAAAAAACAAAAAACAATAATTAATAATTTTATCTGTTATTTTAATCAACATGTATAATCAAATAAGACATAATATATTATAACAAAAATTTCTCAAATGAATCAATTAATATTCTCCTCTCTTCTAATTTGCTGTGCCCGACGGGGTCCGTTGAACTTATGTACCTACTTTTATAAACACCATGTACTGAACGGAATGGCAATAAATTATCTGAATCTGACTCATATCCTTAAATTAAATCAAAATTAAGTTAAAATAATATTAAGTTATGTATTTATATTAATTATAAATTATGTTATAATAATAATTATTATTTTATTTAATTATTTAGGCTGACGGCGAAGTTCATACTTATAAGAAGTCTTACCGGGGCGATAATTTTAAAACTTTCAGTAGCAGTTATTGTGAAAAGGCGCGTGATTCGCGTAGAGGATGGCTTCACGATCGACGCCCGGTAGTTTCCAACACTTCTCCGTGTCACCGGCAGTTCATTAAAACTTCGCAGGTGTCCGCGCCACTCCGGTCAACTTGGGAAGCACCGCTGCGCCGCGCGCGACGGCTTGCATTTAAAAGGAAACAGTAAACAAGATCACTTTTTGTGGTGTCCGATGACAACTACAAGTTTGAGTGGATACGAAGTTTGTTTATTTTCGGCTGCCGTTCTATTTATTGCTTTTCAACCGACTTCAATAATCAACCGAGTTAAATAAAGGAGGTTCTCAATTCGACTGTATGTATTATTTTTTTGTATGCGTGTTACGCGATAACTCCGCCAACTATGAACTGATTTTGATGTTTTTTTTTGTGTGGTAGGTGATACTTCAGAGGTGCTGTCATACAAATTTTATCAAAATTGGTTCAGTAGTTTGGTTTTTAAATCAAAATAACTGAAAAAAGATGTCGTCCAGGTAGTCCAAATTGAAATATTTTTTTAAGTGTTCTCTATGGCTGAGTTAAGCCTGTTTGAAAGAACGTATGCATGTCTACCATATCTAAATAATACTATTATGATTTCAATATCTATTGGTTCATTTATTCAAATTATTGGCTAGGACTAGGTTAATAAATAATTTATTACATTATACGTGTATTACATTATTCCCTGCCATAATCCAACATGTTTTACGCGTATCGTATAGTGTTTACAATCAGACGACCAATATGCACGTCTCGTCATTCATTTGGCATTTTAAACCTTTATAAAAATAAAAGGCCAACATAAAAAAAAGTGTAAAATTCGAAAAATACCAATGGGCGCTTGCGCAATTTTTTTCTAATTGCTCTACTGCAGAGTCCGCCTCGGGAAGTACCACACTTTTGCCAGTTATTCAACCGCTAAGCAGTAGTGTGCAAGCATTCCTGTGTTCCGGCTTGAAGGGCAATGTTACCAGAGAAATTACTGGGTATGAAGAGATGAAACAACTATAAGCACGAGCGCAGTGCAATGCGGCGCAGGATTGTGTTCGCAAGTTCACGATTCTAGCACTGCTACTGTTAGTGGCAGGCGTGACGCTTACCAGCAGGCGAACGTCTTGCTAGTCTCGTCACTTGATTGTACAAAAAAAAAACTAGCGGTGCGTGGGTGATTTGCTCGTATCAAATCTTCTACATATTCCTTAGCTAACTCCAAAATATTAAAAATGCTAAAATAAGTTTTTCCCTTCACTATGTACTGGAAAATCTTTACCCGCGCTCTTTCGGAATTCCTCGCGGATGGCAGACGCTGTCTTGAAGTAGGTCACGCGAAAGCACTATTCGAGTTATTTGTTCTTACGCGCGCTCTAAGAATTAATGCGCTGCGAAGGTTGGATCAATACATTTTTGACTAGCACGAAATAGGTAGTTTTATCGGTTATCAATACACACAAAATGTGCTTTATAATGGGGCTTATATTAGCGATTAGGTAAAGATTAATGCGTTGCGATGGTTGAATCAATACATTTTTGACTAGCAAGAAATAGGGAGATTTAGCGGTTATCAATACACACAAAATATGCTTTATAATGGGGCTTATATTAGTGATTAGGTAAAGATTAATGCGCTGCGAAGGTTGGATCAATACATTTTTGACTAGCAAGAAATAGGTAGATTTAGCGGTTATCAATACACACAAAATATGCTTTATATTGGGGCTTATATTAGTGATTAGGTAAAGATTAATGCGCTGCGAAGGTTGGATCAATACATTTTTGACTAGCAAGAAATAGGTAGATTTAGCGGTTATCAATACACACAAAATATGCTTTATATTGGGGCTTATATTAGTGATTAGGTAAAGATTAATGCGCTGCGAAGGTTGGATCAATACATTTTTGACTAGCAAGAAATAGGTAGATTTAGCGATTATCAACACACACAAAATATGCTTTATAATGGGGCTTATATTAGTGATTAGGTAAAGAAAACTGATATGACTATAATAATGAAAGTTTGTTGGATGATTGAAGTAGGTAGTTTTATGGCGTAATTTTTGAATTCGATATTACAATAATATTTTACCTACACTCAGGGACAGTGTATCTTTCTATTAGTGCCACGTTATGTAAATCAGCAGCATTTCTGAATAAAACACCACAATAAAAAAAAATAACAATTAATTTCAGTACAATTTTATAAGTTAGCAGAAGAAGACGTAGTTATTTACGTTTAAACTTATAAAGTGGCTAATAACAATATCTAGCGCTCGTGAAATAGCTTGTCTAGGTGATTCTAAATGATCACCGATGGTAAGCAACGGACGGTCCGGTCAGTCTTCGGATGGGTGACCGTGAGTGGCATTTATTTCTGAGCGCTAATGTGGGTCGGATGACACGTTAAATTGTTGGTCCCGGTTGTTTGTTCTAGTTTCTATAACTACAACCGTCAGCCATGTCAGAGGCCTTCGGGCGGCACATTAACTCTGACACTAGGGCTGGCCACTCAGCCTTTACGAACTTACTTACTTTTTATAACAATATCGACTTGGTAATATTTTTTGTTGTTGAGGTAACAGTGCCACAGAACACGGTAAACAGTGAACAGTGGAAATAAGATCTCTGGACATGGTTCATCCGAATCTCATGTAACGATAAAATATTAATGAGTGGAGACTCCGCCAGGTGAACGACGAGGTAGCGGAGGAAGACTTGAGACTTGGGGGCCTACTATTTACATACTTAACTTACAGAAAGCTTACAAAAGATTAAATTATCACGATTGTTAATTACAGTTCAATGATTTATTAAAGGGGTTTACGGGACCTCGTTTCACAACATAACGGTAAACATCCCCTTAGAAGTCATAGATTGTCACGTTCTCTCTACTGCACGCAGAGCGGAAGATAAGCAAAGAAAGACTGGCAAAAGGTAAAATCTTCTGACTTCTGACCACATTATTATATTATACTAGAGGTCCCCCGCGACTTCGTCCGCGTGCGGAAGAAATTCGGCCCGCTCCCAAAATTCAGCACTTTAAATCATCCCAAGCAATTTTTTTTGCTCGCCCCCACAACTCCCCGAACTCTACCTACTATACTGACTCTATCGACTCTGCCGACTCGACCGACTCTACCAACTCCCCCCCAACTTCCCCCCTTTGAATGAACTACCCAGATATCCATTTTTCATCACTATAACTTTAAAAACAAAGAACATTCCATACAACATTCCACCCGCCCACCGCCCCCGCCTTAAATCGTACACTGTCAAAAAAAAATTGAAATCAGTATTTTTTATTTTAAAATTATTCGATTTTTTCTCGCCTTTTAAACCTTCCTTAGACCTCCATGAACATTTCAAGACTAAGATAAGATAAATCCGTTCAGCCGTTCTCGAGTTTTAGTGAGACTAACGAACAGCAATTCATTTTTATATATATAGATTATCTATCCTATCTTGTCCCATTGCTATATAGGCAAATGCCTCTCTTCCCTCTTTCCATATTTCTCTGGTAGTATACTTTACGTAAGTATACTCTACTGCTATGGTAGGCCAGTCCACATAATAACAATTAAATGATTTTATTCCCCAGAATTTAACACCCATAAAAACGAATTAATTAGTATTGATTGCGCAGTAAATCCCAAAAATAAACATAATAATGTATTCAACACATACCTACAAAAGGCTGTTCGTTTTTTACAGCCATTCTTGATAGGCTAGGTGTTTGATGACAGCTCACCTGGTGTTAAATGACGGTGTGTTCGAAGACAGTAACACACAATAACATGATGCCTGGAATGGGAATTAGCTCTTAAGTGAGGCCTGAACACGCTGAACCTTGACTGATCCTTGGCGGCAGATTTTCAACTAGAGGGTGATAGCTAGCCAGCTGACTAGTAGAAAGTACTCTACGCTCCCATGCTATGGTTTCCTAACGACGTTTTTTTAACTCAAAATAGGCGTAGGTGAATGAGGTTCCACAGGCAAAACTTTTCACAGGTGGCGCCAGCGGCGGTCCGGATGTGGCAAAACCAAGTTTTCACGTTAATCGTTGCTTATATGTTATCAGCTCTTAATGAGGGCGTTGACGATAAAAAAATCCAAAGAAAATTCTGGGTACTATGTCTTGTTTTAAGAATTAAGAATCTATGCAGCTGTTGACGGCCTGAAAATAGATTTGTAGGTTAGATAGTTGTTTACATTTTTTGTTGAATAGAGCTCTAAAGGATTGCTGTGCAAACCAGTATATGCGGATTTTCGCTGGTAATCCGAGTCTAATAAGAGTAAAATCATTAAAATGTAGAAAAAAACAACAAAATGTGACAGATTGACAGTTTACTATGGCCGCATCGACGATGCGCCACCTAGCGGGAAAAAACGCAGTGTGGATCCCCATTGGGTGTTTCATCACGCCCTGCATAATGTTAAACAATGATACGGTCTAAGTAACATTCTGACCACAATCACTGAAAGGTACGACATCACTGACGGTACTACATCACTGAACGGTACGACATCAATTCAGTTCACGGAAGCTTCCACCCAGGAGACTAATGCAGGTAGGCCACCTGATGCAATATTCATATCATATTCTGCTTGAACGAGTTATAGTCGGAGGCATATCTCGAGTATTCTCGAGTGGTAACTTTCCACTATGCTGTTTATGATTTTCGGCTACGTATTCAAGGTTGGGACCTGGGTATGTCCTAAAACTGCATCCAGAACCACCGGAGGGCAGGCAGCAGCGTCTTCTTAGTTAACGGTGGTGAGCACTGTGCGATTCCCAAGCCGCTTGCCAAGCGTGGAGATTATGGCAAACCCTCCCTGTTAAGAGAGAGGCCTTCGTCCAGCAGTGGACGTCTTTCGGCTGTTGATAATTCAAGGTAGCCTGTAATTTTAATGTGTTGTTAAAATGAAGTAAATTCAATGTAAAGTTGAAGTAACCAATATTTTTTTTAAGTAATCATTATAATAGCTAGTGTTGGAATCGTGAGGTCTGGTGTTCAAATTCCGTACCATCGAACGAATCAATCAATTTGGAGTTTTGTACGAATTTTCACACCACTGGCTTTTCGGAGAAGGAAACCATTGTGAGGAATTCTGCATAATTCCAGAGAAGAAATTTATTGGCTAAGTGAATTCACAAACCGCAACTGAGTAGTGGATATGGCCTAATCACCCTTCCAGGATAGTCAAGCAATTATTTTATTATTATTATTTTCAGCCTGTATTGTCCCACTGCTGGCCTCCCTTCCCTCCTTCCAGACTGCTCGGTCTTCGGCTTTGCTGGCCCAGTGCTTGTCGTGCGAATTCAACTCGTCACGCCACCTTCGTCTGGGTCGACCCTGAGGTCGTTTGGATTTAGGAACCCAATCTGTGGTGACCTTTGCCCAGCGGTCGCTTGGTATGCGACAGACGTTTCCTGCCCTGTCCCATTTCAGCTGTTCGGTTTTGTGGCCTACATCAGCAATCTTGGTTTTGGAGCGTAGTATCGTGTTCCTTATTCGGTCTGTTAATTTGACTCCCAAGATACTACGCTCCATCGCTCGCTGGCAAACCCCGAGCGCGGTCTTCTGGTCTTTCCTCAAAGACCAAGTCTGTGCACCGAATGTGAGGACGGGGAGAATGCACACGTCCATGAGTTTACGTTTAAGGCATAGTGGGAGTTCGCCTTTCATGAAGTCTTTCATGGCCCAATAGCTCTTCCAGGCGTTATCGGTGCGTCTAGCAACTTCTTTATCTTGTCTCGCCTGGAAAGAGACTATTTGACCAAGGTATACGTATTCATGAACGTACGCAATCTCCTCACCCTCTCCAACTACTTGTTGTGTAGTGCGATTAGTCATAAGCTTGGTCTTTGACATATTCATCTTCCAGCAAGCCAGTACAGCAAAAAAAAAAATGGTCGGTGGAAAATTTTCACACAGCGCCATCAAGCCCCAAGCTAAGCAAAGCTTATAATATGGAAACTAGATAGCTGATAGATAGCAATGTACTTATTACAGGCTGATTTTGCCTAAACCGTTCCCGTAGAACGAAAAATCACAATGATTTGTGATAGGTACGAGGAAAGGTTATTAAGTATCGTTATTAAAGTTGAAATTCTAGCTCGAGGTCTGCTTTACACATTATGTAACCGATGGGGGAAGGTTCTTGAGTGGCGACCACGAACTGCGCAGCGTAGATAGGCCTCCCACTAGGTGGACCGATGATATTGTGAAGTCGCAGGCAACCGGTGGATGCAAATGACTGGATGTCGTAAAGGGTTGCGGTCTAAGGGGGAGGTATTCATTTAGTATTGGACTATAGTCACCGCGTTACCAAATGAGTCGTGCGGCCATAAATAATGGCCGCACGACCCGCAAGTGCAAGCAAGAACCACAAGTGCGACCACAAGCAAGACCCGAGCGAGATAGACATAGTGAATGATTTATGGCCGCACGACTCAGTTGGTAACGCGGTGACTATAGTAGACGTCTTCTGGCTGATGATGACTTTATGAAAATTACCTTAAGCGAACATTCCTTTACATACTTTGACTGTGATAATGAATATTACTATTTTTTTATTAACCGTTTGACTGGGACATTTTATAATTTTAAATATATTTTAATTGACATTAATTTTTTTTTTTTTTTTTTTTGTTTTACCTTAACTATTATTGCATTCAAATCTTTATTATTGTATCAATTTGACCTACCTAATATAACGCAACATTGTTATAAAGTGAATTAATAATCGGAATCTGAATCGAATGATTTCTATGCACAGTGGCGCCTCGATTAACTATACACGATAAACTGTATAAACAAGTTAGTCGCACCGTGCATTAGCAGCGGGCCGTGGCTCGTAAATTCCAAGTCTGTTTACAAGCACAACTAAAGATTAATGTGCGACCGAATCGAAGGTCACGAATAAAACACCCGCTCGGCAAGAATCTACGACTTCCGTAAATGACGTAACAAATTACACACGTCGACTTTTGTTGCTACATTACGCTAGAAGGGCAAATAGTCAGCTTTTAATATTGATTAGCGTAATCAGTCTTTTTAGTAGTCCACTGCTGATAATCGATGGGGAAGATTGGTTCTTGAGTGGCGACCGCGAACCAGAAGACGCAGCGTAGGAAAGCCTCCCTTTAAGTGGACCGACGACATTTTAAAAGTCGCGGGCAACCGGTGGATGCAAATGGCAGGTTGTCGTACAGCGTAGCGGTCAAAGAGGGAGGACTTCGTTCAGCAGTGGACGTCTCCGGGCTGATGATGATGATGACTGCTGAAAGGAAAGGAAAGGTACCATCGAAGGGCGAATAAGCCATATTCACCAAGCTAGTCCAGTTGCGGGTTGGTGAATACCACTGAAGAGAGAAGTGAATAGAACGGTAATGTGACGGGCCGCGCTAGCCGGCATTAAGTCCATGACAATGGCTAGATGACTGGTTTTTTTTAATTGTCCTATTAAAATGTGTCCCATAAATATAGCTGATTAATGAAAAGAAAATGAAAATCTGATCAAAAATAAGCAACTTATAAGCATTTTAATATCATGCTAGACAGAGAGGCGAAACAGCAAATCGTGACGTCAGTTCTCTATACGCCATATAAATTCTATACTGACAAGTAAGGCGTGACGTAATTATTTTTTTTGTGGGAAAGGGACATAGTTGTCCCTAATAAAAACTTTAAGCGCTCATATATCAGAACATTATTAACCGATTTAAATTATATTTTCAATAAACATACTATTTTGACTTAAATTCTTGATCAAAGCTATTGGTTTCAACGATATAAACATCAGTCATCTACCCTATTCTACCAATATACATGTTTTTAAACTGAGAATACTCAATAAAACAATTTTAATAGACGCGTAGGAAACCAAACCACATTGCATAGTAATTAAATCAATTTTAATCTATTGCAAAATGGCATTTCGAGCGTTTTACTTCAAATCAGCGACCAATGATTGGCATTTTTCCGTCGTAGTGATTATACAATTTTGTGTCAAACTGGCGACAGCGGTAATAAATACCTAGCTTTATAGAAAGCACTTATTGTACTCTATGTACTGTTGTAGTATTCGAACATACGAGATCTGCGAGATTCTGCGAGTGACACAATTGAACGTTAAAAGTGACATCCAAAGCTACGAAGCTACGGCGTAGGGTTGCTACGAATTATGTAGACACGCTACGAAGTAGATTTGCTACGAACATATAAGCTACGAAATACGTAGGCGTGCTACAAGAATGTCGAAATCAGTTTATGTTAGCTATATTTGTATACTAGCTGTTGCCCGCGGCTTCGCCCGGCTACAAGTAGATACGATATTAGAATTTGGCCTAAAGCCATACCGTGGTTTTAAGTTTAATCGGCTACCTAAGCTTTGGAGCGCATGTACATTTTATACCAAGTTTTAAGTAATCAAACCAAAATTTAAAAAAAAAAAATATATAAACTTATGAACTCCACAAGTGTCTCAAGGGGTAGTTTTGAAAAAATAAAAAATACGTGTGTTATTATTTATTCTAAAGTTTATTTGTGCCGAGTTTTGAGTGAATCAAACCAAGGAATAAATAACATCCATAGAAACTTTACCACCCTGTATAATCCCCTGAGGAGTTGATTTTCGAAAATTAGGCTACGCTATGTCTTATTCCAGAACCCTACATTATCCACATTTAAAATTTCATTAAAATCGGCTTAGTAGTTTTTTTTTCCATTCAAGCAAGTGACGAGACGAGCAAGACGTTCGCCTGGTGGTAAGCGCCACGTCTGCCACTAACAGTAGCAGTGCCAGAATTGTGAACTTGCGAACACAATCCTGCGCCGCACTGCACTGCGCTCGTCACCCTGAGATATTAGATGTTAAATCTCTTCATACCCAGTAATTTCTCTGGTAACATTGCCCTTCAAACCGGAACACAGTAATGCTTGCACACTATTGCTTGGCGGTAGAATAACTGGCAAAGGTGGTACTTCCCCAGGCGGACTCTGCAGTAGAGTCCTACCACTACATAAAACGTAGGTACATGGTAACAAACAATCACACAAACAAAATTTCGCATTTATATTATTAGTAGGATTGTAGTAGTGAGTATCCATGCGGCAGAATAAACGATAACGACCGTTTCCTTTGAATGAGAGATTCTGTGTGAATTTCCAATGGAGCGAGTCGACATTCCGAGCAGTTATTGCTGTCTGTATATGAGTTTTTCTCGCTTTATATTTGTGTGTAAATGTAGAGGTGTTTTGTCTTTAATGAGCATGGAGACATTTGGATTTAAAAAAAACCTTAAAAATGTATATTTTGTGATAGGAAACATTAGTAATTTTAACACACTACCACTGATGCTTGAATAAATAATGAAAGTATGTGACGACCCAGAGCAAACTTATAAAATAATCCTACTACTACTTTAATTTCTCTATATTGTGTAGTAGACCTCCGTACAATGTTGATCGCATACAGACAGTCAGTTTTTATCACTGGACTTAGGCCTTTTGTCCACCGCCGCCGTCACCGAGACATCAACGAGGACGAGATGACGTCGCCGAAGTAGCGGAACACAGATTACTATATAGCCGCGTGCCCACCGCACGTCCGTCACGTCATCTCGTTCTCGTCGACGTCTCGATGACGGTGGCGGTGGACGAACGGCCTTAAGCACTTATCCGTAAAAGAATAGGTTATTAACTGTACCCCTCGGTTTCAGTCGCATGCTGATGAAACATATGATGATTATTACGATTAAACGTAGCTTATGTGCTTTTCCAGAGTTAGCAATTTCTCTACTTTTATCAAGATACTAGAGGTCGCCCGCAACTTCGTACGCGTACGGAAGAAATTCGACCCGCTCCCGAAATTCACCACGTTTCTCACGTTTCCACGGGTCTCAGCCCCTCCAACTACCCCCCTCTCCCCTTGATCGAACTACCAAAATATCAATTTTCATCACTATAACTTCAAAAACAAAGAACTTTCCATACAACATTCCACTCCCCCTTTCCCCTCTTTAAATAGTCCCTGTCAAAAAATATTGAAAACACCATTTTTTATTTTAAATGAACTATCCAAATCCAAATGTTTGTGACTAAAAGTACAAAAACAAAGGACTTTCATACAAACGTTTCCCGCCCTTTTCCCCCCTTAGGGGTCGAATTTAGAAAAATCCTTTCTTAGTACACCCCTACGCATCAACCCTCCAAATTTCAAGTCTGTATGACCAGCGGTTTGGGCTGTGCGTTGTCTGTCAGTCAGTCAGGACAGGGCCTTTTATATATATATAGATAGATAGATTGAAAAGGTAGACAACAGACAAGCAGCGCTACGTTCAAATTTATAACATAAGTAAGGAAGTTAGGATAACAGAACAAATAAAGAGATCATTTAATGCTCTCTTTATAGAGGATTAAAGGTGCGGTTATCATTTAATATTTTCGGGATAACGACCAGAGCCGGATTTTAATGAGGGACGCATTCAACACGGATTTCGAACGGTAAGTTACATAAATACGTTTTATTATTGTACTTGTATAATTGTATATTTAATCTGAAAAGAAGCATAATCGAAATAAGTAGTACAAGTACGAAAAGTGCAGCTTATCTGATGTATATTGTCCTCGTTGGCGTATCCGTTAATGACGAACCTTGCTAGCTCTTGTGGCAAGGTACGGGGCCTTTTGTAAATTTTATTTTATTTTTTATAAACTTAATTTTGACACTTAAAACTTAAAAGCTAAAGGCTTTTACCCCGCCGTATATTGATGTAGGTACATGAGTATCGAATTGTCATAAAATGTTTATATCATAAATGTCCGTTCCTGAAGAATGTAGGAAAGTGAAAAATTCAGTAAAACCGCATAACGCAGCCTATGGCTTATGATGACAAAAGTACGTACGATGAATTCTTTATGAAACCTCTCTGGATATAAAAAGCCACTCACGCCCATCCAGCAATCACAATACTCGGCGCCCTTTGCCCCGCGATGATCGATGCAATCGCGCTCCGTTCCCAGTTTTCCATTAGCCGCGAAAGAGCTCAATTTTCCACCTCCCATTCACTGCGAGTCCGTCTGGAGTATTGTGGAGTTATCAGTAATGGGGCTGCAGCGGGGCGGAACTGATGCGTGTGTCTTCGACATAAAGGGGGCCGGAGAACTAATTCCACAGATGGACAACTCAAAGAAAATATGTGGTTTAAAAATAAATAAATAACGGTGGTTCATACAGCGCCTTTTAGCCTGGCTGAATAGGGTAGATGACTGATGTTTATATCGTTGAAACCAATAGGTTTGATGAAGAATTTAATTAAATATAATATGTTTATTGACAAATAATTAAAATCGGTTATTAATGTTTTCTGATATATAAGCGTTTAAAGTTTTTGGTAGAGAAAACTCTATCCCTTTCCCACAAAACAAAAAAAAATTACGTCACGCGCTGTGCGCCATACTTGTCAGAATAGAATTTATATGGCGTAAAGAGAAGTGACGTCATAATGTCCTCTTTGTCTAGCATGATAATAAGCGAATTTAATAGAACAACCCAGTTAAAAAAAACCAGTCATCTAGCCTATTGACTTTCGTGGCCTTTTTCGCTGACTTTTCGCTTAAAAGTCAGCGAAATATAATATGTTATTTCATAGACTGATACAGAGAATAACCGTCAAATTAAAAACAATATTGTTCCTATGAGCTAATAAGCCCAAATTCAATAAATTTTACTATTGACCTATTGATAACTGTCCACTTTTTCGATCCTGTATCATGTCAGGCAAAGGTGCCGTAATCATCCACAACCACACTAGACATACATGCTAAATTAAATATTGTGACGTTGCGATAGCGCAGTCACCTATAATATTAATTAAACTAACTAAATAATAGTAATTAAAAAACTACAACAAACAACCTATTGCTATTGTGCGGAACCTTAAGTTTACGTACGTTTGAAAAGGGTCTCGTAAGCTCATAGTCGCAAGTGCGCGGAACTCCAACATCTACTAACCGGTTTGAGACATGTCGCGGAGCTCATTCAAGCGCGACACTGCAGTCAGTCTACATAAAGCTGTCGACGCAAATTCACGTCGCACCGCGACTCAAATTATTTATAACGTTCGCAGTGTGGAATCCCTCTAGGGTGAGTTTCTGTTATTTATCTTTATCCAACCTGTCTGCCATTCATCGCTACGCATTTTTCCTGTCTCTGTAACAGCTGTTCTGCCTGTAAAACGCCTAGCTGACTGCTAGCTTATTTCTAACTTCAAATTAAACAGCACTGAGTAGCGGCCATTGCATTGTGATCTCGCACTTCGCGCGACCGTTACGGGATACCGTGCCGCAGTCTGCTATTTTACGAGTCCTAATGCACGCCTCGTTCTAGGATTCAACATCTACACTACAAAAACTACAGCTGCTTGCTGTACGGCCGCTGTACGGCCGCTCTAAGGCGACCTACCGAGCGCCGCTAGACGTCCTGTCCTGGGGTCCAGAACCGACGCGCTGAATACTGCACCCTAACGGGAACGGCGGGAGTGCGCGGATCTTTAGGCCAGTGTACCTATACCTACTCGTGTCTTAATTCTAAATCTACAGTGCGATCAATGTGCGTCTGTGCAGTCGATGTTATAATTTAAGGAACTGATTAAAAGTTTATAAAGTTTCCTCTGTTTCCTTCGCCTAGCCGGCCTACCTACCTGCGGGCCAGTGGCCACTAGGACCCAACGCCGCAGTGGCGCCCTTTAACGTGGTAGATTGCACAGCCTATCATTTGTCGCACTAAAATAACTAGCAGTTCGGCCGTTAATTCAAACTGAACGTGTAAACGGAACGGTGATCCGCGAGTACAGCGAACTGGTACGTACCTACTTGTTTAATTTAACTGTATTTGGTTTTATCTTTTGATTATTTTGCATGTCTAAATTAATCAATGCAAACTGTAACGCGCTTGATTATTGTTATATAGTGCGTAATTGTTAGTATATACCGAACAAACATTTTAGAATTTTTGTAAAACGTTATTTAACTACCTGCAGAGAAAAAAAAAGTGTTCGTAATGGTTCGCAGCTAACTAACGTAACTGATAATTTTGCACACGTCTACAATAATTACTAGCATTTCTTCCATTTTCATTTAAAATTTAATTTGTCGTTGCACTCTACGCTTTTATTTCATTTTGCACTTTCACTAAATCACCTATTCGTTGCTGTTTTCTTCATTTTGTAACAGAACAGCTGACTTCATTTTTTCTTTAGCGCATGGCAGTTGCAGCAATTATATAAATTAAATATAAAACAGGTGCAGTATTTAGGTTTTATTTTAAACTGTATTCTTTTGCTAATTAGTGTTCTCATTACATGAATTTAGTGTCATTTATATTTACATATCTACAAATTACATAGTATTTACAAACCTAAATAATGGAAACTCACACTATAAAATTCCTACTTCTAAACAAGAATGAGCTATCCTACGAAGTTCTCATTAGAGGCGAAGAACCTGCGTCTACGGTACTAAAATTAAGAAATCAGATAAATAAGCTCACTGAAAAAATACCGTCAGACGATATTCAAGAATCGGGTATTGATGCTGAGACCGATTATGATGGTGTATTATTGTCAATAAAAGAGTTAATATCACGTGTCAAAATACTACAAGAGAAATACGAGACAAACCTTTTCGAACGTACTAGAGCTTTGGCGAACCACATATTTTATAGGTTAAGTAGAATCGACAAATCTCTTATTGCCGATAGGGTTACTCGCATACAAAAAGAATTCAACAATCAGTACTCGATATTGATTAAAATAGCTCAAACTTTTCCAACAAATGCCGCTTCGCTGGCGGAACATTCGAGTTCTACCCAGTTGATGCCTCCTGGTGTAACTACTAGTGAATCAGCTTACAGTGACCGATACCATATAATGGATTTACAAAAACTAAAGTTCAATGGTAAGTCCTGTGTGCATGTGTTTATACAGAGAGTGAATGAGTTCTGTACGTCTAGAAGTATATCTCATACGAAGGTACTTAAATATGCAACTGAAATTTTTACTGATCACGCACTCCATTGGTATCGTAGCGTGAAAGAAGAAGTAAAGACTTGGGAAGATCTTACCAAACTACTTGTGGCAGATTTTGGTCGGTTCGACTACGATTACAAGCTTACGACTGAAATACGAAGCCGTACACAAGGTGATTCAGAAAATATGGTTATCTACCTAGCCGTAATGTCTGAACTTTTTGCAAGGTTGGCTAACCCAATGTCGGAAGTTCAGAAACTGGATATACTACTACACAATATTAGGCCCGGCTACGCAAGCATTTTAGCTCCAAATGCGGGTAGGATTGATTCTATGGATACTCTTCGAAAACTGGCTCGAGACTATGAACGAACCCAGGCTATGTCTGCGCAGTTTCGTGAACCACCTAAGGTCACGGCTGAAACAGTAGCACCTGATCTAGCATTCACTAAGCCGCAAGAAAGCTCACACTATAAACAGTTCAATAGGCACAACAATAATTATTATTCTAATAAAAATAATAATTATCACGCTTCCACTTCAACACAGTCGCATAACAGGTACACTCCTAACAAAACTACAAATCAACAGTCTAGCGGGAATTCTTATTCTACACCTGTAGCTACTATTGATAGAGGTCAGCGGGCTGATGGTAAGCGCTATTGCCCTAGGTGTCGTAGCAACTCTCACACCTTACAGCAATGTCAACGTGAACGTTTTCTTATATGCTTTAAGTGTGGTAAGAAGGACGTTAAGTTTGCAGATTGTACTAATTGCAATCCAAATCCTTCACAGACAAAAAACTAAATACTTCAGATTGTTGCAATTTACATACTACCGCTATTAATGAGGAATCTAAAGCTACTAGCGAAGCTGAATGGAAAGAGTGGCTAGACTTTATTAAAGTTTTTTTTTCCAGTTACTCTATTGCAACAATCTTAGGCCGTAAACATAATAATGATGTTCGTCCTTATGTCAATGTTAAAGTGGGTAATTTATCTATGTATGGCTTACTCGATTCTGGTTCAGCTGTTACGATACTAGGAGATAACTCTCATCTAAAATTACTTACTTCCGGATTTGTGTTATTAGAACAGAATAGCATGCCTAACTCATTCGTAGCTGCTGGTGGTCAAACGATGTCAGCCATAGGTTATATTAATCTACCAATAACCTTTGAAAATAACTTTCACATTATAAAAGCTTATGTCATACCATCAGTCAGGTCGTCATTAATTCTAGGTGTTGATTTCTGGCAGAAATTCGAGTTGTGCCCTAAATTCTTTAGAGCAATTACGCTAACTAACGATCCAATACATAATGTTGCTCAGCTTACCGAAGTTTCTGGAACTTTACACTCTTATAACGAACTGACTGAAGTTCAACGCACTACTGCTGATAATGTGATCGAACAGTTTAAAGATATCTCTACGGAAAGACACGGACTAGGCCGTACTCATCTTGTACAGCACAGTATCGATACAGGCGATTCACCTCCTATACGCCAGCGTTACTACCGACTTTCACCTGAAAAACAGAAAATTCTTAGCAATGAGCTCGACGAAATGTTAAGTTTAGGTGTGGTAGAACTCTGCGAAAGCCCTTGGTCTTCTCCAGTGATACTTACCCCTAAGAAGGATGGCTCTTTGCGGTTCTGCCTAGACAGTCGTAAATTAAACGCAGTAACTAAAAAAGATGCCTACAAACTTCCTTATGTCTCTGAAATACTAGATAACCTAAAAAATTCTAGATTTCTTTCTAGTATCGATCTTTCTAAGGCCTATTGGCAGTTACCTATCCTGGAGGAAGACAGGGATAAGACAGCATTCTATATTCCAAATAGAGGAACCTATCGTTTCAAAACCGTTCCCTTTGGTTTGACAAATGGTCCGGCTACTCAACAAAGATTGGTAGATCTTTTGTTTTATGGTCCTGAGTTTGAGAACTCTGTATTCGCTTTCATTGACGACATAATTATCACGTCAAGTGATTACCAGACGCATATTGCACTCCTCCTGAAAGTCCTGAAAAAACTAGAAATGGCAAACCTCACAATTAACTTTGAAAAGTCACAATTCTTTAGGCGCGAGTTGAAATATCTGGGTTATGTTGTCAACTCTCAAGGTCTGCATGTGGATCCTAGCAAGGTGGAGGCAATTCTCAATTATCCTGTACCAACTAATAAAAAAGAGGTAAAGAGATTTCTCGGTACTGCTTCATGGTACCGCAGATTTGTACCTAACTTTAGTGCTATAGCTTCACCCCTAAACCTTCTAACTTCGACAAGCAAAAAGGCTAAACCTTTTGCTTGGACTAAAGAAGCGGAAGAGGCTTTTTGTACGCTGAAGGAATGTTTGGTATCTGCACCAATTCTATCCTGCCCTAATTTTGACTTACCATTCGAGGTGCATACTGATGCTAGTGATTTTGGGATCGGCGGTTTACTCACCCAGATTGTTGATGGCGTAGAACACCCAATCGCTTACATGAGTAAATCCCTATCTCCGCAAGAGCGAAACTACAGCATCACCGAAAGGGAAGCTCTCGCTGTCATCGTGGCACTCGAACACTGGAGGTGTTATCTAGACAATGGACTAAAATTCATTGTATATACTGATCACTCGGCGCTTAAATGGTTCCTTAATTTGAATAATCCGACAGGTCGACTAGCTCGCTGGGGTGTCCGACTATCATCGTTCAACTTTGAGATTAAATACCGTCGTGGTGCTGATAATGTCCTACCAGACGCACTATCGCGTGCTTTTCCAGTTTCTGCTATAGATACTTCGCCTAACGCTACCAATACTACGGATCAATGGTACCTCACCATCTTCCATGGATGCCAAAACTCACCAACGTCGTTTCCAAATTATACGATAAAAAATTATAGATTATATCGAATAATGAAGAGTAAGTGTACACTTATGCAGGAATTCGACTGGAAGGAAGTGGTTCCATTGGAAGTTAGACAATCCGTGATTCTGGAAAATCATGCTAAGCCAATTGCTGGACACTTTGGTGTATTTAAAACATATAAACGTCTAGCTCTAAAATACTACTGGCCGGGAATGCATGCTGATGTAGTCAAGGTAGTTTCTTGCTGTGACGACTGCATTGCTCATAAGCATCAAAACCATGCCATTTTAGGTGAAATGGGAAGGCCTAAGCAATGTGTGCGACCATTTCAGGTAATTAGTGTAGATCTAGTAGGTTGTCTACCTGTATCTAAGAAACAAAACAGTTACTTACTTGTAATAACCTGCTGCTTCAGCAAGTACTGCCTTTTGTTTCCTATTAGACGTGCTACCGCAGAAATAGTCACCACAATACTAGAGAAAGACGTATTTCTGGTCCACGGCATTCCATCAACTATTATAATGGACAACGGAAAGCAGTTTGTAAGCGCTACCTTAAAACAACTACTTTCCAAGTATAACGTTCCCCACCTACACTATACTCCAAAATACACACCACACGTGAATACGGTGGAAAGGTATAATAAAACTATTATGACTGCAGTTTCTACATTCATAACAAATGATCAGCGTGTTTGGGACACGGTAATTCCCAAAATCCAATTTGCAGTTAACAATTCCGTAAATGAAGTGACTGGCTACACTCCGTCATTCTTAGTACATGGGCGTGAACTGGTTAGTTGTGGTTCACACTACACAAATACTGATCCCGCGGATATGGATAACCTAATCTTCCAACCACGCGATCATTATGCGGAAAACTTAGGTACTCTTTCCACGGTATTCAACAAGGTGCAACTATCTTTATTACAAGCGCATGCTAGGAATTCCAAATCATATAACCTACGTAAAAAACCTATGGAATTTAACGTGGGTGATGTGGTATGGCGAAGAACTTTCTACCAAAGCGATAAGGAGAAGTATTTTAATAAGAAACTAGCCCCAAAATTTATTAAATGTAAAATAATGTCTAAAAAATCACCGCTAGTCTACGATTTAACAGACATGAACGGGAAATTCCTGGGAACCTACCATATTAAAGACATTAAACTAACAAACTACAAAGAATAGAATAAAAAAGTAACTAAGTATCATTAAATATTGTTGCTATGCTACAAATTGTTTTAAGCTACTGTAATATTTAAATAAATAATCTACCTGCTTACCTTATAAAATTATAACCACATCGCTTTCATGTTTCTCACACACTTTCTAACAATAATTTTATTGTTCATACAATGGTTCTTCATACTGTATACGTATGTATACCTAATAATCGTTACTACAAAGTAGATAACGATGATAAATCTATATACCTAGTGATATTATGGTGACTACTGCTGAGTTGGTTACTATAGCTACCTTATCTACATGAGGAACTAGTGGAGATTGTGCTAAGATATATACTACATATATATCAAATAAGTAACTACTATTCTAATATTTACGCAAATTAATGCGTATATAAGAGTAATACCTACTTATAATAATAATGTGACAGAACGAGGAACCATTAAAATATAATTTACTTAGTACCTATGTTCGACTTCTTCTGCTAAAAATAAATTAATAATAAAATTACTATAAAGCTCCTATACTAATCTGAGTTATTGTGTTAAAAATAATAACTCATTTCTATACTGTTTCGAGTATACACGGTTAATTTTATGCAAGTATACTCAATATGTAAGGGTCTTACGACAGCTATAAAGTGACGTCAGACAAGTTGTGAAAGATATGAGCGTGTACAAGAGTGAAGTTAATGATGTATGGATGTATGGATGAGATTATGAAAGAAGATGTATGAGTAAGGTATTGAAAGTAGGGCAGTACTATGGAACTTTAGTATAGTAAGTCGGATTTTTCGTAACAGGAAAAATCCTACGCTTTTTGGCGGGGTACTGTGACGTTGCGATAGCGCAGTCACCTATAATATTAATTAAACTAACTAAATAATAGTAATTAAAAAACTACAACAAACAACCTATTGCTATTGTGCGGAACCTTAAGTTTACGTACGTTTGAAAAGGGTCTCGTAAGCTCATAGTCGCAAGTGCGCGGAACTCCAACATCTACTAACCGGTTTGAGACATGTCGCGGAGCTCATTCAAGCGCGACACTGCAGTCAGTCTACATAAAGCTGTCGACGCAAATTCACGTCGCACCGCGACTCAAATTATTTATAACGTTCGCAGTGTGGAATCCCTCTAGGGTGAGTTTCTGTTATTTATCTTTATCCAACCTGTCTGCCATTCATCGCTACGCATTTTTCCTGTCTCTGTAACAGCTGTTCTGCCTGTAAAACGCCTAGCTGACTGCTAGCTTATTTCTAACTTCAAATTAAACAGCACTGAGTAGCGGCCATTGCATTGTGATCTCGCACTTCGCGCGACCGTTACGGGATACCGTGCCGCAGTCTGCTATTTTACGAGTCCTAATGCACGCCTCGTTCTAGGATTCAACATCTACACTACAAAAACTACAGCTGCTTGCTGTACGGCCGCTGTACGGCCGCTCTAAGGCGACCTACCGAGCGCCGCTAGACGTCCTGTCCTGGGGTCCAGAACCGACGCGCTGAATACTGCACCCTAACGGGAACGGCGGGAGTGCGCGGATCTTTAGGCCAGTGTACCTATACCTACTCGTGTCTTAATTCTAAATCTACAGTGCGATCAATGTGCGTCTGTGCAGTCGATGTTATAATTTAAGGAACTGATTAAAAGTTTATAAAGTTTCCTCTGTTTCCTTCGCCTAGCCGGCCTACCTACCTGCGGGCCAGTGGCCACTAGGACCCAACGCCGCAATATAACAAATCTATTTATATAAAAGGCTCTGTCCTGACTCATTCACTGACAGAAAACGCACAGCCAAAACCGCTAGTCGTACAGACTTGAAATTAGGAGGGTATATTCATCTCGATGCGTAGGGCTGTACTAAGAAAAGATTTTTCGAAATGCGATCCCTAAGCGGGGGAAAAGAGTATATTAAAGTCCTTTCAGGGGGTTATAAACGGAATTATTTTAAGTGGTGAATATGGGGAGGAAAATAATTAGTGATTCACCCAGCGGTATGGAAGATACGAGTATTTGGGGGTGGGCCAAATTTCTTCCGTACGCGGACGACCTCTAGTAAATAAATATTTTCACACGGCGCCATTTGCCTCAAACTAAGCAAAACTTGTTCCACGGAAAACCAGATCGCTGATCGCTTTTTGTAAATAAATACTTACATAACACCCAGACACAGTACAAACATTTATGTTAGTCACAAATAAAATGTTTGTCCTGGGTGATATTCGAACCCACGTCCTACAGCTCTGAAGGCTGAGGTACTACCAACTGAGCTATAAGGCAGTCGCCATTCTATTCAATACATTGTTTAGCAAGGCTTCTTGGTGTTGGCTTCAACTCCACCTTTGTATCTAACATGTTCGGTATCGAAAGTAAAGTCAAACTGCATAATAAAAGGTAGCGAATTACTGATCAGGATTTATTTATTTATAGAGATACGGCAACAGTGAACAATATTACACATTCTTAAATTTGTGGGTACATAACACAAGGAAATATCATTCATATTTTTAAATTAGGATCGCTTATTCGTATTTTTTCAGAGTCAACGGAGGTTTCAGAGTTAAGCTTCTCTCGTTTCATATTTTGAGTGAGTGGGATAGGTGGATAGGGACTTCGAGTGTGCCGGACAGGTGAGCTTGACGTACCTTGATGTCACTGGCGTGATAGAAATAATTATCTGTGACGTCGTTTATAGTTTACTTGGTCTGTGAGGTACGCTATTCTTGTCGAGTGTATACAACAAGCTTTCTTCTTAAAATAACTTATAATTATATCCAATTTTAGAGGCTTTAGTTGACATACTAATAACAGCTGTCTTTTTCATTGCAGTCTATTAGATAAGGACAGCAGCCTATTTTAGCAGTCTATTCCCCCTTAAAAGGGGGAATAGGGTGAGCGCTTCTCCATACAAACGTATTCCCCTATTTTCTTCCTAGATAATGCCTCTAGAGCAATATTTTTTTCTTATCAAATCGATGTCTACTGCAGAGGTGTATCTGTATATTTTTTTCAGAAACTGACCGTTGCACGTGTCGGACGTTAGCAGACTGAGCAAATAAGTGTGACGTCACACACTCCGTCCGCAAAATTGGAGCTACGGCCGCAAGTCGCTCATCACAACTCCTTATCCTCCATGGCTATTTTTAATCCCAGTAATCGCGGGTGAAGCCGGTGGCACTGCTAATATGACATAAATTGCCAACAGTTGAATTTCTTCATACAACCAAATGCCAATAACACCAGTTTAAATTATAAAGCTTCTAAATTATATACTTAAATTATATACTTTAAATGCTAATAGAATAAGGGACCTGGGTATGTCCTTAAAGTACAACCAGACCCACCGGAGCAAATCTTTTTGCTCGGTCACTTGGCTCGTCGGTTACGAAAGATCGAGATCTCCGAAAATGACCGACTGACACAGGACTATAAATTTAGCATATTTTATTTGCCATGTCTTATTTATCTCGTTTCGCTCTTCCAGACGCATCGCAAATCGCTGCCTACTACAGCCTCAGCCTAAGGGTCTAATTGTTCAAAGAATTTAATTATTACGACAAAGGATCTATGTTGGCGAGCGGTGGAGCCCACACAGTCCTAATGAAAAAACTTTAAACATTTTTCAGGCACAGGTGAAATGCCGTTGAAATATTGTAAGAATTCTAATTTCTGCCGTCTCGGCGTGTTCCATTGTTCAAATTCTAGTCTATGATTGTTGTATGTATACAGTAGCGGTCGTGGCATAGCTTGACTATTATAATGCCGGCCGCACATCATGTGAAATGTTCCAATGGAAAAATTTACGCGCGCGCTGGAAGGCACTCTGTGCATACATTTTATACTAGGTAAGAAATTTCTCGTGACGACCGTCTCGTTCGCACCTGATGCGTGGTGCGTAGTGTGACGGTCGATCCTTCACGCGCCAGAATTTTTCTATTAGAAATTTCTTATGATATGCGGCCGGCCTAAAAGATCACCGACGATCCGATGAGTCTTCGGATGGGTGACTGTGAGTGGCATATAGTAGCGCTTGTGGCGTAGTTTCACTATTAATAGGTTGTTCTAATAGATCGCCGATGTAAAGCAAGTGATAGAAATTATTGATTAAGTAACTTCTTAAAAGTAACAACAATCGCATATACTCGGTTTGAACACTTTCTTGTTTATACAATCAAGTGACGAGACAAGCAAGGTGTCCGCCTGGTGGTAAGCGTTACGCCTGCCACTAACAGTAGCAGTGCCCGATTAGTGAATTTGCGAACGCAATCCTGCGCCGAACTGCACTGCGCTCGTCACCCTGAGATATTAGATGTTAAATCCCTTCATACCCAGTAATTTCTCTGGTAAACTTCTAGTTAGAGAACTGACTTAATTGATAGAAAAGACTGTAATTAAAAGTTTTGATGGTCGGAGTAAATAGTTTCTTGAAACTCACTAGTCGACCTGCCTCAAGAAAATTGAGAGAAACGACTTGATGTGAGACTTGGGACTATTTGGATGAAGGTACCAGAATAACTAAGTTTATTTAATTTATTAACTAAAAAGTTCGATACATAAAAGCTTCATTTAGACACTTAATTTGTAATTTAATTTACTATATTTTATACAGTACAAATATTTTACGTGTTTACGCGAGTTTTTCATGCCATAAAACATGTCACGAGTAATTTATAAAAACATTGTGTTCGTATGCAAATCTAGAGCTGTAAACGTAGGTGCAGTAACGTTCTTCAGCGCTGGAATAAATTATATTACGTTTATCGAAAGGGTTTTGCATGCTTCATGAATCGCTGTCAGCTGATAGTGACCGAGAACTTCCAAAGAGCAACAATACACATATAAGTTGGTAAACTAAAACCCTGATTTCCTTACGCCACGCCATATAATACTAAAATTTCATAAAAATAGTACATTGTTATCCTAGGGGTGAAAGTAATCCCGAGACGGGGTTTGTCGCCCGAGCGTAGCGAGGGCGCTATTAGTTCGAGGGACTATATACGTCTTTAACCCCGAGGAAAATGTTGTATGGAATGTTCTTTGTTTTTTAAGTTATAGTGATGAAAATCGATATTTGGGTAGTTCATTATTGAGTAGTACATTACAGGCGTAACCCCCTGCCGAAAGGTCAGTCTGGTACTGTCAGTGACCATATAGCCTTTGTGTAAGTTGTGAGTTTGTTTATGTGTGCTTCATACTAGGTATTTTTTTTATTATTGCAAAAATTACTTGAAAGTGTGCCATGCGTGTTTACCTCGTCCCCCGCACCTTCAACAAATTATGTAGGCCGATCGCCATTGGCATCACCAGTTGTTTATGCTCAAAGTTCATTCTATTCGATTCTATCCTTACTTGCGCGACACTGTACGTTTCCTCTCGTGTTTTTGAACACTCCGGCCGGTGGATGATAACGCAGCCCGTTTTAAACAGTAACAGCCACGTTTGCAGAACCAACGTCGTGTGTCACGGACGGTACAGATAGAATTAGCACCGGTGTACTCTTCCACATTGCGATGTGACTGGATGTGGGTAGATGACTGATGTTTATATCGTTGAAACTAATAGCTTTGATGAATATAATATGTTTATTGAAAAAATAATTTTAATCGGTTATTAATGTGTATTATATAAGCGTAATAATTATAAATATTAATATAGCATTTATGGGCCACATTTTAATAGGACAATTAAAAGTCATCTAGCCTATTCTACATTCTACACCTTGACTGATAGAATCAAAGGGATCAAAGTCTAATGCAACAAGTCGGCGTTTAAAAAAAAAAAAAAAAAAATAAATATATATATATATGTTTGATTATCAATAAAACTTTGGCTCTGCCTTTAGCGACAGTAATACCTGTGTTGCAAAAGGCAGCTTGTTCCAATGGTGTAGTAGTAAAATAGTGTGCATAGTTTTACAATTCATTGTATTAGTGCTACTACTAAGAGCCTCGGTCATTTTCCCCAGCAGGAAAAGTAGGTATAATATGAAGTATCGTCACTAAGCGACATACCTATGAGAAATGTCATAAGCTCTACACAAAGAGCAGTAAGTAAAAAAAAAAGAGTACTATAATACGTAGGTAACTAGGAGGTAAGTTATTTTGTATCACTTCTATTCAAAAAGACCTACTTTGTTCCTCGCAAACAGGGCAGAAATGAGCTCTTTTCCTCCCTCCTGATTTGGATTTGGAATGTGGATATTGTTAGTAAAAGTTCCAATCACCAAAGAGATCAAACACGGACATTGTATGAACAAGTAACAGGCTGTGTGAAAAAGGAAGGCAAGCGAAAAAAATAAAAAAATGTGAAAAAACAAAAACACGCGAAATGCATTCCGCCGTCGTTCGTAATTGTTTACTCAAATTCGGATTTTACTTTGTTTTATTTTAACTCAGTGTATCTTCCTCAATAAAAAGTGAGAAGTGAGTGTGAGTAGTGAGAATTAAATAAACGTAGGTACTATTCTTATTCATAAGCTGCACTTACTTATTTTCTTAAAGAGAGTGATAAAAAGCAGAGTGTCCACCTCGGGATCAACACTATTTTTAAGCTCGAGTACTTTGAATCTGTCGCTGCGCTCACAGCTCTGGATTCAAAGAAACACTCTCGCCTTAAAAATTGTTGTTTTGCTCCCTTGGTACACAATCTACTATTTATAACACCTATTCAAAAAGACCTACTTTGTTCCTCGCAAACAGGGCAGAAATTAGCTCTTTTCCGCCTGAAGGGAGTTACTCTAATACGGATTATACTTTGTTTTATATTAACTCAGTGTAGGTACTATTCTTAAAACGTAGATACTATTCTTAAAACGTATCTAGGTGTAACCGTAAATACTATTCTTAAAACGTATCTACGTGTAAACGTAGATATTATTCTTATTCATAAGCTGCACTTACTTATTTTGTCATAGAGGGTGATAAAAAGTAGAGTGTCCACCTCGGGATCAACACAATTTTTAAGCTCAAATACACTCTCGCCTTAAAAATTGTTGTTACCTCCCTTGGTAAACAATCTACTATTAACTAGGATATTAACAATAAATGAGAAAAAGATGAAGCTATAACAATGCACTTTGTTTCAATGCTCTTCAACTTGTGCTGAAGTTGTTGCCAGTTGCACAACACCAAGTGTCACCAAACTTCGCCGTGGGACGTGTCTTGTGCTAACGATATTAATCACATCCAAGTAATTACGAGACTTGGAGCCATAGAATAAGTAACAGTCACTGCGTAGAGGTGCCAGATTAAATGCTAGTCACAGCGCAGAACTGACAGTTTGGAAACTCGGTCAAGGTGCATTATTTATGTGATCGTGTGGAGGTGTTAATTATTTACTAACAGGATAACACGCAAGGGTGATCACGTAATCAGTAGATATGATATATTCTGTGGCAAGGCAGAATCTGAGCGCTACGCACTAAAGTGAGCGCTACGCGCTTTACTGTACGTTTAGTCACCCTCAGCAAAAACATTATTCCTTTAGTTAAAATAAATTGTCTAGTTGAAAATATGAAAAACTACCAGTTACAACCATATCCACTTAAGGACAGGATATTCCACGTTTCTAGTACATTTTTTTATAGATATTTATTGACTTTAAATATAGTAATTTGACTAAATAACGTTGATTTTGCATAAGGCAACTTTGGAATATAGAGCCCTTAACAGCTTTCAGTCTGAGGCAGAAAAAAACATTTACGCTCTAAATCTTAGTGTTTCTGTAGTCTACAAATGACGATCAATTTTTTTCTACAAATTTTCACTAAGACTCGCCAATTCTTAAATTTACGAAAAATTTGCTTACTAACGGCCCAACACGATGCACTAATGAAGACTTGCTTTTAAGTTTTTTTTTCGTATCATCACGACGAAACGAAGGAACGATTTTTTGCGAGGAATTAGCTACAGAGTAATAATCGGAAATCATTTTCACCGACGACAAGCCATAACTGTCAATCACATAGGATTCTATCAGTTTGGAAAATTCGAGAATATAACGGACAAAACCGCGATTAAAAGAATAGTAATTTCTGAGTCTGTAGCGACATATGGCAGAAAGGTGTTCTAGAAACATCTAGCTTTACCGCTAATAATCTAATCAAAACATCAGTACGTCTGCGCTCAGAAAGGTTGGATAAATAAATGTAATTGGAAGGTTCCACGTAACTCACATCGGCATGAATAACACAAGAGACAAACATAAACTTCGCTCCCGCATTTAGTTCTTTTGTATGAGATTGTGTTGCCTGTTGTACACTGGAGATGTCGCTATAACACATAGCCACCTTTACTAAGATTACGAAAGATGCGCTATCGCGTAATAAAACAACGTTAGAAAATGACTCGCGTGGCGCCATGTTTACGTTTTGCGCCGGAGTGCGAAAGAAGCACTTTTATAAGAGCAAAAGGGATAGCGCGCGTCTAAATATAATATATACCATAATAAATACCTACTTTATGCTTTATTACTTTGTACCCCAAGTATGTGCGTTAGGAATATAACATTTAGATACCTATCTGTTCAAATTGACTCAAAGATCTCTAGTATCCTTCAATATAATAAGATAAGAAAAGAATAACACGAAAGAAGTGTTAGCGCTAGTTTTTTCCTAATAATATAGCCACTTACATATTATTATTATAGTTACTATAACAATAAAAAAAACTATTATTTTTTCGGGTTAAGGTCCCATAATTATATACATAATTAAAAACTTAAAGTACACATAAAAAAGTCAATTATAAAAATACAAGAAATTAGCCAAATAAAATCATCAAATCAAAGTTTTTATACAAGTCATTAGTCACATCCATAAAAAAACAATAATGTCAAAATTTAAAAGATAAAATTGATTAAAAATAATATAAGTAATTTAAATTTAAGTAAATGTCACAGTAAGTTAAAAATTAAAATGAAATGTCAAGTACCGTCTAGTACTTTCTCTCCGGCACTGGTACTGGCACATTGTACTCGCAGCAATGCCGGAGGTAAGTACAGTCAAATTTGGCCGCAATCATTTCCAGGGGCCTTACTGTGAACTGCTTATAGCGGGACCGAATAGGTTCAGCTGCCGACACTGCGCGACCGCGAACCTTAATGCGAGGCGATAAAATTCACAGTCGCACAGCGTCGGCAGCTGAGCGTATTCGCTCCCGCTATAAGCAGTTCACGGTACGGTCCCAGGACAGTGTTGGAGCTGTCCCGAATCCTGCGCACCAAGGATGAAGCGCGCGCCCGCACGGTCGCGTAAAAACAGGCGGTGTGTGCAGCCCCAACAACTTCCTAATGTAAAAAAGTAAGCTCGTATAGGCTGAGTGGCCAGCCCTAGTGTCAGAGTTAATGTGCCGCCCGAAGGCCTCTGACATGGCTGACGGTTGTTGTTATAGTAACTAGAACAAACAACCGGAACCAACAATTTAACTTCTCATCCGACCCACAGTAGCGCTCAGAAATAAATGCCACTCACGGTCACCCATCCGAAGACTGACTGTCCGTTGCTTAACATCGGTGATAGCTTAGAATCACCTAGACAAGCTACTTACCTAACAACTTCCTAAATGCATTGTTATACAGGACGTGGAGGTCACTGTACCTTCTTTTAGTATATATAGTACTATAATTATAGTAACATAATTATTTACAGTACAGAACACTTTCGCTAAATTCAATGAGGCGGTCTCACACCCTATATCTTTGACACGCCTTTATCACAAGACATGTGAATTGTACGTGAAAACCTGTATGTGAAACATTCTGTGCAAGGACTCAATAACGTGTCGACACAAGGCCGCTCTATAAGTCAGAGAACAATGATGTCATCTTCGAGGACGACCTTCGACGTCTAGAAAGACAACGTAGTGATTGATCTGTACATTATCCTCGTACTAGTTTTGCCACGCAAATCCATTCGGAAACAGAACATATCATTCAATTAAGGCCCGCTTGTAGCGAGGTACGTCCAGGCGGGTAAACGATAGGCATTAAACGGTAGGCGCGAGCGCGAGAGAGAAGGCGCGAGCGCGAGAGAGAAGGCGCGAGCTCGAGAGAGAAGGCGCGAGCGCTTGAATTGCTAAATTTTGTAGGATTTTCTTTGTTTTGAAAAATATAACAATGAAATACTGTAAACTTAAAAACCAAAAAACTAAATTATACAGGTAAGGTTTTTTTTATTATGCACATCTTTAAAAAATACAAAATTATACAATATTCTATCTATTAGTATACATTTTACGTGGTTTCATAATGTATTTTCTACTAAGAAAATACATTATGAAACCTAATGCTAATCGAAATGCCGATTTAGTGCTTACTTTGTTTTTTTTTTCAATCGAGTCAAACATTCAAAATCACGTTTTCTAAATAACAAAAAGACAAGATTAGATTTAATTTTGATTTATAAAACTTAGACACTAAATAGAAACACCTTAGCAGTAACATATATAAATGAAAAAAAAAACAATAAATGAATTTTTTAAAAAGCTAAAATATATGATCAATTTTAATTAAACAAAAAACTTTTTTGGTTAATTATCGGGCATTTTGGATTTTTTTCACATTTAAAAAAGTTCAAGATTGCTACAAGCCCGCCTTAAGATCTCCTTACATCAGTTGAAAGGTCTTTCAAGATGATTTCTTCGAAGACGGTTCACCTTCATCGTTTGCCCAATTCTTGTTGCCTGATATTCAGTCACTTTTTCTCTTTATATGCTTGAAGAACTAAAAAGTTCTAATTTAATGATTTCTTATTTCTCCTTGATTTATTATTGATGCTTCTGACCTATTTGACAGCACGTGTTTGTAGAGATAGATATGCATTCCGCTAATGTGGCCCTGTCGGTAATAGGGGACATGTTTGACATTTTGGCGACATTTAGGTCAGTGCCGATATATGACATAATATCGAGGTTCAGATAATAATGGAAGGAGTAGCAGTCTTGTCTCAGCTAACAGCTCTGTAAGAGATGTATAAAAGATATAGAAACAAGGATGCCAATAATTTTGTAACTAATAGCTGCGCCCCGCGGTTTCATCCGCGATTCTTGGGCTAAAAAGTAGCTTATGTTTTATATCAAATTATAAGCTACCTCAATACCAAATTTCATCTAAATCCGTTCAGCCGTTTCAGCGTGAAAGAGTAACAAACATCCATACATCCATACATAAAAACTTTCGCGTTTATAATATTATAAGTAGGATAGGATTGGCATTCCTATTAAAGGTATTTTTTATGAATATTGAGGACGCAACTAACATTATTATTATATGTACCATTATTATCTGCAATTATTTAAATAAACCAATTTCACTACAAATGTCTTGTTACAGCTGTCTTTAAAATTACAGCAGTATTCAAGTAATCTAGTTTTTTACGAGATCTGAAACTATATAGAAACTTTTTCTCTTTTATTTTCCTTGCGCTCGTAAATTCCGAGAAGCATAGCCGCGTTATGAGGAAAGTTTCAATAAAAATACCATGTTAATGCCTGAGATATGCCCGACACAGTTATCTGTGAGGAAAAGATAATAATAAAGGCTGTTTTTGTACCGGAAAAACGTCTTACGAGAATTTGCGGCGCCGCCCCGCTTAGAGTAAAATATTGTCGAGGGTCGACCCGGAGATGTGTTTTGAAAGCCAAAGTTAGTTTAAACAATTGATGTTCCCAACTTCGTTGTTATTTAAATAAACAGTGATAATAACTAGACATAATTTCTACCAATTTGTTAGTTACTTTTAGCAAGGTAAAACGGGTAAAAAGTGCGGATTTTCAAGAAATGTGTCCGGTACACCAATGCATATTTTCAACCGACTTCAAAAAAAGAGGTCCTCGATACAACTATATGTTTTTTTTTAATCTATGTTACGCGATTACTCCGCCAATGTTTGGTCGATCATACTTCAGAGGTCTCATATAACATTTTATCGAAATCGATTCAGTAGTTTGGTTTCTAAATCAAAACAACTAGAAAAAAGATGTCATCCAGGTAATAGACTTTTAAGGCGGTTTAAAAAAATGTATTATTCAGACTCAAATTCACTTTCATTCGCAGTAACGGCAAGCAAAGTGCCTTCTACTTCAATGTTACTAAGGACTAGCAAAACAGACAAGAACTAACGACCTGAATACTAAAACCGTCACGTTTTCCACCATCCGTCCTTTGAAGGAAATCAGGACAATCAAGGCAAAATATAACATATCTTCACGCGGAGTGCACAAAGGGGTTAACGGGTCTCTGAAATTTGTCAGGAGCAATTTGCCAAATTGTTTGCTTTATTATGCAGACGGCGACATTTTGCACAACTTTTTGCTGGTATTTATAATCAGCGGGGAACAGGAAATTTTATTTTTTCATTGGATTACGTGATACAAACACCGTGTTCCTGAAGGTAAAGCCGCACACGTCCCAATTTGGTTACAAAATTTTGTGATGCTCAGAACGCAACGAAATATTTCTCGATTACGAGTATACCTACTTGTAAATGTTTCATATCAATGATTGCAACTTTTATGCTTTAGCGATTTAAACATGCCATTGTGTCTATTCCCGAAGCTCGATTACGTATTCGTTTCGTATGTTTTTTTTCGCGTTTTCAGTGTTGGACCCATAGTAAAATTTGTTTATAATGATGAATACATACATACCCTTCAGTATTGTTGAACCTTTTTGTTAAACATTGTATACTATTGTAATAAATGCAATCTTATGTGTACTAGCATGCATGTTTCAAACTCAACTCCGCAGCGGCTAAATGGGATTTGGATGAATTTTGCTATTGACCATGTGTAATAGTAGATAGACGAGGCGCTGTTAGTGATTTATAAATCTTGCAGATTCAAGAAATGTTACTCTATAGACACAAAACTTGATGTGACGCAGGAAATAGTGGAGCTTCCGCTTTGTTGATTGTTTTTGAAGTTGTTTGAAACACTTACTTAAAAATAATGATCGCTTAGCAGGCGGTTTGGTGATGGCGGCGCGCCTGTTGGTAGCGATCTCTCTTTTTTGAATAATATTCACTAACTCCTAACTCCGCCACCACCGGCATCCGACACTATTTGGAATAAAATGTGGGTTGGAGCTCTTCGCAGACGATCTGCAATTTTCACTGGCAATTTGCTGTGCATTTTAGTTCATTAAAATACAACGAGTATAATTGTCAGAGTGCTTCTCATTAACACTGGGGCACTCGTAGCGTTTAAAGCATGAAATATAATTGGAGCCCAACGTGGGACCAAATATGAAACCGCTGTTTAAATATTATTTTTTGACCGAGCGACGTCATGCAAGGGGATTCTAGTGAGAAAAAACGAAATTGCTTTAATGTTTGTTCAACTTTAACTTGATCCAATCCAATACCTTGTAGGCAAGCAGCCAGTGTGATTTAATAAGATTTCTGAGTTCAAACATGCCTAAATCAGCAAAGCAAAGCGTACTTATTATATGAAAGTGGTAGAAAACAAGAAGCAAGAAGTCAATAACAAAGAAAGCGTATATTGCGGCAAACTTCATAGATAGCTGAAAACTCTGTCCGGAATACAGGCTGAGGACAATCGATTAGTCGATGTCGAACTGCGGATTTCGTCGACCTCGCTCTGCAATCAGGTCGAGGAATCCAATCGGAATACAATGTTCATAAAAATTAAGAATTTCATTTATAGCCTTCAAACACTTCTACCACTGGGCAAAGGCCTGTTCATATCCTCTATCGAATTTTTACTACAAACATAACTAACTATGCAGGAATCCTTACACAGTTTTCCTTCGTTGACTTGACCGCCAGTAGTATATTTAGTACCACCCTAGGCAGGTACATTATGCCCAGGGGCCGTGCCGGGAACTGCTTACAGCGGGACCGAATACGCTCAGCTGCCGACGCTGCGCGAGAGTGAATTTTATCGCCTCGCAATAAGGTTCGCGGTCGCGGATGCAATGTGGTTTGGTTTCCTACGCGTCTATTTAAATTGTCTTTTTGAGTATTCTCAGTTTTTAAAAACATGTATATTTGTAGAATTGTTATCAAGCGCATTTGCACTTAATGCGGGCTAGCGCGGCCCGTCACATTTCTGTTCTGTTCAGTGCATAGAATGGTGAAAATAAAAAATTGGCTATGCTTCTTTATAAATAAAAAATATTTATTCAAACATTCCGTTAACATTCATTCATTAGGAAAACATTCATAGAATATTATATTTACAGAATAAGAGTAAATATATAATTTTAAGCATCTAAAAAGCCAAGGAATTCCTGAAATTTCGTAAACAGTTTACGGAAAACCAGACAAAAACAGATAATGTAAGCAGAATGGTAATACCGTAATGGGAGATAATCAGAATTAACATAGTAAATACCCATACTCGACGAACGCGATACGACACCTAAATAACTATCAAAACAAATGTAATCTCCGGGGACAGGCCCGAGCACATTAATGATACATGGCTGGCTCCGAATTAAAACATCATGAATATACATTAAGATTGATTGATGTTGCAAATACAACATACAGATATGACGTGCGGGGAAAACAGATTACACGTGGTATTTCATATACAATACTGGACGTATTTGACTTCTAGCGCTCGTGGAAGAGCTTGGCCAAGTTTATCTAAAGCACGGTAACGGTAACTGATAAAAGTCGCTCGCTGCTAGCACATCGCTTCGGTCAAAACAGACTTGTAGCCTAGCGTAAAACTGATAATTGCAGGGAAGGTGGATAAAAACACTAAAAATAATTGTTTTAAACATAGTTGTATTTTTTTTGGTACCATACTTTTATTAGAATAAGCTGTACTTTCCCTACTTATAGTTAATTAATACTACTATAGTTTATAATGTATTTAAATAGTCTATTTAAGTCTGTCGAAGCATATTAGTTACGTAAGGGACATTTTGTAATTTCTTGGTGAGAAAATAAAAAAAAATTACCCGAAAGCAATGTTACATATTACATTATACTATGTCCAAAGTTACTTGGGTATATCCTAAAACTGCATCCAGAACCACCGGAGGATGGGCAGCAGCGTCCTCTTGGTTAGCGCTGGTAACACTTTGCGATCCCCAAGCCGCCTGGCAAACGTGGGGATTATGGCAACCCCTCCCTATTAAGGGGGAGGCCTTCGTCCAGTAGTGGACGTCTTATTGCTGGCGATAATGATGTCCACAGTTAAGCAACGGACGATCAGATCCGGTGATTAAGTCTTCAGATGGGTGATCGCAAGTATTTTTTTTATAAATGAACTGAGCCGCGTCGGAATACACACACAAATTTTATTTGGTTCCGGTGTTTTTGTCCTATTTTGTCCTGTAACAGCAACCACCAAGCCCTTTCAGAGGGTATATTAATTGACAATAATACGCAGCCACTCATACAATCAGGCAATTTGCTTTGCCACTCAGGATAAGCTATTTTATAAAACTAGAGGTCGCCCGCGACTTCGTCCGCGTACGGAACAAATTCGGCCCACTCCCAAAATTCACCATATAACTCATCCCATCATCCCACTATAAAGCATCCCGAGCAATTTTTAGCTCCACCCCCCTAACTATACCAACTCCCCAAATTTTCGTGACTATAAGTACAAAAACAAAGGACTCTCATACAAACAGGGGGGTACAGGTAACAGGGGGGGAGGGGGGTTAATTAAGGTAATCTGACAGTGACCCGAGAATTGAAATATTGAGAGCCCCTGTTACGAACTAAACAAAGTAGCAATTGTATATTAGTCTAGCAACGGTTCAATCCGCCTTGGGAGACTCCAAGGCTGACCTTGGGCGGGCAAATTAAGCTACGGTCGGTTCACGGACCCGCACTCCCTGCCACCGACAGACAGTCTGTCGAATTAAATGCTTCCACTTGACCAGCCGGCCAGTTTTACGCAGCAAATATATTTAGAACCTGGTCCTGAATGAGAGAAGTGGAGTAAGAGAATGAAAGCGATATGCTATCACGACACCACGCCAACCAATCCTGAATCCGGGCTGTTTGTTATAATGTTACTATCACTTATACTAGCTGCGCCCCGCGGTTTTACCCGCGTGATGATGATGGTGATAAAAAGTAGCCCATACGTTATTTCTGGAAATAAGCTATCTCCATTCCGAGTTTCATACAAATCCCTTCAGCCGTTTTGGCGTGAAGAGGTAATTTGTTACCTCTTCCCACACATATACCGACATACTCCTCCTTACATACTCCGAGTACTCATCCTTTTGAGGCATACTTGAAATAGCTTCACTTAGCTTGGGCCGACTCGGGTTCTAAGCCTATTATTTCTATGTTGCAAGCTTCTAAAGGCCTAATATAAAGTTTTCATAATGAAACCCACTAAGATTGCCACTAAGATGTAACTACACCAAGTTTTCATTAAGAAATCCACCAGACTCTACCAAAAAGACTTGGAAAATATAACAGAACAATTTGATAAAAGTAGAGAAAATCATATCAGCCAAACAAAAACCAAATCAAAATAATGTTTATTTAAATTATCTCGAAACAAAGATGCCTTGACAAACGTATTATCTTTAGCTACGAGCTCGAGTACAGCGTGAAGTTTAATTGAATCTCATGTTTGTATAACGTTACTAGGACTGGATTCAATTCTGAGTTGAATAGCAAACGCAACAATAACAGTAGCGCAGTGTGTCGGTGTAGCATATCAAGCTGGTTTCGATCTCATTAGTTCAGATGGATGATATCTTTTATTTTATTTTAATGTATAATTGGCTTGCATTTGACTGCCATCTCCCCAATCAATAATTTTATAACAGAGCTAAGCGCGCGCGCTCAGATAACATGTCACAGAGGGTAGATGACTGATGTTTAAATTGTTGAAACAAATAGCTTTGATGAAGAACTTAAGTAAATATAGAATGTTTATTGAAAAAATAATTTTAATCGGTTAATAATGTTCTGATATATGAGCGTTTAAAGTTTTTGTTAGAGCCAACTCTGTCCCTTTCCCACAAAACAAAAAATTACGTCACGCCTTACTTGTCAGAATATAATTTATATGGCGTACAGAGATGTGACGTCACGATTTGATGTTTCGCCTCTCTGTCTAGCATGATATTAAAATGCTTATAAGTTGGTTATTTTTGATCAGATTTTCGTTTTCTTTTCATTAATCAGCTATATTTATGGGCCACATTTTAATAGGACAACTAAAAAAAACAGTCATCTAGTCTATTGGCCATGCTTAGCTTTGTTTTGCTTTAGCCTTTGAAGCCTGTGTTTGGGGGTATATGTATGTGTGTGAGAGAGAGGAGGTGCGTGTGAATGTGTTAGTAGTGTGGATAAACAAATATATATATGACATTTGGAATGGTTCACATTAACCTGTCTTAGCAGTCTTTTATTGACAAATCACGGGTGCTACTAGACCGTGATAATAAAACTATAGTCTGTTAATCAGCTTGTACCAATTTTTTTTTAAAAGACGCCGTCGCCGGCAACACCCGTACGGCCTTGGACTGCACACGTGAACTGCGCGTCCAGTGACTACCCTCATGAATTATTTAGACCTCGTGCCCCTGGAGAGAATCGTAACGAGCACATTACCACTACATTCGGAATCGAGATTAACTTAATAACATGAAATAACGCGGGAAAGACAAAAAAAAACAATTATTTATATCGAATTATGTTTTATGTTTGTAACAATGTACAATCACTTTTGAAAGTTTCGTTCTAATAAAAATTTTAAAGTTACGAAATTACAGATTTGTGGTTGTGAAGATATGACGGCTACACAAATAAAAAATTGGATCTCCGTTTCACTTTCCGCGAAAGTGTCATAGACTGCGGGGATAAGCGCTAAAAAAGAAAGTATCTCGCGAATGTCGCAATTGAAAATCATTGAATTCTCATAAAGGAAACTATCAGTATCTTTCCGTCAGAGAGTAGGTTTTCATTTTTACAAAATGAGGACAACAAGTCCGTTAAACAATAAATCCACAATGTCAATAAGTGCTGTAACTCTTCCTTATGTGACCAAATCCTGGGCCCGTATCTCTCTCATGCAGCGCGCTCGGGAGTGTCCGGGACGATTCCCAGATATCATCGTTTCCGTATCACTGACCAAGGTCGGTTGAAGGGTTTATTTATATCAATTGCTAGCTGCGACGTCCACTTTTGCTTGCGATTGCATATGATGTAAAACCTCACCTTTATCTATACAAATAGCTGCTTAGCTTTCAGACGGAACTTACCTGTAACAATAAAATTAAAATTATTATTGCAAAGAACAACGTATACAAAATAAATGAGAACAAACTGAACGGGTCAACTGTTAGTTGTTAGTCATTATACAATGTGTTATGCTAGTAGAATAATCTGGACCTGGGTATGTCCTTTAACTGCAACCAGAACCACCGAAGGATGGGCAGCAGCGTCCTCTCGGTTGCAAGTGTAGGTGGTAAGCATTCTGCGATCCCCAAGCCGCCAGCAAACCGTCAGCCAAGGCAACACTCCTCTATTAAGGGGGAGGCCTTCGTACGGCAGTGGACGTTTTATGGCTGATGATGACTAGAATAATCTAGCTCAATTTAGTATGGTTATGTGTTTATTTTTGTTACTAACACCACAGAAAATAATAATTCAGTGTGTACAATGTCAAGTGTGTACAATTGTACAAAGCACAAAGCAAAGCATAACCCCCAACCTGTACCCACCCCCCCGGTGACTCACCCCGTACCCGCGACATAACACTCGTGCATTAATAACTCACTTTACGCTCGATGCAACAATCTACTATTATATGTGCATTCTCTGTATCTAAATTCTTTCCTACGTACAGCAACAAGAGATCAAACAGAATAAATTTTTAATTATATTACGTCTCTTCCAGAAGTTTGTCTTATTATGACTACTTAAAATATAATGAGCTTTTACAAAAGCTCAGCTAGGCGCTCAAAGGGACCTTTGTGGGTCAAGGTTAAGCTACTGCCAATTTTGTACTAAAAAACTTTAATAGCCAGGTTCTAACAGAGGATTTTACAGAACTACGATTAGTACGCTACTTACACAATAATGGCGCCCAAAGAAAATTTGCAGAGAACCAGCTACAAATCTGTTCGGTCGCAAGTTCACAATTCTGAGACTGCTACTGTTATGGGCAGGCGTGATGCTCACCACCGTATCGCCATTCAATCCCATTAAAAAATATTTGTGCCAGCGGACACATATTCCTACACGTTTCATCTGGAACAATGTTTCTCTTACAAAAATTTTATAAATCGCGTACACGGATTGACCGCCGTGTTTATAAGATCGCCTACATTGTTGCGCTAGTGAGAAGTACTTACATACTGTTTTACGTTGGGAGCGGGTCTTCTGTAGAATTTACTCCTAACGATTAATTCAAAACACTGCTTAGACTTTCGTAACGTTTAAGTGCTAACTAGATCCGAGATTCACGTTCACCTTTGAAGCTAATAAGGATAATATTATAGTGTTATGATTCAAGGTCATGGGTTTATATTACAAAAAGGATGACAAAAAAATTATAATTAAGATATGTTCAAAGTATGTAAGTAATTATGTGAATGTCTAAAAATCTGTATTACAACACCACGTAACGTCATTAAAAATAGACACTGACAGTCGAACCAATCATTCAATCAGACATAATGGTGTCGATTCTGTTGCACCGCTCACTAAACTAAACTAATCTGATAGGACTAAAATTATACGCGTCTCATTTCATTTCTATATGTTAGAAAAGGATGTCAACAGGTTTCGTCGTGTCAAATTAAGTTTAGTTTAGTGAGCGGTGCAACAGAATCGACATCAATGGCTGTTTGTTTAGTTTTAATTTCTCTTTGAATTGTCTATTTGATGGAACTTCACACGTAAACAACGTCTCGTCTCTCTAGACGGTTAAAGCTTCTATAACTTAGCATTTATCTCTAATAACTTAGCATTTATCTCTAATAACCATGTCAGACCACAGAATAAGGTCGATTTGACCAGAATACATTCCTGAAAATTGCTAGTAGAGACAGTTATTAGCATACATGACACGTTTCGGAGTTCGTATATTAAGGCAATACGCGTCGGGTGCACAAGACTAAAGTGAATTTTGTAACTCGTGCCAGGACGATCATTGTTATTCACGACTATTTGTAACTATCTTCTACCAGAGTCTCGATAGAGTACGCGCCAAACTTTATGGAACAACAGTTATAAACGTTATGTAAAATCGTGAAGTGTTCTCGACATAGGAGTCGTAAGTGCGCTGGCATCGAATCATAAGTATCTTGTTAGTTTTTTTTGTTTATCGATGTGATAGGCGCTCTAAATTAGATTACAAAACAAGTTATTGTAAAGCAATAATAATAATTAAATAAAAATAATTTTCGAGACAACGTAATGTAAAAATGGGCTCACTGCCCGTGACTACTTCAGAGCTTTTAAGTTCAGAGCGGGTATAAAGTTGCACGCCTTATACTCGCGGTTAAAAACGCATTACGTGGCCGGGCAGATGTTTGCAATAGAGCGTGGAAAAAGTATACTATCTCCTTCGCAAAGTGCTTTTAATGTGACATTTTGTGGACGTTCTGCCCCTGAACGATTCAGTCTTGTGCTTATAATTTATGTGACTCTATATCAATATATATAAAATTCAAATTCCTGCCTGACTCACTGACTGATATATCAACGCACAGCCTAAACCGCTGGTCTTAGAGACATGAAATTTGGAGGGTGTATTCTTTGGAAGCTGTAGGTATCCACTAAGAAACGATTTTTGGAAATTCCACCCGTAAGGGGGTAAAATAGGGGATCAAAGTTAGTATGAAAGTCCTTTTTTTTGTACTATTAGTCACGAAAATTTGGATTTGAATAGTGCTTTAAAATAAAAAAAATGCTGTTATCAATATTTTTTTGACAAGGATGATTTAAGGGTAAGGGGGGTGGAATGTTGTATGGAAAGTTCTTTGTTTTTGAAGTGATAGTGATGAAAATTGATATTTGGGTAGTTCATTCAAGGGGGAGTTGGGGGGGATTTGCTCGGGATGATTTAAAGTGGTGAATTTTGGGACCGGGCCGAATTTCTTCCGTACGCGGACGAAGTCGCGGGTGACCTCTAGTATTGACATATAATATGATAATTTACCTAAGGCAAGCCGAAAACCCCCGATATGTAACGTCACATTCAGTTCATAACGTAACCTTGGCCAGTCGATCGCCTATTTATGTACAATTTATGTTTCTTCGTCATATTAATTGCATTTACTTCTACTTCTACTACATTTACCTACTTTATTTTCCTTTTGTGTGTGTGTGTGTGTGTCGCATATTAGCGTAAGCATCACTGTCTAATAGTGATAACCTTTATTGGCTATATGTGCTCATTATCATGTTTATTCTTTCCCCGTAAGAAGGCTGTTGGTTGTCCAAATAAAATAAAATAAATAAATAATAATAATTGTACATACGGCACTTGTCCCTCCTAACAATATCAATTTATGAAACATATCAGAAAGTTACGACAATATACGCTGCACGATAAACGATGAAGCCCTTTGCACTTTGCCCTTTGCTTTTTAGCTTTTTTTTTGCCTTTTGCTTTGCCTTTGCATTTTTTTTTTGCATTGCTTTGGCACTTTTGCTGTTTTTTTAAGTATAGTATAGTATCAGGCAAAATAAATACTGAGATTGAAGCTATTTTTCTAGGCTCTTTCAGTACAAAGGGTACATTGCTTTAAGTTAAGCAATATTCTCCCTAATAAGGGGGAGGTCTTCGTCCAGCAGTAGACGTCTTCCTGCTGATGATGTGATAAAAGCGACGATCTACTAAGGCAATAAAAAATTATGAAAGTATGAATTTAAAAGATGTTGAAAGATCTATTCGAGATATTACCGGCAAAATGTGATATACTTCTATCGCACGATGCTCACACTAAAATGTATGTTTTCAAAGCCTTAAGCTATATCTGTACTGATTCCATTCTGCACCTAAGGTCATACAGTTACGATAACGATATGAGTAGGTATGAGATCGGGTCGTCAACTCGTTGATTCGTGACATTGAAATAAGCATCGAGCTCGTCGAGCGCTACACGCCAAGCAATAACCATTTGTTTTGGCGCCCAACACGGGGTTGGCGTCCAACGCAGTGCCGAACTTAAATGAAACGTGCAACAACCTACTGTGAAATTGTTATTTACATTTATACAAACATCTGTTATGTAAATAAGTATGTACATATTTCGTTCATTTTAAATATGATAAGGATCCAGGTTTATGCAATCATGAAGTTCCTCTATTTTACGGAATAAAATATCAAGTTGATAAACTACTAATACAAATAACGCACATGAAATTTTATAATATAATGTCAAATAAACATAAAAAACCTGTGATTAACATACTCTATTTAAAATAAGTAAAGTACGCGGCTATCTATTGGACAAACGTAGGAGTGTGGTTAGAGTGGATCGATTTATCTGCCACAATTGGCATTCAGGTCGCTTGTGTTCCATAGCTAACCAACAGTGGAACTCAATGACTGGAATGTTTGATGCTAAATCTATACTGTGCTATCTACGCGTCTACGCTGAAGTACTAATATACGGTTGAAGTTCGAATAAGGTGGTTTTTGTGTTGCTATAAATATCAGTGATACCTGATACTGTTTCATGGTCTTAGTCTAAAATCTTTTAAATATTCGGTGTGGAAATGAACTAAACTCAACTCAGCAGTCATTAATGAGCGCTGCAAATGTTTATTCACAAACAGCTTTTAATGATTAAACGAGGCGTAAAAGCCGCTTTCAATGTAGAAGTTGCCGATTTTTTCAACCGTAATTAATTCAAAATTGCTTTGATATTGTATGTACATATTGCACACAAGTGTCACCTCTGCCACCCAGATTTCTAACTTTTGAAAGGATTTGAATGAGTTATCTTTACCAACATTATGCAGACAATATACTTTTAATAATACGTGTTCTTATAAAAATGCACGACACTGTGTCATCCTATCACCAACACCATCAACATCATTGACCTGTTCTAGATCTACATGATTCAAATAGTTTTAATTTGCTCGCAATAGCACAGATTACTCGAGTCTACATTTTGTTATGACTTTTTGTGAAATCCAAAATCCATTTACTTGTCGTGAAACTAAAAACGCAAGTAAAACCGCGGGTCGCGGGTAGTTCAATGTATAAAAAGTATGCGATCTAATTTTATACACTCTGCAGAGGTAATCCAGCGATGCCAATAATTCCAGCTTAGGGAAACAAGAGAACGGACGGTGCTAATAAAATTTTAGTGGTCGACGTAAAAAGTTAATGGTACCTTTTTAGGGATTATTTTTAGCGAAAATTTATTTTATCGTGAGCTTGTATGGAAGAGACATGACAATTTCACAATACATTTAGTTAGGACGTTTACATTTCTAAATGTAAATTCTGCACAGCAATATAGACAAAGCAACGTCCTACGTGAGCAAATTCGGTTAGAATTCGGCATGGAGTTATCGATCAGCTGCGGCTGCTTCAAATTACAGTTTCGGTAGTACGTTTGTAAAGGTATGTAATAAACTACCATTGCAGTGAACACAAGAAGGAAAAGTGAATATAGTGGAAGGTAATCCAGCAATTTTGCAACTTAAAAACGAACGTTTTGCTTAACTTTTCTAAAATAGTGGATATTTACACAGTATTCTTATAATGCTTCCTTACGGACGAAATACTCGTAAACCATAATTTACAAAGAATTTCCTTTAAACAATAAACCCTCAGCTGAGTCTTTATGCGGCCCATTTCTCAGAAACCATGCATCGGACGTCGTGAAAACATCTTGTTTCGGGGCAAATTGGAGTTGAATCGGCCGGCTTTAGGATGCTATAACTAGTTGGCAATATAACGGGTAATGATCTCAGCTTTACTATGTACTGAGCTTATGTGGCTGTTTTTCTTTTTTGGATAGTATAATCTGAGTCAAGCAAAAGAATCGAATTCTTATAGTCAAGCATGTTTCGCCGCAAGCTTTATCATGCCAGTGTTCATCCCAATTCCTGTTTCTGATTGGGAAACCTACAAATAGATGATGATACCAGGAAGTATTACAACAGCTGTTAATAAGAAGCTGATGATAAGAAGTTAATAAGAAGAAAATATACACAATTTTAATCATCCCAAATTTACTGCTGAACCTACACCACTCCCAAGGTGCGCAATTTTACTGTGTTTTTCCGCTTTTCTTTAGTCCTGCCAATAATCGAAGTTGCAAGATACTGCAATCAAAAGTAAATAAGTGTTATTCAAAGTAACTAATGACTTTGGAGCCAAATGACTAACCTAACCCAACATTAATGTCATACGGTTTAGCCGGTGAAATATGGTCTCATTTGAATAATTCTGCCTACGAATGTGGACGTGCCGCTATGTGCGCGTTGACCGCGGCAGCGTACTGTGTGCCTATATAACAGTTTGGATATTGTAATAATTCATGTTGTTTATTTTCTTACCAACATTTTTAAATTCTTAAACTCATCATCATCATCAAAACTTAAAAATGAACTTAAAAACTACTTACTACTCGACCGGTGGATACACAGAAAAAATAGAGGGTAAAGACGAAACGTTAACTTTGAAAGCCAAACAAGAAACCAAAAAGGTTTCAAAGGTTCGCAAGGTTTTATGCGCGTGTACTTTTTAAGGACAATCACTAACGAAATATAAACTTTTAACTGCTAATGTCACCAATACTTACTTGACAAGCCCTAGTGGAACATGTACGCCAACGACATCTATAGTAACACAAAAACTTGCTCGGTTATTTATCGATCTAATTTTGAAACTCCTATTTTTTACGTAGTTTTTTACAGGGCAACGATGTAATTATGAGGTCAAAAGATTAGGAATCGTGTGCTTGCAGTAATATACAGTGTATATTATATGAGGACTATTTTGTTATTCTATGTTATCAGCCGGGTGTTATGAACTTCATAAGAACCGTGCGCCGTGACCAGTCTTAAGTCTTTGCCTCTACTTTGCCTGAGTGTGGTTAAGTGCATAGCCGAACTTCTTGATAATCCCTGCTGTGTCAAGGATCACGGGCTTTAGGATCAGACGCTTGACCCAACCATTTCACGAGAGCCGCTTATGGTCTTATAATGGTAGAAAAACTCGTCACACACTCAATCAAAAAAAAAAAACAACTGTCCCATACAAAAAATGCTATTACACATGAGAAATGTATGGAGCAGCTGATTTTATTTCAAGATTTACGCGTTGATTTTGTAGTAACAGTAGTATTACGATGAGTTTAATGACATACGAAGCCATTGCAAACCTAAAAAGAATCCAATGAATTAATGAATTCCGTGTACGAGCACGCCATATAAGAAACTCTTGTTCAAAATTTCCCCTACTCACTGGTTTGGGCTACGCATTGTCCTTTCTCTCCGCAAGATTTTCAAATCTATAACATTAGAATGTTCTATTCACTCTTAAGCATCTAACTTTTTATTTATTATGCTTATTAAACTTTAAAAATATAGGTTCATTTTCTAGAGCGAACACGTGTAGAATCAGCATAATCTTAAAGCCCAGACCATCACGTTTTATGTCGATTATGTGGAGGGTTCTTTTATTTCTAGGAAAAGGTTAGGTAACCAACAGACATCAAAGAGAAGAAAATTGTCCATAAAACATATCACAGATCCGTAACAAAAAGATACCCCGGCAATATGTTTGACTAGACGGATAAAGTGGCTCGATTTAACGAACACTACAAGATCAAAAGCCATACGGGTAAAGAAAAAAGAAATATAAATCCGGATACATTGATAAATTTACTATATAGTGAAAGACGAGCAATATAGCCGCTCCGATGTGCGGTAGGCCCTTCTCCTGTAGAACCGCTAACCCCAAAATTTTGCGAAGCGTTGAGAGAAACGGCTTAGAATGGACTTAACGCGTCAGGATTTGATTTCCGGGGGTCATTAAGTCGATTAGAAACAAAGTTGAAAGCTCAATCCAATACTCCCCTTGTAAAGCTTAGCCCCCTAAAACCTTCCCTGGTTACAACCACGAGTCCTACGATACACAAAGTAGATTTGTAAGAGGAATATGGGATAACGGGCTGATCCGACACTTTAATTTGTTTGCCAAGGGTCAATACGGGTTGATGAAGCTTTGTAAGGAATATTTTATCATTTATTTATTTACATATTATTTTATAAGTCATCAGAGTACTTACAAAATGAGTCAAAATGTAAACATAAATAGCTAAGAGTGATTAATAACTGCCTTATTTTACTAACACTACTGGGTTGAGTTACTAGTTTTTGGTATTATTTATGTGGCTTTGTCTAGGGCTGGTTTGTCTAGGATTTATCTTCAAGCACTAATACTCTTAAGATGGCAAAATAATGTCTAACTTAATCATAATTAAAGTTATGTAATGATTAGGCATAAATTATTTAATAAGTACCTTATTTGACCAAAACGTTTTTAGATAGGGGTAGGGGTAGGTTAAGGGTTAAGGGAAACAACCAGAGACTCCCACTCCGGCTCGTACCTGGTCTAGAATCCAACGCGGGAATGCAGCTAGCGTTATGGGAACCGTTGCACCAGGTACAGTTAGGGGTGGGTTATTTGATTGAAATAGTGACAATTATTTATATAATATACTGATTCTGTATAGAGAACTTGATAATACACAAATGTTCATATATAAAAAGGGTGTTTTAATATCTTTTTCATATACCTACAAATCCACAACTACAAGTTGTTATAAAAACAATCACGCTTCTGTACCTAGCTTCGACTGAATTGCACTAAAAGCTGCACAATTACGTCGAAAGTGGCAACACAACGATATCGCAGCTACTACAATTACCACTGCGTCCATGCCGAGCGCCACAGTGGTTTCAAATTGGACAAGACACTGCTGTGTACTGACCCTATACACTGGCCCAGTAAGAGAAGGCCAATTTTTTTTTGGTAGGTCGTACTTCAGAAGTTGGCATATACATTTTATCGAAATCTTGATTAGTAGTTTGGTTTTTATCAAATTAACTGAAAAATAGATTCATCCAAGTAATCAAAACTAATGTCGTTTTTTTTAAGTTTAAAAAAAAACGACATTAGTCGACATTAGTAGTTTTTTTTTTTTTAAGTTTTTGTTATTGGTTAACCAACCGAAGTATGTAGAATATACAAAGAAAGTGTAAAATAACACTTCATACCCCTAGATTGGAGACGTCAAAACCGCAATCGATCGATGGTAGATTGGAACAATCGACGTCGATAGACAGGATATTTTGCTTAGTTTGCCCACAGCTCACCTGGTGTTAAGCAACTGTGTGGTAAAAGATGGGAAACACGCGAAGCCTGGAATGGAAACCCTCAAGTGCCCTAGCCAGCCAGCCAGCAGCTTTGGTAGCTAGCCAGTCGAGTACTAGAAAATACCTTCACCTGCAACTCAAGCTTATGTTGGGATGGGAACTCATGCCCTTTGACATGCGATCGGACTGCACTAACCACTGAGCTACTATCGCTACGAAATGCGATACGATATCATGGAGTCCATAAACCTCACATATTGTGTGATAATTGTTCGTTGTACAATATAGTTTGGATTGTCTACCGTGTACCATTGACGGAACTGTGAAAACGAGCTAAAAATTATAGTTTATATTTTTTTATTGATTTATAGGCTTGCGTTTGACTGCCATCTCGTCCTATGATAAACGAAGATGCAGTCTAAGAATAGAGTATATATATATATATATATGTCTTAGATATAGTTTTAGAATTAGGAAAAATGCTGTACTTAATCAATATAGTTTGATTGTCTACCGTGTACCATTGACGGAAGTGATAAAACAGGCTGAAAATTATTGTTTTAGAATTAGGAAAAATGCTTTACTCATACCTGTTTATATGTAGCTCCCTAGTAAAGTAACTGAATATACAATATATATACTAATGAACGCAATCTTCTGCACCCACGGCCGCGAGTGATATCGCCAGAATGAGTGAAATTCAGGCCTGCGATATTTCCATTGACACAGCTAGACTCACAATTAAAATGCTACGATGGGAATGTTATTTAAATCGTTTGTAAAATTGCTGTGATTCATATAATAGCATTCATAACCATTTAGAACATTCGGTTTTACCAATAATACGTTTAGTAAATGCTACCAACTTAATGTTTGAACTTCTATGAACTTTACTATATAATTTATGACCTTCATATGGTTTATTATTTTAAATACAGATTATTTGAGCTTAATGCAAGTAAATGATCAACTTTAGCTATTAAAATGTTTATTTCAAGAACAATAAGTTCTAGTTTTGTTTTCGAATCACGTACTTTGAACGTCTCGCGGGAATCCTTTACTTTAATGACGCTTTCAAGTTTGCGCTACACTTATTGCAGAGTACTTTTCAAATGCCGAAAAGGATTCACTGGCTAAATGTACATTTTATTATATTTGAGCCTTTAGTATAAATATAGCAGCGACATTCCAAATAAACTTACTCATTAATATAATTACACAAATAACACTTTTTCATAGAAAGCTTTTTAATTATTTATTAATTTTATTATATTTCACGACAATTACAAAACTGAGCTGAACACTGCAATCGCTAATAGTTAAAAGCCTGCTACGAATACTACAATATCGCTACGAATGCTACAACGTTGCTACGAATGCTACAATATCGCTACGAATGCTACAATATCGCTACGAATGCTACAACATCGCTACGAATGCTACTACATCGCTACGAATGCTAGAATATTGCTACGGAAGCCACAAATAATGCTACGCTGTACAACTACAATACTACTAAATCTCAGTTCATAGAGCGAAAATCGTTCTTAGGCATAAACAGTCATATGCCTGAATCAGGTAGAAACTAACGTACTAGTAATAATAATAATAATAATTGGGGGGCCATTTAGTGGATGGCGAGTCATCACCTGCCTAAATATTTTGATAATGAGACAAAATTGGCAGGTGCCGTTTCTCAACCCAGTCCGCAATGTTCCATCAAAAGCTAACAAAAATAGTCCAAATTTATTTCAATTGTATACCTACTGTTAAAATAGTATCATATTTCATTCATACCCGTTATAATTTATTATAGTTTAATACTATTTGTATACCTAACAGTGCCTCTTGGTGTTGGCTTCGGCTCCATCAATGCCTCTTAAAGGTCTGGGGTTAGACCCGAGTGTTCAATTTATATAGAAGAAATAATAATAATGAACATGAATAATACAATTAAGTATTAATTATTATCCTTCAATAAGTAATTATTGAAGGATAATAATTAATACTTACTGAAAACCTACGAATTTCGAGAAGTGTCATTGTAAATGGTAATTCGCTGCTTGTGATTACTCTGGATATTAGAAGTTTGCTGTTATATTAAAGCAGGCACCGAGGCGAGCGTAGCAACCGACAAGTTGAGATTGAAATAAATGGGAACTAGAATAGAAAGCCAGCACTTTGTCATAGAATTTCAAGAAATGCTTTCATAGCTGGGAAGAAAATGGTGCTATAGTTGAAGTTAATAGATTTATGATTCTGAGACGAAGTAAGTGAAAAGTATTACAAAACTATTTTGGTGTGCCCGACGAGTGTTTTAAATTACATAACAGCTTATAGAGGAAAATGTTTCTTAGTTTTTCTTTGATTGAATTGTCCAAATATTTGGATCCCAGTACTCTACCATGAAAATTTGCGCCATCCGTCCAAATCTCTACTACTACTATTTGTACTATTTCATCATCATCATCATCAACCCGGAGACGTCCACTGCTGAACGAAGGCCTCCCCCTTAGACCGCCACACTGTACGACAACCTGCCATTTGCATCCACCGGTTGCCCGCGACTTTTACAATGTCGTCGGTCCACCTAGTGGGAGGCCTTCCTACGCTGCGTCTTCCGGTTCGCGGTCGCCACTCAAGAACCTTTCTTCCCCATCGGTTGTCAGTTCTTCGAGCGATGTGGCCTGCCTATTGCCACTTCAACTTGCAAACCTTGCGAGCTATGTCGGTAACTTTGGTTCTTTGGCGAATATCCTCGTTCCGGATTCTATCGTGCAAAGTAACTCCGAGCATAGCTCTCTCCATTGCCCGTTGCGGGACTCTGAGTTTCTCTAAAAGGCCAGCAGTTAAAGACCACGTTTCAGTTCCATATGTCATCACTGGCAACACACACTGGTCGTAGACCCTTGTCTTCAGACACTGAGGGTTTTTGTACTATTTATTGTAAAATAAATTGAAAACTATCAATACCGCTCATCAAAGGCAACAATTGCAATGTTATTTGCGTGTACCTGCTTCCTAGGTTTTTATTTTTATTTATTTTTATCTCCTATTGAAACAGTTTACACAGCATCACTAAACGAGCGAGCGAGCAGTGGGCAACAGTATCTGTTTAGCGTAAATTAGGTTTGTACCGCGGTATAAAACTGGCGTCCTTTGTGACCGGCAGGTAGCGCTGTGTTACTATTAGTATGAAGAGTAGTGAGTGTAACTTCTCTTTTCTTTCTATGTATGTGTAGTGTATCTTTTTGTTTTAAATTAAAAAAATGTACTAGAGGCCCGCGTACGGAAGAAATTCGGCCGGCTCCCAAAATTCACCACGTTTTTTTCACTCTTTGAAAAAGTTCACCGGATGTGATCGACACTATATTTGGAGTATCCGATGTAATTAAACGTGAGTATTCCCGTATAAATAAAACAAAATCATCTAAGTTTCTGTTCAGCGTAAACTAGGTTATTTAAGGCGGTAAAACTGGCGTCCGTCGGGACCGGCAAGTAGCGCTGTGTTATTCATATGGATACGAATAGTAGTCAATTTGTTGCTGTGTACTCTAACTAGTAAAAATAGCTCGTACTTTCATAGACATTCGCAACACTATTATAATCAATTTATTTTAACTTGAGCCCTTTCTTTTGATAACAAAGCAAGATACCAGGGCATAAAAAAATTGTTACACTATAGAATATATAGTATGTGATTCATTCAAACCATAAATACTACTATATTTCTACTGTATTCTGTGGTTATAATATCCGCGATTTCTGATTTAGCATAGACTCTCTTGTATAACCTATCACACGCGGAGTGCTAACGGCACAATTTGATAATAAGTTTTTTTTTTTTAATACTTTCTAGTGATGAGACCAGAAAAACGTTCGCCTGGTGGTAAGCGTCACGCCTGCCACTAACAGTAGCATTGCCGGAATTGTGAACTTGCGAACACAATCCTGCGCCGCACTGCACTGCGCTCGTACCACATCATCGTGCTGTGTGTGTGTGCGTGTGTTATGTTGATCATCAGATCGAGGTAGACTATAATAAGATCCACTTTACGATCAAGTGTGATCAAAATTGTTTAGTACACGATTAGGTACCGGTGATAAACATAATAGGCTAGATGACTGGTTTTTTTAAATTGTCCTATTAAAATGTGGCCCATAAATATAGCTGATTAATGAAAAGAAAACGAAAATCTGATTATAAATAAGCTACTTATAAGCATTTTAATATCACGCTAGACAGAGAGGCGAAACAGCAAATCGTGACGTCACTTCTCAGTATGCCATATAAATTATATTCGGACAAGTAAGGCGTGACGTCGTTTTTTGTTTTGTGGGAAAGGGACAGAGTTGTCTCTAACAAAAACTTTAAACGCTCATATATCTGAACATTATTAACCGATTAAAATTATTTTTTCAATAAACATACAATATTTATTTAAATTCTTCATCAAAGCTATTGGTTTCAACGATTTAAACATCAGTCATCTACCATATTATTAACATCATAAAACTTATTTTTAAGTAGTCGTGTTAAATGCTTTTGTTCTTATCGCTTCAGGCCTACTGGTTAATATTTCAGCACGAACTGAACAAACCGCACTCATATAACGTATACAGTGTGTGTATACTGTGTATATAGTGAATCCCCGGCGAATACTTCCATTCCGGGCTAATGATGAAGTCGGTTCGTTGAAAAATAACCGCAATGAATGCCACGAGAGAGCAGCGCTCACCGTTTCCGTTCGAGGTCTGCTTTTTAATTAAATTTGTGGTAATCTCAGTTTAGTTTTAGTTTTAACATTTTCAAATATATTCATATCGAAACAAAACAAATTTTATAAAATACTGTAAACAAGCAGAATTAACAATAGCAATAGCAAAAGCATAATTCAATTTAGACCCCCCCCCCCCCCCCCCCCATCAAAAAGCCCCCCTTGACATTAATTTCTCTTATAATAATCATAAAGTAGACTGTTTTGATGTAGCTGCATTGTTAGGTATAGATATAGAAACGCATGTAAACTGGAAAAGCCACACACAAAATATTAAGGCGAAGCTTGCCAGTTTTACATATGCCCCCAGAGAACTGCGTCGAGCAACTGACTTGGACACAGCACTAACAGCCTACTACTCATACGCCTTCTCATGGCTCAACTACGGTGTCATTCTCTGGGGAAATAGCGTAGATGCCCTGATATTTTTGTTGCTAAAAAAAGTGCGTACGCATCCTCGCAAACATTAACCTACCTGACATTACCATACTAAATTTCCATAGACCATTTTTCAGTATAAAATATTAAAATTGACATGCATTTAAATATTGGAAATATGTAAATTTGTTCGGAAATACCCTCAACTATTTAATAAAATAGCAGATAATCGTAAGTATAAAATTAGAAAAAAATACAAACACAACTTAATCTTGCCATCCTCCAACTTAGCGATGCATAGCTCCGGTCCAAACTCAATGGCCATAAAAATGTACAACTTAATACCAACAGAGATTCAAGAAATGGAAAATGATTTTGAATTTGCCAAAATACTAAAATACTTATTAATTAAAAAGTGCTTATTATACTCATGATCAATATTTGAACGATAAAAACTATCTATTATAATAAATCGGCCCGCTCCGCATGACGTTGGCATACCCTTACAGGGTAGTTATAAAGTGTATACTATAAATAATATGTGTTATCTAAGATCTGCATATAACCTTTATAACTGGAATAAATAAATTGAGTATTGAGCAGATGATTGGGCGTTTACAGATTTTTATTTGCTGTAGTTAATAAAAGCAGAGGATTAGCATGATGATAATTCTCCCGCTTTATATGGATACCGGCTGCCTAGGATAGCTCGCGCTGCGGGGACAAATAGTCTTTCAACGCGCAGAAACTTGACTGCTGGAATGAAGCTGGAATATGAATACGTCTATGTTTTTAAAGCTTAAACAGGAAGAAAAATTATGACCTCCGGCAGGACTCGAACCTGCATACGAGCAGTCGCTATGGGTTTCCGTCCCAACTGCTTTGCCAATTAAGCTACAGAAGTCTCTGCCTGAGATGCCAAATTTCCGAACCTGTTATAAGCTACCAACTAAAGCGTTGGTGGCGCCATCTGTAAATTTTTGTAACAAAAATATTCAAAATAGTATAGCCAGTGCGACTTCTCTCGTCAGGCCTTGGAACCTGCAACGGTTTCGGCTTGGGTAAATATTTGTGATTATTCCGCGATTATTCCGTCAATTAAGACTTCAGAGGTGGTCCCATATAAATTTTATCGAAATCGGTTCAGTAGTTTGGTTTTTAAATCAAAATTACTAGAAAATATTAAGATGTCATCCAGGTATTCGAAGTGGAAGTCGGTTGTTATTTTTATGAGAGCGTATTATTACATTGCATGTTTTTGTTGAGATTAAATGGATACTCACGCTGTCATTCAAATACACTGTCAAAACCAGTATCAGTGGTGACAAAACGGTGGACCGCACTAGCCAGCAGCCATCCAGAGTTATAAGTCCATTAATAATTCCCACATAAAGCGGGCCGCTTCATTGCACTCAGTCACTCGCTTCTACGGCCCGCGACCAATTTGTATGCAAATTTCTTGCCACTCAACTTAATGGACACAAATACGAGATAGTACCTACTTGCACTCGGTTGCTTATATACTCCATTAGAGCGCTTACTTCCGAACTAAAGCCTATAGTTCGCACTGCGTTAGTAATTTAGTTGAGTAGCGAGTAATTTAGTAACTAAATGTGTCTGAACATAACATTTTGGCGAGTACATTTAGTACACGATTTAGTCGAGGCAATCCATTTTACTAATTTTTTTTCTGGCGAGTAGCGCCCCTGCTCATTGTTTCTCTGACTAAACAGGTTTGAACCTGTCACTGTCAACTCACTTGTGTATTGTACTTGACCGTAGTGCGAACGAGCAACAGTAGCAAGTATTTTAGTACTGAATCACTTGTTACTCGACGAATTTACTAACATAGTCTGAACTAGGCTTAACGGCGCATTTGGGCACAGAATAAATAATAGTACTCCGTACAGAAAGTTCACTCTGCAAAGGAATTGATATAAATGATAATAATTGAATAATCTATCTACTAGGCAATAAAGTAGCAATTCAACTCGCACAGCGCTGGATACCGCTCGCTATATTCACCTAGATATACCGCTCTCTTTCTATCACGTATGCTTAGTTACGTGCGACGAGGCTAGCGTGCGGGCGGCGACTGATTTCTGCCTTGCATTGTCCACCCGGACGGAGCGCCGGCCGAACATACCTAAACTGCGGAGTGAAACCCTCCTGATTTGGGTAAAGGATTTAGTTTTGAATACTAAACAGTATAATATAATTAACCACAATAGCTAACCGCTCTGAATCCAAAGTTATAAAGTTTAACTCGAAGCCGGATTCGATCGTCCGCTCTAACGATATTATTGACTACAAATCTGTGGAACTTTTTATAACTGCTACGTAAGCAGTTATAAAAAGTTCGCCCGTAAACAGGCGTGCTGTTAAATAACGTTCGTAAACAGGAACGTAGAATACAAACTCGTTAGGAACAGGCTTTTTTGTGAAACCTAGAGGGAGCTAAGTTATGCATCCGGTTTGAAAGACGCGCGGTTCGACGAGAAATATTCTCGGGAGTATAACAGAGTTTCATGCTAACCAGGGAAACTGCGGCAACAGCAGTTTGTGACACGCTATTTGAATAATGTCTGCCTAATTTGGCATGCATTTCTACAGACTGCGTTACGAGACTTCTAGGAAGTTTCAGGCGTCATTTCCGATCATATTCGGTGAAACTGCTTGTGCGTACGTTGGTTCCACCTCCTTCGCCATGGAAATGTACCGGTTCGACGTGCAGACATGTAATATGTACACAGAGTAATAAAAGCAGAGATGTGATCAAAGGATTTTTCCATAGAAGGACGCGTGATCGTGCGGGGAGGTGTAGGGTCGGCGGGAGGAGTGGTAAATTCCGCACATGGTGCTGCCATCTAGCAGAATTCAGGATAAGTTTTTTGAGAAGTGATTTATCGACAAAATGGAGGACTCTTTTAAACGCTAAATTTACTAGTAGTGGCGCCATCTCTGGAGCTAGTTAAAACATCAAGAAACGTTACATATTTCATAAACAAACCACAAAAAACACAAATAAAATTACTTTGAATGGAATGAGACGCCAATCATGTCATTAACTCACTCATTTTCTTTTCAGTTTGACTGCGTAAAAACACTAAAAGTCGTACATCTGTTTTGAAAGCCTGAATGACTGCTACGGGAGGCGGTCGCTCGCAGACTGATCAAATAAGTATGACGTCACACACTCCGTCCGCAAATTCTGTCCACGGCCATAAGTTTCTCATCGCAACTCCTTATTCTCCATGAATATGTAGAACAGGTTGCGAAATTGTCGCGTGGGTTACGTAACGTGCATTTCCTCGAGCGGCAAGTTCGTACGGCGCGCGCTTGATTGGACGGAAGTGTCGCACACATTGAAGCCAGCGAGTAGGAAACCTAAAGAATAACATCTCATAAGAGCGCGCTGATAGTTAACGATCTGTAATAATTAATGCATTTGGTGGGATACGCGTACAACACTCGTACCAAAATGGGTTTGTATGAAGGAGTAATTTATTTATGCGTTCTGTGCTTATCGCCGCGCATGTAAAGAACGAACCTAGTTTTATAGATCCTAATTAGGTTTTCCACTTAGTATTCTGAACAGTTTTCGATGAGCATTTACTTCTTTTGCGTAGTTAAATACACATATAATATTAGTATTTAGTAGTATAGCAAACCTTCGACTAGGATTTCTAAACATTTGTAAAGAGCAAGTTTTCTCTTAAGATGCTCGTGTGCGTAAAAACTCTTAAAGTCAAGTTAAAACTTAGCCTTATGATCTGTGTCTCTATAGATTTTCTACTCCATGGGACCGCGGAGGCACTCGTCTGAGGCGATTTCTGGCGCGGGCCTCGCTCGGTTGACTGCGTTCCAATTTAAATCCCATCTCATAAACGCTCGCCTTTTGCGTGCGGAGCGACGGTTTACGGACGAATGTCACCCTTGCCCTTAAAAGATCCAAAGTAGACCCCCAACACTACCACTTCCTGTTTGATCGGATTTCTGTGGTATAAACATGGATTTCCAACTCCGCCGATGAGAGTCATTTCACAAAGTCATTTCTATTTTATTTGACCGCCAATATCGCACAGAACTCCTTTGATTTATTGGGAGCTCCCAACTCGTAACTCCACAAATACGACTTATAAAATGTTGTAGACATTTCGCGGAGTAAATCGGGATCTATTTACGTCCGCCTTCCTGCGATGAACTTTTGACCCGTCCACTAACTTAATATACATTTCTTTTACCTAGAATTGTTTGCGAAAAAAATAAATTCGCCAATACATTATAAATACGATGCTCTACTCGATTTATTCCTCAACAAATGAAAATCGATTCGTAAAAACTAATCAAAATGAATTACCTAACAGTCTTATTACCGTTTAATAACTCAAACATGTTACCACGCTCGAGTGTCAAGGTTAAGTAACCCAGACAATAGAACAGATATTTCGGTGCTCCGCGGCCGTCGATTCCAAATCGAAAACGTATCGAGGCTAAATTCGTGCAGGGGCCTTGGCCGTTAGGCACATTACTGACAAACAGTAGCTTGACTTTGTACACTGAAAATTATACTTTTTATAGAAGCTACCTAAAAATAGGATAACATATGAGAGTGAATAGAAGAGGAAGAGAGTGAAGAGGACGACCGATAGAGTTGAGAAAGAAAGGAAACTTACTACGCCGACCACACTGAGGAAGATCCGGTATTCTAAACCCAATAGAATGCGGTTCGTTATAATTACGTTTATAATACGTAACAAGACAGCGTTGGTGATAATGATGAGTAAAAACAGGTCACCGGTCCACCTGATTACGTGTCCGTCCCAGGTTGTCGGTGCTATTAATTTTCAGGGTGGAATTTTCTTTAAACTTTTATTGAAGCTATGTGCAATCTGTCGAGAGTTGAGAGTTACTATTTTGCTGAACCTTTGTAATGTTCTCAGTAATTTTATCGATTACGTAAATTCATACCTTCAACAATAATAAAATGCGCGAGCGAGATAGCGGCGCGCAGTATTCTGGGCCTCTAGTATAAGAGTGTATGTGTGACCGCGGCGGAGGCCTCAATCGATACAGGGGAAAGTAGCGAAGGACGTGGCCTGGCCGCCGGCCAACTGACGGAGAGCTAACGGTAGCCTTCCACTACACGCAGCCGCAGCCGACAATGCCGGCTGTCATTGGCGTATAAGAGACTGCTTAATCGCTCGCAGCTCCACTGGTGTGTGAGAGGGATGAAATGTTGGTGGCAAATTCCAATTGATTAGTTCTTTTAGCGCTCACAGCTCTTCCCTAGTTTTGTGTGAAGTCATGGCAACTTAGTTTATTTTGGTACGAGTCTGAACAAGACAGTGTTATGGTGAGATAGACAAATTAATAAAAATCATGGAATTAAAGTTCCTATGGCATAATGTTAGGAAGCTACCTGCGATAGATTTTTCAGTAATCGAAATAAACACTTTAGTTTACAATTGTGTATTGTTCGCAGTGGAAGACAGGCCTTAATGCCATGGCAGGGCTGGCTGTGCGAAAACACGGCCTTGGCCGTGATCGTTGCGAACCATGGTTCGTGAAACTATGCGCCATTGGTTCATGCATTACATCAAGCTATTTGGCTAAATGAGTTATTTATAAAGCCTGAATGTTTAATACAATGCTTACGGTTGCGATTATGACACATCTGAATTATACTCGTATTTATGAGGCCAAGAAATAATTTTCACAAAAAAATCTTTACTCTCTCCAATCTACTCTCTTTTACATTATAAAAGCTTTTTTAATAAGGTTAGTTTTTTTAGGGTTCCGTACCTTAAAAGGAAAAAGGAACCCTTATAGGATCACTCCGTTGTCCGTCTGTCTGTCTGTCTGTCTGTCTGTCAAGACAGTTTTCTTAGTGTGTTTTTCTCTGGAACGCATGGAGATATCAAATTGGAATTAAAATCAAATACGTAAAACTACGGTCCCTTGGAGCTGTAAAAAAATCAAGCTTCTAAGTCAACGCAATAAAAAATTATGGCCATTTTTGCGAGTTTATTAGAGTGGACTAAATCAATAATTCATAGGGTACTTCCCGTTGTACTAGACTCATTAAATTTGGCAAGAAGCAAGGTCCAATTACGGGAATCAATCAATCAATTATTCAAATTATCAAATCAATTATTACAGGAAAAATCTGAAATTTGAATATTTGTAGATATTATATCGTCATTTCTCAAGCCAAACCTTGAACGGATATTGTTTGTATCTTTAGTTCCCAAAAAATAACTAGATGGCGTTTCAAACTGTTAAAACGCGCAAACGTTTCTTCGTAACTTTTTGAGGATTTTGATCGCAGCTGCTTTTTTATAATTGGCTAGATGATTGGTTTTTTATTGTCCTATTAAAATGTGGCCCATAAATATGGGCGATTAATGAAAAGAAAATTAAAATCTGATCAAAAATAAGCAACTTATAAGCATTTTAATATCATGCTAGACTAGACAGAGAGGCGAAACAGCAAATTGTGACGTCACTTCTCTGTACGCCATATAAATTCTATTCTGACAAGTAAGGCGTGACGTCATTTTTTGTTTTGTGGGAAAGGGACAGAGTTGTCTCTAACAAAAACTTTAAACGCTCATATATCATAACATTATTAACCGATTTAAAATATTTTTTCAATAAACATACTATATTTACTTAAATTCTTCATCAAAGCTATTGGTTTCAACGATATAAGCATCAGTCATCTACCCTATTGTACGACTAACATATCCCTACAGATAGGCGAGAGAGCCACCATCGAAGGTTTTTAAGAAAACTGACAGCTGCCTATTGTGTTTTTTATAGCTCTTGCATTTGAACAATTTTATAAATAAATTGGAGGGCTACTGTTCAAATTTATCTTTTTTTAATACACAAATGTAATTTTGTAGGAATGCGTATCGTTCCATTCGAGAGTAGTGAAACATTAGAAGGCGATGTAATCGATATGATGACGTTTATTATTAGAAGCACGTCTCGATCAGCCAGTGTTAGCACACCAAGATTTAGGTTGGAAACTGGAACGTTACGCAAGTTAGTACCTAGTCGACAACTTGCGTAACGCAACCGTTTTGTTAAAACCTTTAAAGGCTTTTAGATACATTTAGTTTAGAAAGTTTTGTATTTGGCATGTACTCATTGAGGGCTTTAATTTGACACCAAACACGATATTTTGGCTCGATATAATTTTTGGAATTGCGAATTCAGTTTTTCAAATCCGCTATATTGGATTTACTGTGACCTCATAATATATACTAGCGACCCGCTCCGACCTCGCACAGGTGTATTATACAGGGTGATTGGTAGCTAGACCTCTTGGAATGTCTAGGATAACATTGTACTCACCATCACTGAAATCGCGGGGAAAAAACAGATTTAGTTGGGGTCAACGTCTATTTTTGTAAGGAACATCTGTATTTTTAGCGTTTTCAGAGTTAGTCCCATAGTAAAAGTTGTTCATAATGCTGAGTACAATGATATCCTAGGTTTAGAGTATTGCAAGTGTTCTACCGGTCACCCTGTATACAGGGTGTTAGTCCGCAAGAAACTCTTTAAATTACATTGAAAACCAAGTGGCGTAATTTGGATGAAATTAACAGACAGAGACAGACACACTCGAAATGAGATATTAAACGATAGATATCTTTTTTTGACAAAATACGATAAGTATTTTAATAGATAAAAAGGAACAGATACGTACATCGTCGCTTGGGGATCGCAGGATGCTCACCACCGTTAACTGAGAGGTCGCTGCTGCCCGTCCTCCGGTGGGTCTGGTTCCAGTTTAAGGACATACCCAGGTCCATACATACGTACATAGGACTGATAAAATCGTAACCCTCATTTTTGTCGTAGTCGGGTAAAAAGAGAGTACACTTGTGGAAAAGTTTCCAAGGCAAGAGTTAATAGCTTTCGCTGTGAGTTTCAAGTTCAAAGCTCAAAGGAAGTTCCGTAACCCTGAGCAACAGTAAACCGTTAACCGTAAGCCTGAGAGTAACTTGGCACGGTCGCTCACATTATTGTTCTTTTAAATGTTCCATTTTTAACTCTAAATAAAGGAACGTTTGAGCTCTAAGTTCACTGTTTGCAGAGATTACATCGGTTATATAGTTCTAAATTGAGTTTCGCAATAATTTTCAGACAGCTCGGTTTACAGAATACAAGTTTTAATCACAAAATGTTGAGGTTCGATAAACTAGTGAACTTGTTATGTTGCAAAACAGAAAGCTATTTTCCTTGTATCTATTCATTAGTGCCGTTTTGGGCACTCGGGCAATTCAGTAGTGCTGCAAACATACATATATTTGTAATTTCTTGCAAGGTTGCAACTTCGATAAAAGTTGTCAAAAATAACTCGGTTTTCAATTCGGATGTATGTATTTTTTAAGCATGTTACGTGATTACTCCGCCAATTATGAACTGATTTTGATGATGATTTTTTGTTTAGTAGGTAATAATTTCAGAGGTGGTCCCATATACATTTTATCGGAATCGGTTCCGTCGTTTGGTTTTTAAATAAAAATAACTAGAAAATTATGAAGACGTCATCCAGGTATTCGAAGTTGAAGTCGGTTGTATTTTATTTTTAAAAGCCCATTATCGTCCATAGAATGTTCGTCCCACATTAAAAAATCTGCTTTCATCCCGCTTTGTATGCCATTTTTGGCCCAAAATATATTTTAATTTAACAATTCTCATTTCGTCCCACTTTCCAGCTCCTCATTCAGCTCAAGTTTTTATCTATAGGCAAATTCTGATTATTTTAGTACAGTTGATAACCACTGATAATTATTTTTGACACACTTCTGTTAGCTTCACTTATAACTAAGTAATGAAATCGATTTTAACTTATTTCTTTGGTATATGTTTAAAATCTTTGTTATATTTTTTCAAATACTCAATCAATTCTAACTTTTTAGGGTTCCATACGCGAAAATCTCTGATGTCTGTCTATCATCTGGTTGACCTCCTCATAATCTGCGACTATCGAAATGATTATTATGATTTTCAAATCAACGTTATGATAAACATGATACATTGTCTGGCACAGAACTCTCGAAGAGTGATTTGAGTTTAGGTAGTTTATTTGAAAAACCTTGAAACTTTTAACAAAGAAATTAAATCCTTTTCTCTGCGCCATATTTCCCCAGAGCGCTATAGCTAGAGGCGTCGCCAGCGGCGCTGGTGTCGCCATAAATTTGTCCCACCTACGAAAGCAGTGCAGGTTTACTGCCAGCCGCTGCGGTATTGGAAGCCTCAAGCCACGTTTTCATTGCGGCGCACAGACTCAACCACAACGCTTTTTGGTAGCTCTCAACTATTATGCCAGCAGCGATTACTCATACTAATTCTTACCAGAATACCATTACCAATACCATACTGCCTCACAGAGTTGTTTAATATGCCATTAGCATCGAGTACTTAAATTACGTCAGGAGCACCGCAGACAGCAATCAGCTACTTAACCCGTTCTTCACTGCAGTGCACAATAATACCATTACACCTACAAAGGGACGTGCGCAGCCTGTCTAAAACATTCTACGTCGTAATGGGGCAATGGCTTAAATTTTGAAATGGACACATGCACCAACGCCACTTAGATAAATTGACGTTAGCAACCTTGAGAGAACTTTGCCCCGAGAGATCTGAAGATTATATACTTCTTACTACTTATTTTGACATCACGTACATTTTTCAGTGCACTCTCGTTAGATATTGGTTGTTGTGAGTACCTTATGAACTTTTCTATTGATCGTTTTCGTTGGGAATGCAACAATTTTGTGATAAATTAAGAAAATCAGAAACAAGTAACTTTAAAAAAAACAACCGACTTCAAATTAATATGTGACCACCCCGGGAGTATTCCCATTCAAATAAATTAAAAAAAACAAAATCGGTCCACAATTGACGGAGAAATCGGTGAACATGCATAAAAAAAATACATACCTGCCAACATAACCTCCTCCTTTTTTGAAGTCGGTTAAAAATAAAGTTCAATTTTATTTACAAAATAATTTATAAGTGTTTGAAAAGCTATTTGGTTTCCAAAGTACAAGCTTTTCTTAGTTTCTACTAGATGGCGCTGCGTGAAATATCCACCAAAATTTCGCTCCCTGTCCGTCCACCTACACTGTTCACCTGGCTGTACCAGGATTTTTTTCTTCCCGTGGTCCACCTCAAGATAACTGGGTGTACCAGGGTATTTTATTTCTTCCCATGGTCCACCTTAGTTCACCTGGCAGTACCAGGGGTAATATTTTCTTCCCGTGGACCACTTGTATTATGTATACAGGGTGTTAGTTTGAACACCGTTATCCTTCTAGGATATCATTGTACTCATCATTATGAACAACTTTTACTATAGGGCCAACCCCGAAAACACGAAAAAAAAAAACCAGCTATTCCATACATTTTATCCAAGATCGATGAACCTTTTTGTATGGAACAGCTGTTTTTTTTTTTTAGCTGTTCCATACAAAAAGGTTCATCGATCTTGGATAAAATGTATGGAATAGCTGGTTTTTTTTTTCGTGATTTCAGGGTTGGCCCCATAGTAAAAGTTATTCATAATGATGAGTACAATGATATCCTAGAAGGATAACGGTGTTCAAACTAACACCCTGTATACATAATACAAGTGGTCCACGGGAAGAAAATATTACCAATAATATAATAATATTATTAGCTGTTTTTTTTTAGCTGTTCCATACAAAAAGGTTCATCGATCTTGGATAAAATGTATGGAATAGCTGGTTTTTTTTTTCGTGATTTCAGGGTTGGCCCCATAGTAAAAGTTATTCATAATGATGAGTACAAAGATATCCTAGAAGGATAACGGTGTTTAAACTAACACCCAGTATACACATCGATATGAACGGGAATACAAACTAACGCAGGAATTATAAAATTATTTGGCTCATAAAATTATGTATTTGTATTGTATCATTCTATTATTATTTTCGAAGAATTTATGATTTATATATTTATTTTTTGAAAATCGAGCTCTCGGTATAAAAAAAAATATCTCCAGTCATTATCATCATTATCAGCTAGAAGACATCCACCGCTAGACGAAGGCCTTAATAGGGAGAGGTTGCTATAATCCTCACGCTTGGCAAGCGTGACGGACTTGGGTTGAGTTGGCCCACGATTGGCTTGGGGATCGCAGAATTTTCAACACCGTTAACCGATGGATGGATGGATGGATGGATGGATGATGGTCAGCAGCGTCCTCTCGGTACGCTGCTGACCATCATCCAGTGGTTCTTGGCTGCAGTTTTAGGACATACCCAGGTCCCATATCCCAAAACCCCAGTAACTATAATCATAAAACTGTAAAAACCGGTGATAGTGATAGGTATTTTTTTATACAATCAAGTGACGAGGCGAGCAAGACGTTCACCTGGTGGTAAGCGTCACGCCTGCTACTAACAGTAGCAGTGCTAGAATTGTGAACTTGCGAACACAATCCTGCTCCGCACTGCACTGCGCTCGTCACCCTGAGATTATTAGATGTTAAATCTCTTCATACCGAGTAATTTCTCTGGTAACATTGCCTTTCAAACCGGAACACAGTAATGCTTGCACACTACTGCTTGGCGTTTGAATAACTGGCAAAGGTGTGATACTTCCCTAGGCGTCTTTGCAGTGTAGTGTCCTACCACTACGAAAAGGTTTAAAATAATGGTCTCCATTGTAATGAAATCTGACGTTTTGACACATTTTTGTTTTATTTATACGGGAATACTCACGTTTAATTAAATCGGATACTCTGACTATAGTTTCGATCACATTCAGTGACCTTTTTCAAAGAGTGAAAACAGAGCCCGACGCGCGTGCAGCTGCATCCGCCTTAGCACTCAACAGCACAATAAAACAAAAATGTCTCCATTATAGTTTACTATTCTATTTTGATAAGATTTTATATTGTTTCTAAGTAAAGCTGCACAACTTTACAAATTGCTGGCAACTCTTAAGTAAACCTCAGTGTCTTCAGCCAGGATGAGAAAGCCCCGTCACGAGCTCCGCTCCAGACTGTGGTTATTTGAGAAAATTTGCATTTTAATCATTGTGTCCCACCCGTCGTTAATCGGGAGAAAAATGTATGAATTTAAATTTGGTCGTTTGCATAAGTCGGCGAGGCAGTGTCCTCGATGCCGGTATGATTGGATTACTTTTATATATATAATACTGACTATTTCACAGGTCAGTATACGCATAAAATATCATATAAATTTTTCAACCGACTTCAAAAAGGAGGTTCTCCATTCGACTGTACTTTTTTTTTGTATGTATGTTATGCGATTACTCCGCCAATTACGAATTGATTTTGATGATTATGATGATGATTTTTGTTTGGTAGGTGATACTTCAGAGGTGGTCCCATATAAATTTTATCGCAGTCGGTTCAATAGTTTGGTTTTTAAATCAAAATATCTGGAAAACATGAATCCAGGTAGTCGAAATTGAAGTCGGTTGTTTTTTTTAATTTAAAGCGTATTATTACCGTGAATAGGCTAGATGACTGGGTTTTTATTGTCCTATAAAATGTGGCCCATAAATATAGCTGATTAATGAAAAGAAAATTAAAAACAGATCAAAAATAAGCAACTTATAAGAATTTTAATATCATGCTAGACAGAGAGGCAAAACAGCAAATCGTGACGTCACTTCTCTGTACGCCATATTTATTTTATTCTGACAAGTAAGGCGTGACGTCATTTTTTGTTTTGTGGCAAAGGAACAGAGTTGTCTCTAACAAAAATTTTAAACGCTCATATATCAGAACATTATTAATCGATTTAAATTATTTTTTCATTAAACATACTATATATACTTAAATTCCTAATAATACTCCTAATAAATCTTCTAATTATTCCTAATAATTCGGACCTGGGTATGTCCTAAAACTGCATCCAGAACCACCGGAGGACGGGCAGCAGCGTCCTCACAGTTAACGGTGGTAACCATTCTGCGATCCCCAAGCCGCCTGCCAAGCGTGGGGATTATGGCAACACCTCCCTTTAAGGGAGAGGCCTTCGTCCAGCAGTGGACGACTTCTGGCTGTTGATGTGTGATACTTAAATTCATCAAAGCTATTGGTTTTAACGATATAAACATCAGTCATCTACCATATTGTTACATTATCCTGAATTCGATTCTGCGCTACAATCAACAGAGGTAATGAATCTCTATTATATTTACATTGATATCTAGAAAACAGTTTATATTCATCTTCAAGTCGCGAGTTAATCAGTTTCTTCTATGTTAGCATGCACCACCGTAGCCTGTATCTTCGCGTAATATCAGGGAAGATGGTAGTCAAACGCAAGCTCATAATCATCATCATTATCATCATCATCATCATCAGCCCGGAGACGTCCACTGCTGAACGAAGGCCTCCCTCTTAGACCGCCACACTGTACGACAACCTGCTATTTGCATCCACCGGTTGACCGCCACTTTTACAATGCTTAATGCTTTGCTTTCTTTAATGCTTTTAGCTCATAATAAATTTAAAAAAAATCTAATGGTATGAGTAAATGCCCAGCGGTTAGAGCAATTGAGTGCTCTAGCCGCTGGGCTACTGTCGATATCCTCTCTGCCGCAAATTCTGTATTGGCTTTTACATACAATTCAAAATAATGGCGTTAATGGCACTAAATGCAATTTGTGCTATAGACAATTTTGAAATATATTCCATTAAACAAAACTAAATTCAAGTTTAGTAACACTACAATAAAATGTATTATGTTAAAACATAGGTCGTCTTATAAGCGTGAGGTATGGGTTCGATTCCGGGCTCTTCGAGTTCCTAGTGGATCCTAGAGGGTGGGCTCATTAAGTGTGAACTGGACTAGTATCTCGAATCTCGATCACTGCCTCTATATATAGCTCTAATCACTGAATGTATTAGTACCTTACGTGAAGGATGAGTGAGCATTATTTATTCACTTTAACTTTAGAACGAACTTTATTGCATACATAATTATAAGTACTCACATAAAATTAATGCTGTTTCACATGTTCAAGCGTAGTTCTCAAACCGTGAAAATTACACTGAAACTCACAAGTTAGCTAACGAGAAAACAACTTAGGAGCGAACTTTGGAACTTTCAGCAAAATCTAAATAATATTAAATTAGCCACCCAAGGTACTGGAAATAATGTATGTTTATTCTACAATCTCTCGCACGTACAAAGGTAATTTTAATTAGCTTTTTTGAAGCAAACCACTACCACATTTTTTTTTTAATAGGCTAGATGACTGATGTTTAAATCGTTGAAACCAATAGCTTTGATGAAGAATTTAAGTAAATATAGTATGTTTATTGAAAAAACAATTTAAATCGGTTAATAATGTTCTGATATATGAGCGTTTAAAGTTTTGTTAGAGACAACTCTGTCCCTTTCCCACAAAACAAAAAATGACGTCACGCCCTACTTGTCAGAATATAATTTATATGGCGTCCTGACAAGTGACGTCACGATTTGCTGTTTTGCCTCTCTGTCTAGCATGATATTAATATGCTTATAAGTTGCTTATTTTTGATCAGATTTTAATTTTCTTTTCATTAATCAGCTATATTTATGGGCCACATTTGAATAGGACAATAAAAAAAACCAGTCATCTAGCCTATTAATACTATTTTGTATAAATACAAATTTTTTTTGTGTATTAGTATGTTTGTTCCCATACACTAAACATAGTAATGGCTGAACGGTTTTGAGATACATTTTAAGCATATACTACATGTAACAAAACGGTTCAACGATACTGAAGGGTATGTATGTACTCATTATTATGAACAACTTTTACTATGGGGGGACCCAAAATCGCGAAAAAAAAACAGCTGTTCTATACATTTTGTCCAAGGTCAATGAACTATTTGCATGTAAAGTTCATACATTTCATGTTTGACAGCCTTATAGCTCAGTTGGTAGCATGCCTGCGTTCAGAGCTGTAGGGCGTGGGTTCGTTCCCTACCCAGGACAAACATTTATGTGACGAACATAAATGTTTGTTCTGTGTTTGGGTGTAGTATGTATTATAAGTATTTACGAAAAAAAAAGTTTATATAAGTATTCTATCAGCTACCTGGTTTCCATAATACAAGCTTTGCTTAGTATGGGGCTAGATGGCGTAAAATGTCCACCAATATTTATTTATTTATTATTTGAGCTGGATTTAACACTCTACTTTTATCTCGAAGGAGCTTTGTAGAACGGTGTACTAAATGAGACAATCAAAACAAAAAATATTTTTTGTTGTCTTTTTCTTTAAAACTGTTTAAAACAGGTAATAGGGTAGATGACTGAAGTTTAAATCGTTAAAACCAATAGCTTTGATGAAGAATTTAAGTAAATATAGTATGTTTACATATTGAAAAAATAAGTAAAATCGGTTTAAATGTTCTGATATATAAGCGTTTAAAGTTTTTGTTAGAGCCAACTCTGTCCCTTTCCCACAAAACAAAAAATGACGTCACGCCTTACTTGTCAGAATATAATTTATATGGCGTACTGACAAGTGACGTCACGATTTGCTGTTTCCTCTCTCTGTCTAGCATGATATTAAAATGCTTATAAGTTACTTATTTTAGATCAGAATTTCATATTTTTTTCATTCATCAAGTATATTTATGAGCCACATTTTAAAAGGACAATAAAAAAACCCAGTCATCTAGCCTATTATAATTATCACCGGGACTTAATCGCGCACAAATAAATGATAATTCCCGGTAAGTAAGTAAGTAAGTTCGTATAGGCTGAGTGGCCAGCCCTAGTGTCAGAGTCAATGTGCCGCCCGTAGGCCCCTGACATGGCTGACGGTTGTTGTTATAGAAACTACAACAAACAACCGGGACCATTATAATTGAATTAATTAATTCCCGGTGATCATTATAATTGTGTTCAAATCGCGAAAGTTTAAAAGTTTCATGTTCAACAGATCTATAAGAAATTTAACACAAACACAATTGAAAGACAGGAAAGTAACATTATCATAATCTTTATCCCCAAAAGTGTACGACACCTACAGTCCACGCCGGGTGAAAATAAAATATCAGCAAATCTTCGAACAAAGTCTGGCATTTAAAGTGCTGCGTTTACTTCGAAATGTGCAAATTAAATGGGTCTTTCTTCCTTTGTTGCGTGGGAACTCGCCATCCGGAGGCGTTAGTGGCGAAAAGTACCGCCCGCAGGCTTCCATGTACCGCTGCTAGCGCCGTGTGTAAGAAATGGGGATATTGGACGCATAGTATGACTAGCTGTGCCCCGCGATGATAATTGGTAATGATAATGATGACAAAGCTTATAGCTCAGTAGGCTAGATGACTGGTATTTATTTATTGTCCTTTTAAAATGTGGCCCATAAAGATAGCTGATTATTGAAAAAAATATTAAAATCTGATCAAAAATAAGCAACTTATAAGCAATTTAATATCATGCTAGACAGAGAGGCGAAACAGCAAATCGTGACGTCACTTCTCAGTACGCCATATAAATTATATTCTGACAAGTAAGGCGTGACGTAATTTTTTGTTTTGTGGGAAAGGAACAGAGTTGTCTCTAACAAAAACTGTAAACGCTTATATATCAGAACATTAATAACTGATTAAAATATTTTTTTCAATAAACACTATATTTATTTAAATTCTTCATCAAAGCTATTGGTTTCAACGATATAAACATCAGTCATCTACCCTGTTGGTAGCAACTCTGCCTTCAGAGCTGTAGGGCGTGGGTTCGATCCCCACCCAGAACAAAAAAATATGTGACGAACATAGATGTTTGTTCTGTGTCTGGTTGTAGTATGTATTATGAGTAAGTATTTACGAAAAAAAATATGTATATATGTAAGTATTCTATCAGCTGGTTTCCATAATACAAGCTTAGCTTAGTACGGGGCAAGATGGTGCTGTGTGTAAAATGTCCCCCAATATTTATTTATTAATGCAAGCATTGATACAGGTCGTAACCAACTGTACCAATAAATTATTATGGTTATGTGCCTATGTGCTTTTCCAGAGTTTTAGCACTGTAGAGATGTGTAAAATCTCATGAAAATTAGGCAACACAAACAAGCTATAGTATTATGTTTAGTTAGTTATGTGATTGTAATTTAACACAATTTAATTTAATTTTTCAACCGACTTCAAAAAAGAAGGTTCTCAATTCGACTGTATGTATTTTTTTTTTTTTTGTTTGTATGTTTCGCGATTACTCCGACAACTATGTACTGATTTTGATGTTTTTTTTTTGTTTTGGTAGGTAATACTTCAGAGGTGGTCTATGGATTACATTTTATCGACATCGGTTAAGTGGTTTGATTCTTAATTCAAAATTACTAGAAAATATTAAGATGTCATCCAGGTATTCGAAGATGAAGTCGGTTGTTTTTTTTTTTTAAAAAGCGCATTATTAAAGCCTATAAGTCCGCATTTCACCACAAACACACCAGTAAAAATAATCCCTTGTTAAATCTTAGGAACGTAGTAGATCAAAATCTGACGCACAATAATTATGTAACATTTTTGTAAGAGAATATTCCTGGAACTCGTCTCTGAGATTGCCAGCAAATATTGTATTAGTGTAATACGAGAACAAGGCTCTGAGCCATTTATAATCTAAGACCCGTCGCGTCGTGCGGTGTAAAATGATCGCCTCACACCGGGAGCTGGTGCCAGCACAGAAAAGCGAAAGCCCTACTTCTTAGATAGAACGGCTATCAAAACAATGTTGTAATGCAATTGTATGTTGTAATTGTATATAAACCGCTTCACCAGTTTCATACAAAATTGTATAGAAATTACTACGAAAAAATACGCTTTAAAAAAATACAACCGACTTCAACTTCGAATACCTGGATGACATCTTCATATTTTCTAGTAATTTTGATATAAAAACCAAACTACTGAACCGATTTTGATATATTTTATATGGGACCACCTCTGAAGTATTACCTACCAAACAAAAAAAGAATCAAAATCAGTTCATAATTGGTGGAGTAATCGCGTAACATACATACAAAACAAAAATATATCACACAGTCGAATTGAGAACCTTCTTTTTTGAAGTCGGTTGAAAATGACAATCATTGGTCGCGCATTTGAAGTAAAACGCTCGAAATGCTATTTTGCAACAAATTAAAATGAATCTAATTACGATGCAATGTGGTTTGGTTTCCTACGCGTCTATTTGAATTGTCTTTTTGGGTATTCTCAGTCTAAAAACATGTATATGGGTAGAATTGTCATTAAGCGCATTTGCACTTTAAGCCGGCTAGCGCAGCCTGCCACATTTCCGTTCCATTCACTTCTCTCTTCAGTGGGTGCCAGCGCCAGCGGGGCATTCTGATACGCGGCTATCTTATTATTTCATTTGCAGTTAGATCATATAAATTACGAAAGACAAAAATATTTTTGTCGTATTGGAGAAAATAATTGAAGGAAAATCATATATTTTGTCAGCCTGTTAGCTACTAAATTGTCCAAAACCATTATCATTATTTTTGGGATGTCGGGTTTTTTTTTTATTAATTTGGGTTTTTAGATTGAGTATTTTTAATGACATGAAACCATGATAATTTTATTATGAAAACTGACGTGGTTTTGACACATTTTTGTTTTATTTATACGGGAATACTCACGTTTAATTAAATCGGATACTCCGACTATAGTTTCGATCACATCCGGTGACCTTTTTCAAAGAGTGAAAACAGAGCCCGACGCGCGAGTCGGAGTATCCGATTTAATTAAACGTGAGTATTCCCGTATAAATAAACCATGATAACTTTAAACTTCTTTTGAAGGCTAATTGTTATTTTATCAACGACATCATAGATATAATTTTTATGTTAATAAAATCAACCCAGTTACCAACAGGCGAATTGATGATGGACAAAGACGGCCATTCACGCAATAAAATTTTTTTCTTTGGTTTTCAAACATATTCAAAGTCTTACAAGAAACAGACAACGGTTCGCCGACTACATGAGTGCACAGCACACCAGCTGATAGCTATCGACATCGATATAATGAACTACTCGTAATACTAATCCACAGAGTAATAGAAGCAGAGATGTGATCAAAGGATTTTTCCTTAGAAAGACGCGTGACTGTGCGGGGAAGTGTAGGTTCGCGGGAGGAGTGGCAAATTGTACTGCCATCTACCGGTTTTCAGGAAAAGTTTTTGAGAATCGAACTAGTGAACTAACACTTGGCTGAATTAAAACTTAATTTCTTAATATCACGCTAGATATCGCGTTTTTACATTTTATAGAACGGATCACTAAATATAGAAATAAAATTACTTACGAATGAAATTAGATGCCAATCATGTCAAAATAATTTTTCCCTCGGTAATTTTTACATAAAGAAACAGAGCAACTTATTTCATTTTTACTGTTACTGGGTAAAACATTAAAAATCGTACGTCTAATATGTAAGTTTGAATGACCGCTACGCGTGGCGGACGTTAGCAGTTTAAGCAAATAAGTATGACGCGTCACACACTCCGTCCGCAAAATAGGATCTGCGGGTGCAAATCGCTCATCGCAACTCCTTATCCTCCATGTACTAATCACACCAATAGAGATTATGTTTGTGATCTGTCGAATAGGAAAGCTGAAGCCACTTGGTGCTGAATCAGCATGTACTCGTAGCCTTGGACTAGCATGGTTTTCAATGAGCTTTTGTTAACATCATCAGCCAGAAGACGTCCACCCAAATTGGCTTCATTCTGGTTAATGTTTTGCCAAATGTACAAATTCGACAGCACTGAAAAAAAAATGTTAATCTAGATAATTTTTCCTATTTGGCTATTGTTTCGAAAACACGTTGGCGAATAATTTTCTCGCGTTAAATAACCTCCAAAAATTAATTTCTCTGTGAATTTTTCTTTGTATTTTTGTATAAAATTACATGAATAAAATGATTAAGGTTACGAGTAATACTTTAATCTATCTTCCTATTGAATTAGTATTTTTTTTCTTATTTAATAACTTTATTGCAGTAAATTATTTTCCAAAAAATATACTGTACCAAACGTAGCGCAAGCGCGCTAGCTTCTCTTTTTTATCTTTGTAATTAGAGACAGAGACCACAGACGCGTGGAGGAACAGCTATTCTTAGCCTCTTAATAGGGAGGGGTTGCCATAATCCCCACGTCTGGATAGCGGCTTGGGGAACGTAGAATGCTCACCACAGTTAACCATAGATCTAAATATATAAACAAATCTAGAAAGCCGATTTTCACCTTATCACCTTAATTCAAACTAATTCATCTGTCGTATCGATTCGAAATGTTGAACGGTTACGGGGTTACACGTGTACTAAAGCCGAAAGGTAGCTATTGTACTCATCGTTGTGAACAACTTACACTATGTGGCCACATCACATTTGGTAGTGGTAGGACTCTACTGCAGAGTCCGCCTGGGGAAGCCAAGCAGTTGTATGCAAGCATTACTGTTCCGGTTTGAAGGGTAATGTTACCAGAGAAATTACTAGGTATGAAGAGATTTAACATCTAATATATCAGGGTGACGAACGCAGTGCGGTGCAGCGCAGGATTGTGTTCGCAAGTTCACAATTCTGGCACGGCTACTGTTATGGGCAGGCGTGATAGTTACCACTAGGCGAACGTCCCACTAGTCTAGTCACTTAAAGGTTTAAAAAAAAACAAAAAAGATAACAGATATAGCGAAGAAAATCAGCTGTTTTTGTAGAAAAAAGTTCATTGGATCTTTACAATAGCTGATAGTAAACTCCTTTACCTCTTTTTTCCTGAACTGCTTTTAGGGGAATTTCTTAATGTGGCCATTTTAGATATATGATAATCTGATATCAAAACGAAATTGAACCGTAAATGTTGTTAAATTTCAACATTTGGAGTGAAGTTGTAAAACGTTTCGTAAGTAACTTCGAATCTCCAGACACATTGTGAGTCTTGGCATCACGTTGGGCTCGCACGTGTCTCCACTTGCCTTTACTCGTGATGAAAGGATGTTACCCGCGGGCGTCTAATTTCTACCCCTGCCATATATTGTAACTCGTGTCGTAACAGCACCCCAAGTACAGAACTACGTGTTGTCGGTAAAGTAAATAAGTTCGTAATATTCCGCCTGAAGACCTCAGTCCTGGCTTGATTTATTATTTAACAACCAAACCAAATAGGATTAACAATTTCACGGGCAGCGTTAAATTGTAAATGCAACTCACGGCCACCCATCTGAAGACTGACCGGATCGGTTTGGTGATCTTTTTGAAAACCAAGCTACAAGACTACCAGTTTTATTTTTGTTGGTCAAATAAAGCTTTTTTTTTTACCAGCGCTATAATGGTCGATTTGTCAAAAATCTCAACCTCTTGTTCATGACCAAATAAGAGCGTAATCAAGTTTGGTATATTTTATTTTATTTGTCGATGGCGAGAAGATCGCGACACGATATATTCGCGACATTTTAATTTTGAAATTCATTTTGTTGATCGTGCACGACTTTAAAATCGTTTATAGTTACCCACACTGTACACTGTGTCGTTCTCCAGTGTTATGAAAGCAGGAAATGTTTATCACGAGTATAATATACTTCAAGACCGTGATTAACTTGATTGTCCACATCACAGTCATGTGGGCAACGTCACTTCGATGATAATCAAAGCACAGTCCGATTCTAATCACGTTCTATACAGAACCATCGTGCCTACGGGCACTAAGATGTTCGATAATTCGGCTAACAATAAAGCAATAAGCTAAGGCAATGGGCTAATCAACTTGGAATAGATGGATACGGACTGAGAATCGTATCTCTATCTATGTAGAGTTACAATACATCATTATTGTTGACAAGAGGGAAATCTCCGTGAAATAACCAGCTCTCTTGGGATGTAGCTATTGTAAGTATATGAAGTTTAACCATCTTAGCCCTCTTGGCTTGCCTAGAAATTAAACCTTTCTTGTGCAACCATTAAGTAAGTATTAGTAATGACAACGTCTATCTTTAATTTATCACGTTACGCCTCGGTCACGGCCCTAGGCGGTGCGTCGATTGGTGCGTGGAACATATTGCGACCGGGGCGTCGCGTCGTCGGTCGTCGTCATCCCATGACTCTACGGCGCAGCGGCGTCTGCGACGGCATCGGACGTATGAGTTGTCCTTGGCGCTCGCCGGTCGCGCAGCTCTGAGTCATGACACCCGCACTGTGAGATAGTAGTACTTTTGTTTCACACGCACGCCTCCTCACCGCGGCGCGGTCGCTCGCGTGTTTCCGCGCCGCCTGCCTCTCCGCAAGTCGTGCCGCAGCGACTCGTGCCACGCTCTGAATAACTTCTTACATTTGTTTTCACCGCGGTCTCAAGCTTAAGTCACAGGTCTCGCGAGTGGTGAGGTCGTGGCCGAATGGTTAAGGCTATGTCCCGTTTAAAGATGGTGATATCGTCTCTCAATAGTCACTCACTAGACGCTCGCTTTGTGATCACGTTTTGAGTTGTACTATTCGCACGTACAAGTACATGCTCAGGTGTTGAATACGAGACACTTCATAATATTTAATAAAAAATTATAATGTTTAATGTTGTTTCTAGACTATAGCACATAATATCTCAATCGGTGCAACTAATCTATGTAATTTAATGACGTCATAGTAGACTGACGTTTGGAAGCTGCCACGTGGGAAAACAGGCATTTCACAGACTCCATTATTATGCAAGGATTGAACGCATCGATATATCTATTGCAATTGGATTGAGTTTGCAAAGTACAGCCTACCATCATTGTTATCTACCGATCCAACTATCAAGACAGTGTCTTTTTACGCTTACTACCGTCACCCTCACAAAGTCACACGTCCGACCAACGGCCTGACCGTTAATCGATTTATATATTTACTAATTCGGTTAAAAAATCTCCAATCTCTCGTCATACCAAACTCTCCCGCACCAAGCTACAATGTGTTTATGCCATGTAATCCTTTGACGTGTATTTTTTTTACGTTCCTCCATGCTCGCCATTCTACGGCTTTATTTCATTAGTATAGTAAATATTTCAAGAAACAACAAACTTGTTTAGGGCCACAAACTTTACTATGTGAACAACGTACACAGTACCGCCTACGTTACAATGGCTGACCTGATTGCCATTGTAAACAATTGGCTTGCTCGATTCACAAAATTGAAACCAGTCATATAGAACAGATCTAGGCATTATTCCTAAAATATAAGCAAAATTCAGCAGCAGGAATGAAAGGTCTGGGTCGGGAAACCCGTTAGAACAAATTGCCTCTTTTTACCCAACAGAAAGGCAAATTAAAAGACGGGTCAGAACCGTTTACCTCCCAATAGAGAAGTACGAAGCACATTTGTTTAGGGAACAATGGGGCACGTGCCGAATGCTAAACGGACAACCGATCTAAGGACTGGAAAGGAATTAACTCGTGTACTTACCGAATAGAAAAATGGATGAGACGGCAATTAAATATGAGCTTTTAATAGGAAATTATACAATGTGTAACAAAAAAAAGGTTCAACAATACTGAAGGGTTTGTACTCAATATTATGATATATTATATCATCTTTTACTATGGGGCCAGCCATGAAATCGCGAAAAAAGATAGCTTTTGCATACATTTTGTCCAAGGTCAATGAACTTTTTGTATGAAACATAGTTTTTTTTCGCGATTTCTAGGTTGGCCCCATATTCAAAGTTGTTCATAATGATGAGTACATACATACTCTCCAGTATTGTTGAACCTTTTTGTTACACGTAGTAAAATCAATTGATTGAATTAGGCATTAAGGGGCACGTTTATGGCAGACAACGTAAATTGAAAAAGATTGTCCACAACCTGATATACCTAACTCCAGTATTTAAAGGCACTGGATTTTATGCTTTTTATGCAGACTGAGAAAAGATGGTTCAGATTTTAAGCGCTTAGCTAACTAGCGGATTAAGTCCGGCTGTATAAAAATGTACAAATGGTTGTTAGCAGCTTTTTGAAGCAGGATCGGACTCCGGTGGAAAGTCACCCAGAATATTAATGTGACCATCTGCTACGTGCAGGCTTGTGAAGTGGACTATGAGTACTACAGCAATTCATCATCATCATCATCAGCCCGGTGACGTCCACTGCTGAATGAAGGCCTCCCCCTTAGACCGCCACACTGTACGACAACCTGCCATTTGCATCCACCGCTTGCCCGCGACTTTTACAATGTCGTCGGTCCACCTAGTGGGAGGCCTACCTACGCTGCGTCTTCCGGTTCGCGGTCGCCACTCAAGAACCTTTCTTCCCCCATCGGTTGTCAGTTCTTCGAGCGATGTGGCCTGCCCATTGCCACTTAAGCTTGCAAACCTTGCGAGCTATGTCGGTAACTTTGGTTCTTTGGCAAATATCCTCATTTCGGATTCTATCGCGCAAAGTAACTCCGAGCATAGCTCTCTCCATTGCGCATTGCGTGACTCTGAGTTTCTCCAAAAGGCCAACAGTTAAAGACCACGTTTCAGTTCATATGTTGGGGGTGGTAGCGGGGCAACCCCAAAACCCCCACACAATATGACAGACACACCCAACCAATGGCCCCTAGTCCCCGGCAGCTCTTCTATTCCTGGCCTAGGTAGCAGGCCAGGTAACAGACCAGCAAGGGGAGCAAAGAATCTACAGCAATTAATACAACAAAAATATGTAATATTTAGCTCTAGTGTTCAAATTAATGGGCCCAACAAAATGGTTTAACAAAATGGTTTAACAATACGGAAGGTCATTCGCTTTTCTGTGATCCTATTCTACTAATATTATAATGAGATAGTTTGTCGGTGTGTGAGTGTGTGTGTATACAATCTGTAACAAAAAGTTTCAACAATACCGAAGGGTATATATGTACTCATCATTATGAACGACTTTTACTAAGGGGCGTTACAGCCTAGCTTGTTTGGACTGTGATCGTGTATGCGAAGATCCTACTAAGCTTCCGTATAATGGTCACATGCAGCTAGCGGTGCAGGCAGTACAGCCACGAGTCGATCGATCGCGTTATCTTGTTTTGCTGTTTTTGCTACTGCGAGATGACGGGTCAGAAAAATATGCAGCTCTCTATTTTTAGCCTATGACTGAGCGGAATGATAGCTGTTTAGATTAGCTTTAGATGATTGATGATGATTTAATTGAAGAGTGAGTTATTGTAGATTTAACCGTCAAAAAGTAAAAAAGCCCGTAAAGTGATTTGCAAACATGTGTATGAAAACATTTACATGTGATGATTTTTGTAAATTAGCTATAATTTAATTAGCTTTATAAGAACAAGTAAAATTTTCCAAAAAAAAACCGACTTCATATTAATATGGGACCACCTCGGAAGTATACTCATTCAAATAAAAAAAGATCTTTCAAAATCGGTCCACAAATGACGGAGAAATCGATGAACATAAATAAAAAAATTAAAATTAGAAACATACATACCGTCGAACAAAGAACCTCCTCCTTTTTTGAAGTCGGTCAAAAAACATACATACCGTCGAACATAGAACCTCCTCCTTTTTTGAAGTCGGTTAAACAGTACGGTGACGATCAGTTTTGATGATCAGTTCAAACAAAACTGCTTAGGACGCTGCACATTATTTTTTTGTTTTTTGTCGATAGTTGATGCGAATGACTTTTAGAAAGTAGATTACCATACAGAATGTCATCACAAAGGAAAGTCGAACGCTGCGGTTTCACTGTACCTTTAGCAATCATCCGGTAACAAAAGGTCATAGTACTTGGACAGGAAAATACGAATCTACGCTACCTCATATCAACACCCTGGTAGAACTCCAGTTCAACGCATTCCAGTTTAATTCTATTTTTTCTTTATTGATTCACAGAATTTTAGCCTTCGTCCACAAAGATCCACCACCAAGCTCCACCGGTGGAGCAAAAGCAAATTTTTTCTCCTCTTGAATCCACCAGTGGATGAACAGGTATTTTCTTTGCCTCTTAAATCCACCGGTGTATCCAAAAATATTTTTTTTCCTAATGAATCCACAGTCCACCACTAGGCCACCGGTGGAGCCAAATTGTATAAATATTGATTCTTATATCAGAAGCTATCACAACTCACAAGTACTAACAGTCGTAAATAATGATAGGTGCCATTATCGAGAGACGTTTACGACTCGGATTAACGGCCACCATTAACTGACAATCGAAGAATGGAATAACTCCAATAACTTATACTTACTCGGGTATTACTAAGTTTAACAGCTAAGTATAACCAGGGGGGTGTCACTCAGCAGTTTAGGTATGTTCGCCGGCGCTCCGTCCGGGAGGACATTGTAAGGCTGAAGTCAGTGGCCGCCCGCACGGTAGCCTCGTCGCACGTAACTAAGCATACGTGATAGAAAGAGAGCGGTATATCTAGGTGAATATATAGCCAGCGGTATCCAGCGCTGTGCGAGTTGAATTGCTTATAGTCCTTATTTATTTCAATTCCTTTGCGGAGTGAACTTTCTGAACGTAGTACTATTATTTGTTTTGTGGCCGTTTGCCTAACAAGAATAAGTAAGAATTCAACCAGTGTTCCACCCTTCGATCATTTAGATAGCTCCTATAGTCCTATAGTCATGATATACGGTGCCGGAACGTGGACACACTCGCAGTTAGAACGGTTTCGGTTTTAAAGTATAGCATTTTATTATGAGTTTAATTCAGACACTGTATAATTCAAAAACTATTTAGTAGTTATAAACTTAAATAGTATTTTTTTTTTTATCCTTCTGCGTGCATTTTTCCGTAATCGTAGTAGCCGACATCGCTCTCATGGGTTGCAAGTTGAAATAGCTATGAGCAGCGCTCGAAGAATTGTTAATCGATGGTGAAGGGAGGTTCTTGAGTGGAGACCAATAAACGGAAGGCGCAGCGCAGGCAGCCGTCCCATGTACTAGGTGGACCGACAAAATTGTGAAAGTCGCGGGAAACCGGTGGATGCAAATGGCAGGTTGTCGTACAGTGTGGCGGTCTAACGGGGATGCCATTGTTCAGCAGTGGACTTATCCGAACTGATGATGACATTTCCTTTTAGTCCATCTCTCGTTCTATTAGTGGTAAAACTTATTGAGTCGAGTATAGCACCTCCTTAATTCAGGAATTAACTAAACTAAAATCAATATGGACAACACTTTATGCGCTTTCTTTTTCAAATACGCAAAAAAGAAAGAACAACTTAGATCTACATCGAAAAAACTTCGATTGTGTCTTATTTTCAGCCGACATCAAAAGAGGAGATTCTCAATTCGACTGTATATTTTTTTCTGTATGTGTGTTACGCGATTACTTCACCAATTGTAGCGTAAACTACATGAAAACACTTAATTTCATTTTAATTTAAACGTTTATTGATAGAAAATCACACGCAATCAAAGAATACTATTTTTGCACACAGTGCAAAAATATGTAGAAAAAAATATGGCTATGCCGCTAGTATTTCATTTTAGGTTATCTCAATGTTGCTATCTCATAAAAATATACTAAATATCCATAGACAGTTATCTATGGATACTTAGCTATTCTTCATTTTGTATGCTCAGGTCAGCTTGATAAAGTTCTTTATAGAAACGGACTTCATCAAACTGGCCTAATTATTAATTGATATGATGATTCAATTTTGTTTGGAAAAATGAAAGGACACTAAAATGAAGTCGGTATTTTTTTTTGTGATATGTAACGAAAAATTGTAACCATACAAGAAAATCGTCACCATCGCCTTAATATTAGACAAACGACAGATTTCGGAACAGAAAATCTTTGCCAAACAAACACAATATGGCCCGGGTAAATGTGAGAGAAACTGGCACGTATAACTTTGTCGCTCGTAAAGCGGAGAGCAGTCTGTTCTGTACAATTCCAAGGTCAAGGGCGCAACACTGATGAAAGTTCCGGGAGCTTCGAGATGGAACTTTGTCGCTGTGAAAGCGCTATCATTAATTGTATTCGAAGCGCTTGGGTGTTGCCCGAGTGACAAGCCATAGTGTTAGGATTACAAGACGCTTACAGACTTCTTTTGTTATCTAGCAAACAATACACATCATTCTGGCCACTTGTCTATCTTCATTATGATTTCGAGTCATACTCCGGGAAATAAACTTTCGTTAGTATGGGATTTTCTTTAAAAATTCTACAGTCCTGATTTTTTGAGGTGTTAGGCATGGTTATAGGACCTTAAATCCTGGTTTTCACCACTGTAGCTCTGAAGCTTTCGTTTCTAGAGCGATTAGAAGAAACCCTAAAAAACCAGGCTTATGAGAGCCGCTCTTAATCTTTACCTAGCGGAGAGCTCTAAGTAATTTGGAAAATATGACGTCGTTTACTCGAAAATTGTTTTTTCAATCTAATCTAGCTTACATTATAGAGCGGTAAATTTTTGAGCTATTATAGGAAATGGTAATGGTACCTTAATTCCAAGTTTTCACCAAAATCACTCTGCAACCTTCGTTTCTAGAGCGCTTAGAAAAAGCTGAACGAAACCAGCGTAACATGAACTACGCGCACAATATTATACGTACCAACGTGGGGGTCTCTAAGTTACTCCATGAACAATTATTGTACACGGTTTTATTCAGATATTCTCAGTAACTATATAGGATAGTACGTTAATCAAAGGTTCTCGCGTAATTCCAAAATGTATGCAAAAAATTTAGTGGTTGATAAACCTTTAGCAAGGTCTACTAACTAGTATCGATTTTAAATTATGATTGATTGCCACGTTTGTTTTTCGTTTTTAACCGACATTAAAAACGGAGGTCCTCAATTTGACTGTATGATTTTTCTGTATGTTTGTTACGCGATTACTCCACCGATTATGAATTGATTTTGTAGGTCAGAAGGTGTTTCCATATAAATGTTATCAAAATCAGTTCAGTAGTTTGGATTTTAAATCAAAATAACTACAAAAAGTGTATTTTCCCTTATATTTCAGAGACCTTACTAGTTAGAGATATAAATAGGCTACATGGGGTTTTTTAAGCATGAAATATATTGATTAAAATGAAATCAAGAATTAATGTGAAATTTAAAATTTGTTGACTACACTATCAAGGCTGCATTTTATTGTATTCTTTTTTATTTTTATGTATTTTAGTTTCAAATTTATTAGATGTAGTTTTAAATTCTTTTTTACTTGTATTTAAATGTAATGAGATGTAAAAGCAATCACAAGTTAACCAGGTCTCGAACAAAACAAACAATTGTTTTGTGCTGCGATATTCAGTGCAAAATATGATGACCAGATATAAGTGGTAGATAATTTTCACACTTAATTTATAACATAATGTTATATCAATGCTATAATGAGAAACAAATATACTAATTGAAAATTTCTATCTGAAATACGCAAACAATAATCGAATAAGTCTATTCGACTGTTTAATTTGGTTGCTTGATTAATAATTTTATTATCCTGTGGAATTCCAGAATCGAATAAAATTCATATCGCTTATGTCCAATTGATCGTGCGAATATAAATGCCTCGCAGTGTTAACAATCGGCGGGGAGCCGTTAATTGCATTGTTGCTGGTGAATTGGATCCTCTGAGCGTTTCTACAGCTGTATACGCTTTATTCGCTCAGTTCGCTCGTTTCGCTTTTTTCGCTCGTTTCGCTTTATTTGCTTTTCCATTAACTTTGCCGGCCGGCCTTGTGGTGATTGAGTTAGAGATAACTAGCACTGAAAACGTTGCTAATTCTCTGTGTATTTTTATTAGCAAGGTATGAGTAAAGACTGCCCCACACAGGCGTGGCCGACAGTATTGGTCATAGGTTTACACGTTGCCTTGAGTCGTGCTTGTGTGGGGCAGATTTCACACTATTGGTCAGCTTTTAGTCAGCGCCGTGGCTCAGGCTTAGCCGCAATTTTAGCCGGCTGCATTTTAACTTTTTATTTTATTTTATACAATCAAGTGACGAGACGAGCAAGGCGTGCGCCTGGTGGTAAGCGTCACACCTGCCACTAACAGTAGCAGTGCCAGAATTGTGAACTTATGCGCCACACTGCACTGCGGTCGTCACCCTGAGATATTAGATGTTAAATCTCTTCATACCCAGTAATTTCTCTGGTAACATTGCCCTTCAAACCGGAACACAGTAATGCTTGCACACTACTGCTTGGCGGTTGAATAACTGGCAAAGGTGTGGTACTTCCCCAGGCGGACTCTGCAGTAGAGTCCTACCACTACAAATACTACTGTAGAACTACTTACTAGACTACTGTTTACTGCAGAATGCATCGTGTTAACAAGCTTAACAAACCGACGTTGTGCAAACATCGTCATTTACCCTGATAGTCCTTCTGATACGGAACGGTTTTGTTTACTAAAACTGTGTGCACCGATTTCTTAAAAACAAGTAATGGAAACATTATGAACATTATGATTATGTTAAAATCATGCATGCTATTTGTTTCAGTTTTAATCTTAAGCCAGTGTACGTACTAGTTCAGTTTGTATTTTACTACAGCGCTTAAAATTGCAAAATAAATGTTATCTGATCTTCACCACTACTGTGTTTTTTTATCGGCTGACAAATTTGACATTTTAGAATACTATTTAACATAATCCGATGTAAAAAAAGTTACACATTACGAAAACTCAACATAATAATGGGAAGTCAACATCATTTAACATCTGAAAATGACAAACATACATAATATATATAAAATATGTATCTAGCGTCTGCCGACATGACTAATTCTAGAAGGCAAAGTAATGGGCTGGTACAATGCACGCAAACGTCTTGCAACACTTTAATCAACGGTATAAAAATTCTCTAAGATAATTATCTATCCCCACAATGAAAGGGCGACAGGCTGCCTTTCCCAGCGACTCATCATTCAAACTCATTAAAGTTGTTCAGCTAGAAAGAGGTTAATCGAGCGTCTGTGTACAATTTAGATGAAATTGGAACTAATTTGCAAAAACTGAGGAACCTCTCAAGCGCCTGAACAATGCGGGATTATAATACTTTTACACCATCCGATACGACGATGGTTGCTCTTCGCTTTACATCGACATCTATCTATCTATAACTATAAAAGGCTTTGTCCTGACTGACTGACTGACTGACTGACTGACTGACATATAGACAACGTACAGCCCAAACCGCTAAACGTAGAGACTTGAAATTTGGAGGGTATGTTTTTGGAGAGGTGTAAACGCCCACTAAGAAAGGATTTTTCGAAAATCAACCCCGAAGGGGGTTAAATGGGGTGTTAAAGTTTGTATGAAACTTTTTATTCTCTGGTTCGATTGATACAAAACTTGGTATACGTATTCTACTATAAAAATAAGAAGATACGGGTGTCACAGTTTTTTCAAAATCAGCTCCCGTTAGTATAAAAAAAAAACTAAGTTTTAGTGATAGTACGTTTGTTTCTCCTTAACTTTGTAACGGCTGTACATATTAAAATGAAATTTGGTATAGGGATGGGGATAGATGTGGGGATGGGGGTGGGGGTGGGGATGATACTGGGAACGGAGACGGGACGGAGATCGGCATGTTAATATTAAGATTACAATTGGTATCGGGATGGGGATGGGGATGGGGTGGGGATGGGGAGGGGGGGGGGGGGGGGATGGGTGGGGATTTGGTGGGGACAGGTGGGGATGGGATGCGGATGTGGATGAGGCTGGGAACGGGGATGGCCGTGTCCATATTAAGATGAAAGTTGAAATCGGGATGGGGGTGGGGATGGGATGGGGTTCGGGATGGGGATGAGAGAGGGAACGGGGATGTGGACGGGGATGGGCGTGTTCATATTAAAATGACATTTGGTATCGGGATGGGGATGGGGAAGGGGGCGCTTATAGGGATGAGGCTGGGAATGGGGACGGGGATGGGCGTATTTATTGGTCGGCTGAACAGATGGAGCTACATTTTTGGATAGGTAGTTATAGCATAAGGTTCGGAAACGGACATAGGCTATTTTTTTGTAGGTCCACGCAGACGACTGTTTGACGGACATAATTATTATAGATACTGTACAGCCTAAGCTGCTAAATTAATTTTTAATATTAAATTAACTTACTTTTAAATGCCTAAACTAAATTTTGAGTGGTGTAAACTTACACTCAGCTCAAGCTGTGGTAGCTTCAGTGAGATCAAGCTCGACTCACATTCTTGGGGTCGCGGGTTCGAACCCGGGCGAGCCCGTTACAATTAGTTCTTTGAAACTTACGCATGGATAATACCACTGGCTTTTCGGTGAAGGAAAACATCATGAGGAAACCTTCATATTTCAGGAAAAGAAATACGATAGTGTATGTGAATCCGCCAACCTGCACTGGGCCAGCGTAGTGAATATGGCCCAATCAGGGTAGGCCGATATACCATTAGTGTTAAGGGCTGATGCAGAGAAACGCACACTCAGCAACGATTTTGAAAAATTCGCAAGGGGTTCAATGTATCATTAAAATACCATTTTGCCGAAACCATTCATTTAAGGCTGTTAAGTTTTTTGACTTAAGAGATAAGATAAAATAAACATAAACATGTTTCAGAATTTTCAAACAATTTCAAAACTGGAAGGCCACGGGTCAGTATTTCATTTGAAAAAAATTTTTATATTTATAGATTAGCTAATCGAGTGTTTATGCGTAAGAAGATAAATATTTTAATAGATAAAAGGCTTTGTCCTGACTGACTGACTGACTGACTGACTGACTGACATATAGACAACGTACAGCCCAAACCGCTAAACGTAGAGACTTGAAATTTGGAGGGTATGTTTTTGGAGAGGTGTAAACGCCCACTAAGAAAGGATTTTTCGAAAATCAACCCCGAAGGGGGTTAAATGGGGTGTTAAAGTTTGTATGAAACTTTTTATTCTCTGGTTCGATTGATACAAAACTTGGTATACGTATTCTACTATAAAAATAAGAAGATACGGGTGTCACAGTTTTTTCAAAATCAGCTCCCGTTAGTATAAAAAAAAAACTAAGTTTTAGTGATAGTACGTTTGTTTCTCCTTAACTTTGTAACGGCTGTACATATTAAAATGAAATTTGGTATAGGGATGGGGATAGATGTGGGGATGGGGGTGGGGGTGGGGATGATACTGGGAACGGAGACGGGACGGAGATCGGCATGTTAATATTAAGATTACAATTGGTATCGGGATGGGGATGGGGATGGGGTGGGGATGGGGATGGGGGGGGGGGGGGGATGGGTGGGGATTTGGTGGGGACAGGTGGGGATGGGATGCGGATGTGGATGAGGCTGGGAACGGGGATGGCCGTGTCCATATTAAGATGAAAGTTGAAATCGGGATGGGGGTGGGGATGGGATGGGGTTCGGGATGGGGATGAGAGAGGGAACGGGGATGTGGACGGGGATGGGCGTGTTCATATTAAAATGACATTTGGTATCGGGATGGGGATGGGGAAGGGGGCGCTTATAGGGATGAGGCTGGGAATGGGGACGGGGATGGGCGTATTTATTGGTCGGCTGAACAGATGGAGCTACATTTTTGGATAGGTAGTTATAGCATAAGGTTCGGAAACGGACATAGGCTATTTTTTTGTAGGTCCACGCAGACGACTGTTTGACGGACATAATTATTATAGATACTGTACAGCCTAAGCTGCTAAATTAATTTTTAATATTAAATTAACTTACTTTTAAATGCCTAAACTAAATTTTGAGTGGTGTAAACTTACACTCAGCTCAAGCTGTGGTAGCTTCAGTGAGATCAAGCTCGACTCACATTCTTGGGGTCGCGGGTTCGAACCCGGGCGAGCCCGTTACAATTAGTTCTTTGAAACTTACGCATGGATAATACCACTGGCTTTTCGGTGAAGGAAAACATCATGAGGAAACCTTCATATTTCAGGAAAAGAAATACGATAGTGTATGTGAATCCGCCAACCTGCACTGGGCCAGCGTAGTGAATATGGCCCAATCAGGGTAGGCCGATATACCATTAGTGTTAAGGGCTGATGCAGAGAAACGCACACTCAGCAACGATTTTGAAAAATTCGCAAGGGGTTCAATGTATCATTAAAATACCATTTTGCCGAAACCATTCATTTAAGGCTGTTAAGTTTTTTGACTTAAGAGATAAGATAAAATAAACATAAACATGTTTCAGAATTTTCAAACAATTTCAAAACTGGAAGGCCACGGGTCAGTATTTCATTTGAAAAAAATTTTTATATTTATAGATTAGCTAATCGAGTGTTTATGCGTAAGAAGATAAATATTTTAAACACATGTACTTGATCCGGTGCACGCACCAAGCACAGCGCTTTCGAAACGTCCATCCCGCGTCGGCTCAGATACGTTAAAACCCGAGTATGACGCGCTGTACCTCGAGCGCGCCCCACTCCAACCCACACCGAGTCTACCTAAGCGATCAGTGCAGCACTGTATTTTATCGAAGTTTCGTAATTCTTGCGATATTTTGGTAATCTTTTTACGTTCTTTGTTATCATACTTTTTCTGCTTAAGCTTATTTCATTTCATTGACTCTGTTGATACGGTATGCAATAATGATGATGCTGTAAACTATCCAGTTGAGTTTTTAAATTCATTAAGACCAGCGGGGCTACCATATCAGAGGCTTATCCTGAAGAAAGGTACACCCGTCATGCTCCTTCGGAATTTAAGACCACCCAAATTGTTTAATGGAACCAGGTTACAAGTAAAAATGCTGCATCGTAATCTGGTTGATGCCATCATTTTGACTGGGTGTGCCCATGGCGAAACAGTGTTTGTGCCGCGTATTCCCATGATTCCCAGTGACTTACCTTATGACTCCAAAAGGCTTCAATTTCCTCTAAAAGTTTGTTTTGCCATGACCATCAATAAGGCTCAGGGTCAAACTTTAAAATACGCTGGTATTGATCTAAGGCAGGACTGTTTTTCGCATGGTCAGTTCTATGTGGCTTGCTCGCGAGTTAGCTCCCCTGAAAGCCTGGCTATTTTAGCACTTTCCAACAAAAAAATCAAAAACGTTGTCTACAAAGAAATATTGTAATCTTTCGGGTCAAAGGCCCCGGCAACTATAGCGTCATTAGCAGACATTTTTAAGGTTCCGTAGTACTACGAGGAATTCTTATAAGTTTGTCATGTCCATCTGTCTGTCTGTTTAAAATTCAACAAGACGGCTTTGTTTTGAAGTAAGTATTGCAAACGCGACATGCCAAATTTGGTCATCCTCAAGAAAACTTAAAGACTTGCAAGCGGCTTGGAAAAAATGCAATAATATACGTATTTTAATGATTCAATTGAGTTGGGCCCCGATTTAACCGAATTCCAGTATTCAACATTACTACGCGGGCAAAGCCGCGGGCAAAAGCTAGTCTATGTATAAACTTATACAAGGCTCGAACTTATTTAAATGGAGTAGATATTTTTTTCTCTATTTAACAAATGTTTTTTTTCTCTAGATTTCTGGCCCATGGGGCTGGTTTTCCGACGCTACTGGGAAGTGACAATGCGGAAAATCTCAGAGAAAATAGTGTCAATTAAGATATTTTTTTACATGTATGTGTCTATAAGGTATTTATAATATGGACCCGTGTTTTTTAAGTAATTCCTGTTGCCTGAAATAAACAATTATTATTATTATTATTAACTGTTATTTGCGTGCTGGTTGATACTAGCCAACCGAACAGTATTTCGCATTTTCATAATTACAACTAAACAGTATGAAACAACTATGGATAAGTCTAAACTTATATTGCTGGTATTGACTCGTCACAAAAATAGTAGGTATAGATATAATTTATTGAGAGTGGGAGTCCATGGTATTATCACTTTATTTTATCGATAGCACTTTAGATCAGAATTCTAGTTAACCTTCAAGAACAGATAGTGGAACTATCGACATTTCGGCAACACTATTATAAGATCTAACACTAGTATAGAGCGAACAATGTATAGCCAAATCGTTGTCGATTAATATGGAACCGCTCATTTCTTCGCGGAAAACCTTTCAAGGGCAACATCTAATAGAAATTGAAGCTAAACTCTTTTCTTTCTTTCAGTTTGCAAACTGGAGGACCTTTTGTGAGAAACAAAGTCCGTTTCAAGCCGGCATAGTGACTTTTGAGGTCACAAGTTTTATGCCACGTCCAGGTATTTTGTAGCAAATGCAATGAAATCAATTGTGTGCAAGCAATCTTTTTTTTAAATTAATGAACACACACTTACGTGCATTTGAGGCACCAATAGATGTGTGAAAATGACAATGTCAATAACAAATGTTTTACAAAGCATTGCTTTTTTATAATTCAGAATGTCAATACGCGCCTTAACTGTATTTTTTATTTCTAGAGTTAGTCTAACCGTCTTATGCATAAAACACTAAAAAGTATTTCAAACCTATTTTTGTTAAAAAGTGTTTTGTCTTCTTTTTTCAAACTCAAATCGTAATTCGAAAGAAATTTGAAAAAAAAAACTTTTTTACTAAAATAGGTTTGAAATACGTTTTAGTGTTTTATGCATATGACGGTAAAAGTATACGATGGCAATGACCCGACTTTAAATAAACTTAAGAAACTTATAAACTCAAGATTATAAGGTTTAAGATTATGTTTTTGCGTTTTGTTATCTTACAGCTTTGGGGCTTTGCAACTCTCAAGGGCGAGCTTCAAAATGGCAACTACAGCGATTTAATTTTCTAAGTTTTACTAAAGAGTACTCTGCCATCAAATTAAAGCATTCGAGACAGATTTTGGAGGCAACTAACAAAAAAATTACGACGCAATACAAGTTAGATATTAGATTAGATTAAAATTATAGATCGAAACGTTTTGTTCATGTCCTCGACTGTTGTCATATCGGTGTATCTTTTAAAACCTTTGTAAATGTACTAGTGGCACTTTTTCTTTGCGAAAAAATGTCATGTTGAATCAACCCTGATATGAAAAATGTCTAGTGTAATTTTGCTGTAAATATCCTATCGAGTACCAATAGGGAAAAGTGCTAATAAATAAAAATGGAAATAAATTATTAGTTTCAGATTAAATTGATTATTCATTTCATATTTAATAACATTCTTTGCAGATTACGGTATCACATTAGTCTTTTTCGGCACTTTTTATTATTGGTACTCGATAGGATATTAACAGCGGAATTACATTAGAAATTTTAGTATATCACAGTTGATTAAGATCTTCCGCAAAGTAACGCCTGAATCAATCTCATATCTCATGTTTATCCGTAGCATTTTAAAATCCAAAATAACTTTAAAAATTTACTGAAAATGGACCGACTTTGTTCCTCGTAGCGGGTGCTACGGAAATGCTACGTTGTAGCTAAATTGCGATCGGGTTATGCAAGTTATTTAGCTTGCAAGATCCCACTCTCCTGTTAGTTAATTGCGTATAAATTAATGTTGTTAATATTAATAAAATTTACTTTTACAGGTAAGCAAACATTTTGGATAGCAAGTATGGTGTATTATCATTGATTTTACAGTATTTGCCTTAGATCAAATATACTATAGATACACAGTTTCTATGAAAATCAAACCTAAAAAGTGTCCCCGCGCCAATGCTTATAACCCACTTATACAGATGTCATACTTCTCCAGATAATATAAAAAAGTCCACAAGCGGATATTGTTTCATTTATATAATGAACCTTAACAACCAGTAATAGCATTGTAAAAATATTTGTGAGCGTGTAAAACATTCGGCATCATAGTACGTTACACGATTGGCGCGGTCACAAGTGGCCGAGAGCAAAAGAAGGCATATTACGCTATTTACGCCTTGTTTAGGCGGTGCCATTTTCGAGCGGCGATCGGGGATCTACCCTATATTTCGTCGCAGGTATTTGCACATTTTTTTGGAATAAGAGATTAAAAAGCTATCGGCAAAATGACCAACTGTTACTATTCAAATGTTAAAATACATACTGTAGATAATTAACCGAATGACTGGCTCTACCATTTGCCATCTCAGTCCATCATAAGATTCTAGTATCATAGTAATCAATTGTCATAGGAACTACAGATACCTGTTAATTCTCGGGGGCCATTTGAATCTTTTGCATGAGATTTTGCTCAAATATCACACTAGCTTTCGAATTATAACTTGTGCGAAAGCGTATTCGTACGATTCAGAAATGAGACCCCAGGTCAATCGTACTCATGGAGGATAAGGAGTTGCGTTGAGCGACTTGCAGCCGCAGATCCTATTTTGCGGACGGAGTGTGTGACGTCATACTTATTTGCTCAGTCTGCTAACGTCCGCCACGCGTAACGGTCATTCAATTCCCCGCACAGTCACGCGTCTTTCTAAGGAAAAATCCTTTAATCACATCTCTGCTTCTATTACTCTGTGATCGTACCGGTGGGGTGTCATAATCATCGTCAGCCAGAAGACGTCCACTGCTGGATGAAGGCCTCTCCTTAATACCAGGCGGCTTGGGGATCGCAGAATGCTCACCCCCGTTAACCGAGAGGACGTTGCTGCCCGTCTTCCGGTGGTTCAGGGAGCAATTTCAGATCAGGACATATCCAGGTAAGTATTAAACACATTTCAAAAATGTTAACGTAGAAAACCTTTGCGACTGATTTTTTAAAACACATGATTGATTTATAAGGACCGAATGATTTTTTATTTGTTATTTAATCAGCCTTAGTAACACATAGTGTGCTTTAAGTTTCAACCGACTTTCTATTACGGTTCGGATGATGCAGGTCAAACCATACTAAGGAAAGACAGATAGACGATGTAGGTCGATTCCACTTTCATTGTTCATACTGCTAAACAGTGGAATGCGTTGCCCGAGTGGGTGTTTTCCGATAATTACAATCAGGGTGTCTTCAAGTCCGTTCTTCTAGGTAAGCGTGCTCCATCGTAGATTGCATCTTCGCTCAACATCAGACGAGCTGGTAGTAAAACGCAAGCCTATATTAAATTTAAAAAAAAGGCTTAGCAATCGGGTGTTGTTGGACACTATTTGGTTATGGAACCCTAATAAATCGTAGATAAAATAAATAATTTAAAAAAAGCTTCTATAAAAGCCATTAAATATTAATATAACCAAAGAACATTATGTATATCCAGTGCATACACTGTCCATTAAAGTAATCCTGTAATCTGGGGCGATGCAGCCGCATCATTACCGAGCCTCGAGGTAAGCTGTGTGGCCACCGGATTACAGCCGCGTTACGTCATGGTACTACCGGCCCGGGTGAAAGATAAATGAGACATGCTATAAGATAGTGTAGGATGCATTCCGGTCGTACTAACCTTGAATTTATATGACTTTATATAAACAAAAAGCAAAAACAAGAATGATTAGTACTAGTAAACTTTATTTTGTATTTTCAACCGACTTCAAAAAAGGAGGTTCTTAATTCGACTGTATGTTTTTTTTTGTATGTGTGTAACGCGATTACTCCGCCAATTATTAACTGATTTTGTTGTATTTTTTTGTTAGGTAATATTTTAGAGGCGGTCCCATATAAATTTTATCGATATCGGTTCATTAGTATAGTTTTTAAATCAAAATTACAATTAAATATTTTTTTAAGCGTATTATTGCTCTAGGTTCTGTCAATCGGCAACAATGTTGTCTCATTACATCAAAATGTTGAGGCTAAATAATTATTGATAACAATAAAAAAAAAATGTCATGTTTATGTTTATATCATCATCATAATCAGCCTGTCATAGTCCACTACTGGACGTAGGTCTCTCCCAAAGTACGCCACATCCAACCACTGCCCGCTTTCCTACGTATATCGTCAGTCCATCGAGTCTCAGGGCGTTCTATACTACGTTTGCCGATTCGTGGTCTCCTGCAGAGCATGTCTACCGGTTATCGGTTCTGTGACAAATATGACCAGCACACTGCCACTTCAGCTATGTCGGTGACTTTAGGTTCTCTAGCAAATCACTAGGTTCCGGATTTAAGAGTAAACTAGCCGGTCACATCTCCATAGAAACAGGGAAGTGATATTACTCCACTATGTAATGTTGTAGGTCCAAGACTAAGTATTATATCGATTTATCTCTTCATTGTCTAGGATTGTATATTTATAAGAAAGTTAAAACTAACCAAACATGAAAGTTATGAGCCAGGAAACATCTTGTATTTCAGCTCTATTTTAACGCCACGTTGGACGTAAATTATTAAAATAAGGAGTATGAAAACTCTAAAATAAATAATTCTGTGGCATAGTTTAGTCATCAACATTTCAAATAACTTACTTTAGTTGCAATAAATTCACTCGGTAGTTTTTTCAACCAAAAATTGCGCGCTCATTTATCTTTCTGTCTCCCTTTCCCACACTTTGTTTGATGAAGACAGCATGCTTTTTATCCACGCACACCGATGATTAATCACAAATACTTTCAGTGTGAAATGGCTTACACATTTTTAATAGACAGACAGACGGACACGGCAGTACAGCTAAGATTATTATATAAGAAGTGCAATGGCGCGCGAGCTTCCCATCACCTGTTCTGCAAGTAGTCAAGTGGCCTGTGTCATGTAAAGCTATAGGACCAGTATACGACTAGCTCTTTCAAAAAGTAGTAAATTCGCCTGCGGCCCACATTTTGAGGGGGCCAGCTGCCACCTACCCCATCAATATGAAGTCGGTTGTGTTTTTTTAAGTAACATGTATAAATAAACACTCATAAACTGTAAGTATACATCCTTCATAGTCATACATAGTATGATATATCGTGTAACTTTGTGTTAGCAAATATATTTGGATTTTATTTTTATGAGAAGAATGAGAAAGCCTATTCTCCCATTCACAGAAATTCAGTTAAATGTGATAATAGGTGTCGTTTGCGTCAGAATTGAACGATATGAATGAAGCGGGTGTGTTTATAGTTCAAAATCAGACTACCGTGTAGTGAAGCGAAAGGCCCAAGATAGGGAACAATAGCGAAACACTGCGTCTGCCCTCTGGCCCGATGTGGGGATTACGATAAGAAAACTAGTGTTTGCTTGTATTGCGCCGCCAAATGAAAAACAACTACCCAGTTTTCGGTTGATATGAGACCGATGGCAATAATTATCAGCCAGGACAAGTCAACTGCTGGACAAAGGCCTTAATAGGGAGGGGTTGCCATAATCCCCACGCTTGGCAGGCGGCTTGGGGATCGCAGAATGTTCACCACCTTTAACCGAGAGGACGCTGCTGCCCGTCCTCCGGTGGTACTGGATGCAGTTTTAGGACATACCCAGGTCCATGGGTAAAGCGATGGCAATAGCCGGGAATATCTGTGAACAAATTATCCCATTATTGTGCTTAATTTGTTATAAAAAAATGTAAATGGTGTATAGTTATCCAAATTTGTATAAGTTTACTTAAGTTATTATCACTGTATGTTTCCCAAATAAAATAAGATAAAATAAAAATAAAATACGAACCTTGCTAACTCATTGAGAGTAATCAAGAAGTTCTTTGGAATTTACGTTAGGATGACAAAAATATCACTGGCTTTTCGGTGGATAATTAAGAATCAAACGATACTTACCTTGAAGTTTGATTCCAATTATGCGAGGGTCTCAACCGAAGACGATTACATTATTTACTTGCAGCAGTACATGGGATTGTGCTGTTTTTGTCACACTTTTAGATATTCAACTACTATAAAAACACTGACTTCCTGTCTCCCTCTATGGCCGGCGGTGGCTGCCTGTAACTTGTCATTATTTTCAGAGATAAATTAAGAGTTCCACCCATGAATGACTATACATTATTGTTTGTATTTTAACTTATGGGTATTACAACTTGGGTGGGTTGGGAGTGTAATCGTCTTCGGTTGAGACCCTCGCATAATTGGAATCAAACTTCAAGGTAAGTATCGTTTGATTCTTAATTATACTTCGGGTCTCAACCGAAGACGATTACATTATTTACTTGCAGATGTTTAGAGAGGCAGCGAAGGCGAAGATAAAGAAAGACAAACAATGTCTATGTCATTCATTATTTGTAAATATATAATTAATAATATCACTCGGTTATTAATCAAAAGCATACTTTGTAATCAATCTAAAAATTGTAAAATTTTACTGCTATATCATGATCAAGAATCTTATCTTTTTTTTTTTTTTTCATGTATAATTACTTATTTTATAACTATTAATTTAATTATTTTGAGTATGTAAAATATATATATAATAAATCATTTACGATCCAATAATTATGTTCCTTGATAGGGAACTTTTAGCCACCTTTAACGAAAATTTACCAAAATGGCTTCCGTAAATTCATAATCGTCAAGATTAGTGACATCTCTGTTATACTATTTTAGGAAAACATTAGAAGAATCACTCCAACCTGCAGCATTATGAACCATTTCCAGGTTTACAGCAAATCTATGAGGTGTCGACGTTGAAGCGTCACTAGTGGAATGCGCCGCAAATATAGCGCCCCCAAATAAGCGCTCCAAATAATGTCGATACCGCTGTCGTGCAAATAGGTACACAGTTTTTTCCTTGATAAAAGTCAATCTAATATGTGGTTGGAAGGCTCCATGTAGCGACGCTTGATTAAGTCTGGTACTTTAATTACAATCTTATCGCTATCTATAGCAATATTTTTAATTTTATTAAACTTAATTAATTAACGCATGCATTCTCTGTGTAGACGCAATCGCTAATAACATACCTAATTGTTTTTACGTAATTATCGGAATAAAGGTACAAGTTTGAGACAAAATTCAACAGCCTACTGGTGTCCCAGGTCTCTGGATATTTGGGATTAGGTGGTCTTAATCTTTATAAATCCTTTAGACATCCTTTATAAATCTGCGGACACTACCGTGTAGCGTGATTTTTTGTTTCTAATATTGTAGATAAGGCCGTTTTGTGTATATTTAACGAACTGTAACTGGCTACGTTTTCGAATTTCGTAAAGAAATTAAACAGATATATGATTCGTATTAAAAAATACTATGGTTATTTTCTTGATAGAAGGCTTAGGGTTTAATTTGCGAACGAGGCCATGACAATACCTGATGATACCTCTGGTACGCCTCGGCTTATGAATGACTGCCTGATAATCTCGCTCCCACCAGGGTAAGGTACGCCATATGTAGAGGGTAGCATGTTCTAAAACGCCATGCTTCGTCTCTAATTATATTTTGTAAGACCTTAGTTATAAGACTAAACGGGCGAAAGGAATAGAAATGTAAATTTTACTAATTAAAAGTAAATGCATTTTTCTGTTGTGATTATCATGACTGTTATTATAATGTTTTTATTTTTTTATTTTTTTTGTTGTCTACAATAAATAGTTTATCTATCTATTTATGCATCGACATTTTCTGCGTAGGGATCGAGCTTTCACGTGTCGTTAACATTTATAGTTTTAAGAGCTCGCAAAAAGATCAAAGGTAGGTACCCCCAATTTTTCAGTTATTGCTCTAAGAGGCATAAATAGCAAGCTCCCACTCACTACTACTATACTACATTAATCTTACGGGGTTTCATGATCTGCAACATTATCGGCAGATCTTATGTATGACGCGAATAACATTTATTATTTAATAAATGTTTTTGAGCACACCATTGCCAAATAAATAATTGCGAGCAATGGCATTTAGCTATGCTGTATACCTCCCATACGATATAAATTGCAAATTGCTGTCGTGTTATCTATATACTCTCAAAACTATATCGCAATCGTAAAGCTCTGATATATGCAAATATCTTTACCCCATATAGCGCGGTTTTTAATTCCAAAATACTAATGTGCAAGCTGATTTCTTATTAGTCCGCCGCTTGCTTGCACCTAACCGGTACTTGATACATCACTGTAGATCTTTAGACATTCATAATAACTACGTATTGGGCAAAAGAATTGGTTAATATTATAGTTTCACCATCGTAAATCCTCTGCTTTGCTATCACCATCTTTTTATTACAGGTTTCGAGTTACCTAATGCAACATGAGGAGGTAAAAATACCTATGAACTTCGCAAAGTATCTGATTATACATTTATTCGCTATTAAGTATTCTATGGCTTTTTCGATTATGCGTTTTTTCTTTTTTTTTTTTTTCTGGAGGTAAATAGAAAGTCATAACTCATAACATTAGAGTTAAAGACAAACTCTAAAAATTTACATTCTCTACTTGGAAAATACACTCTTATCGTGATTTATTATGAATCCTAATAAAAAGTAAGTTCGTATAGGCCGAGTGTCAGAGTTAATGTGCCGTCCGAAGGCCTCTGACATGGGTGAGGGTTGTTATTATAGAAACTAGAACAAACAACCGTGAATGAATCCTATCATTAATTGTCATATTTATGTTGTTGACGCATTCAGAATAGGATTGTCCAATACCAATAAAATCATCTAGATTTTAAGTAATTAACAGAGATAAGCCCGAACGGCCGTAGGTATTACATTACCGGTTTCAAAATGTTCGTGTATACGAACGGGACGGTACGACTAAACTGCCGAACATTACATTGGTAGATTTGTTATTTCCAAATCAATCGTAACATCCTTTTATCATCTTGACTAACTTATAGCAAGTAAGAAGTAGGCGTCTTTTAAATTGAATGTTGGCATAAATAATAATTGAAATCAACCAATTTTAGAACAGTTCAATAAAATTGTAATTTTTTTTTTTTTTTTATTTTTTTTTTCTCATGTTGTTGATAATAAATGAACTCCGATCTTAGTACCCTCGTAGTGATAACCTCTGGCATCAACAATGATTTTACTGTCAGAGGCTGACTTAAAAGTTACTAGGAGGCTTTATCTGTACTGGTACCTCTTTAAACGATACACTGTATCCTTGCACCCAGGATAGAACGATTTTAGTCTGTCGGGAATAGGTACCTGCGAAGTAGTCGTTACTACCTGGATCCCCTGCGCGAAGAGCTGCTCCGGTGATTGTAGTCTTGCCGGCGATCCCGCGGCGCTGGCGCCTGCCTCCGGGGAGCGGGGTTCTGGCACGCCTCGAAGGCTGCTTGCGGCATCCCCCTCGCGTTTAAAGCTCCTCGCTGACCGTGTTGCCGGAGGCTGTGGCTTGAATGGAGGGAGATGTGCCGTGCTTTCCATCTCAGAGCCTGACCTTGAAACGGCCTTTGAAGATCTAAGGTGTCCAACACAGATTTTCTCTGAACAAAAAACCCGTAATTTTTAGTGTTTTAACACAATCTCGTGTTTGTTTGTTGAGATGGTTAATAATCGCGTAACGTGTCGATGGCGCTTCACAATAGTGTTTTGTGCTTGTAGCAACGCGTCCTTGGATGATAAGACCCAATTTAGAACTTGTCCTATCGCTGCTAAACAGCTGGACAGCTGGTTCTGTTTATTTTGGCTAAATATATTCTATGCGTTAATAGGTGACACGTGACAGTGCTACCTCTATTTCAAAATTAAGTTTTGGTGCCCTCACATTCGCGCAAGTTTTGGCGGGCAAATATTGTTTGTTTCAATTTGCTTTCTCTTGGTAAAGCCCTTACATAATATAATATGTGATCATCTAACAAAAATGTCTTAATGTAAATCGTCGCCGTACCTATTCTTTTGGAAGGAAGAATTATAAAAAAATCCGGGTCGAGATTCTCTTCGGCGTTTTCTGCTGTTAAAGCTGACGTTTCTTCTGTAGCCGTTGCATGCAGTGCGTCGCTTGCATGTCCGTTTCTTATGGTGTCCCATCCTCCCGAGGGGACTCAATGTATGTAACCGGCAGATAAGTACGATAAGAGAATGATAAGTATGAGCTCAGCTGATGTATCACGCGCGATTTACGCGGCGAGTAAATTTACCTTACACGATATACGTGAAGGAAGTGCGTCTCAACACGATATACGTGGAGGGTTCGTTACCTTAACACGATTTACGTGAAGGTGTGAAGTCTCAACATGTTTTCATGGAGAATTAGCAGGTAACCTTAATACGATTCACGTAAAAGGGTTGTTGACTATTTTTGGATTACAGCGATAACAAATTTCTTGGTCACCTAACTATAAGGAAAAACTTTGTAGATATTATTTAAGACATCCCCGCTCTTTTCCATGTGATACTATGTACTTAAATCTTCCCATTTGCTAAATTTGTGAATAAAAGTTTAATGTCTGAGGGTAGTTTTAACCATAGCACGTAAGTACTCATTAGTACAACTCGGATTTATAAGTTAACAACGGCTATTTTAGGTAGGTACCTGGTCAAATCTTTCGTCCATATCCGGCTCGGCTCCCGAGCAGGATATATCGCGATATGGCGAAGCATTAAACTGGGAACTTTCAGTCGACGACGATGTTCAAGTTTCTTCACCTTCCTAACAGGTATTTTCGTATTCATCATTTTCCTATTTCCCAAATCTAAACGAGAACGATAAAAATAATCACTACTCAAAAAAAATAACCAAATACAATGTGACACCGACGACACAAAAACACGTAATGACAAGTTACAGGCAGCCACCGCCGGCCATAGAGGGAGACAGGAAGTCAGTGTTTTTATAGTAGTTGAATATCTAAAAGTGTGACAAAAACAGCACAATCCCATGTACTGCTGCAAGTAAATAATGTAATCGTCTTCGGTTGAGACCCGAAGTATAATAACACACTCGTACTGTCACAAATATAAATAATTTATTGTTAACATCAAAGTTACACGCCAAATTTCATTAAGTACACGACGCTGCGCCGACATTTTACATTCAAAGCGCGATTTTATTTGTGGACTAGAATAATTCAGCAACTCGTCGACTTCAGCGCAAATAAATAAGTAAACAATAGAGTTGGGGCGCGCTCTTGTTAGCCCAATGTTGTTACAGACTTCCGTTGCTTGGATAATAAACTTGCTTACGTGTGTGTGAACAAACCCATTATGGTTACTCTTTAGATCCAATACTAAATAGGGATCGGAACACGGCGGCGACGGAGGCCCTCAGGAATGAAATGAGGCTAGCACATGCGTTAACACGTAAACGGATGCTGGTTGCAGGAGCTGAACTGCTCAGGGCATACACAACCCAAAAAAAACGCACTACAAAAACTACTAAAAAACTAAATTGCCATACCCTAATTTGGGTCATTATATTAGTTACATAATCAGCATAATGTGCAATAAACATATATATTTTTTCTTTAACTTTGAAAGCAAGTAATTGATGATATCGTTGTCAATAATCTAGTCCAAGGAAAAATACTGGGCACTGTGCCTTGTTTAAGAATCTATGCAGCTGTTGACGGCCTGAAAATAAATTTCTAGGTTAGATAGTTGTATACATTTTACGTTGGACAGAGCTTTCATTTGCATGGCAAAGGGTTGCTGTAAACCAGTATATGTAGATTCTCCCGAATAAACCGAGTCTAATAAGAACAAAACCATTAATTGTAGAAAAAAAATACAAAAGATACGGACCCCGGACTAGAGTGGTGCTGAGGAACAAATAAAAAGAAAAAAAAATAGTATCCTATGTCAGCAAGAAGCTACTTCAGGGAACATCAGCAATTCTCTCCTTACGTGATATTAGGTTCACATCAATGTCGAGGCCCGTCCGAATCTCACGAGAAATATGAATCCAGCTTTGTTTCCAACGTGCGAACGATTTGGGTCGCTACTATAAGTAAGATCGAGCTCCCGACCTATCTCGATATCGGCATACTATAAGGTCCGTACGTTGCGTAACGAAAAAATAAGATTACATTTTCTCTCATTCCTTTTACGTTGTATATTTTACATAACAATAGCGGGCCACGTTTTATAGGCGAGTTACGGGCGTTATGCACGAATAACTCTCTGAAGCGGGCGTACTAAGGACGGGGAAACGGGGGTCTAATTAGGTTGTGCCCAAAGAAATGGCTTGTTTTAGTTACGTGAAAACGAATCAGACCTTCCGTTCAGAAACTAAGAGTCGGAATGTCTTTTAATGTATTTTGTCGTTATTTACTTTCTTACAATTAAATCTTCGCTACGTCTCCTGTAATGATTTTTGTATTTGCACATTGACTTACTTTTTACAAACTTGACACTCTTCGGCGGATTAAAAAATATTATCCATGTGGTTTCATTGCTTTAAATATGAACCGCCGTGTGATCGATGAAACTCAGCGCTCGTTGTGGTTTTACCTTGCAAATGGATTTTTCCATTCATTTGCGTTTGTGGCTCTTTGAGTTTTGTATATTAATAAAAGTTTTATATATTTGCATTAGGTAATGCGCTGCGACTCTACGCCTTTAAGTTTTATAAAATAAATTTATTCAGCGAGTTTGTCTAAAGACTCAAATGGTTAGGCTTTTCTATGAGAATGTTATGTGAAGGTATTATATAGTCACTTCCGTTTTATTTGAATACTAAAGGAAAATACTAAAAATAAATTTCAGATTTACATTATTTTCAACCGACTTCAAAAAATGACGTTCGCAATTCGACTGAATGTTTTTTTTTGTATGTATGTTACGCGATTACTCCGCCAATTATGAATAGATTTTGATGATTCTTTTTTTGTTTGGTAGGTGATACTTCAGAGGTGGTCCCATATGAATTTGATCGAAATCGGTCCAGTAGTTTGGTTTTTAATACAAAATTACTGGAATTAATCAAAATATCTGGAAAATATGAAGATGTCATCCATGCAGTCGAAATTAAAGTTGGATGTTTTTTTTAAAAACGTCTTTTTATTGTTTTATCTTTAGGTCAGCTACATTGTTAAGATGTTTGGTTAACAAGAGATAAATAGTTTTCATAGCATCAAACAATATAACACAAGATAAGTAAATTAAAAAAAATATTCGAACGACTTGAAATTAATATGGGAGACCACCTCGGGAGTAAACCCTTTTAAATAAAAATAGAATTATCAAAATCGATCCACGATTGACGGAGAAATCGGTGAACATACATAAAAAAGAAAAAAAAACATACATACAGTCGAACATAGAACCTCCTCCGTTTTCGGTTAAAAATACCAAACAACCAGAGCTGTAGGGCGTGGGTTCGATCGCCACCCTGGACAAAAATGATTGTAACGTACATCGATGTTTGTTCTGTGTCTGGGTGTAGTATGTATTATAAGTATCTATTTACGAAAAAAAATGTATAATGTATTGTATATATAAGTATTCTATCGGCTATCTGGTTTCCATAATACAAGCTTTGCTTAGTATGGGGCTAGATTGCGCTGCGTGTAATAAATGTCCCCCCAATATATATTATTATTATTATATTAACCCAAAATAATATGAGACTTAGGAATGGCTTCCAATTTTTTTATTTATAATTTTTATTTTTATTTTTTATTCAAGCTGAAACGAATCGCAATTAGATTCTAAATAATTTAATTATATTCAGTACAATTAGATCTCAGGAATCGTTTTCCCCGTTTTAATGTAGATGGAGAACAACATTAAACACAATTTAATTAACATAAAGTGAAATATAACTCTCTGTCTGGATTTATTATTAATCTCTTAGCTTAACAATAGCTCTGCTCCAATCCTGGGTGAATAACAGAATGTAGAATGGCAACCTGGTAACATTATTTTTTATAGTTTTTATTTTACTTCACAACGATTTTGTTAATTTGTACAGTACAATTTTTCAAACCGATGTTAGGGCGTTTTATCGAGCTGAGATTTGACGGGTACGAAAAGTTCCGTTAGCAATCGTTAATTACGGTACTATTTTGCTGATCTGATGATAGACTATGAAGGTGGACACTGGAACTGCCTTATGGCTAGTGATATACCCGTTTAATGTAGACTCATTACTTTCGTTATCGAAAGCAACTTTAACAACTTAAAAAAAACCGACTTCAAACTATTTATTAAGGGACCACCTCGAGAGTATATCCTTTCACAACAACTTAAACAACTCATTTTTTTTTTTATCGTTCCACATTTGATTGAGAAATCGGTGAATATACATATTTACCGTTTAAAATAGAACCTCCTCCTTTTTTGAAGTCAGCTAACAAACGATGGTGGTCGCCAAACAAATATGCAAGCAAATGTTTACATAAAATGTCAATTTTCAGAAATGCGAATGCTAACATATTTTTTAACACCGCGCGGAATCCAAATACGTTTTTCAACGCATTGTTGTTCGAAATGCAAGTCAGACTCTTCAAATTACAAGATTTTTTTTTTTTGTTGAATTTAATTATAAAAATCACTATTCAACTAAGTGAATCAAAATCAGTAGATCCATTTGGGAGCTACGATGCCAAAGACAGACAGACACACGTTAAAATAAAAAAAACCCTTAGCTTGCGACGAGAATTAAAAAAAAACCTCACACCACACTTACTACACACAACGTTACCGTGTACAATGAAGGCGAATCCACAGACAACCACTAGTAATCATGTAAAGCACAAAACAAAGTCATAAATAATAATATTAATAGATTACGTATATGGGCCGGGGGGAGATTAGACAACGCTATCGGTTATCAGTTATCTGGTACAATTACAGCGCGCAAACACTCCATCGGACGCAGGGCTCCTAAATTACGATGCTAATATCTAAATTAATATACTCAAATTTTGAGGTAAAGCTCTATCTAGCCAGTGAAACGGCAAGTAGGAAGAAAACACTCAGATTGACGTGTACTTGTTTATTCGGATATCGAATATGAACAGAACAAGTAACTTTTTGAAAGAAAAAAAAAACTACCGACTTCAATTTAATATGGGACCACCTCGAGAGTATACCCAATCAAATAAAAAAAGGATTTTATAGAATACGCTTTTAAAAAAAAATACAACCGACTTCAACTTCGAATACCTGGATGAAATCTTCATATCTTCTACTAATTTTGATTCAAAAATCAATCTACTGAACCGATTTCGATAAAATTTATATGGGACCACCTCTGAAGTATTACCTACCAAACAAAAAAATAATCATCAAAATCAAGTTCATAATTGGCGGAGTAATTGCGAAACATACATACAAAAAAAAACATACAGTCGAAACCTCTTTTTATGAAGTCGGTTGAAAAAATAAATACCAACCAACCCAAATTAATATGAGACTTAGGAATGGCTTCCAATTTTATAAGAGTAAGCTGAAGCTTTCAGAGTTTAGATCGCCTAGTGGAGCTAAAAATTACCGGTAAGTAATTGGAGAGGTAATACTTCAGAGGTGATCCCATATAAATATTATTCATAGAAATCTGTTCAGTAGTTTGGTTTTTAAATCAAAATTACTAGAAAATATGAAGATGTCATCCAGGTATTCAAAGTTCAAGACAGTTGAATTTTTTTTTTAAAGCGTATTATTTTAAACCAAGTAATGAAAGTAACAAGCGCCACGCGCGTTTAATTTCCTGTACTTGGTACGAAGTTCTGAAGAACCGCGAGATCAAATCATCAATGTGAGACACACGTACAGAAATAACGTCAAGGACTGACAAGTACCTTGGATTATATAAAAGTAATAAAAAATTACGCGCAGCCTCGAGCGTCGCGACGAAGCGGCATCGGCAAAAAAACTCTCAAGGATATCAATTATTATCAGAATATCGGCTTCTTTCATTCAAATCCCATTAATCATTAACTGACAGCGTCGAGTCTTTTGAAACGCTTGTCAGATGTAAATCTGCGTACAGATATTTTGCAACACAATATGCGAAACTTCGAGCAAAGCAAAACTTTCAATACATTTCAATGTGGACGCAGTAAAAAGGATCCATTGCGATTGTTTTTTTTTTTGCTATACAGGCTTCTTAGGTATAAAGGCTTTTGCATTTCATCTTGTGTGTTGAGTCGCAGAATCTGTACGCACCTTAAAATGCAGAACTGACGGCATTTTACCGTTTCCGTTCTTCGTAGAGCGCTTGTAGCATTGTGTAGCTAAGTAAGTGCTACGGAGCTTCGTAGATGTGCTACGAATTTTCGTAGACGTTGCTACATGTTCCGCTGGGTGCATAATAATGTAGTTTTTATATATTTTTCTATACAGGTTGTAGTTTGTAGAAATGATGTTATACTTTTCTAGCAATCTGTCACTATACTAAAATCCGAACTTGTATTTTAGGGTGATAACCTCATGATTCATGAATGACGAATAATAGTCGATGACGAGTCGTTAAAGAACAGATAAGTCAAATTTACATGCAAAATAAACTTTATGGTACGTTGGTTAGCACCAAACTCTATATAATGTAAATATGCAACACGGTAATATTACTAAACTTACGAAGTTTTACTCGTTTGTACTAGAAAGTATCGACATTAATAACTTTTCAACCGTAAAATGTTCTCCCAAATACTATTATATTTAAAATCTTTTTTTTTATGGGACTATGTGCTGTAAAAAAGTTACTAAGACGGAAGTTCGACTGTACCTATATATTTTGGCTTTAAATATAGTAATTTGACTAAATAACATTAATTTTGCGAGGGGCAACTTTGAAATATAAAGCCCTTAACAGAAGTCCATGCTAGCCAAGAATAAAGTTAGTTATCAGGTACTGTTAAACACATCACTGATCAGAAACTTAACGCATTACACGAAAACACTGGAAGGCTATCTTGTTGTATCGGAATTAATAACAGCAACGATAAATACACAGAACTACACAAAATAGATAACAGTCCGTACGGTATCTATAACAACTTGTTAACTAGATTTATTGTATTAAGGATGTAATTAACACTTCAATATGGTTTTTGCATATTTTTCTTGTATATTGTATCGCCAACATCTACAGGATTTTTGTTTTATTTATACGGGAATACTCACGTTTAATTAAATCGGATACTCCGACTATAGTTTCTTATCACATTCGGTGACCTTTTTCAATGAGTGAAAACCGAGCCCGACGCCCGTGCGGTTGCGTCCTGCTTTGCACATCTACAGACTTCCTTGCCCCACTGTTGAAGGGTATCTCTCTCGGTACTGTACTAATCGTATAACTTAACCCGCAATTATGACTCTAATGTCGAGTAATGATAGTGTGATTTTAAATACAAGCAAAGCTAAGGAAATTAAATCGCGAATGTTACTAGTAGAGACATAAACAATATCGTATCTTCATAAGAAGATAAATTGTAACTAAATTAGGGCATTTTTAAACAGTCACAGTTGTTCGTTACGGTTATAATATTACTATTTATAGTCTAAATAGTCGGTCTGTATAGTTCGGTGTATTTATTTGGCTAATGTAACCAATTTCGAGCACACCTGCGTAAGTCCTTATCTGATTAAGTCGCAGAAGTCGCTTAGCCGAAACCGTTGTCTGTCTGTCTGTCAGGCAGTCAGTCAGGACAGTGATTCTTATAGTATTAGATTAGATAGAGTATAGGTTTATATTTTATTGTGTTTATTTAAGTGATTATTTTTTTAAACAAGCTCCCAATATTTCGGCGCAGTTGTATGCAACATGTTCAAGGGTAGATTGTAGGATATAGTCGCCGTAATTATTTTACAGTTGTTTTTTTTATCACTAATTAGGAATTAGTGAATTAGAATTCATTAGAATTTTCTTGTTTGTTGCGATGTCTCAATACATATATGAAATGTCTCAATGCACCTAAGTTGATATGTACGATATGATGTTGATGATGTTGTGTTGATGTGTGTATGTATGTATGGACTCGGATCACTCTTCCCATGATCCAATAAAACAAGGTCTGCTACTCCGGGAGTGACACTTGCTTACGTCACTCCAGTTGCCACTTTATGGCAACAAAATTGGAAAATTGGGAATCAAATCTGTTAATAATTTATTAATTATAAAATACTCATATCATTTCAATTATCATTTCGTGTCCGCTCAAGCGAAATGATTCAAGTTAAACACGAATTAACATAGTTTCAACCAAAATCACATAGTTTTATGGGATTCCCACAGGTAATATTATAAGGAGAACGGGAAGTTACGATTTCACGCTACTGGTCATTTCACGTCGATGACGTAGGATTGTGTCACCCACGTGACCTTTATCAGTCGGGAATGTCATACCTTATTATACCATGACTCTTCCTATAATTTTGTACTGGACCCAATATCTATGTACTTCATATTCGTATATAAAACATGACCCTCGACCGCAACGAATTGAGTAAGATGTTTCTTTGCATCAGTAAAATCAATTGTTTGCTGGTAGATTTTAAACCGAAGTATGTTTAGGATAAGGAAAGCTTCCGGTGGGATATTTGGCTGAGAGGGTGATCATATTTGATTACGGCGGCTCAAGTACCGCCGATTGCGGCGAAGGTTGCATGTGTTGTGTACCCTCGTCCGACCCTCGGGACTGTAAACACGATTACATACGATAGAGGTCACGGTGATGTGACCTTCGCTTTTATTCTTATCACAAAATCTATGTATAAGCGGTATTTGACTGCAAAGCGCGACAAATGCGCGGTCCTAATGTGAATGGCACTTTTGACTGTGAATGACCTAAACATATGAAGCAGCAGGCAGCTTGACTAGCCGCAGAAAGCAAAGCTTTTATTATATTTCACCACGAAAGTACAAGCGTTTTAGGACGACTTCCACTCGTCACATTCATCACATCGTCACATCGAACTGAGATTTGACAAGTGTGTGTAAATGCGATTTTTACTGTTACCATCACGCGTCCTTTCACCATCAAATATCCCGTAAAAAATAATAGACCTGTAAATAACAACTGTTATAGTTTAAAAAAGTTAAATCGATTCAGCGAAAAACAAGCTACTCAGATATATATAGCTTCTGTATCGACAAAAATAAAGGTCACGTCCGTTCAAGGTCACAAATATAAGGAAAAGCGCACATTAACCGTCCAAACGACTACATCCGCGACGGAGCGGATTCCACCCGCCGTCGTCATGGCTCGACGCACCGCCCGCTAGCGTGCCCACGCGGGCGGCTCCTGGGCGGGGAGAACGCTACGTTTACTAGCGACAATATCTCGTACCATTCATACTTTTCCCCTAAGTTTCCTAATACGAGGCATGCCAACAAAACCATATGCAATCTAAGATGTTTTTACCTGTAGATGAGTTGTCCCCCCCGCCATACTTACTAGACGAAATCAAGGTAATTGCCGTGATCGCTACCAGTCTTTCACTTCCGAATGTCCGGTAATACGCTGCCGCTAATTGTATGTTTTCTAGCAAAAAGATGGTGATATAATGCCTTTCTGTGTATTTAGACACTGCATAATCTACACAGGCACTGTGAGAGACCAAAAAAAATTCATTTCACGCGTAAGTACTGTATTTTTATTGCAATGGGAAAAAATTAAATTTATTTTATCTAAGGCGACTGTTGTCACTTTGAAATGGATGGCCGAGATAGATAGATCGTCTTGTGTGAGAGAGTGAAAGAGGCCACACCGGCGCGGTGAGGACGCTCGCTCTGGCCAATCAACTTGTGTAGCTCATTACGCCGTAAGAGAAATTAGATATTTGTCTCTTTCTAACAACAGGTGTGGCGTATAAAGTCGGTCATATTCTTTCCTTTTCTTCACAAAGTGCATAGTAATATGCGTAAGTATATTTATATAGGCAACGTCTAGTCAGTTTTTAAAGCAGTTTTGTTCGACTATAACTACTCTATTTATTTCAACTCACTGTATGCAATGCGCAAACCAAGAATATATCTACACTGAAGAGAGTAGTGAATAGAACGGAAAAGTGACATACATGCAGATGCACGTATGTAATATATAGTAATTAGATCTATTAAAAATGTCTCAAATGGCATTTCGAGCGTTTTACTTCAAATGATTGGCATTATGTCTTATGTTGTGACAATACGATTATGTGTGAAACTGGCGACAGCGGTTTTCCGTACAATTGCTTTACAACATTGTTTTGACAGCCGTTCTAAGAAGTAGGGCTTTCGCTTTTCTGTGGATATTTCTGTTATGTATTCTTTAAGACGCGTAAGAATCGCTTTTTCTAGGCAAGCGTGCTCCATCGTAGACCGCATCTTCCTTCAACATAGGTGAGGTGGCGACCAAACCTATCATACCATTAAAAAAAACAACAAGAGACGCCGAACGAACGACGGCGAACTTCTTCGCCTCTTGTTGTTTTTTTTATACCTTACCACAAAAACAGCTCGCTAGTTACCTATACGCGCTTTAAGATTATTATTCTCTATTATATCTAGCATTTACGTATATATATTTTTGGCAATAAAGTTATTTTTATCTTTATCTTATCTTATCTTATCTTCTTGCTCTTAGTTCAAGGTTATGAATAAAGTGTTTGGCAACATTGCTTTTAGTTCGAGATTGATTTTCGTCTATCTAATTAAAACTTAAATGACTTTCCGCAAGACGTGATCGAAGATGTGATAGGTGACGGAGTGGTACTGAAAGTCATTAGAAAGTGTTGAAGGTTACTCGCAGGAATGTTTCTATTAATAGGCGTTAAATAATCATAACTAGTCCATTACGACCAATTATCCATGACCGCTCTATAAACTTCTCTACTAGCTAGGAAACACAGTGCTAATAGGATTGTCATCATTCAACGAATGTCTTTCAAACTAATGAGTGCCAACGCAGTAATGTCCAGTACTTTGAGTAACCAAACAATGCAAAGGGCATAAGCAAGCTTTTTCTCTTACAATAAGGAGAATGATGATGAATTATCCATATAGGATGATTCCTGTTAGGGTGTCACCACTTACAATCTTACACTCCAAAGACCTGATTATGACTAATACTAGTCGGTTGCAGTTATAACTAAGGGGGAAAAAAGCTATCAAGAGTACGTACTTGCGATTCGGATAACGAGGATTCCGTACCACCACAAGAACAAAGGAAATCCACGACAATATCTAACGAATATTCTATAAAAACAACCGGCTACCTATTACGTTTTACGAGATATACATTATTAAAGAACAAAAACAAAAAACATCAAAAACAGACGAACTAACACGTTTGTAGATAATCAGAGACATAGGGTACAGTTGATCAGCCTTTAGGTAAGGAACCCTAAAACGGAGTTTCAATTTACGTTCGACAAGATGTTCCAGTTTTTTTTTTTAATCTTTTACGTAGGTACTCCTTCTTTTTCTGTAGTTAATAGGAATGTGCTAGGGTTACTTATTGATGATGCCAGTCTCAGATAAGAGAAACCACGTTTCAGCCTTAGGGACATAGAGAAATTAAACACTACGTTTTACTTAGGGAGTAGGTACAGTTTTTATGTACGCAGCACGTGCCACGTGACAAGGACAAAAAAACAGTAGCGATAAAAGAGTGGTGCGGGCTAATTTTCTCTGTGGCGCCATCTAGTTCAGTTTTCGGAACTAAAGAACGGAAGCCAACCGAACGGAATAATCATTCAAGTTTTGGCTTGAGAAATGACGATATATCTACATCATCATCATCAGCCCGGAGACGTCCACTGCTGAACGAAGGCTCCCCCTTAGACCGCCACACTTTACGACAACCTGCCATTTGCATCCACCGGGGTTGCTCGCGACTTTTACAATGTCGTCGGTCCACCAAGTGGGAGGCCTTCCTACGCTGCGTCTCCCGGTTCGCGGTCGCCACTCAAGAACCTTTCTTCCCCATCGGTTATCAATTCTTCGAGCGATGTGGCCTGCCCATTGCCACTTCAACTTGCAAACCTTGCGAGCTTTGTCGGTAACTTTGGATATATCTACAAATTATCAATTTTAAAATGTTTCCCATAACGATTTTATATGATCTTGCTTCTTGCCAAATTTCGTGATTCTACGTCAACGGGAAGTACCCTATGAATTTTGATTTACTTGCGAGTCACAGTTCAGTGTACACACTAGAAAAATGGCTGTTATTTTTTATTGCGTTGGCTTAGAAGCTTTTCCAGCTCTAAGGAACCGTAGACTTGCGCATTCGATATTAATTTTAGCTTCATACCTCTACTCGTTTCTGAGAAAAAGGGCCTTGACAGACAGACAGACGGACAACGGAGTGATCCTATAAGGGTTCCTTTTTTCCTTTTGAGGTACGGAACCCTATAAAACAATAACGAGAGTCTTGTTCGTCTCATATTTTGTTTCATGTCTTCATAGACTTGCGTTTGACTATCAGCACGTCTGATGTTAAACGAAGATGCAGTCTAGGATGGAGCACGCTTGCCTAGAAGAAACCGATTCACTCGCGACTTGAAGACAACCAGATTATAATAGGCTAGATGACTGATGTTTATATTGTTGAAACCAATAGCTTTGATGAAGAATTTAAGTAAATATAATATGTTTACTGAAAAAATAATTTAAATCGGTTAATAATGTTCTGATATTTGAGCGTTTAAAGTTTTTGTTAGAGACAACTCTGTCCCTTTCCCACAAAACAAATAATTACGTCACACCTTACTTGTCAGAATAGAATTTATATGGCGTACTGAGAAGTGACGTCACGATTTGCTGTTTCTTCTCTCTGTCTAGCATGATATTAAAATGCTTATAAGTTGCTTATTTTTGATCAGATTTTCATTTTCTTTTCATTAATCAGCTATATTTATGGGCCACATTTTAATAGGGCAATAAAAAAAAACCAGTCATCTAGCCTATTAAATAAAATCCCACCTAAATTGCTCAAACCCATCATCTTCATCAATTGTATCGTGCGATTTTCGACTCTAAACTAATGCAAGACGCGCGGGTGAAATCTGTTATTTTTCTGCCTACTATCGGGAGACACCCACACGGGCAACGCATTCCAATAAGCAGTACGAACAATGAAAATGGATACATACCTTTTCTTTTAGTATATCAACCATGAAACGGTGTCGCTTTACTTTTATCATGTTACTTACTTACTTGTTAATCTTGTTATCATAAAATAATCGCTCGCGTGTACAGTCCTGAACCAAACTCTAGACGAGAAAAACATCTCCGGAGCGGTTGTTTTGCAGGAAACTCGTTATTTTTATTAGGGGCTATATCAGAGTACCTAAAGGGGTAGGACAAATATACGCGCACCTACGTATAGCTGACAACGCGTAAGTTATGAAATTACAAGGGAAGGAATACACTTTAGGAGAGTACTGTCGATGATTACTGGGAAACTTTTAGTATTTAAAAGTACACCATTTAACCAGCGCCTTTTAACCCCAAACTAAGCAAATCTTGTAATATGGAAGCTAGATAAACAGATAGAATACTTTTTTTTTGTATATACATACTTATAATACATACTACACCCAGACACAGAACATACATCAATATTCGTCACATAAATGTTTGTCTTGGGTGGGAATCAAAACCACGCTCTAAAGCTCAGAAGGCAGACATGCTACCAACTGAGCTATAAGGCAGTCAAAAAATAATGTTTTCTCACTTTAGAATGGAAATAAGAAATAAGAGTATAAATGAAGAAGTAGACCCATGAATAGTGCCACTACGAAGACCGATTTTTGTAGTCCATCCCTATCTCGTTCTTAACAGATGCTTCTCTCCTATCCTTCTGTTTGAGCAGACTAGAAACTCGACGTATACGTTGTTCTTTGTTAAGATTTGCAAGAAAGCTTAACAATGATGACATGCAATAAGTTCTTAGAGTTAAAAAGCTCTGATGATGTTTTTAACTATTTTTACTGCACTAACAGCCTTACCTAAAATAATCTCGATTCTCTTGGTCACTGCTTAAACTTCTCTGTCTTGTTCTTGCATGCTACACTTCACGTCCGAGAGAAGATAGCAGAGCATCTTAAGCAGTTACTAACGGTTGAGAAGTTTTTTTAAGTAAGGCCGTAAGTGTATAGAGTTGACAAGCTTGGTCGAAAAATAAAATGTAGTACCTGCTGCGAATTCTATAGAGCTACAAACAACCAGACGTTAATAGCCACCTCTGCTTTTAGACCACTCTGCAAAATTAGAAAAGTTTTGAACTACAGAAATAAAACAGGAAGGTTAAAAAAACATTATTGATTATCAACATTTAAGACGCAAGAATCAAGTCTTTACCTGTAAACGAGAAATCTACCGGGTTCTGCGTCCCTGCTGCTTTGCCAATTAAGCTGCAGACGTCTCTGACACTGCTCTCTGTCTCGTATGCAGTATGAAGTTCTGTCCGACGTCTTAATTTTTCATACTGTCTACGCCTTAATAACATAGAAATACCCAAGTGTGGAAACAGTTCATATAAATATTCTATATTATCGATAAGTGCGAGCTTGCATAACTTGCGGTGCCGAAGGTGTCATGCCGAAATGATCAGCAACAGCTGCTCGGAACCGAAAATCGTTTCCCTAGATGAAGTATGGAAACCGGACCTTGGAAATGTCGAGCGAAACGGTTCTAGAAATCTTCAAGAATAACTTAGCAAAAAGACGATATTCACTAGACATATGTGTTCCATTTTGCCGTGCATACTCTAACTCTCTCTAATGATTAAAAATAAAAATAAAAAAACTATGTGACGAACAAAGATGTTTGTTCTGTGTCTGGGTGTAGTATTTATTGTATACAAAAAAATAGTATATAAGTATTCTATCAGTTAACTGGTTTCCATAATATAAGCTTTGCTTTGCAGTATGGGGCTAGATGGCGCTGTGTTAAAAATGTCCACAAATATTTATTTATTTTTGAATTTAATAATGTTAGTATACAAATTTCAAAACTAAATGTAATACCAACTTATGTGTATTATGAAAACTGACGTGGTTTTGACACATTTTTGTTTTATTTATACGGGAATACTTACGTTTAATTAAATCGGATACTCCGACTATAGTTTCGATCACATCTGGTGACCTTTTTCAAAGAGTGAAAACAGAGCCCGACTCGCGTGCAGCTGCGCCCTGCTTAGCTCCTGGTGCTAAGCAGGACGCAGCTGCACGCGCGTCGGGCTATCCGATTTAATTAAACGTGAGTATTCCCGTATAAATAAAACAAAAAACTTATGTGTAGTCAGAACAGTCTGATGAATGGATAATAACAGATAACAAACGAGCTCCAGACTCATACAAAAAGGCAAAAGAGATCTTAACTTTTATTTAATTACATACTTTCTAAGCTCTCATAAAAGCTAACTTGTTTCTACAGCACTGTGATAGAGTATGTAGGTACGGTGTAATCCCGCGGCTTGGCCTGGTTCTATCTCGGCTTCAGTAAGCCGACAAGCCAGACTTTGTTCGCAAACACTCCTTTTGTAGACGTTTTTCACTGTACACAATATTTCCTTTTTACGATAGGTACGTAGATAGGCTAACATCAGTTTTAACTATACTAGCTCAATTAGCATTTAACGTAGTAATTTTTATTCCTGCTGACTCAATGTATTTTACACTAAAAAAGGGAGAAGACTTCATAGTTCATAGTAGTTTTCATGTATCTACTTTCACTTTGTGTCAATAAATAAATTGATTGATTTATTGATCGAAATTTCTACAGGGTATGAATGTACTCATCATTATGAACAACTTTCACTACTGGGCCAGCCCTGAAATCGCGAAAAAAAAGCTGTTCCATACATTTTACCAAGGTCAATGAAGTTTTTGTATGGAACAGCTGATTTTTTCGAATGATGAGTACATACATACACTTCAGTATTGTTGAACTCTTTTGTTACACGTTGTATATGGAAGTTGATACGTTTCCATGTTAGACCTAAATACATAATGGTCGTAAAAGGGATTCTAGGCATGTCTCTAACAGCCCCCGTACTAACAACGTATTCTAACTAGATTAGATACTATCGATTTGGCTACGAAATGACCATAGTTTGTTAGTTAGACTACTCATCTAAAACTAACAGAAAATTGTGTTAAAACACAAACTCGCAAAACAAAGCCTGGTTCTGCGTCTCGTGAACTCGCTTGTAACTTGTCCAGAACAATAGCGATTGTTAACTTTGTACATTTGTTATTAGAATAGATTTTAGGAAAATCCGTGAAACGAAAATAAAGATTTTTCGATGCCGATATTTTGTTTCTATTTACGACGGGAATGGAAGCTGTTAATTTTAGAAAGGTTTTGGATATCTAGTAGTTAAATATGACTAGTAGTATTGTAAGTATCTCATTTGTAACATTTACGTTAGAAGTGATATACAACGTAGAGAGTTTTGAAAAGGCTGTGTATCACGCTCGTCCATATTACATCTATCTCATTTGTAACATTTACGTTACAAATGAGATACAACGTGGAGCTTTTTGAAAAGGCTGTTTATCACGCCCATATCACGTCTCTTCGGCTAGGCATAAACTGAACCACTAATGATACCGATGCTTACCATAAAGCAGACCAATTGTCTGCCGCTGCTCTGTTTTTACACGACTGCCCAAAAAAATAAGTGTAATGTTTTCAGGGTTCATGTAGGTATGTATGTATGTGAGTTTCTTTTTCCAGCATAATTTCTAAATTTCTGAAGAGATTTGAATGTATGGGGTATCGTTGGAATCTTTACCTCATCCCGAGCTAATTTGCTAATTGCTAATTTGTTTTGCTTTATTGGCTATAGTTATGAAAAAAAACAATATGGCGGCTGTATGGCTCCGTTTTCAAATTAGTCGTTTTTTGGCAGGACAGTCATATAATTTGTTTTTATAGCAACTCATGTAATAAAATTACTTCTACCTATATTGTAGAATGGTGTGGGAGCTACAACAATCACATACAAAGTGTGACTATTTAAAAGAAGCCCACGAATTAAATCAAATAATTTTAAAGTGTGGAGCTAGAATGGTCATTTATTACAATGTATGCTCCATCAATTTCAGATTATCGAATGTCGAATAACTCATGTCGTTGACGCAGCATCAATCACACACACTACATCATTTTGCACAGCTGGAATTTTTTATCGTGTTTGAAATTTAAATTACTGTTTAAAACATCTTGAGATAAATCACCGACTAAGATGCTAACTGTCACAACAACCAACAAGCATTTGGTCGCTATATCACATGATGTTCAGCGATGATGTGGTCTAATATGGAAGACGCTTGTCGTCCAAATAGCGTTCCGCGTGATTTCATTAGGTATCCTAAAGGAACCGTGCATTTTTCGCTATTAAAGATACCCCGGAGATACTGCTGATAGAGCGTCGCCAGCCAATGGCCCCTTGGGGGCAAGATGATATGGAGGATGAGAATCTGCATTGACGAAAGAACTAGTAGACGAATAGCTTAATAGCAGCGCGCAATACTAAACTTGGAATGGAATTAGTGAGTTCACTCAAGTTTCGAAGTGCGGGAATTATCGGTCAAGCAAGTCAAGTGAGTGGACTTAGGACTTCGGTTGCTTTACATTGTTTTTAATCTCTAGGCAGCTGCCCCTCCCTGCACGACGACGCCCGTAGTACAAACCGGCAAGTAGTAACCGAGGTGATTAAACGAGAGGAATAGCAGACTTTTATGTTACAACATTTGTGATAGCATCAGTGTGATTAGTTAGTGTCGTATATAGCCGAAGTAAACATATAAAGGGCTGAAATGAAGATGATATTAAGTAAAACATCGTTATTTTTCAAAAAATCCAAGGCTTTCTTTCCTTATCTTTCTGTTAAATATGCGTAAGGTGAGGAAATTCGGTGTTTTCTCCGTCCGGCGTCGGACTTAACGTTGAGATTAAGAGATCAGGTGACGGAAACACCTCAAAGAGACGACAGTCAAAGGCGTTTTGATGAGGCCGACCGGCGTAATGACATCGCCGCGCGTTTACCGGGCGACGGCTGGTGAATGCAGAGACTGAACTCTGAATGTTTCAGGAGTGTTGTAGTTCCGTTACAATGTTGGCTTGTTGAAGCTAAAAGGCAACGTAGGTTCGCTTTAGAATATACGTTTCGTTTTAGCGACGAAACCTTTAGGAAACCAGAAAGACTATTGGTAGAGTTTTGGATATTTTTTTTGTCTCAAAAGTCAAAAAATTGCAAATACATTTACGGATCGTTACAGGATTAAACCAGCGTACTTACCAGTTTTCACGTGAACTTGCTTAAGAATTGTTTTTTTTATTCAATGTCTGGTGTTTTGTGTATGTTTTCATGATCTTAACCGGGATTGAGTGTTTATGAATAACTTTAGACTTTTTAAATGTAGATCAATTTTGTGAAAGAGAAGCACGGCTAACATTTAGAAACGACGCGTAAACTGGCCCTTTGTGTGTGTGAATTCTATCAGGAAATGTTATGAAGTTATAGTGCTGGAATAGCTATTCCCGACAATTACCAAAAACCAACTTCCGCCACCAAACCGCGGAATATTGTTTAAAAACGCTTCATCCCCTTTTACATCCCGACGACGAAATTGAAGTCAAATTAAATTTGTTTTTCAAGGTACATTTGCATAAAGTAGCCGTGCGAAATGAAATAAAAATATTGGTTTTAAATTGTTCAAAATCAACCTTTTTAATAATTGTATAGGGTGAATTTATATTAATAGATCAGTAGTCCAAGCACCGTGAAATTGAATTCGCTGTATTGCTAACTTTTATAATACTTACTTACTTTATAATCAATATAACATTTTTGGAGTATTGTTTTTGATATTTATTGGATAAAAGCAATAAGAAGATTGTGAAAGTTTGCTTTAAACTATGTGAATATTTTTAACACGTGTCTCACGAATTCATGCTCAACATATCAGGTACAGGTTACATATAACTTTGTTTAGTTACAAAGTTACATTATAAAATTCATAGGGTACTTCTCGTTGACGTAGGCTCATGAAATTTGGCAAGAAGCAGAAGCAGGTCATATAACAGTAATTACGGGAAAAATCTTATAATTTATAATTTGTAGATATGTCGTCATTTCTCAAGCCAAAACTGAAATGGTTATTTTGTTTGTTTCTTTAGTTACCAAAAAAAAACTAGATGGAGTTCTACACCATTAAAACGCGCAAACGTTTTGTTCGTTGGTTTTTAGACGGGTTGGATCGCAGCTGCTTCTAATAAATGTACGACCAACTTATCCCTACAGATAGACGAGGGAGCCACGAGGGTAGGTTTTGAAGAAAACTGACAGCTGCATTGTTTTTTTTTAGTTCTTGCATTTGAACAATTCAAATTTACCTCTTGAAGATTGTAGAAAGGAGTTTTACAAACTAGTTAAAACCTTTACTTAGGCCATATTCTTTGCACCTTCAAACCTACCGAGAAAAGCTAGTAAATTTCTCTGGAGAAAAGTAATCACACAAAAGTTTAAACCTTTTCTTATGTAAGTACATCGGTGTCTGCGTTCTTTTCTTTCTTATTTTTTGGCTTCGTACCATATGTATTCGTCAGTTTCAAGTATATGCATATTACAAGTTTTTGATAGTATCAGGTCTTAAGTCATAAACTAAAATCATGGTCAAGTCCAAGTCATGTCCTAAAATTGCCTAAAACACCCAGCAGCGCTGGGTGTTAAAACTCGCAAACATTTCGTAATAAGTTTTCACGAGTTTTTTTTTTAATTTTGCAGTTAGCGTATTGAACGAAAGTAGAAATTCTTTATTTCCGTACCCAAAGCGAATCCAATTGTATCCTATTATTAAGCTGCCTACCGTGTCTGTCTGTCTGTCCATCTGTCTTTCCGGTCTTTACTGACCTATAATCTCGTGAATCGTAATAGATAGCCGGTTGAAATGTTCACAGAATATTCGCTATACACTTAACCATCGCGGATTATCTAGTACTTGTAGTGAGTGATACGGAACCCTCGTTGTCCTCGGATTTGACGGCTTTATTTATTTTATCTTTAACTATAATTTCTAGGAGAAACTCAAAACGATTTAGACCTGTCCGTCTTTGTGAAGCTGAGTTTTAGTTTTTAGAATATTTTATATGAAGTGTTTCCACACTTTTGGATATTTCTATGTTTTTAAAGTTTAAACAGTAAGAAAAAATATCACATCTGGCAGGACTTGAACCTGCATACGAGGAATCAACAATGGGGTTCCGTCCCAACTGCTTTGCCAATTAAGCTACAGAAGTCTCTGCCTTATCTGTCATATTCTCAAACTTTTAAACTACCAACTAAATCGTTGATGGCGCCGTCTGTATAAGTACAACCACTTCAGGTGATATTCAAACTTTATTTCATGTACATAGTCCAACAATGCAAAGCGGTCAGGATGTATCTCTACCGGCAGTTCCACCATTAGTTCAGCAACCAACAGATATACAAAGAACTCGTAACCCGAGTACATTTCCAAAGATGAAAAGCTCCGGTCGTAAAGCTAGCGCTCAAAAATAGATCAAGTGGCGACATAAACGACTGTTATCACGTTTTATACCGTTTCCCGAACCACCAATAAAGATAGCAGTACATAATAAAATTTGTTTGCCTTTGTACCGCCGCCTCTGACATGACATACAACAGCAGTTTTCTATCGCGCCACAAAATACCCTGTAATGCTAGGGCTTCACCTGCGAGTCGCTTTACGTCCAGTTATCGAAATAATTAACGAGCAATAAATGATAAATTAAACAATGCGCTACATGGGTGGCCACACTATCATTTGACTTTGAATATCGCCTAACGCCTAACAACGTTAATCATGCCACTAGCCTAATAGCGTGATAACACATTACACGCAGGTGAAGCCCTAGCATAACTGTAGTATGCTGCTAGGACCTTTCCGTTTTTGAACAATAAAAAGGTTTTATACCACAAAATAGTTTTTGGACACTAAGAACGGGTTTTTGAACACTAAGACGGGTTTTTAGAAAACTAGGAGATGGTTCTGGATGGATTCGGTTTGGGGCGATGGATATGCGAAGCTGGAGCTGAAATTAAGCTTTTAACTGAAAGAGGAAAGAATTAGTATAGTTATGATGTTTGTCTATTATGATAAGAGTCACGAAATATATTACACATGCATTACATATATATTATAACAGCAAAAAAAGAAGTTATATTAGAACTTGATTTCCAGCGTGAAATTTGGCACAAAAATTTATACAAAATATTTCCACCGCATACGGTTTAAATATTTCCCGACACGAACGCGTGTTCCGATTGGTCAATTTGCAATGAAAATTCAGCGAAATGTAGGGATATTTTCGTGTCCAACGGAAATACTGTAAAAAGAGACTCGGTGAGAGGGATGCGCGGCATCCAGGAAATTAAAATATTGGAAGCTTCAGCGAATTTGATCGGTTGGGTTTTTTTCTATTAGAAAAATGTGAAAATTTCTTGAATATAGATAACCATGTTACGCTCGGTATGGTTACGCGTGTCTTTGCCAAGATGATCTAAGTGATATCTTGGTAAAGTTTATTGCAATTAAAAAGTTGGGAACGATGCCAGTCATGCCAGGTACACAATATTCATAACTAAGTAACGGTAGAAGGTGTAACTAAATCTACTGGCGACTCTCTACACATTAACGGCCTTACTTAAAAAAAACTTCTCAACCGTTAGTCACTGCTTAAGATGCTCTGCCATCTTCTCTCTGACGTGAAGTGTAACATGCAAGAACAAGACAGAGAAGTTTAAGCAGTGACTAAGAGAATCGAGATTATATTCGGTAAGGCTGTTAGTGTGTGCCAAGTTCACCTTGCTGTGTAGCATATTTTTTATAATGGCGACCGGCGTAAAATTCATCACCAATCTTTGTCAGGCACGTGTACCAGGTAGACCTGGCAACGGATCATTGACTAATCTGATATTCTTTGCCTATCCAGATTTTTCATTAGATCCCTATATTCTACGTAATAATACCTTCTCTTTCCGTCTGCTCCAAGCCTTAACCTATAAATCGTATGAATATTGATGCCTTGCTATTGCACAAGTAAAGTAAGGTTGTCTAGTATTTATAAATCAGGCGCTCTCCACGGACAATGTAAAGCACATTTAACTTTTCTATCAAATATTCAACAGTTGTTCAAAGCAACCTGAATTGTGAGTGCTAGCGGGATATATTATTCAATGCTGGCTTCTAGTTGTCAGTTGCGTACAAGTCGCTTTGACAGGTACAGAGATAAATGGCCATTCGTAACACGAAGTAGCGCTTCTTTCACGCAGATGTAATCTACAGAAACTGCCGAATAAACAACGTAAACACTGTTATCCATTACTTATCTTTGAGTAATAGATTTACAAACGCATTACGTCAACATTTAATAGAAAATTCGGGAGACTTAAATGGAGTTGAGAGTCTTGCTTCAAAATTTTCAAATACCTACGCTCAAAGAAATCCGCGTTTTTTTGAAGCTCTTGTACTGAAAATAGAGGTTGATCAATACGGTTCGCGGCATAGTGCCGAGTGGAGCAGCGAAAGTGAGCATGGCATTTGGCATGTGCCATTGACATTGGCAGGCACATTTGGCGACGTGCCAAGGGCAGCTTACCATGCCACGAACGAGGTCACTGCCTCGATCATTTTCCACCCTCACCCTTATTCTACACCTTAAGCGCGTAGCAATAAGACTAACAGTGACAATTGCGCAAAGATGATATTATGTGAGGGTGGAGCGGAATTCTTACTAAGCAAGTTTTTAATAGTTTTCGGGGAGTATGTGCGTTTTAAGGAAACGCTTCTAGGTTCGAGTGAGGATAAAAGCTTTGGAAGTTGGGAATCGTGAATCACAAATGTTTTTAATACCAATATGTTGTGCTTGTCATCTTTTGGTGTCACTTTTATCCTGAATGTATTTTCTGTTTCAATTTCGTAACTAACATTGAACGCCTTTTTAACTCCCGATGTTAACAGAGGAGGGTTGATATAAGTTTGACGTGTTTTGGCATCATAGCTCTCAAACAGATGAACCTATTTAGATTTAGTAATTTAGAAATGTTGTTTTGTGTTGTTTGAAAGGTGACTTGATCGAGAGTTTTCCTAGCTACAAATAGAGTCGGGGGTTTGAAATGCCGCCCGTGACGTAAGACACCGCTTTATCCCGTTGGCGCATACTCTACTATTAGTTTAATATTTATTATAGCTGAAAAATAAAATACTAATAGAAACAACCCATTTACATTAAATAACCAATCCGATTATTTTAAAACATTATAGTATCGTTATTTACTTACTAAACGAGAGCTATCCTTTCGTTTCTTGCTCTTCATTAAGACAATATTTCATAACTTGTCTCACTGCCAGCCGCTTAGCAATTACCACAGACAACTCCTTGCGCGACTTACCTGAAACAAAAATATTAAATCGTTAGACAATCTCAAAAGCCATGTAATACAAAACAAGTTTCATATATTTCTGCAAAAACAATAGATAGTTTTCGCTTATCTTATCTTATGATAAAAGGACAAACAAGGTTAGAACAAAACAGTTCCAGGACGAAATAGTCAATGTAATGAATAGCTAACTAATTTATTATCTGCTGCGTTGACAGCCATGGCTACTGACATAATAGCAAATCCAGACCTAGCCAAAACTCATAATGTAGCGCTAGCACTACTATCGATCCTCCAGTTTAGGGAGAAGTGTAACATTCTGGCCGCTTGCCAACCTTCTATAAATAGAATTTCAATTACTAACTTTCTTCTACTTAAACGAAATGTTTTAAGCAGCCCTCTATGTACTCTATATAACCTGTATCACGAGAGCTGGAGGTAAACATTCCCTGTTACAGCCTGCCGCGTTTCAAGGATTATTACTCTTTTTGCTTGATTAAGGTGCCTGAGACATTTCAGGGCGGCTTGCTTATTGTGTAAGTTCAGTGAGGAATAGTGTGTTTTTAGGCCGCCCAAAGGCTCTGACATTTTGGAGTTCACATGCGATAAAGGTATGTAAACATTTCGGCCTAACTTCACCTTCAACGTTGCTTTGTTCTTGGGCAATTCCGGATTATTACAGCGCATGATTTATCACACTGTGAGGCAGTTTGCCGAGATGCAAAACCGTGTAATTTGGCGCAATGGCAGTTATTTACTGCCCCTTGAATTGCTGAAGTGGTAATGATTTGCGGCCTCACTGTCGATGTATTCTGTTTGACCTTAGCTGGTACTGGTCTCTGGGTTACATTCGCATTCTGTTTGGATGGAAACGTGAAAAACTTCCAGGGAAAAAACCGTTAGAAATTCTCTTATAGCCAAGTGTTATAGAGTTATATCAGCAAAAATGTTGTACTTAGAATGAAGAATAATAAATCCAAGTTAGTTTTTTATTTTGGAATGAGCGGCTTAGAGGGATTTATTAAATACTTACGTAAAGTAATGAGGTTTTAAGACGCGTGGGCGATAATGTTAACCATTAGGTTTGAAGAGCAAATGAAGGGACGCCTACGTTTAGTTATAATGGTGATCACTGATTACACTTCCGCAAGAAATAATTTTTCAGCAGTCTTCTTTGAGAGTTAACAGGACAGATTACGACAGACAAGCGTGACGCAAGTCACGCGTAAATGGTACAGGGTCTTTTCTAGAACATTGTTAGCTAGCTACCATAGTCGAGTAGAAAATCTACCGCCAAGCTCTTAACCGTGTACCGGCAGCCTCACTTGAAAGCTAGTTCTCATTCCAGACTAGGTGTGTTTATCATCTGCGACCACACCGCCACTTAATTTCTTTTGAGCTGTGGTAAACAACTAACATGCCAGCCTTAAAAAAATATAAACAAATTCAGGCGGTTTCGTTTTTGTAGTGGTAGGACTCTATTGCAGGACCCGCCGGGGGAAGTACAACACCTTTGCCGGTTATTCAACCGCCAAGCTGTAGTGTGCCAGCCACTATGGAGGATAATGCAAGCATTATCTAGTATATTAGTGTTTCGGTTTGAAGGGCAATATTACCAGATAAATTTCTGGGTTTGAAGAGATTTGATTATCTAATATCTCAGGGTGAGCGCAGTGCAGTGCGGTGCAGTATTTTGTTCGAAATTTCACAATTCTGACACTGCTACTATTATGGGCAGGTGTGATGCTTCCCGCCAGGAAAACACCTCGCTCGTCCCTCCATTGCATAAAAAAAGTGGCTCTATTTGATAGTAATTCACGCATTGATCGTGGTCTTGACATTCCCGGGTCGCGTCCCTGAACGCGCTGGCCGGAAGCCAGGCCTCCAGATGCTCCCGACCTCAGACATGTCTCCGGAAATCAATAACGTTCCTCAATGGAATACTCGTTTACTGGCAGAGGTTCCAACATTGGAGCCGCTGTGTCAGTAGGTTTATGGTGGCTCTAAGCGCAGACTTAATTTAATATTATAGCTAAATCTGCGAGTAAAATAGGATTACAGAATAAAAATAGGTAACCGTTTCTGTGGAAATAAATATGGAGTTTGTGCTGAAAGAGAATTGTCTTGAGATTTGAGGGCGCTTCTGCTGAAAACCCTTTTCAGGTGGTGTGGCAACACAAAAGCAATGTCGGTACAGCAGATAAGCTTGACAATTTGCCAGATGGAAGGAGTGGATAGTATTTAACATTGATATCCTGGCCGCCTAGCACGCGCCGAGGACTAATTGGTCTTTCCCCGCGCGGGAACGTGATATAGCTAGAATATGGATACGTCTGTCTCGTTTTCAAGGGAAAAAAAGAGTGAATATACGTTTATCACGGCTCGCGTGCTAGGCTGGCTGCTATTTAAAAACCGTAACGTTATCCGGCCTAGCCACGACAGTTCACTGCACCGACTCTAGAAACAGTTTGTAAACTCGATGTCCACCTAAGCAACATGACATGGATTTGACATGGTTTCATTAAGGTACCAAACGTGTGTCTCGTCGTCAGCCATAAGTCGTCCACCGCTGGACGAAGGCCCATAATAGAGGGATATTGCCATGATCCCCACGCTTGGCAGGCGGCTTGGGTATCGCAGAATGCTCACCACCGTAAACCAAGAGGAAGCTGGTGCCCGTCCTCCGGTGCAACCCCTCTCTGTCTAACTATGAAAAATGAAAATGTAGCAACAAACCTATCTTATGACGCGTAACATAAATCGAGACCAGGCCTTAAACAGGTAACCGTGGAGTTACAATATTTCAACTTACTACCTAGCTCTATAATTTGTAAATGATAATGTTACAGAAATAAACAGAATTCTATTAATATTTCCCAAATAAATAACCAACAAATTTCATGTTTTAGTTTCAAGCGTATAATTCAAAAGTTCAAATCTCTCAACTCAATTAAACAAGAAACTCTAACAATAACAACAATCAATATAACATCTTACTTAACCCTAATCAAAAGGAAACGGCAAACAACAAATTCATATCTCTACTAAAATGAAAGCTACCGGCTATAGAGCTTATCAGTACAAATACAGAGATATTGGACGGATAAAAGGTCTAACAATCTATAGACTATATAAATATAAATAACTCGGGAAAACCTATATTTATAAATCTGACAGGAATTATCATGTCAAAGGAAAACGAACACACTGGATTATTAATGTCGATTCTCGGTATATTTAATGAATGAATGTAATAAACAGTTATCTCTTAATGAGGCTTCTGCTAGGCCCTGTTTCAAAGGAATAACAAATGGAGAATAATCACAGCAAATCTGTTTCTGAAGGGCTCGTGAAGTGACAGCCATTTCTGATCCTCGACTCAAGCTTAAGGAACTCTTACACTGGCAAATTCAACGCAGGAAGTCAGGAACACTAAAAGCAGTAAAATACTTTTTTTAGGTTTTATGAAAATAAAAGGTTAATTAGGGAAATCTTAGTTATGAATCAACTTGGACCGGAGCCGTTGATAAAAATCTAATAGAAACTGCGCACAATTCGTAATACTAAATGAAATTGAATAACATGAGAATTTGAAAACTTAGCCACGAAATGTAATTTAACTCTACTGCTGTAAAATAATAAACACCGGCCAAGTGCCACTTGAATCGAAAATAAACGAACGCAAATACATTTTTTTAGTAAACACGTTTATTTTGTGATGATACGGAACCCTAGTTGCGGAATCCGGGTAACACTTGGGCGTTTTTATATAGACCACGTGGTGTAAAAAGTTTACGATACTATGCTGTTCCGCGTAACAGGACCTTTAATCTGAGGCGAAGCTTGAATAATGAATGAAGATTAACGAGGCGACCTGGCCTGAACCACCGGCCCCCAACAAACTCTACCGAACTCCCTGATCGAAACAGAAAGGAGAGAAAACTTCATCACTACATCTGGTTTTAAGATTCTGGTTTGATTTTATGGCCAAAACCCACAGAAAATAGAAAGCCTAACTTCTTAGGTAGAACGGCTGTCAAAACAATGTTGTAATGCAATTGTATGGAAAACCGCTGTCGCCAGTTTCACACAAAATTGTATAGTCACTACGACGAAAAAATTACAATCATGGGTCGCGCATTTGAAGTAAAACGCTCGAAGTGCCATTTAGCAACAGAATAAAATTGATCTAATTACGATGCAATGTGGTTTGGTTTTCTACGCGCCTATTTATATTGTCTTTTTCGAGTATTCTCAGTTTAAAAACATGTTCTACCAATAGAATAGGCATGATGATTACAATTTTTTTATTACATCATAAAAAACCTGATCATAAATAGAGCCTATCAATGAAAACAAAATTTAAAATAATTCAAAAATAAATATGTTCTAAGTATTTTAATTTCAAGCTAGACAGAGAGCGCACTATACTGAGCTATGACGTCAAGCCTCAGGCGCGGCATACAAATGCTATACTAACACGTGCTTTGCGAGAAAGGGATAGAGCATCCCCTCTCCATCCCCACCTAAAACTTTAAACGCTCATATCTCAGAGATTTATCAGCCAATACAATTTATTTTTTCAGTAAGTGTAATGTATTTAGTTATATTCATCACTAAGCCTATTATTTGTCATAAATTAAACATAAGGCCACACGCCTATTGTCATTAAGCGCATTTACACTCAATGCCGGCTAGCGTGGCCCGTCACATTTCCGTTCTATTCACTTCTCTCTTCAGTGGACAAAACCACACCAATATGACATGACACGTGATCTGACAGTTTTCATAGCGCGTACCTGCCGCTCGTAACTCATTTATACGTAGATTTAGACCACGTGTCTCGTCAGTTAGGTAAGTATTGGGTCTAATGCCTAATTATGTATCGCCAGACTTCGTAAGTCGATATACTTGTGTAGATTGAAAAGGAAAACAATTTTTTGTCATTATAGCTAATTACATAATTTTCAAACCAAAGGATATCTAAGGATCTATCTAAGGATTCTAGGCTATCATTGTACTCATCATTATGAACACTTTTACTTTGGGGCCAACCCTGAAACACGAAAAAAAAATACAGCTGTTCCATACATTTTGTCCAAGATCAATAAACTTTTTTGTATGGAACAGCAGTTTTTTTTTCGTGTTTCAGGGTTGGCCCCATAGTAAAAGTTGTTCATAATACAAAATACAAATACACAATGCTTTATTGTCTATAATGATGAGTACAATGATATCCTAGAAGGATAACGGTGTTCAAACTAACACCCGGTATATTTCGGGACGGTACGAACCGCATCAGATAATGGTACTTCGGTGCGTGAGTTTGGCGGGCGAGGAGAGTTACATATCGCACGTAGTATTTTAATGATTATCGACATTAAGATACACATCACATATTATGATCGACACTAACGGCCTTACTTAAAAAAACTTCTCAACCGCTAGTTAGTCACTGCTTAAGATTCTCTGCCAGCTTCTCTCTGACGTGAAGTTGCACGTGCTAGTAAAGGACAGAGAAGTTTAAGCAGTGACTAAGGTAGAAAAGTTTTTTTAAGTAAGACCGTAAGGAACTATGTGAGAATTATTAGAACTTAGGGACAAGGCGTTCCGCTAAGCAACAAATGCGACCGCTCTCAACGACTACCCTCAATACCCTGAGCTCCTCGGACGGAACGTGTCCGCGCGCCCCACCAGCGCCTCTGTCGGATGGTATGCGAAACCCACTAATGCCGATTGGTTGCCATCAACCAGCGAGCGCATGTTACCAGCGTTACACCAGAAATGGCGCCACTTCCATCTCTACAACACCAAAACTAAACTACGTGGCGTGATACTAAAATAGGTAGTGTGATATATCAAGGAGGTATTTAAAGCACCGACACACTCCGACATATATAAGTTAATGTAAACATTTGTAATCGAACATCCAACTTGGGGGACCTAAGCAAACTAACTACAAAGGCAAGCCGGCCGAATGCCCTGAAACTATAGTTATAGTAAAGAAAACACCACGCATTGATGTGAGAAAACATTAAAGGCAGTGAAAACCTTCCTTTGACATCACATGTCGCAGGTAACCTCTGAAAATTCTGCAAAAATAAACCGGTCTGTGATCAGAATTCCTCTGACGTACGTAATACATATCTATTTACAATTCATAAAGGTGTTTTCATTTGATTTACAAGTTCGTAAACTCAGTAATATATGTCTGAGACATTATTTATGCGCCGTACCATAAATAAATTTAGAAAATCGATTAATATTATATGGTTTGGAAGCCATCCATATTGTTTGTAGTATGGAAACTTTGAGCATTTGCGTTTGAACGTGGTGTAAATGTCGCAGCCAAATTGCAGAATACGCCGTATTACATAATGGCTAGCCATTTTTAAAAAAACAGCGCCGTTTTATAAAGCGGCGTATTAACGTTTAGCCAAATTGTATTACGGCTGAAAGTAAGGCCGCCGCATTGTATGCGTGCTTCGAGTTCTATAACACGGCTAGCCATAATATAATTGAGCGGGCCATGATCCGCCGCTTTGGCAATCTTTAGTTCAAATTTTGGACACTCGCGGCGCTTTGATAACCTAAATGACACTCTTTTTATTTGGTTCAAACATTTTGTTTGCCTGCTACTGACTTACCAAGTACCAAATTAAAGCATAAAATGTTTTTATTACTTAATACCATATTATTTTGTTAATATGGTAAGCATTTTGCATTGTAGACAATTTTATTACAATACGGCTAAGCATAGGCCGCCATATTGTAGAACGTATCGCAATGACATTTTGGCTAAATGTTGATCCGCCGTATTACAAAACGGCTCGGTTTTGTAAAATGGCTAGCCATTATGTAATACGGCGAATTCTACAATTCGTCTGCGACATAAATATCGCGACAATATACTGCGTATTATTATGGCGTATTAAAGCGACTGACATAAAGAATCAATTCCATAATATACAATATGAAAATAATATTAAAAATCACTCCATTGCTTCAAACTACGTTCATATATTACATAGATACTCAACTATACCTTATTTAAAAAAAACATTTATAAGTACGTTAATAGTAGTACCAACATTTATAGCATTAAATTATCTGCAGGTATAGTTTAGGTAGACCAGGGCAACCCAACGAAAGAAACATTGACCTAAATATATTATTATATCCCTATCAATGTTGTTGGTCAGACGGCCAAATGTGGCCGGTGTGGTCGGCCGCCAGTGCCGCGATCAGAAACCAAATCCGCAGGTCTGTTAATATTACTAGACCCGGAAACTGCTGTCATTACGTATATAAAGTAAGGATTTCCCTTCAAACATTTGCGTTCGATTATCTACTACTGGACAAATTTGAGCCAACAGTCAAAATCTCAAGTACGACGACCGCTAAGATATCGACGTACACGACGACGACGCGACAGAGTTCACATTGAAGACGGAAAAAAAATTGCAGACCACTTTATGTCATTAAGAATGGTCCATTTCTCATCCTATCTTTACCAAGTAATGCACAAGTCAATGGTAGATAATGTGGTCGATTCTGGCGGTTTTAGTTGACATTTCTAAACTAACTAAAGTATTGCTGTCCTTAGCTAACATGCCTAGTAAAAAAGTGACAGCAATACTTTAGTTAGTTTAGAATTGTCAACTAAAACCGCCAGAATCGACCACATTGTCCCTGATAAAAAGGGACAGTGAGGAATTGTCGCACGGGGGAATACCGGCAGTTAGCCAAACGATGCCGAAACAGATTACGGGCTATTTAAAGGCAGAAACGTCGATGGCATCGATACGTAGCGAAATCAATCAGTCGATAATCAAATGGACATAGATAAGAATAGACGTGAAACAGTTCACCGGCAGGTGGGCGATTTGCTACGCCGTTACTTATTATTATTAATGAAAAAGATAAAGCTATACATGATAATACTGAATGATCGAAACAGTAACAATAATACTCTTTGAAAACGTGCTGACAGCCCCAAAATAAACCTCAAAGTCTACGGGAACAGATTGACGTTCATATGTAGTTGTTGTGTGTTGTATGTGTTATGTGTGCGTGTTTATATGTTATATTCTGTTCACCCAACATGTCCTACTTAACCCAAGGAGGTTATACTTATGTTTTTTTAATACACAAATTTTGTTTGAGAATAACTTGCTCTGATCTGTAACTGTAAGAAAGTAGGTACTATTATTAAGTTAGAATACGAACAAAATTGGTCGAGGTTTTGTTATAAAGGTAGCGTTGGTTCGTTGCGAACAAATAGTAAATATATCGTTCAAAACTAAATCATCAAATCAAATAAGGCCTACAGAACTACCTACAACAACATGCAAGACACATTAAAAAACAACACCAAAAGCAAATAGCACAGGCAAAAAAGCTCAGGGATAAAAAGTTTCACACTAAACCTGTAACCTCATTCCGAACGTCCTAGACCTGAACCTTAGATAAATAAGTAGGAAAAATTACGTTGTATTTCGGAATAACACGTGTATCAGAACAGGTAATCGATGTGTTTTCTCGGAAATGGCACGCGGTGAAGGCTCAGAGCAACGGATGAATATTCCGCCCTCGAAAGTAAAAGCTACTGGTTGGACTACTCACGAATCGACCCCTCGATCATATATTACTTCGCGTAAGCCAAACACACCCCTAAAATATGTGATACTTTGAATTTCACTCTTTTCCGCAATTTGTCATTTAATAAACATGAAACTTGAGCACTTGAGATTTTGCCGCCAAAGTAAAAATATGGGGCACCATATTTTTACTTTATTATATTGTTTTGGTTACCAAAATTCTTATTTTTTATTAAGTTACATGCACCAGTGCAGGCAGGTGGTTTATAATGGAGTTAATGTTAAGTTAAATAAATATTTTGTGTTGTTTGTACTCCGTAGAAGCTTCCATCACTTCGACTTGACTGTAACTAAAACTATTCACTTAGACTATGACTGGACTTATTTTTATTGCGAAATAACTATTACGTCTTACTTAAAATATAACACAATTTAAAACTGGTGAAATACACTAAGAGGCTAGCCAAAATTATCAAAAAACGCACTGTAAAGCGATGTTTGATTACGTTACGTATTTTCGTGTAAGTATTTATAGTCCTCACGGATCCCGCACACTCGGTGGTTTAAAAAGGCTTCTATTTACCGAAATTTATATTCCACACGTTTGTACCAGGATTGATTGGCGATCCGCTCACTCATATTTTACAATTGCCAATCTAACGTGGACTTTGTAACGAAAGCTGCAAGTGTCAAAATATTGACACGCAGATAGGTCGGCAATTGACTCATTGGGTAACAAATCAACATCTATATCTGGAGCGGGGAGAAACTTTTAGGGTCACGAATTGTTTGCGTCAAAAACGATAAGCTTTATGGTGGTCTTTCAGTCTTTTGCAATACAGAAACATCAAAGCAGAAGTCTTTAGACAAAGGTCTACATACTACTAGAAGGCTTTGTTTTGATTTGTTTGTTTGTTTTGGTTTGATTCCACTTTCTTTATTCGAGCTGCTAAACAGTGGAATACGCTGCCCGAGTGGGTGTTTCCCGATAATTATAATCTGGGTGTCTTCAAGTCGCGAATCGGTTTCTTCTAGGCAAGCGTGCTCCATCGTAGACTGCATCTTCGTTTAACATCAGACGAAATGGCAGTCAAACGCAAGCCTATATAATATTTAAAAAAAACACCGGAGCTTCCTAAAGGCATTTTCATTAAATTTTAAGATGGGCAGAGTTTCTCCCTTCTTACCGTCCGAGGGACAATGAGAATGAGAGCGTGTAATAATTGATGTGTAGACACAGAGGCGCTGCGTTTGCTCTGTTAATGACGTCGCCTCGCTGCGGGTGCCGAAACATTCGGGGACTGGCTGGCAAAACATACCCTGTTTTACACTATGAAATCAGACAATGGTCAAAGCTAGCTTTTATGACACGATTTTTGTAGTGGTAGGACTCTACTGCAGAGTCCGCCTGGGGAAGTACCACCTTTGCCAGTTATTCTACCGCCAAGCAATAGTGTGCAAGCATTACTGTTTTCCGGTTTGAAGGTCAATGTTACCAGAGAAATTACTGGGTATGAAGAGATTTAACATCTAATATCTCAGGGTGACGAGCGCAGTGCAGTGCGGCGCAGGACTGAGTTCGCAAGTTCACAATTCTGGCACTGCTACTACTGTTAGTGGCAGGCGTGACGCTTACCACCAGGCGAACGTCTTGCTCGTCTCGTCACTTGAAAGTATTAAAACAAATATATTACACGATAAGTCATCTCCAATGTCACTTTGGGAAGGAGGTTTTTTGTGGTTGATATGCTGAGTCCAAGAACAACTCAAAATCAGCCTATAGCATCCCAATGCTGGGCATAGGCTTAACCTCTATTGCGCGACACTCCACGCCGGCTCGGTGCGGGTTGGCAGATTCACATATGCCATTAAATTTCTTCTCCGAACGTATGTACTTCTTTATTTACGATGTTTCTTCTCATCAAAAAGCTAATGGTTAGATTTTTTGTAATACGTACGTACATTACAAATAACTCATTGGTACCGGCCCGATATCTAACCCAGGATGTCACAATAGGCTAGATGACTGGTTTATTTTTTATTGTCCTATTAAAATGTGACCCATAAATATAGCTGATTTATGAAAACAAAACGAAAATCTGATCAAAAATAAGCAACTTATAGGCATTTTAATATCATGCTAGACAGAGAGGCGAAACAGCAAATCGTGACGTCACTTCTCTGTACACCATATAAATTCTATTCTGCGACAAGTAAGGCGTGACGTCATTTTTTGTTATGTGGGAAAGGGACAGAGTTGTCTCTAACAAAAACTTTAAACGCTCATATATCCAGAACATTATTAACCGATTTAAATTATTTTTTCAATAAACATATTATATTTACTTAAAATTCTTCATCAAAGCTATTGGTTTCAACGATATAAACATCAGTCATCTACCCTATTCTGAGGCACGTATTTTTGTATCGGGCTACCACGGCTTCAGTCAAGGTGTAGGTGACAGGATAGTGATGTTGTAATCTCACCGTGCATCAAATACTTTATGCTTCCATCGTTCATTCCGCCATCGGGGTGATGGCGGTTTTGAGCGGCATCTGCCGACAGTTTAGCAGTTGGGAAACACTAGGGACATACATAGTTTCAAAATTATTTGAGGATATGGCGGCAACTGTAATTTAATCTGTGGTAGAGGTTGAACTGGGAGACTGGAGAGATAGTTTCAGAATAATGTCCGCACGTACGTAAAGCCATTTCACCTTTTTGTCGTTAGAACTTGTAGAAGGCCTTCGGGTAACCTAAAAAGTCTGTGACGGTCGGTTATTCACGAAAGCTCTACAAAGGAATCCTTGCTAGAATTAAAGTAAGTTCGTATAGGCTGAGTGGCCAGCCCTAGTGTCAGAGTTAATGTGCCGCCCGAAGGCCTCTGACATGGCTGACGGTTGTTGTTATAGAAAATAGAACAAACAACCGGGACCAACAATTTAACGTGTCATCCGACTCACGGTAGCGCTCAGAAATAAATGCCAATCACGGTCACCCATCCGAAGACTGACCGGACCGTCCGTTGGTTAACATCGGTGATCGTTTAGAATCACCTAGACAAGCTACGCCACGAGCGCTATGTTGCTAGAATTAAACTAGGGCTATAAATGATATACTTTTAGGTACATTATTTTAGCGCATGGATCTTATTAAATTTGAATCTTAATACTTTTTTATGGTATAATGGGCTTGATCACCATCACGCGGGATGTTAAGCGTAGACCCGGTCTACGATGAAGCACACTTGAAGAAACCAAGTCACTCACGGCTTGAAGACACCCAGATTGTATACAGGGTTACTGGTAACTCGACGTATTCCCGGCAGGACCAGATAGGGAGCTAACATACTTCAAATTTAAGCCCAATGTATGGGCGAAAGTTAATAGTTTTTTAACAGGTTGGGAAATTTGGCATCTAAGGCAGAGACTTCTGTAGCTTAATTGGCAAAGCAGTTGGGACGGAAACCCATAGAGACTGCTCGTATGCAGGTTCGAGTCCTGCCGGAGGTCATAATTTTTCTTCCTGTTTAAGCTTTAAAAACATAGTTTTCGAGATATTTAAAATAAATCAATTTTTGTTGTAGGGGTTTTTACAGAAAATATAAGTTTTTTGCCATTATTCATAAAAAATATAAAAATATAAAAAAGTATTAGTAAGCATCCTAAGTATTTACGAAAATGTTATAGCTTTTTAAATCATTTCTTTACTGTTTTATTAACCCCCTATCCTACCCTATCTACAGATCCCGCCGTGAATACGTCGAGTTACAAGTAACCCTGTATATCGGGAAACACCTGTTTTCTTGATCGATGGAAAACACCCAGTAGGGAAGCGATTCGCACTGTCTAGTGACGAAGCACGATAAAAGTGGTATCAAACCGTTTCGTCCGCTTTCGTTGCTTTTTATAACCAAAACACTTCACTCTCATAGCTCCCCACTAGAGACTGTAGAGGCTGTATCACGTAAGTATGCCAGGAGTACACATAAAGCCACGGCCAACTAACACATATGTCACAAACCTACTCAGTCAAAAATCTGGACTCACGCTCTTTAAAAACAGACGCCCTTTTACTGAGCTAAAATATCATCAAGCATTTATTTATAAATGCTGTTATATTTATTTTTCTATTTATATTTCTACAACAGAGGTGTGTCAATTTTATTTGCACGGATTTTTTGATACGTCAGGCTAACATGATTCCAAATCACGCAGCGAGATACTACAAAACTTAATGCCCGTACAAATAATGCCCCCGAATAAACACATTATCATATTATGTACCTTTGCAGCCTTGTATCTGAAAGAACAATAGTGGAAACAAATTATTGCTATCTGTCATAAGAAAATTTGTGATTTGACAAAGAAAGACAAAACAAATAACAAAAAGAATAAAACAAAAAAGTTAGGGTTCCTGGATACGTATCAGTCACGAAACATCAGACCTCTGGAGTACAGGGGGCCTCTTGTTGAAAATGAAATTGATGATTTATAATTTACCTATCTATCTTGTGTTAAAGATATATGGGAGAAAAAAGAACAAAAGATTATTTGAGGTTACAATGCGTTTACTATTTTGATAAGTCCTAATACAATATTAATATTAAAACGCTGATGGCGATAGTCCAATGGATGACGGCAACGAGAAAAATTGGGAAAATAAAATAAATGAAAGGAGGTTATCTGATGGATCCTTTGCTGATGGTGTCTTCTGCAGGATCATCCGATTCTCGAACGCTTCATGGAGCTCCTCCAGTGAAATGACATTGCCTTGTCTTCAAAGCTTCAAATGAGAATTTCGCTCGAGTTCCTTAGTTTGGTGACCGCATGGCGCGTCACAAAATAATTCTTGAAAGTTGGAGTTTTACGTCATCTCAGACGGAAATATGGACCTGGTGTCCCCTGCGGGATCGGCGTTGGCTCCCTCAGGTCATTCTCTTCTCAAAAAGATGTAAAAAAATCCAAAAGGTGATTCACCCCGTAACACGCGCAACGGCGGCTCCGACGTGAATGTCTATTTTTCAAAATGGTCTCCTCGATCTAGCTTCTCTTTCTCGCTTATGGAAGAATTCTTCGAGTGCGAGCGAGTCAGCGTATATGACGTCATGTCGTAATACGGCTTCCAACAGATAACCAAATATTTTGTATAAAGCTATCCGATAGACTCTAAATTTGAAACTAATTTTATTACTAGTTTACAATTCCAAAATAAATGCTTAAAAAATCCTAATTTGTTATTTAAATACAATTTTGATAATTAATTTCACACCAACATTTTATGTTGGTTTCTGATATATTTTATGGAGCAAAGCACAAGCCATCCTGTGCGCCAATTTGCAAAATGGGAGCTAATAAAATAAAGTAATAATATAATTTAAAGATTATATGACAATATCCCCCTTTTGAAACAAAAGACAGTTTACTGTCTGAACAGACGGGGTAGGCATGAAAAGAAACTTTTTGTTATAGGTTGGAATCCTGAAATATAGTGAGGTTGATACTTCAGCAAGCTTCTTACATTCCATCTAGCAAAATAAACTGTTATTCCACTTTCATAAAATAAATCACTCACATTCTTTCATACATAGGTACCTATAAGGAATTCAAATAATATTCACACTGCCTAGTTCTTACAAAATCACCACTCACACCTTTAAACTTACATCGAACTTCATAAATCTCCTTGCATCTCATAGTTAAATTGAGCTATTCTGACATACTTGCTTCACTTTTCATAATCCTCATGACTCCATACATAACATGATGGTATAGGATATACCTATAGAAATAACACATTGTGTAATAAAACAAAAGTAGTATATAGCAAGTAGCTTAAAAGGTAACTGTTAATATAAATATCCATTCACTCTTATGTAGGTGCGGACAAAACTTATCTGAAAAACAATGATATCTAAATGGTTTTAAACGGTAAGTAAATATGTGTTAGTATGTTTGTAATTCTTATAATAATCTATACCCTACAGTTTGGGTTTTCTAGTAATGACCTAATTCTATGAGAATAAAGTCTCACTATTGTCTAATAGTATGAAGTGAAAACTTCTAATGTTTAAAGTAAATATCTATCGTTGTAAACATTAGATAAACTAAGTATAAGCTTTAATTAAGTACAGGTAAATCTTAATTATTTAAACCTAAATTAAATCTACGCAGTGAATCCGTGCACTAGATGCTGCTAACTATAATTAAAGACTAATTGTTAATCTTAGAAGGTTCACAGACAACCTTTGGTATCTACAAGACAAAAAGGTAAGTTTGGTATGTATGTATGTATGTAGATCTACTAAATATTGCTAGCATGTCCGAGTGTTTTAACTCAGCCATAAGAAAACATTTTAAGTCATACTAGGTATAAACTTGTCGTTAGTCAAATCCGGTATGTATGTTAGCATGTAACAAAAAGACTAGAACTAAATCGTTCCCAAATAATTAGCTAATAAGCTATAGTTAATGGTAGGTTGCCTTTAAATAGGATCCTCCAGAAAATTGCCCAATATGTAGGCTAAGAACTAATAAGCACACGAAAATATGCATTATTGAACGTTTGGTTTATTGTTGGTTATGTAAAAATAATTACTCATACTTAACCTTAAAAATATTGCATCACAGACTTGGTTTTAACAAAAATTACCAAGTCTCAAAACACAAAAAAATGGTATTAACCTTAAAAAATTGCTTCACAGACTTGGTTTTAACAAAAATTACCAAGTCTCAAAACACAAAAAAAATGGTATTAAATATACTGCTTTTGCTTTATATAGCAATGGATACTTGTCCAAAACAAAACAATAGCTTTGAATACTGTTATTAAGTTAATTCAAAGTAAGTATTTAAGTCTTTCCCTGAATGTAGGTCAACACTTTGTTAATACTTGAAACTTGTCTTTGAGACAGAAAAAGAATCGTCTTTTCTATACAAATTGGAAATCAAAATAAGTAAATTCTTGTATAAATAACGCTTAAGTAGTTCAATGTCTGAATAGAAGTCATACTTAGTCTGAGTATAGACCATATAGTATGTCATTTTACCTACATGAACTTGTTGGTTTACAAGGAAAATTGCAATGTTTAAATTCTAAACTTGTTTGTAAAGAAATAATTATTGATTTTATGATTTTATCAGTATTTGTTATGGATTTACAGTATCCTAAAGTATCCGTAGAAATAATAATGTGGGTAAAAACGCAAACTTAAAACTTATGTGTTTCTTTTTTACTTTTGAGAATTTTGGTTGTGAACATACGGTTTTCATTTTAATTTGAATAATACTGAACCGATAGCCAAAATTGTGTATCTATAGGTAGCTAGATATGCGTAGGTACGATAAATCAAAAATAATTGTCTGTAACTACAATTTTGAAAAAGTTATAAGCGCCGCCATATGTGTGTTTACATACTGCATAGCTTTGAATAAATAAATATTGTTTTTGTTTATATTTCAAAAACTATTGATCTGAATTTTGCAATAAAAGTATACATTGACTTCTGTTAGCGTCTACTATGGGTAGTAAACAAAATATTTTATTAAAAATTTTGAGGGGAGAGTGGGTAATTTCGGTATATAGGGATATTTTTTCTTGAATATAATTTATTTTTATTGGTTTATAATCCGCTTTATAAATGAAAATGTTAGAAATCTTTTGGAAGTAATGGTGTGTTCACACTTGAGTTTTTTTTTTTTTTTTTGATAAAAATAAAAAAAAACTCAAAACAATATAATTTTTCTATAACCAATGATTATGCCTTAATATGATTCTGCTTATATTTGGAGTGCCTGACATTTGCTAGGTACGCAAATACATATTGTTTTTATGCAGTTGTGATTTATAACTCGTCACATTTTTTCTAACTTTTAGAAAAATGAGAGAATATGAAATTAAAAAATCATAATAATTAGCTACTTATGAACTTTGTTTAAGAATATCTTTAATATGGTATTTACCGGTGTTACCACCCTCTATTTCTTTTAAAATATACGCCAAATCTGATAGTTTTTTTGTAACCGTGCATTTTATGAAACGTGGTGCTAATTTACTTGAAAAGAAATTGGCAGCATTGGATTGAACGAAGTTTCTTCTCCATACGGTGTCTCCGATCTGATAGACTACTTGCTTACGCCTACGATTGTACCTTTCAGCGTTGCGTCTAAAAGCTTCTACCATAGCGTTTTCGACATCTACGTATACATCTGACAATTCTTTCAAAGCAGTGGCAGCTGGTTCCCTATCAGCTACCTGGAGATTTTGCAAGTCTTTGGGAGTTTTTGAGTAAAGAGTGTGTAAATTACCATCTACTATAATTTCTCTCCCTGTTGCTAAAAAATAGGGCGTGTAGCCAGTAGTTATATTAACTGAGCTATTTAAAGCTAACTGAATTCGTGATAAGTGCTTTGACCATGTTCGGTGGTCATTTTGTACTAAAATCGACAAACATGTTTCTACGGTTTGATTATACCTCTCCACAACGTTACTTTGTGGGGTATAATAGCAATTATAAAAAACTTTGGCAATATTATACCTATTTGTAAATTTCTTGAAATCTTTGCTTCTAAATACAGTGGCATTGTCACATATCAAAACAAATGGGGTTCCATGCTTGAAAATGATTTCGCTCTCAATAAAATTTGTAATTGTTTTGGTTGTTGCAGTTCTCAGCGGGTGCAACCAGCAAAATTTTTTAAAAATATCGACAATGGAAAGGATATACCCGTGGCCTGAGTATGCCTTAGGAAATGGCCCTATTAAATCTATTGACAGCGTATGATTCGGGTACGAGACTTGTTTCTGCTTGCTCATAAAGCCTAGGGGAGCAGATGTGCTGTGCTTATACGCCTTACAAACTTCGCATTCGTCTATATATTTGACGACATCCCTATTCATGTTTTTCCAATAATACAACTGCCTAAGCTTGTAATAAGTTTTATTGACTCCTGGATGGATTGAATCGAGGCTACTGTGGCACTCCTTCATACAAGTTTCGATTAATTCCCGTGGTATAACTATTTTCCATTCGTTCTTGTCGAGAGTTGACTTGGGCTTGTTATACCTATATAGAATATTGTTATCTATAAAGAAATTTTTGTAATTGTGTGGTTCGTTTTTACAACCATCATAAACTTTAGAATACCAAGTGTCGGATGTATTGCCCGGCCCCTGAGAATAGGTTATAAGATCAATCGAAATTGGTGATAAAAAATCAGGTACGACATGAAGTTTACCTTGTCTATGACGTATATCAAAATTATACTGTGAGAGCTGCATGGACCAACGTGCTAAACGACCAGAAGGGTTGTTCAGTGACTTTAGCCATTTTAGACTCATGTGGTCCGTGATTACGGTAAAATGAAATCCGTCTAAATAACTTCTGAAATGAATAATAGAATCAACTACTGCCAATAATTCCCTCTCAGTCGTACCGTAGTTACGCTCTGGTCGCGAAAGTAGTCGAGAATGGTACGCGACTGGGTGTTCAACACCATCTATTTCTTGTGTAAGAACACTTCCTAAGCCTACGGATGACGCATCGCAATGCAAAATGAAAGGTTGGGCAAAGTCTGGACAAGCTAACACTGGAGCAGACAGGAGAGCTTGTTTTAGTTTTTCAAACGATTCTTTTGCCTGTTCTGTCCATTCAACCTTGTCTCTACCTTTCCTTTTGCCTATCATTGCGGTCATTGGGGCTATTATTGACGAAAAATTCTGGACAAAACGCCTGTAATATGAACATAGGCCTATAAAACCTCGCAACTGTTTAGCGGTGCTGGGTAATGGAAAATTCTTTATACAAGTAAGTTTGTCCGGGTCTGTTTTAAGACCTTCGGAATTTATTATGTATCCTAAATACTTCAGTTCAGGCATACAAAAGTTGCATTTATCTAAATTAACCGTGAGTCCAGCATCTTTTAACGCGACGAGGACTCTTTTTAATATTTCAACCTGCGACTGAAACGTATCTGTCGCGATGAGCAAATCGTCAAGGAACGCGAATACTTTCTCCCCAAATTGATGGGAGAGAAGTTTATCCACTAGTCTTTGTAATTCTGCCCCTGCATTGGACAGTCCAAATGGCATACGCCTAAATTCAAATAATCCTCTATTGGGTACTATAAATGCTGTCTTTTGACATGAATTGCTGTTATCTTGCATATTTATGCAATTTGGGTTTAAATTTGGGGATAGATTCGGGGAATAGCCGTCTGTATTATCTAATTTCACCTGCCAAAAACTACTGGAAAGGTCGATTGAAGTCAAGTACTTCGAGCCTTTAAGGTTATCTAATATGGAAGAAATATATGGAACTGGATAACTATCCTTCACAGTTACATCATTAAGTTTTCTAGCATCTAAACAGAACCTTAATGATCCATCTTTCTTGGTGGCCATAACGACTGGGTTTGCCCACGGTGAACGTGATGGAGCGATGACACCTAAATCCAGCATTCGATCAACTTCTTCATTAAGTGCTTTCAACTTGACAGGAGAGAGCGGGTAGTAACGTTGTTTTATCGGCGGGCCTGTAGTAACGATCCTATGTGTGACGAGGTCGGTTTTACCTAGCCCAGCTACATCCGAAGAAATATCCTTGAATTGTTCAACTATTTGTGATAACTGCCCTTCCTGTTTACTTGTCAGTTGGTTGCGTGGTACTATTGCTCTTACTTCATTGAGTTCAAGTGAATTCGTACAAAAACCTGTGTTATTGTTGTTACTTAAACAAAATTTATTAATCTTGAATATATCTAGCAAATGAAAAGCATAAATAAAATCCATACCTAGTACAATATTATTATATATGTTAGGCATGACCAAAAAATCAAAAGATTTTGAAATATCTTTGTATTGAACCTGTAATGACATAGTTCCTTTAATAAATATGGGAGAACCATCAGCCGTGCGGGCGTTAATAAACGTCTTTTGCATTCTAGCTGAGCTCAAAAATTCTTTGTAAAAATCTTTACCGAGAACAGAAAAATTTGCCCCGGTATCCAATAAACCTATGACCTCCTTACCGAAAATTTTAAATTTTAGAAATAGTCGGTTGTCATCTTCTAGTACTAGAATTTCAGGAGAGATCAAGTCACATTTACCACCCTTAGATACTTTGAGTTGGTCTCCCCTACTAACTAGTTTTTTAAATTACAATTTTTTAAATTTCCCCTAGTGTCGGACTTTGCCCAGTTGCCTTTTTGTTTGGTAGCTGGAGTTTTGTCTGAACAATTTGGACAAAAAGCAGTTGTAGTTCCAATAGCTTTGCAATTAAAGCATATTGGACCTGGAATAGTACGACATACCTTATAGTTATGCCCTATTTTATTACACTTTAAACATGTCTCACCTTGTTTTTGTGGGGTGGACTGTATTCCACGAAACTCCTTCCTAAATTGAGGAATAGCTGTGGGTAAAGTAGTAGTCGCAAAATATTGCTTCTGCGGTTGTGTAATGGGTTTGTTATTTGTTGTTAACAAGCCTGAATAAGCTTCATAGTTTTTACTAATTGCTTTTAATTGTTCTAATGAATTTACTGGGTTGTTTGCTAACAATTGTGCATAAACTGGCAATAGATTATGTTTAACAATTTCTAACAATGAGTGTTCTGGTATAGGTATGCTCAGTTTTGTATTTAAGTCCTGTATATCGATGACAAAGCTAAAAACGGTTTGATATTGCTTCTGCTTTGTATCTCGCAGCTGCTTTTCTGTTAGGTATTCATAATCGATTGCTACAAAGTTGTGTTTGAATGTATCGCACAAAGATTCCCATGTGGGTAACGCATGGCGAACTGATCTGTAAAATTTCAGAGCAGTGCCTTCTAACAGCTCTGAAAAACCTCTCAACAGTACACTTTCACACACATCTCTTGCTAACTTAATTTCGTTCACTCGATTCAAAAATTCAACAACACACGTATCACCACTATACTTCAGTCCCCAGGACTTCAAATTGGAGTTGTAACTGTTATTAATTGCATATGTTACCTGGGTGACTGGTACATGACTGTTTTGTGTCGAGTGCCTTTGTTTCATAAATGGAATATATTTGTCACCGTCTGTGGCTGGATCTATAACACTAGTGCTAGGATTTGTGTGGATATTTTTGCATAATGGCGACTGGATTGTTCCTTGAGCCATCCTCACATCGGTATTGACATAATTCATTTCTTCTGAATCTGAAACAGGTATATCTATTAAGCTCTGTGAATTTTGGAGTTCTGGTTGAGGTGAATCTGACGTTTGCTCCGCTGTTAACTTACGGTCAACAGACGGTGTACTATACATCTTTACAAGAAAAATTGTTACACAAATTCAATAACACAATTGTGAAAATACCTACTTCTACAGTAGATTAAATTGTAATCTTTTGTTTATAAATTCCAACATACACCTTTGCACAAGATAAAATTGGTTTGTTTTTAAGTTAAATTCTAAGTAAATAATTGTTCGGGCGCCATTTGTCATATAAAAATGATTTTTTTGGAGAAGAGAAATAAAATTTTTGCAAAGTTACAATATGTTGGAATAATAGTTAAATAAGCTGATTGCTATTGTTTCGATGGAAGATAATGACGAGAAAACTTGGTAAAATAAAATAAATGAAAGGAGGTTATCTGATGGATCCTTTGCTGATGGTGTCTTCTGCAGGATCATCCGATTCTCGAACGCTTCATGGAGCTCCTCCAGTGAAATGACATTGCCTTGTCTTCAAAGCTTCAAATGAGAATTTCGCTCGAGTTCCTTAGTTTGGTGACCGCATGGCGCGTCACAAAATAATTCTTGAAAGTTGGAGTTTTACGTCATCTCAGACGGAAATATGGACCTGGTGTCCCCTGCGGGATCGGCGTTGGCTCCCTCAGGTCATTCTCTTCTCAAAAAGATGTAAAAAAATCCAAAAGGTGATTCACCCCGTAACACGCGCAACGGCGGCTCCGACGTGAATGTCTATTTTTCAAAATGGTCTCCTCGATCTAGCTTCTCTTTCTCGCTTATGGAAGAATTCTTCGAGTGCGAGCGAGTCAGCGTATATGACGTCATGTCGTAATACGGCTTCCAACAGATAACCAAATATTTTGTATAAAGCTATCCGATAGACTCTAAATTTGAAACTAATTTTATTACTAGTTTACAATTCCAAAATAAATGCTTAAAAAATCCTAATTTGTTATTTAAATACAATTTTGATAATTAATTTCACACCAACATTTTATGTTGGTTTCTGATATATTTTATGGAGCAAAGCACAAGCCATCCTGTGCGCCAATTTGCAAAATGGGAGCTAATAAAATAAAGTAATAATATAATTTAAAGATTATATGACATATCATTGCTCGTATGTAGTCGCCCAACGATTCAAGGATTATTTTTGTATTTCACGTAATTGCCCAATCATGTACTCAAATACAAAATGATATGAAAGATCAATGATAAAATATAGTCACACTATAAAACTGGTTAAGTACCAGTCGGGTTACCGTACCGAAGGTTCCGTATTCATCACACAATATATTGTTTATACATAAACAATGTATTTCCCTTGGTTTAGTTACATAGTACTGTTATTTATTCTGTGGTTCAGGTTAGAATTTTTAGAGTAACTACTCCTTGTCGTTATTTTTATTATTTGATGTTATACTTTAAAAAGCAAGAAATACATGTTTTATTGTGTTCTAGCGGACTTGGCAGACGATCGTCGTTCTGCCCTAAAAATAATAAAAAACCTGGAACTTGATTACAGCGCCCCCACCGGGTCAAAACCATCCAGGGAGTACTCGAAAGCACACAAAAAAATCAGCGGTTTAGAAGCAGTTCAGTCACAAACACACGTACAAAAGAATTATATATGTTGCTTTAGAATTTCACACTAAGGTTAAAGCTTCCGTGTATTTATCGATTTTATGATAGACCCTAAAGGTGAAAAAACGTTATTAAAACACGTTTCTTCTACTGAGACCCTACTAATTTCTTACGTTACAAACTATAAAATTATAAATCATTATGTGATTTTAAGTTACAACTGTCTAACTACAAAGGTTTTTAATTTAAAAGATACAGCCAATTAGGACGAACGAACAGACAGACAGAAGGTGTAGCGACAGAAATCAGTTTTACCACAGAATAAATAATAGTACTACGTGTATTACGGGTATTACCCCGTTGGACATCCCCCGAGGGAACCCTAAAAGAAGCCATAAAGTAGAATTTCGGGGTAGAGGTAAGAGTCAATTTATGACTAGTGACTACACTATTGAAGAACTTTAATTGTGAAGTCGATGTAGTATTAATGCATTCGATAAGGTCTATTCTAAAGGCAGGTGTTTCGAATAAGGTCTATTCTATAATGCATATTGGTAGAATAATAAATTCTATTAAATAATTTAATTCAATTTTGTACAGTTTTGAACTTTTGAACGTTATTTAAATAATATTTTACATAATTATGTTATTGTAAATAAATTAATTAATTTCAAGTTCTAAAAATTGCCAATATCCAAAAACCTCTATAATTTGCATTGGCATAATCCAACGTTATACGTTATCTGTGTGGCAAACATCTGCAACGCAGCATAAATAAAGCACATATTCGTATTTTTTTAAACAGGGGATAAAATGAAAAATACTGTTACCAAAATAAAACATCATCATCAGCCCGGAGACGTCCACTGCTGAACGAAGCCAATTAGACAGCCACACTGTACGACAACACGCCATTTGCATCCACCGGTTGCCCGCGACTTTTACAATGTCGTTGGTCCACCTAGTGGGAAGCCTACCTACGCTACGTCTTCCGGTTAGGGGTCGACCATCAACAAAGAAAAAAAATACTACATGTTTTCGTAATATTATTTACAAATATTTAATTTATTTTCTTTGTTAACCTTGATTCAATAAATGAGATTCAAAACCAGTACGGCCGCAATAGTAGAATAAGCATAATATAATAAAACTCTTGATTTGTGCGTGCAACTTTCAGTTGAAAGTGAAATTGCGATCGATGAAAGCATCATGCAAGCGCCTTAGCAACGGCATAAAGTCTACAGGTATGCTCGTGATATGATCAACATGTATTCCACATCAGCAAATCTGAGCTATGTTCAGTCTGGAGATGATTGTATGACCGCGAGACGTTCAGAACTATGTCTTCAAATTTGCTGAGATAATTACAAGCTCCACAGCTTCAGTAACAAGCTATAGCTGTGTTTCAACGACGTAAGTAATTAACTGTATCTCTTTAAGCCCCAGCCTTCGCAGGATTTATGCCTCGTCTCGAACGAGCGATGTAATTTCCGCGCTAAAATAGAAAACCGCAAATTAATTTGCATGGGGAAAACTCGCTCGCGTAAATTGACCGCAAATTGGAAGGATACATCGAGTCTCGAGTAACAGATGGTTCTATTAGAAAATAACATGACAGAAAGCTAAAAACCATGACCTTCGTCACTGTTGTTTCAGTCCACTAATGCCTCCGAAGACCTCGAATTTCAAGTTTACTCGGTTCGGCCGGCGTCCGCGAGTCAGTTGCGTGCCGGCCGCCGACGCGAGTGAACGTCCGCCTCCGCCCGACACAATCTCACCGCTTTCACTTTCGGAAAACTTGTACACAGTGCGAAAACACATTTAGTTCGTGCTCACAGTGTTTGTTCTATGATGTAGCGCGCTCTGGTGAGCGATCTCCAGCGAAACTGCACCGGCTCGGATGGCAGAACCGTCGTCGAGGTAAATATTGACGAGATCCTCACGACCATCGGCCGCCGGACGAGTATTTGCCGAGCTTTCCAACGAGACCGTTCCATTTCCCGGCGTGATTTGATTTGCATATTTGCACACAAACAAGCGAACTTAAACGGCGATAGCTCGAGCGGGAAAAAAACACCTCAACGATACACATTGCGGCTCAAACACGGTTAAGGCTAATTGGTTCAAGTTTAATCCACGCGACTCTGTTACAGTACTTAAGTGTTAATTCCGTCCTGTTAAAATAAAGCGCGTCGTTGAGCAGCGAGGGATGTCACATCCAATGTGTAAAAGTAACTTAGGGATGGAGGAACCGGAGTCGAGGCTCGGCAGCTACTTGCTACAGCTCCAGACAAGCTTACGTAAGCCTTCAGCGAACTCCCACCCCCGCTTATGTAACTGCCCGAATCGTTCGAAATTTTATCGTTTCGTTTTCAATTTTAGGGCATATTGAAATTTCCGGCTGAATAAACTACGAAAGTAACCGTTTTAGATCTAGCCAATTTTATTATGGTCGAATTAAGATGATAGCCCCCGCGGCGTGTTCCGAGAAATGTATTGCCGTTGGATTTTCCCGTCGGCTTTTCTGTTTACTTTAGCGGTTTGCTCTTGTTTCTCTCAGAGTTTTCAAACTGAAAAGGAAATTATATTCGAGCGAAAAAGTATATTTTTTATAAGCATATCAGATCTGACTCTTGGGCAGATATCTATCATATTCCAATCCATTTATCACGGTTCATTAATAGGCGGAACGAATCAGTACGAAAAGAGTTTCAGTTATCTCGCCAACGGTTTCGCGACCTTCCTTCTTTTTCCATGGCCGTCTTTAGACATCCAGTGCATCAGAACCAAACAGTGCTTGTCTTTAGGACATCTTCGTCCAACTTTCACGAAACAGGTGCGAACTCTTTCCGGGTGAATTTCACAGCTGCGTTAAATCGCTCTCTGGCAAGCCTTGAGTTTGCATTACTAAGCCTTAGTCAACATTTCAAATATCAATACAAAATAGGCCGAGAGTAGTCGATTTATAACACGAGCCACGTGTTTGTACGCAGCCCGAGTAATGGAGATGCAATCGCAGTGCGCCATTGATTGCATTCGCGAAATTATCAACAAGATACTGTCCAATAAACTCGTATTAGATGCAGCACACGATCGTAACTAATGGCGGGTATAGTCCGTATGGCTAATTGAATTAACGGTATCTGATAATGGAAGTGACAACTTTAAATTTGACTGCTGACGTCGGAGCTTTGTGAACCGTTTAGCAATAAATCTCCGCGGAACTTATCATCGCAGTCTTCTTCGAGACTCGGCCTACAAATCTCAGCTACAATTAAGTGCTGTTATCGTTCTGCTTGACAGTTTTACTGCGACCCTAAACCTTGAGATACCCGGAGGAAATTAACTTATTAAATATTTATCGTCCCGGGTCAGAAATAGAATCCATTTCTCAAACGCTTGGAAGTAATCCGCCAAGATTTTAGGTAAGGTATGAAATCGTCGGACAAGGTATCCGTAAAGGCTGAAGCGGACATGATATCCATCAAATTCAGAGCGATAAAGGTTTAGAATCATTATTCCATTACGAGGTCGGCATCGATGCTGCCCTAGGGTAACCTTCTGTAAATGGAACTAGTATAATTCCCGCTCGGCACTAAACCTCACGCGGTAATCCCATAGGATTGCTAGCACAGTCGCCGAGGGTAAAAGCACACGTTTACTGCCCGAGTGGCCATAAACCAGATGACCGGCGTCAAACAACTTAATTGCCCAACTTCGAACCTGCAGGCGAATCTAGGCGAGATAAGACACGCCTGCAAGATGACTAGGTAGATACTTTATTCTTTATCAGACCGATCGGACCCCTAAGGACAAAGCCAGAATAGGATAATTTACTTGCTTAGCGATCGGGCTGATACTAAAATTTAATATGTTTGCTTGGGTGTATTCGGAAATCAATAACGTATAGGAGGTATTTATTTTATATGGGCGAACTAAAGCAATTCATATTAAATACAAGCGCATGTAGTAACTGTAACAGATATAATTTAAGAGAAATATTTAATATCAAATAGTATTTACTAAACCTACATTATAAAGTCGACTCTACCTTTCCACTACACGATATCTTTTAAGACAAGGGAATCCATAAGCAGAAAACAAATACTAAATATAGGTAAAATATGTGAGCTAAAGAAATAACATTACGTTTCTCTTTTCGATATTCAATTTTAAAAACCAATGAGAAAACATACAAGGTTCAATTTCCGATGAAATCAGCATTAAACGCGCACCTCCGAACATATTAACTTGTTAGAATGCCATTTGCATGCCAATCCAATATTCTAATATTCTATAACACGAGCTCTGACTGAGAACACGTAAAAGAATAAAGAATGAGTGCAATCTGAAGCACCATCTAAGTGCCAGACTGACAATATAAACACGCTTTGAAAAGTTTCTATTGAAAACTATATTCAAGTCCCGAGTGCACTAGATTGCCTCTACATTCTACCAATCGGAAAACTATCCGATGCGTTGTGAAGCTATAAATACGAATGCATCAAATACTTGATTGAGAAACGTGTCTATTCGATTTATAAATACGGGATCTCGCACCAAACATAACTAAGGATATACTAATTATACTGAGAAATGAACTGAACAACATTGAAAAGTAAATTATTGAGTCAAAGAAAACAACCAAAGAACGGTCAATTGTCGAACCTGATAATAAAAAGGTAGACGGAACAAACAGAAAATTGTGTTTGGCGGAAAAATAAAGAAGTAAAATAACTTCACGATTGTGATCAAATATTTTTTGTCTTTTATGTTTACTAACTTAAACTTATGTAAAGATTTAATGAGGGTTGATCATGGGTTGATCAGTATATGTTGGAGTAACACATTTGAGTACACTCGTAATAGTATAGGTAAGAGTGGAAGGTCGGTATCGCAGGTAAATACACAACGCTGGGACTCACGTAAGAGCACGCTCTACAATTCCCGGTTTTATCACTTCAATAAAGGAGTCAAGGAGCACCGTGGAAGGTCACAATGCCAGAACGAAGGAGAAAGTATCGCTCATTGTTGTCGCCACTCAAATCTTCTCTAAGGATTATGACAGAGAAATAGGTAAAGTATAATGTAACAAGAGCACATGTGTGATACGTGAGAAGACCATTGTTAAAAATAAGGGTCGGGGCGAGGAATAACGCTTTTTATTGTGTTGAAAAATCCTATTACGCCGTAAAATGTTATAGCCCGGGAGACGCGCGTATAGGTTTATTTAATTAGCCTTAAAGCTTTAGCTTTTATGATTTAAATGGTGGCCTAAACACGAGCCCAAAAAAAGATCGAAATGTCGAAGGTTCGATTAAATGAAATGAAGAGGCCAGATTCAGTGTCCGGGCCCCAGAGGCGATAGCGTATATACTCGTGATTCCCACACGAATACATTGCAAACACGATGTTTAGAACAAATCAGAAAAAACCTTCTAACAAACAATATTAAATATGCAATGAATCTAATTAAACAAAGTACGAAATTGTCTACAAACTATATTAACAGGGTAAAAATGTAGCAGCAAAAACCCCTTTGTTCATTCCATAATAAAATTATCCTAGAACGGTTCCACTAAATCGAGCAATAAGGAAATTTAATAAATAAAAGCAATTTTCCGTGTAAGATCTTTAACTATCTTATAAATGGGCGGTACGAGCTCATTGTGATACAAGGCCATAGTTTGTCATCAACGTCCGAAATTAAGGTATCGCGTGACATCTGAACAAAAACTGACCGTATAGTCCTCAATATTTCATTACAAGCGTAAATTAATTCAATGTCGCGGACTAATCCCAGTCAACGATGGTAATAGGCTAGATGACTGATGTTTAAATCGTTGAAACCAATAGCTTTAATGAAGAATTTAAGTAAATATAGTATGGTAATCGAAAACATTATTTAAATCGGTTAATAATGTTCTGATATATGAGTGTTTAAAGTTTTTGTTAGAGACAACTCTGTCCCTTTCCCACAAAACAAAAAATGACGTCACGCCTTACTTGTCAGAATAGAATTTATATGGCGTCCTGACAAGTGACGTCACGATTTGCTGTTTCGCCTCTCTGTCTAGCATGATATTAAAATGCTTATAAGTTGCTTATTTTTGATCAGATTTTAATTTTCTCGTCATAAATCAGCTATATTTATGGGCCACATTTGAATAGGACAATAAAAAAACACCAGTCATCTAGCCTATTGTCGTTCAAAATGTAGTAATTAAAATGTTTAAATATTAGAAGCGCCGCAGTTTCTAACAAACTGGTGAGATCACTGCATGTCAGCGTACCACTCGTAAAATATTTGAGCCACATATGACAGAACAATTACTACTGAGGATTTGTCTTAATTAAGAAGCGGTGTCATAAAAGCTCTTCAAGTATCATAAAGCTCTGGCAATTCTGTCTGACTACGATAAGTGCTCGTTCAATTTCTCAGCGGTCGATTGTTTGACTTTCATTCATCGTCGAGACAAATCCAATTGTGATTTCAAAGACGATTATTTGATTCCATTTAAATCGAATACCGAGAATTTGATCAATCTAATCTTCAGTAATAAATTCCGCTTCAATCGGAAATAACTTTCTCGATTTATTGATGTTATGTGAACCTTTTGTGAAAGTTTTACATGTGAACCCTTCCAGACACAAGTCAGGAAGAGATTTGTATTCCGAGTATATAGATGCGAGTGTCCCAGAAATTCCTTTAAGATTTTCAATGAGTAACTTTGACCCGACTTTTTTTTATCGCTAGCACTACAAACTTAGAAGGTATGAATTAGTGTAAAAATATTGAAAGAAAATATTGTTTCTCTTAATATTATTAATAATTTCAATTCATTAATAATTATTCAACTGACCTATTTATTATAATATAAATTATAATACGGCTACAGAAAGATAGAGATTATTTATAGAAAAATATAAAAATTTACAAGTTAATTTATACTGAATATTTTATTATATATATTTTTTTTTTTTTTTTATTGAACATGAGATGCAAGGAATTCCCGCCATGGAGAAAAACTATAAGGTACGCTAATTATCGCCATAAATAGCAATAATGGCAATTTAGTAAATTATTAATAAACTTCATCAGTATATTAATTGAACTTAACGATGACAAATTGCCCCCAAACCGTAATCCGGGGAAACTGTCAAGTATTTGACACAGTAATTAATTAGTTGAAACCCACTAAATGGACAGAAACAGATTGCGGCGTTAATAAGCTGCAATTATCTCGACCTTTATAACATTAGAAGATACATAACAAAAACACGTGTCAAAACACTAGTATGTGGAATTGTTGAAAAAGATACGGTACCTACACTCGAAACATACGAATAATAGTAGAAGAGTAAGTAGTATGAAGTAAACTGTTTCGTGGTAGAGTTTCTGTTTCATAGTAGAGTTTCTGTTTCGTAGTAGAGTTTCTGTTTCGTAGTAGAGTTTCTGTTTCAGTAGTAGAGTACCTAATAGTATGTTATGAATAAACTGTTTCGTGTCATATCTTGATATCTTGCATCTAGATTACACACACTAACACAGTCACAACTTACAATATTTTAACATAAAATGTAATGCATTAATATTTACTTAGTTTCTTGCACCTTGCATAGAATAAATTGAATTTGATATTCAAGGACCGCGATCGTGTTTTGAGATATATTTTATGCATCATTAGTTTATCGGTGTAAGGTATCGGACGTTTAGCTAAGTATAGCGTTCAGGGGGCGAAGCGCCCGTTCAAGGGCGATGACCCTGGCTACGGCGTCCCCGCCCTAACCACGTCGTTTATCGGCGACTCTCATGCAACACTACGAAGAATAGATTACTGCGTATGCTTCTATAAAAACGTACTAAAAATACTCCGTGAATCCGACTTCAGCCAAGCTTTTAAGATAACGATAATTTTGAGCAAAATATGAGGGAAATTTGTGGGATATGTGCGACATTATGTTGCTTACGAAGGCCTTTTATAACGCGAGCTATCGAATACGCTATTGCTCTGACGATCATACCAAAAGCCACTAGAGATGATTTGGTTGGCCGCCTTGGGCGCTAGATGTTGCAGCTGGCCGGCAACCAGCCATGTTTATCGACAGCCTTCCTTTGAAGAACTTATGACGTCGTTGATGTCATAGCACGCGCAGATCCGCTATTACACGTATTTGCCAAACATGAGTAAACTAATTGAAATATTTTTGCAATCTTTTCAAATATTATGTCGATATGTTGCTACATCAATAGATGATTCTACATCGTTTAGTCTTTCGTGTACACCTATTTGCAGATGTCAAAAATTTAGAAAGTTATAAAATTGTATATTATCATTAGAGTAATTGTGATATACTTTCTGCTGCCTTCTCGCCATCCAGACGCGCGGTCTATCTCTAGTTATAGCCATGACTATTTAACGAGGTCTTCAACTCCATACTTTACGATACAGTCTCAGTTTCAAAGTATGATGATTCTTATCAACTTTCAAATAGGTCTCATAAATTTGGCCTTTTCCCCTCGTAATCCAACTGTGCGCGAAAACTTAATTCACCGGATACATTAATGAAAATTGGATGGAACTTTTTCGCCGTTCGCTGACATTGCGGGAAATTTCTCTTTTACGGCAGTCTCCAGAGTTCCCAAACTATGTTTCGAAACTGCTAATCAAGTACCAACTCGTGGCTTATTCAATTTGGGAGGGTCAGTACTTCCCTATGTACAAATGTAGCTTAGTTCTACGCAACAAACGACCAATCAAGTGGCCGGAGACTAGCAATTTACACAGCATTTATAGAGGACATTATCCATTACCACAATAGATCGCAGATTAAACACAAATATTTTGGTAACTGCTCGGCCGAACATCGCACACATTTCAATAAACTTTAAACAACAATGCCGGCAACTGAGTCTCTGGGTGTACGACTGTACGTAGTTATCAATGCGACCTCCATTGTATCGATCGAATACGATTTTGTCTCCAGCTCTAGCCGGTTTAATTACGAACTCATTGATTATCATTTCGACGGTAAAATAGATACGTCCTATACAACAGCAGAGAATTCAAAAGACAAGTCAACCTGCCGAATTTTAAGAATAATCTTCATTGAAATTTATTAAAATAAAAATATCGCAGGACATTTTTTTTTCACACAGCGCCATCTAGCCCCAAACTAAGCAAAGCTTGTTGTGTTAAAGCAACTTGCTTTACATAATTCTAAATTCCAGTACTCTGAAATCTGAATAACTTACGATGAATTTCATAGCCCATGCTTAACGCGACTAGTAAAACGACATAGTTTATTTTCAATAATCATTTTATATAAAATAATAATAATAAAGTTACTAAAATAGTAGCAATAAATGATTGTTTTTGTATTAAATTTCATCAGTAAAGGTCGGACACGCGTCGCGTTGGGCGCGACGCGGACGTCTGAGTCCACACGCCACCTTACATAAAGGTCTAAATCTAAATGTACCCGCGAAAAACAACAACTATATTAACATAAACATCTCCATAGTAAACAGTGACAATATCCCCAAATTGAATAAATAAATCCCGCCCGAAGAGAACCGGAAAAACAATAGATATGAACACGAAACCGGCGGCCTCCGGTATAAATATCCGACAATACATAATGCGATTGATGTCGCGTACCGAGCCTACTATTGTAGTTTTTCTGAACCGCTAAATTGTAAACATCTATTGTCGTGATGTTCAACAATGTATCAAATATTTTTGAATAAAAGAGGAAGATGTCAGTCTCAACTCTTGGATATTTTTGTAGAACATTGTTTACACTATAACGATGTCCATTAGATGAGAAGTGTGTAGCATCGTTTGAAAGTCATCGTTGAAGCTTGAGAGGCCTCGGCTGGGTGTAGCTGACCGTTTGCGTGAGATTACATTTTGCGCAAATTACGGGTCACATTAGTGAAGAGACTGGACATCGACGCAGCATATCGATGTCCTGCTATTAGATGCCAAAGGGCATTTGACACAGCCCTGCGCGCAATACCTACCACAGTTGTGATCGGAATACTAGGCCCCAATTGTCTATTGCAGGTGCAGTCCTGCATTTAAATATGTATCGGCATGCAACATTTATATTTATTTCCTTTAAGCCTCTCTTCGTCATTTTATTTTTAGAATCGGGGTAAATTAGGAGAAATTTGTTGTATTATCATTTCTTCAACCTTGCTTTGTAATGATATTATAAGGCTATATATTTTCACCTGTTTTGGTCATATTTTGTTAACTCCCCGCGGATTATACGTATTACATAATACTTCCACCGCCGAACACAAACTACAAACCCCATGTACCGTGACTCGAATCTGGCTTATCCGCTGACACGACAAGGATTGTATTTCAAATTGGTAATCCTAATCCGTCATTGTCGTCGGTACAAAAGACACGGGACTAAATTGCAAAGCCGTGTTGGACGTTCATCAAACAAAATGCAGTATGTAAAATTGCATTGTTATATGCTATACAGGGTTAGTTCTAATCAGTTAGCATCCTGTTATGCGCATATTCTGTACATCAAAACTAACAACTTTTACTATGGGGCCAACATTGAAATCGCAAAAAACAAACAACAGCTGTTCCATACATTTTTCCCAAGGTCACATCTGATGACTTTTTTCGCGATTTCTTAGTTGGCCCCATAGTAAAAGTTGTTTGTTTTGATGTACAGAATATGCCCTTAAAAAGATGCTAACTGATTAGAACGAACCCTGTATAATATACTAAGCTGTGTTGTGACGCGAATCTATAAGCCCACCTAAACTAGCTCCAACTACTCCGATAGCGAAAGCGATCTTAACAGACTTAGACCGCTCACAGTAGTGCCGCTGCCTACGGAAACGCCATGACCCAATTACGAAAATTACTTATTTTGAAACATTAATAATTCGGCCATAGATACACACGAATTCTATACATCAGTTCCATTTTATTACGTATGTATTCAATTCGACACCCGCGCGTTCAATATACGTCAACCGCGCGACCAGTCGCACTCACTCAATTTACACTGGTTGATAATGACATGTCATCATTTACGTCTGATCTATCTTCTTCTATCTATCTATAACTATAAAAGGCTTTGTCCTGACTGACTGACTGACTGACTGACTGACTGACATATAGACAACGTACAGCCCAAACCGCTAAACGTAGAGACTTGAAATTTGGAGGCTATGTTTTTGGAGAGGTGTAAACGCCCACTAAGAAAGGATTTTTCGAAAATCAACCCCGAAAGGGGTTAAATGGGGTGTTAAAGTTTGTATGAAACTTTTTATTCTCTGGTTCGATTGATACAAAACTTGGTATACATATTCTACTATAAAAATAAGAAGATACGGGTGTCACAGTTTTTTCAAAATCAGCTCCCGTTAGTATTAAAAAAAAAACTAAGTTTTAGTGATAGTACGTTTGTTTCTCCTTAACTTTGTAACGGCTGTACATATTAAAATGAAATTTGGTATAGGGATGGGGATAGATATGGGGATGGGGGTGGGGGTGGGGATGATACTGGGAACGGAGACGGGACGAAGATCGGCATGTTAATATTAAGATTACAATTGGTATCGGGATGGGGATGGGGATGGGTGGGGATGGGGATGGGATGGGGGATATGTGGGGATGGGTGGGGATTTGGTGGGGACAGGTGGGGATAGGATGCGGATGTGGATGAGGCTGGGAACGGGGATGGCCGTGTCCATATTAAGATGAAAGTTGAAATCGGGATGGGGGTGGGGATGGGATGGGGTTCGGGATGGGGATGAGAGAGGGAACGGGGATGTGGACGGGGATGGGCGTGTTCATATTAAAATGACATTTGGTATCGGGATGGGGATGGGGAAGGGGGCGCTTATAGGGATGAGGCTGGGAATGGGCGTATTTATTGGTCGGCTGAACAGATGGAGCTGCATTTTTGGATAGGTAGTTATAGCATAACTATAAAAGGCTTTGTCCTGACTGACTGACTGACTGACTGACTGACTGACTGACTGACTGACATATAGACAACGTACAGCCCAAACCGCTAAACGTAGAGACTTGAAATTTGGAGGGTATGTTTTTGGAGAGGTGTAAACGCCCACTAAGAAAGGATTTTTCGAAAATCAACCCCGAAGGGGGTTAAATGGGGTGTTAAAGTTTGTATGAAACTTTTTATTCTCTGGTTCGATTGATACAAAACTTGGTATACATATTCTACTATAAAAATAAGAAGATACGGGTGTCACAGTTTTTTCAAAATCAGCTCCCGTTAGTATTAAAAAAAAAACTAAGTTTTAGTGATAGTACGTTTGTTTCTCCTTAACTTTGTAACGGCTGTACATATTAAAATGAAATTTGGTATAGGGATGGGGATAGATATGGGGATGGGGGTGGGGGTGGGGATGATACTGGGAACGGAGACGGGACGAAGATCGGCATGTTAATATTAAGATTACAATTGGTATCGGGATGGGGATGGGGATGGGTGGGGATGGGGATGGGATGGGGGATATGTGGGGATGGGTGGGGATTTGGTGGGGACAGGTGGGGATAGGATGCGGATGTGGATGAGGCTGGGAACGGGGATGGCCGTGTCCATATTAAGATGAAAGTTGAAATCGGGATGGGGGTGGGGATGGGATGGGGTTCGGGATGGGGATGAGAGAGGGAACGGGGATGTGGACGGGGATGGGCGTGTTCATATTAAAATGACATTTGGTATCGGGATGGGGATGGGGAAGGGGGCGCTTATAGGGATGAGGCTGGGAATGGGCGTATTTATTGGTCGGCTGAACAGATGGAGCTGCATTTTTGGATAGGTAGTTATAGCATAACTATAAAAGGCTTTGTCCTGACTGACTGACTGACTGACTGACTGACTGACTGACTGACTGACATATAGACAACGTACAGCCCAAACCGCTAAACGTAGAGACTTGAAATTTGGAGGGTATGTTTTTGGAGAGGTGTAAACGCCCACTAAGAAAGGATTTTTCGAAAATCAACCCCGAAGGGGGTTAAATGGGGTGTTAAAGTTTGTATGAAACTTTTTATTCTCTGGTTCGATTGATACAAAACTTGGTATACATATTCTACTATAAAAATAAGAAGATACGGGTGTCACAGTTTTTTCAAAATCAGCTCCCGTTAGTATAAAAAAAAAACTAAGTTTTAGTGATAGTACGTTTGTTTCTCCTTAACTTTGTAACGGCTGTACATATTAAAATGAAATTTGGTATAGGGATGGGGATAGATGTGGGGATGGGGGTGGGGGTGGGGATGATACTGGGAACGGAGACGGGACGGAGATCGGCATGTTAATATTAAGATTACAATTGGTATCGGGATGGGGATGGGATGGGGATGGGGTGGGGATGGGTGGGGATTTGGTGGGGACAGGTGGGGATAGGATGCGGATGTGGATGAGGCTGGGAACGGGGATGGCCGTGTCCATATTAAGATGAAAGTTGAAATCGGGATGGGGGTGGGGATGGGATGGGGTTCGGGATGGGGATGAGAGAGGGAACGGGGATGTGGACGGGGATGGGCGTGTTCATATTAAAATGACATTTGGTATCGGGATGGGGATGGGGAAGGGGGCGCTTATAGGGATGAGGCTGGGAATGGGGACGGGGATGGGCGTATTTATTGGTCGGCTGAACAGATGGAGCTGCATTTTTGGATAAATAAAGATGTAGAGGGGGATGGGGGGGGGGGGGTGTAAAGGGGTAGATGGAAATAAAGTAGTTGTTGTCTCGCACTCGTTGGTCTTATTAATAACATAACATGGTGACAGCGGTTTTAATTGATTGTGGCATAAATACGGCGTAAAAAGTGATCAAAATAATAGTACTCGGTAATAGTTATCGTGGGTGGTGTTTTCATGTTGTTTTATACGAGTTTCGTAACGTAAATAAAGGATTTACAATGGAACACGCCCGTCCGCCTGCCGAGTTAAACATGGATGCCGCTGGCGGGCCGGTGGGCCGCGCCGAAGCTTGGAAGAAGTGGAGACAGCAATTCATGCTGTTCGTGAAGGCTTCAGGAGCGCATTCGGAGCCTTCCAGCGTTCAAGCCAGCTTACTTGTAAACCTGATCGGATCAGACGGCTTCGATATATATCGAACATTTCGCTTCGACACCGAAAAAGAAAGTGATGACGTGAACGTGTTGTTGAAAAAGTTCGATAATTACTTCGGAACCAAGTCAAACATCACGCTGGCGAGATATAATTTTTTTACACGCAGTCAGGACGACGGGGAATCTATCCTGCAATATGTTACGGCCTTGCGACTGCTGAGTAGGAACTGTGAGTTCGCAACGTTGGAAGAAGATTTAATCAAAGATCGAATCGTGTGTGGGATTCGTCAACCCGCGGTCAGGGACCGGCTTCTTCGCAGCGACGAACTCACACTCGATAAGGCGTTTAAAATATGCCAGGCCGAGGAGGCGTCACAGGAGGGCGGCCGGCAGATATGTAAGGAGGGCGAGAGACATTAATTTAAAATTTAACAAAAAGAAATGCATAATCGGTGTAGAGGAAGTGACTTATCTAGGGCACGTGTTCGACGCGGACGGTATGAGGCCGGATTACAATAAAATAAAGGCCATTAAAGAAATATGCGCCCCTGACGATAGGAAAGGTTTGGAGAGATTCTTGGGGGCAGTAAATTATTTATCCAAATTTATTCCTAACTATTCGGAAATAGCTATTCCGTTAACTAATCTGTTAAAGAAAGACAACGAATGGCGTTGGGAGGATAGTGAGCGCAGGGCATTCGAGCAGTTGAAAGAGTGCGTTACGGGGGCAGGCGTGCTGGCACTGTACGACCCGCGGCGACCCGTACGGCTCGCCGTGGACGCGTCCTCCGCCGCGCTTGGCGCCGTGCTGCTGCAGGACGGCCGCCCCGTCGAGTATGCTTCGCGGACGCTCACCGCTACACAAAAAAGGTACGCACAGATCGAAAAGGAGCTGTTAGCGATCGTGTTTGCGTGCGAGAGATTCCACCAATACATCTATGGACAACGAAGCGTTATAGTAGATTCTGACCACAAACCCTTACAAAGTATATTTAAGAAACCGTTGATGTCTGTCCCAGCCCGGCTTCAACGAATGATGCTCAGAGTACAAGGGTATGACTTAATAGTGAATTATGTTCCCGGCAAGTACATGTATATCCCTGATATGCTGTCTCGTTCGCCCTTACCCGACTTATACAGCGAAGATGTGAGTAGAAACATTCTATACCACGTGCAGATGATTGTAAAGAATGTTCCTATCTCAAATGATAAGCTTACGCTAATAAAGAAGGAAAGTAAAAAAGACGAAGACTTATGTACACTAACAAAGTACGTAACTGTAGGATGGCCGGAGAATAAATATGACGTCGGTAATAATGTTAAAGACTACTGGTCAATAAAGGACGAGTTATTTGTGGTCGACGATGTCATTTTCAAAGATAAATCAGTAGTGGTTCCAAAAACTTTGCGCGACATGATGTTACATATAGTACATGCAGGGCACTTAGGTATAGATCGGTGCAAGCGGCGAGCGAGACAGGTAATGTTTTGGCCGCACATGTCGCGCGATATCGAGCTTTACGTGAAGCGATGTAAAGTTTGTCAGGAGTACTCAAACGCCCCGACGAGAGAACCCATGCTACCGATAGAGATTCCTAAGCTACCATGGTATAAAGTGGGCTCCGATATATTTGAATATAAAAAGAAATATTTTCTAATCATTGTAGATTACTATTCAAATTATGTAGAAGTCTGTAAACTAAATAACATAACTACGGATTTAGTTATAGAAAAGACTAAAGAGGTGTTTTCAAGACACGGGATCCCTAAAACGTTTATAAGCGACAACGGGACTCAATATACCAGTCGCATGTTTAAACAATTTGCTCAAGAATGGGGATTTAATCATGTGACGTCATCGCCAAACTACGCTCAGTCAAATGGTAAAAGCGAACGCGCGGTGCAAACGGTCAAACAGTTGCTTAAAAAGTCAATAACAAGTAACGGAGATTTCAATATAGCGCTACTCAATTTTCGTAACGCTCCGCGGGAGGGGTTGAGTTCTCCTGCTCAACTACTGATGGGCCGGAGGCTGCGTTGTCAATTACCGGTGCACCACGAACTACTAGAACCGCGCCCTATTAACCCGTCAGAGTATAAAACTATGATTGACAATCAAAACAGATCAAAAATGTTGTACGACAAACACTGCAAGGTGTTACCTGACCTCAATAAAGGTGATTCGGTCATATATATAGATGGCAAAACTAGAGGGCGGGCTACGGTCATTGGTCACGCAGATACTCCACGTTCTTATATTGTGCAAACCAAAGTAGGCGCTAGGTACAGACGTAATAGGCGTCACCTGATAAAATGTGAAACAGGTGATAATGCTCTGCAGGGCGGTCACATCGCATCAGGCGATAATGACGAGTTTAGTGATGCGTGTGAAGATGGGGATTTCAAAGAAGAGTGTGGCACTCTCGGACACAACGATAAGAAAACCACTTCTAGAAAATCCACATCCCCACTACCAACACCAAAACCCGTTCGTAAAGCCAAAGCAATAGCGCAGAAGAAACTTACTGAAAAATAAACGTTTCATGTTTTTTTTTTTATACCTTGCTATCAACAACGACATAATTATATCGTCGTTGCTTTCTATGTAATAAAATTAAAATAAATAGGTTAGGTATAGGTGTTGGGTAATTATAAAGGGGAAGATGTCATAGTATGTAGTTCTGTTATTTAATAATGTACTTGAAGGTAGATGGAAATAAAGTAGTTGTTGTCTCGCACTCGTTGGTCTTATTCATAACATAACAGGTAGTAATAGCATAAGGTTCGGAAACGGACATAGGCAATTTTTTTGTAGGTCCACGCAGACGACTGTTTGACGGACATAATTATTATAGATACTGTACAGCCTAAGCTGCTAAATTAATTTTTAATATTAAATTAACTTACTTTTAAATGCCTAAACTAAATTTTGAGTGGTGTAAACTTACACTCAGCTCAAGCTGTGGTAGCTTCAGTGAGATCAAGCTCGACTCACATTCTTGGGGTCGCGGGTTCGAACCCGGGCGAGCCCGTTCCAATTAGTTCTTTGAAACTTACGCATGGATAATACCACTGGCTTTTCGGTGAAGGAAAACATCATGAGGAAACCTTCATATTTCAGGAGAAGAAATACGATAGTGTATGTGAATCCGCCAACCTGCACTGGGCCAGCGTAGTGAATATGGCCCAATCAGGGTAGGCCGATATACCATTAGTGTTAAGGGCTGATGCAGAGAAACGCACACTCAGAAACGATTTTGAAAAATTCGCAAGGGGTTCAATGTATCATTAAAATACCATTTTGCCGAAACCATTCATTTAAGGCTGTTAAGTTTTTTGACTTAAGAGATAAGATAAAATAAACATAAACATGTTTCAGAATTTTCAAACAATTTCAAAACTGGAAGGCCACGGGTCAGTTTTTCATTTGAAAAAAAAATGTATATTTATAGATTAGCTAATCGAGTGTACGCATAACGTAAGAAGATAAATGTTTTAAACACATGTACTTGATCCGGTGCACGCACCAAGCACAGCGCTTTCGAAACGTCCATCCCGCGTCGGCTCAGATACGTTAAAACCCGTGTATAATGACGCGCTGTACCTCGAGCGCGCCCCACTCCAACCCACCCCGAGTCTACCTAAGCGATCAGTGCAGCACTGTATTTTATCGAAGTTTCGTAATTCTTGCGATATTTTGGTAATCTTTTTGCGTTCTTTGTTATCATGCTTTTTCTGCTTAAGCTTATTTCATTTCATTGACTCTGTTGATACGGTATGCAATAATGATGATGCTGTAAACTATCCAGTTGAGTTTTTAAATTCATTAAGACCAGCGGGGCTACCATATCATAGGCTTATCCTGAAGAAAGGTACACCCGTCATGCTCCTTCGGAATTTAAGACCACCCAAATTGTGTAATGGAACCAGGTGACAAGTAAAAATGCTGCATCGTAATCTGGTTGAGGCCATCATTTTGACTGGGTGTGCCCATGGCGAAACAGTGTTTGTGCCGCGTATTCCCATGATTCCCAGTGACTTACCTTATGACTTCAAAAGGCTTCAATTTCCCCTAAAAGTTTGTTTTGCCATGACCATCAATAAGGCTCAGGGTCAAACTTTAAAATACGCTGGTATTGATTTAAGGCACTGTTTTTCGCATGGTCAGTTCTATGTGGCTTGCTCGCGAGTTAGCTCCCCTAAAAGCCTGGCTATTTTAGCACCTTCCAACAAAAAAGTCAAAAACGTTGTCTACAAAGAAATATTGTAATCTTTCGGGTCAAAGGCCCCGGCAACTATAGCGTCATTAGCAGACATTTTTAGGGTTCCGTAGTACTACGAGGAATTCTTATAAGTTTGTCATGTCCATCTGTCTGTCTGTTTAAAATTCAACAAGACGGCTTTGTTTTGAAGTAAGTATTGCAAACGCGACATGCCAAATTTGGTCATCCTCAAGCAAACTTAAAGACTTGCAAGCGGCTTGGAAAAAATGCAATAATATACGTATTTTAGTGATTCAATTGAGCTGGGCCCCGATTTAACCGAATTCCAGTATTCAACATTACTACGCGGGCAAAGCCGCGGGCAAAAGCTAGTCTATCTATAACTATAAAAGGCTTTGTCCTGACTGACTGACTGACTGACTGACATATAGACAACGTACAGCCCAAACCGCTAAACGTAGAGACTTGAAATTTGGAGGGTATGTTTTTGGAGAGGTGTAAACGCCCACTAAGAAAGGATTTTTCGAAAATCAACCCCGAAGGGGGTTAAATGGGGTGTTAAAGTTTGTATGAAACTTTTTATTCTCTGGTTCGATTGATACAAAACTTGGTATACGTATTCTACTATAAAAATAAGAAGATACGGGTGTCACAGTTTTTTCAAAATCAGCTCCCGTTAGTATAAAAAAAAAACTAAGTTTTAGTGATAGTACGTTTGTTTCTCCTTAACTTTGTAACGGCTGTACATATTAAAATGAAATTTGATATAGGGATGGGGATAGATGTGGGGATGGGGGTGGGGGTGGGGATGATACTGGGAACGGAGACGGGACGGAGATCGGCATGTTAATATTAAGATTACAATTGGTATCGGGATGGGGATGGGGTGGGGATGGGTGAGGATGGGGTGCTGATGGGTGGGGATTTGGTGGGGACAGGTGAGGATGGGATGCGGATGTGGATGAGGCTGGGGACGGGGATGGCCGTGTCCATATTAAGATGAAAGTTGAAATCGGGATGGGGGTGGGGATGGGATGGGGTTCGGGATGGGGATGAGAGAGGGAACGGGGATGTGGACGGGGATGGGCGTGTTCATATTAAAATTACATTTGGTATCGGGATGGGGATGGGGAAGGGGGCGCTTATAGGGATGAGGCTGGGAATGGGGACGGGAATGGGCGTATTTATTGGTCGGCTGAACAGATGGAGCTGCATTTTTGGATAGGTAGTTATAGCATAAGGTTCGGAAACGGACATAGGCAATTTTTTTGTAGGTCCACGCAGACGACTGTTTGACGGACATAATTATTATAGATACTGTACAGCCTAAGCTGCTAAATTAATTTTTAATATTAAATTAACTTACTTTTAAATGCCTAAACTAAATTTTGAGTGGTGTAAACTTACACTCAGCTCAAGCTGTGGTAGTTTCAGTGAGATCAAGCTCGACTCACATTCTTGGGATCGCGGGTTCGAACCCGGGCGAGCCCGTTCCAATTAGTTCTTTGAAACTTACGCATGGATAATACCACTGGCTTTTCGGTGAAGGAAAACATCATGAAGATAAGAAATACGATAGTGTATGTGAATTCGCCAAACTGCACTGGGCCAGCGTAGTGAATATGGCCCAATCAGGGTAGGCCGATATACCATTAGTGTTAAGGGCTGATGCAGAGAAACGCACACTCAGCAACGATTTTGAAAAATTCGCAAGGGGTTCAATGTATCATTAAAATACCATTTTGCCGAAACCATTCATTTAAGGCTGTTAAGTTTTTTGACTTAAGAGATAAGATAAAATAAACATAAACATGTTTCAGAATTTTCAAACAATTTCAAAACTGGAAGGCCACGGGTCAGTTTTTCATTTGAAAAAAAATTTTATATTTATAGATTAGCTAATCGAGTGTTTATGCGTAAGAAGATAAATATTTTAAACACATGTACTTGATCCGGTGCACGCACCAAGCACAGCGCTTTCGAAACGTCCATCCCGCGTCGGCTCAGATACTTTAAAACCCGAGTATGACGCGCTGTACCTCGAGCGCGCCCCACTCCAACCCACACCGAGTCTACCTAAGCGATCAGTGCAGCACTGTATTTTATCGAAGTTTCGTAATTCTTGCGATATTTTGGTAATCTTTTTACGTTCTTTGTTATCATACTTTTTCTGCTTAAGCTTATTTCATTTCATTGACTCTGTTGATACGGTATGCAATAATGATGATGCTGTAAACTATCCAGTTGAGTTTTTAAATTCATTAAGACCAGCGGGGCTACCATATCAGAGGCTTATCCTGAAGAAAGGTACACTCGTCATGCTCCTTCGGAATTTAAGACCACCCAAATTGTGTAATGGAACCAGGTTACAAGTAAAAATGCTGCATCGTAATCTGGTTGAGGCCATCATTTTGACTGGGTGTGCCCATGGCGAAACAGTGTTTGTGCCGCGTATTCCCATGATTCCCAGTGACTTACCTTATGACTCCAAAAGGCTTCAATTTCCTCTAAAAGTTTGTTTTGCCATGACCATCAATAAGGCTCAGGGTCAAACTTTAAAATACGCTGGTATTGATTTAAGGCAGGACTGTTTTTCGCATGGTCAGTTCTATGTGGCTTGCTCGCGAGTTAGCTCCCCTGAAAGCCTGGCTATTTTAGCACCTTCCAACAAAAAAATCAAAAACGTTGTCTACAAAGAAATATTGTAATCTTTCGGGTCAAAGGCCCCGGCAACTATAGCGTCATTAGCAGACATTTTTAGGGTTCCGTAGTACTACGAGGAATTGTTATAAGTTTGTCATGTCCATCTGTCTGTCTGTTTAAAATTCAACAAGACGGCTTTGTTTTGAAGTAAGTATTGCAAACGCGACATGCCAAATTTGGTCATCCTCAAGAAAACTTAAAGACTTGCAAGCGGCTTGGAAAAAATGCAATAATATACGTATTTTAGTGATTCAATTGAGTTGGGCCCCGATTTAACCGAATTCCAGTATTCAACATTACTACGCGGGCAAAGCCGCGGGCAAAAGCTAGTTCTGAATATTCTTCATTCTTGTTCGGCATCGCTTTGCGAAATAATATAATAATGTCTATAAACAATATGAATTGAATTTTGAACAGTCTTGATAATAAACTGAAGAAGGCGAAAGCGTTAATCCTGTGATCGACGCTCATTTAAATTACAAATTACTATCAGCAGCGGCTGCGGTCCGAGTCGCGGGTGTAATTGACTTTGTCAGTTTCAGCCGCGCTAAATATTTCATCGGCAAACAAGCCCTACTGAATATTTCTCAATGCTTAATAAAGTGATAACAAACATCCACCGTACGGTACGCCCTTTCAAACATAACAAACCTATTGTTGTATGAATAGGGGTTGTCTAGAAATTAAAGCATTCGAAATGTTTCACTTTCCAAACTTTGGCGACGAAAACTTCAAGTGACGTCAATTCTTTATCAACCTTTGACTTGGTTGACGAAAACATGTAACTTATTAAAGAACAATACAAAACCTTCTGTCCTTGAGAAATCGTTACACAAGAGGTCGGGGTAAGTTTATGAAACGGCATTGGCCTCCGTCTGAAAATAATTCATTCGTAGCCGGTATCGATTACCGCAGACAAAGCTTCATATCGTCCGAGATAAATAACTTATCGACGGACGCGGCGCAGCAGCCGTCTCCGAAGGTCTCTCGAAAAACTGGATAATGTGATTTAGGCACGCGCCAACTGAAGCTTACCAGAGAATTCCAGCAATTTGTAGGAGTGACGCGTCTTCGCATATTGAACGACGTCTTACCTACTACGTCGGTGTGCTATTTGCGCTCGCCGCTATGCATTTACAAGGGTCGCCAGAGACGCCACGCCCGGCGCACCCGACTCCAGTTAAACAAGAATTGTAAACCTCATTTTTTTCCAGGTGTTCGTGGTGGTGAACTCGCAGTGGAAAATGTGCAAACAGTGCGATCGGGATCAAACTGTCAGTGAGTGCGCGCTCGAAACGCTAGTGAAAAGTGACCGCAACAGTTAAGAGATGCGCGTGTGAGTTTCGACCACGACGTCGAATAATATCTCGTGGGGGGCGCTGGCGACGGCCAGCGATGGTATGGACTGGACGGATAATGGGAGTGACGCGTGGTGGAACGAGACCGCAGAGGGGTCGGCTGCGCCGGTCAGCCTCTACAACTACTGGGCGTGGAGCATCGTGGATGGAGCGCTCATGCTGCTCATAGTGAGCGGCAACACGCTCACCATCCTCGCCGTGACGATGAGCCGGCGGCTGTCGTCGCTTGTCTCCAACCAGTTCGTGCTCAACCTGGCCATCTCCGACCTGATGGTGGGCCTCACGTTGCCCTACCACCTCGCCTTCTACCTCGACGAGAGCGTCGGCAAGGTCAAGTGGCTATGCCTGATGCGCTTCATCCTCATCATACTGGCGTGCCTGGCCTCCATTTACAACATTATTGCGATAGCTGTAGACAGGTGAGTCGTAACTTTACCCCGTGGTGAGCTCACGTTCCGAATCGTGCCTTTCGAATGCGAATACCCAAATAGCTTTTGGTCTCATGTCACGCTATGATTTTCACGAAAAAATATTTTTTTCTTTCTTATGAAATGGGGCAGACGTCGATATGGCTCAAGCACGTAAAAGGAATTTATGTCGAGTCGAACCGTAGGAACGCCGACCGTTTACCTACACTTCAGTTTTATGCAATGACTTGTGAAAATCTGCTAGAGCATGTAATGTCGTAGTATTAATACTAGAATTTAAAACGATATACTTATCTAAAATATATAACCAATCGTTTTAATAATCTAATATTAAACGGTAACCTAAACGACTGGCTACACTTTAGTTGAATATGTAACCGTACGTTGGTAGTACGGTGTAACTCCTTGTGTAACTTATTGCTAAACATCAGCATTATTTTTAGCTTTAGATGTCCCAATGCTGAGCAAAGGACTCACGACCCCATCACCATTACTCTTTCAAAATGCAGAAAGATTTTGAAAGACCCTTCAAATGCACCCTGAGTTCTGGGGATTATTAACTTTATCAATGGGATATCGATCTAATAGGTGTTTTATGTAATTTTCCAGATACATAGCGATAGTGCACCCGCTGCATTACAGTCGCTACATGACCAAGCTGGTGACGCGGCTGCTGATGAGCGCCACCTGGTCCGTGGCGCTTTGCATCAGCTGCATACCCATCTTCTGGAACGACTGGCACGATGGCATCGCATGCGAGATGAATATGGTACGCATATTATGCCTTATTACTGTTTCTACATCCCACAGCTGAGCAAAAGTCTACCCTCGAAGGGCGGCAGTTCGATTCTCCACCACGCTGGCGCAGTACGGGTTGGCGTATTCACATACTCCATGAAATGTATTGTCCCGACATATGCAGGTTTACTCGCTATATTTTTCTTGCCAGTGGGTACTATTAAGTTTTCTTTGCCTATAACTTTGTAATATGGGCACGTAAATTCTCGTAACGCATTGCTACCGGCCTGGTATCGAATCTACGTGTGATATTGAGATGTGACGATCCACTCAAAATTGTACCTAAGAAACATACGAACACACAACTTCTTACCCAAAACGTACAAACTTTCTTCATTGCGCTGTGGATAACAAATACACTTTCATAAAATTTCAATAATGCTATGTTTATTTGGAGTAAAATATTGATAGAAATGTGTAGTTTAAATTACATATTCAAAAGATCAACTTGCCTATCAAAAAATATCTTTACGTTATACTCCAAAAAGCGAGCATATTGGCGAAGAATTATTTATCTCTTATGAGAAATATTTCAATTCCCTGCACGTCCTTACTTATTTATTAGCTTTTTCAACTGAGTAAGTATATGAATATGTAACGATCAAATATTGTGAAATTGTTATTTATTATGTACACAGACGACCCAGTGAATATATTTATGACAATATAAATATTTATTATAGTTTAAAGCTTCACCAGTCAATAATGTTATGTTTCTAAACGAATTCTATCATCAATACAGTTTACATGAATATCATGTACAAACTCAAATCCAATTATTCAAATACATTAGGTAGAGCATAAATTTGCTCATAGTTATTAGTACAGTATAATAGTTTATTAAGACCAGTAATCACTTTCATATCATAATTCATTTCATTTATGTTTTTTTTAAAGCTTAAACAGGAAGAAAAAAAACATTTATTCAATCATTTTATTTTATTTAAATAATTATTTAAAAAAAACATAATTATTCTTCTTTTTGACGAGCATAGTGCATCTACATTTGTACGCCTAATCGGCACAACATGCTAGCCCTGAAAGACACTTTTATATTTGACATCTTTTGTGCACAAATTGTATAAAACCAACCATGTTGTATGCAAATAAATGATCTCTATCTTTATAATAATTTACTTTCTTCGCTAAGACATTCAACTAATGATTAGACCTATTATCGTTCTTGTTTTTTTTTCTTTTTCTGTTTATAAGCTTCACTTTAGCTACCGAATTCAAATCTTTACGTCACAAAGTGCGGTTATGACTTCAAAATTGGCTATTCCGTTTAATGACCCCTGATATTACTAACCGAATGATATTACTAAGCCACAGAGATGTTCAATCAAAATTATATTGGCTTGTTTGCGAGTTATATTGGAGTTTGGGGTTGTAATCGAAGAAACGTTAACACGATTCGGGAACACCTTTGAAACATGATGTTAATAGAACTCCAGTCGTGCCAAGTTAAGAAGGGATTTGACAGCGTATTTTGTGGCTTGCGATTGCTAGTATTACGGTTTTCTTTTAGAATCTAGTAAATTCTTTGTCTTTACTACTGCTATTAGATTTGTTCTTGACTCCACTATAATAAACAGAATCATACCTATCTACACAAGTATTCATTAAAGATTCATGGATCATAGTCGTCTACTCGTTTTTTCGTGTCGGTTATACCTAAAAGCCTTCCATAAAACTACTGGCCTACAATTTAAGAGACTGTCTATCAGTAATTATTCATCTTTTGAAATCGGAGAGTTGAGGTTCGGTTGAGATGCATTTCAAGTGCTACATTTAGGAACAACAATCCCGGGGTTAAAAAGTCGAGGTGGCGTTGAGGTGCGGGCGTAAAATCTTTCCACAAAAGTCAATTCTTCCTAGTTAACCGTAGTTCAAATTGTGTCGTCATTTGCTTTATCAAAGTTCGACATCAAGCACACAATTTTGTAACTTATGGTAAATTGGAAAGAGTATACTTTTACATGCGATTTGTAAGAGTGTCTCGACACCACCTCGACTTATCGAATCTGTGAGCATTTACTATACTACAACTAATCGAGAAATCTCGTCATATTTCAGGTGGTTCCAAAGAAATACACGACGAGCATCCTGGCGCCCATGTTCTCTCTCATCTGGGTGGTGATGTTCATTCTGTACTGGCGGATATGGCGCGAGGCGGCGTGCCACGCCAAGCGCATGCGGGCTAACACCTGCTGCCCCACCGGCGGCAACGATTGGAAAAGCATACAGGTCCGTGATATCACTTACATCTTAATTATCACTCTAGATTACAAGTTACTCTAGATTCCAGGTCCAAGAATGTGCAAAGAATATAAGAATATGCAGAAAAAACCCCTTCCAGATGTGACGTACGTGAAGAATCGCCTGCCCAGAAGTAATTGGATACGAGCGATGTCCAAAAAAATAGTGTGTAATGGCCTTAATGATTTGAAACAAAACATCGTACAATTATGATGAACCAACAGAATGGACGAGATAACGACCTATTAACCACCAAGAGTATCCTAAATGAACACGATACGGAATGAATACAAATACTAATGACGTCATTATCGCCTAAAATATACCAAATTGTTGCGTGGTCGAATCTCAATTCATTAATATCAATGTGTGGGCTTATTTGGGTCTAATTTTGATTGTTCGTATATTTCAGGTGGTGCTCCTGGTCCTTGGCTCGTTCTCGATTTGCTGGATGCCATTTGTGGTGGTCGCGTGCGCGCAAACGTTCCCCGTGATGCCTCTCCACAACCACGTGGCGTACCGGCTGACGTCATCGCTAGCCATGTCCAACTCCGGCATCAACCCGCTCATCTACGCGTGGAAGAACGCCGGCTTCCGGGCCGCTTTCGCCAAGCTGCTCCGGTGCAAGCGACCCGACACCTCAGAGTACAGGGGATCTCCCGCTCCTGAGAGGAAGCGAGGATCCGTTGCGCTCCGAGAAGGATCTCTAACTCGGTCGACGCCGCCTAGTGGCCTCACCAGCTTCGGTGGCCGACCTGCCAAGCTGGTTTACGTGGAACGGGAAACGTTGTCTGACACGTCCCGATGCCGCATTATTGAAAATGCTGGATATGTGGAATCGGAGCGCGGGGACACGAACCCCTCGTATGCGTCGGACGGGCCGACGCCCGTGCATAGGCCGTCATCAAGCCGCTCTCCGGACCTAGTGTAGTGTGTGAAAGAAACGGACAAACAGTGTACGTTTGTGGACGGGAAACGGGAAACGCTTCTAGTATTTAAAGTTGTTAGTGACAGTAGGTACCCTTTCGCATCTAGGTACCTGTTCGAATCTACGCTCAAATTTTTAAAAGCTTTATTGTTGAATTTTTATTGAGAGATTTTAATGAGTTCCCATGCCGTGATAAAATATTTTATTAAAAGGTTCTCTGTCAAATTAAATGAAGATGTTTAAATTATATTTAATGAAAGATGTTCTATGTAAAATAAAATTAAAGTAAATAATAAGTATATGATTAATAGTTGAAACCGACTTTTATTAACCCCTAGCGACATCTATCCAACACATTTGGAAACACAACACTGACTGGTGCATAAAAACTGTACAAGGAAACACAGACAGGTGGCGTTAAACTAGATATTTGGACTAAACATTATTATTTCTTCAAATCGTATAGTTTTTGATATTTAAATTGAAATAATTGTAGATTATCATGGTTTATGGTTTTAGTTTAGGGTTCAAAATCGTCTGTACTAAAAGCGTAATATGTACCGATTAAAGAATTGAAGCTGAAGCGAAAAAGACATGTTGCTATAAAATTGGACATTTACAAGTAATCATTCAATAATTTTATCCAGTACAACTAAGTACACGCAAAAACATGATAGGTACCTTTCATGTATATTGACCTCATTAATGTTTTTGTAAATAAATTATTGAAAACAGTGTTTCTTCTTTTAGGGATTTCTCCCTTTTTTAATTTACTAATATTATGTAAGGTTTAGGGACATTTCATTTTGACAGGGATTAAGGGAGTTTTGGGGGAAATCGTGTGTGGTAATCCTTTTGTTTATGGTCTTAAACTCGTAATGAATGTAACCCGTCTAGTTTTAGTTGACCTATACATTTTTGTATGACCTTATAATGGAATAACATAGGAGTTAAGTCGTATTATATAGCAGTTGTTTGTTTTTCATTCTGCATTGCAGAATAATAGTGACAAAATATTATATTATGCGCCTAAGTGAGAATAGGCATGATGACTACAATTTTTTTATTACCTCATAAAAAAAGCTGATCATCAATAGAGCCTATCAACGAAAAAAAAATTTAAAATAATTTTAAAATAAATAAGTTCTAAGTATTTTAATTTCAAGCTAGACCACAGAGTAATAGAAGCAGAGACGCGATCAAAGGATTTTTCTATAGAAGGACGCGTGATCGTGCGGAGAGGTGTAGGGCTCGCGGGAGGGGCGCTAGAGTCCGCACATGGAGCTACCATCTAGCGGAATTCAGAATAAGTTTTTGAGAAGTGCTTTATCGAAAAAAGTGGAGAACTCTTATAAACACCAGGTTTCTTACTCTCTCGTCAGATGTCGCTTTCGTAAATTCTAAAGACAAAGGTTTTAACTAGAACCACTAGTTTAAAAGCCGGAATAAACCAAAAACACATTATATAAAAATAATAAATTTAAGCAAGAATAGTTCATGTAATTTAAAAAGTGCTCTGAAACGTATTTTTTTATGGTTAACGTTAAATAAAGTGGCGCCATCTCTAGAACTAGTTAAAAACACCAAAAAACATAACAATACATACAACATAACATATTTTCTAAGTCGAACCTTAGAAAATACAAATAAAATTACTTACGAATGAAATGAGACGCCATTCATGTCATCAGAATGTTTGCCGCGATAGTTTTTACATGAAGAAATACAGCAACTCATTTTATATTCACTTTTACTAAGTAAAAACACTAAAAGTCGTACGTGTGTTTTGTAAGCCCGAATGACGGTTACGCGAGGCGAACGCTAGCAGACTGACCAAATAAGTGTGACGTCACACAATCCGTCTACAAAATCCACAGGTACGGCCGCAAGTTCCTCATCACAACTCCCTATCCTCCATGAGCTAGACAGAGAGCGCGCTATACTGAGCTATGACGTCAAGCCTCAGGCGCGGCATACAAATGCTATACTAACACGTGCTTTGCGAGAAAGGGATAGATCATCTTCTCTCTATCCCCACCTAAAACTTTAAACGCTCATATCTCAGAGATTTATCAGCCAATACATTTTATTTTTTCAGTATGTGTAATGTACTTAGTTATATTCATCACTAAGCCTGTTATATGCCATAAATTAAACATAAGCCACACGCCTATTGTGATTACATATCCAATGTTAAGTCAGCGAAAAACTGTAAAAGTAGTGCTTTGGTTTCAAATTAGGTATTTTATTATCACGCTAGATGTCACGTTTTTAAATTTTATAGAACGGATAACTAAATATAGAAATAAAGACAGTTACGAATGAAATTAGATGCCAATCGTGTCATCTGGATTTTTCCCTCGGTAATTTTTACATATAGAAACAGAGCAACTTATTTCATTTTTACTGTTACTGGGTAAAAACATTAAAAATCGTACTAGACTAGGGTAGAAGCCTTTAAAAATAATGAAAAGTGAAAAAAAATTATAATAGAATGAAACCCATTAGAAAAGGAGGGAAATATGATAAAAATGAAAGGAAAAATAATTTACGGGCGATCTGAGGTTGGGAAGGGGATGGGGGTGAGTTTTTAAGGGTAAAAAACGGTTTTTCTCGATTTCCGGCAAAACTAAAAGTCCTATCGAAAAAAGTCAAATGGAAAAGTTGTAGATAATAAAAAGATCTAAAACTTTTGTATTTACACTTTTTTCACATAACCTCAAAATTTATGTGAAAAATTCAAAAAACCAACTTTTTGGTTTTTTATTTTTATCTTATACAAAAAAAAAATTTTTTTAACGAAATTTTGTGAAAACTTACCTTTTTATGTCCCAAATACGCTGTAATTTATTTAATTAAAAATATTTATTTTTTCACCTTATTTTGAATTAATATCGAAAAAACACCCTAATTTTCAATCGAAAATTCACCCGTCAAAATATCAGCTTTTTTCAAAAAGTTGGTGTGGTTTCTGTGCGTTGAAATCTCTACTTTCCGATGGTGTAAAAAAAAAAATATGTTACTATGGTAAATCTTCTCAGAAAACGCAAAAATTAAAAAAAAACTTGAATTTGATTTTTTTTTTTTAATTATTATAAATAATTTTGAGCTATTTAATAAAATTTAGACTTTAATTACTCGAAAAACGTTAGATTACATGTGACGTTGATAACAAAAAAATTGCAAATAAAAATATACTACTATAATTAACAAACAAATAAGTTAATTAAATTAATATTTAATAAGACATCTACAATATTTGGAGAAAGTTGTCTAATTTTCTTTAAATTATATGCGTAGATGCTTATTTATAACTATTTTGAGATAAATTATATATATACCTGAGTAGATATACCTGAGTGACCTACGAAAAATTGTAGCCCATCAAAAGGTATTTCGTGGAGAAGTGGGGAAGGGGCTAGGCGGGTCTGGGTCTTACTACATACATACCTACTATTATATACTATATATTTCGTAGCAGCTGTTACAACCGCTAGCCTAACCAGTATTCGAAATACAGTACAGTATACAACATCGTTTATAAAAATACACGTGCACGCTGAGTTTCTTGAAGATAATTGTGACAAGTTTACTTAAAAAAACAATAAAACTTTTCGAATCTGCATAGGAAGGTAAATACTATCTCTATTTTTATCTGTATCAATCAACTCAACCATAAAAATCGTAATATTTTCTTTAAAAAATAGTATGCTTAACTTAACATAACCTAAAGATTGAAATTAAATGATATTTTAGTACAAGATAAAAAAATAATTATCTCCTTAATTTTGCACAAACAAATTTAGTTAATCCCATGAAAAAAAATATATTTCAAAATCTATAAAAAATATATTTAAAATATATAAAATATATATCGTAAATATATTTCTAATAAAACAAACTTTTGGCCGATTTTCATACATATTTTATACTTTTTTATAGATTTATAATATATTATTTATACATTTTGACATTGATTTCTTTCTTTATAATAATTAAAAAAAAAAACGAATTCAAGTTTTTTTTGAATTTTTGCATTTTCTGAAAAGATTTACCATAGTAACATATATTTTTTTTTCACCATCGGAAAGTAGAGATTCCAACGAACAGAAACCACACCAACTTTTTGAAAAAAGCTGATATTTTGACGGGTGTCCCCTTCCCAACCTCAGATCGCCCGTAAATTATTTTTCCTTTCATTTTTATCATATTTCCCTCCTTTTCTAATGGGTTTCATCCTATTATGATTTTTTTTGGTTTTAAAAATTATCGACCCTGGACTATACGTCTAATATGTAAGTTTGAATGACCGTTACGCGTGGCGGACGTCAGCAGACTGAGCAAATAAGTATGACGTCACACACTCCATCTGCAAAATAGGATCTGCGGCTGCAAGTCGCTCATCGCAACTCCTTATCCTCCATGGAAAAACTAAAATTGAAACTGGGAACACTGATAGATATGTAGATAGAACCCTTAATAGGGAGGGGTTGCCATAATTGCCACGCTTGGCAGGCTTGAGGAAAGGAAAATTACTATATAATGTAAGTAAATTATATTAGATTAAGCAAGACAACAAGGAGAAGAAAAAGAATTACTATGCCATTGTGATGAATATACTTAACCTAAATAAAAATAGGCCAATAAAATATTATATTTTTCTGAACCTTGATAACGGTAGTGAGAGGTTAAAGTGGTATTATTTGGACGAAGTGGATAAGGTTTTAAATGTGGACATAAATAAAACATTCAGATAAGTAAATCGATTTAGATGGTAAATGAAAAATAAACTATGAAGAAAATAAATGGCTATAATATTTTTATTTTCCTAACTTTTAAGGAGTTTCTGTCACAAGTTATCTATCGGTGAAAAGTTTGGGAAGGGCAGAGTAATTATCTATTGAGATGACTTGGACATTTTCATCCAAAAACACTAACAGTTTCTTTGGAAATTCCGCAAACACTTAGGTGAAATTTAATTAATAATTTAACTATTCCATTGATTTAGTATGAAAATGACCGAAATTCGAAGCTGCCTTAAAAGTAGAATTTAGAATGCGACTCACCTCGACACCGGTGACCCCTAGCGCCGTCACCAAGTTCGGCGTCATCCGGAACGGCACCTTCTCCGGCACACGTAGCGTCTTCCCTTTCTCGAAGCACACGTTATAGTCTATATGCACCACTTCACCAGACGTCAAGTCCACTAGCACATTGTCCAAGTGTCTATCACCTAAACCGATTATATAGCCGATCGTACTCATTACTGCTACGGAGTAACTGTAGCGGCGGAGCATCTGCCACCATTGTTCTGGGGTCACACTGCTGCACCAAAGCTCCCGCCACAGCAAGTCTCGCGGAGTCTCCTCTGACAGCTCTTGCAATACTTGCTTTAGCACCGAAACCGGCCACTCTTTTCTATTCTCCATTGACACTCCTGCCTCTTTCAGTAGAGGGTTCAGTTTTGCGTAAAACAGCTCCGAGGGACGCAGTACGTTCACGTTCTTGTTGTGTTTAGCTGATAGAATAGCGGCTTCTCGATTCTGCCAACGCTTGTACAAAGCAAACAACGGAGTCACGTTGTCCACCCAACTGATTAAGCCTGATCTAGGTCCCAAAGGTATGACGGAGTAGTGACGAGCTCTGTACGTCTGATTATCGTTGTTTTCGGAATCTCGAGCCATCATGGTATTAGTAATAGACAGCAGTTGCATGATGCGTTCGTCCAGGTGTAAATCTTCTAAACCTTTGAACAGGTAAATGTATGCTTTGCCATCGGATCCGTAGAACACCAGTTTTTTTGGTCGGGTTTTCGTGGGTAGAATAGCGACGGTATTCTCGACTGACTTGATCGTAACTCGGACGGTTCTTTGATTGGTGTGCACTCCGGGCATCGTTATCACTGTGTTGTTAAGATCGGCCAGAATCGGACTGATGTCTGACATTTTTAATATGTAAGAGGTCCTCTTGTTGACTTTCTGTTGTAGCTTTATTTGTAGCTGTTTCAAGGGAGCCCAGGACTCCTGTGGTTTTTCTGGGTTGGCCGAGTTCTTAAGTTTGTCAATAACTTCTACAATGAGCGATTGGAATTTAGCTTGAAATGAGACCTCGTGAGGTGTCTCAGGTTTGACAGAAGTGACACGGTGTAACTGTTCAAGCACGTACACGACTGGTTCAAATATTATTCTATGTTTTTCATGTATTAATTTTTCCTTTTCTTCTGCTGACAAATGTTCATTGTTTTTTACCTTAGCTATTTCAGTTTCCAATTGTGTGAGCCTCTTGCTAAAATCGGAATGATGTTGGGCTAATGTGCCGAGACACAATTCATCCCACAGCAAGTTTATTCGTTGGAGTTCTTTGACCAATAATTTCACTTGCAAAATCGTTGTAGGTGCCTGCTTGGATAGAGTTTCCACCATGTCAAGGAAACACGAATTTAGTTCGTTATTAATTACTTTGTCGCTTGCCGAATCATCCAAATCGGTGTTTTCATCTATACTTCCATCGTCGTTAGATAAGAACGATCTCGCTATAGTCAGCTCCGAGAGTTCAGTTTGTTCGTTTTCCACAGCACCCACTACTGCGGGGAATGTAATCAGATGAGGCGTGTCCTCCGCCAGTCTGCAGAGCAAGTCAGAGACACATTTACGTACGTATGTCTCTGGATGGTTCAGTCTGGAGAACAGTTGTGGGATTATCACTTTCCAAGGCTGTGTTGGTGTGTTCGCTAATCCAGATTCGAGCACTGTTTGTAACTCCATGGCGTGCTTGACGATCAAACGCAACAGCCTCAATGTGGCATTTACTACGGCATTCTCTCCGCTGTGGTTGATATAGTCCGATGCGCAAATTAATTGCAAGAATTTGAAATATGCGTCAGCGGAGAGTTCGAAATAAGAGAAAACCCGCTTTTGAGCCTGACGCCATATATCCACCAGAAGGGCGAGGTGTTCAGGGTAAGCGGTACTTAGACATGGAACAGTGCGCAACTGACTCTCGATCATTTCGGATGTATTAATTTCATTCCAGTCAATATCTTCATCATCGCAGGTAGCTTTCGTTTTAGAGAGTATCTCGCACACCGCTTCAAAATCTTGTGGAGAGCAACCGATCATAACACTTTCAATTTGCAGTTTGTCGTTTTCTGTCAGTTGCTCTCGAGTTTTAGAGCTAAATTCCACCATTTTTCGGCCCCAACGGAAACACCAAGCGGCGAAGCTGGCCCATGCTTTTGCTAGTCCTGGGCATTGGTTTACTCCGAACTGCAATAATTTCCCCACAGCCGAATCAGATAATGGGATAACATTTTCAGAGACGTTGTTGTCAACTAACCCGATTTCAGGCAGAGCTGAAACGAATTTTTTTAAAGGTAACTCATCATCTAAGACGTCATCAGTTTCATTTTGCACCCACTTGGAAAGGGTTAGTAACATTCTGGTGCCCCTTTCTCTTAACTCATAGCTTTGCTCGCCCATTGCTAATCTCTGGGAGAATCCAAGAGACACGCTCGCGCATAGATTTATCGCTCTGACTTTAGTTTCTTCCTTGGCGTACGTCAACTTACATAGTTCGGTCATAGCACTGACATTATTTAAAGTCCAAATATCCAATTCGTATGTGTTGGGCGACATGAGCAAAACGTCGCTCAGTGCATCTAAGTTATCGACATTACCCAAACACATTTGAAAAGCTGAATTGTGTTTGAAATGTTTCGACAGTTCTCTTCGTGCCATTAACAAGTTGGCATTTTTTCGGGCGCTTTTGATGACGTCGAGGCGCAGGCATTCAGCCAAGAATGTGTTCTCTTCAGTTGCATTCAGTTTCGTAAAGTAGTCGTTCCACCACGATATGCGACTAAGATTTTTTAATTCAGTGCAGTATTTGTGGTCTTTGACTGTAGATGCTTTGAAGGGATTTTGTATTGCTCTTCCGTTCTTTGTCACTTGTTGAAGTCCACGGTTTGCTAGCTGTAAAATAGCTATCTCTTTTAAGAAATGTACAGAATTACTTTGAGCGAATTCTTCTGTACTAGAATTCAGTAACTCCTCGCAATTTTTCAGGAGGTCATCGTATTTGTCGGTAAAGTCATTGTAATACATATTCACAGCTGTGCAAACTAGAGTCGATTCTATCTTATTCAGTAATCCTTGATATGAGCAAGCATTTTTTGATATTTCGTTGCTCTCGATATTTAACACATCCCAGTTGCCAAGCTGATTGCTTATATCACTGCTATTTTCGAACCCTTCCAAGGCTGTAAACGAATCCCATTGAGAATTGTATGAGTTTTGTACATCATACTCTTTCCACACTTGCATGTCTTCCCAACTTTGTATGTGTTTATAGCTTTCCATTATTTGCTCTTGAATGAATTTAGTACTTCTCGCATCTATTTGAGATGAACTAGCTTCGTCTTTTTTGTCTTCGAGACTCTTTTTAATTAAAATCTTTTTGTAGTATTCCAGGGCTAGCTCATGTCTAGAATTGGCCTGTTCCGCTGCACCCTTCAACCAAATCAGTTTCTTGTCAAAAGTTTGTTTAATCCAGACGTAAAGGCCATGCAATACTTCAGGTTCTTCAAACTTTATCAATGCTCGAGCTACGCTCATTGTAATAGCTTCGACGTCAATATTAGTATTTGAATTTGAAGCAGTTTGTAAGATCAGTAGCGAGTGATAAATAGCGGCTCCGAAATGTCCACCATACAAGCCGACTGCTAAGGCCGCAGGGCGCACTCTAGTCAACCACTCTCGACAAGTTGGCCAGTTCGTGTGGAAGAAAGTTCGCACCGGTTTGCCGACTGCTGGAAGCACGGTAGCAGTGCCGTCCGCCGCGTTGTAGATGTATTTCTCTAAGAACATCATAAATTCGGTGATCCGCCGAGCTCTCGTTTGTTCAGCTGCTATAATATCCACGACTTTCTGTTTATCGGAGCCCACGTATTTAGTGTCCAATGACGACGTTTCTCTTGCGACACCTTTCAAAGCCCCTTCTATCTTCATGAAAGTCTCCTGAGGCTTTCCCAGAGAGGTTCTGAGTTTCAATGCGACAGTTGTATGAGCCAATTCCGATAATGCCCATCCGACGCACACGGAAGAGAAATTCGAAGCGCACTGACGAAAAAACAGCAGATTCTTTTCATCATCAGAAGACTGTATCGGCCAAGAATTCAAAAATGCATCGGTCATGAGTTTCTTGTCATCATGCACCAATTGAATGAGACAATTTACTATCATTTTAAAGTGTTCATTTGATAGATTGGAAAATGAGCCTCGCATTAAGTATTCTTTAAAAGAATTCGCCTTAGTATCGCTGTTCAATATGCGCAGGCTAGTCCTGCGGCTGGTAAATGTCTTCACCAGTTGATTGTCCAGTTCCAACTGCACAACATCCCACGGCAGCTCAAACAGCACTTCTTTACACACATCAGACACTGCTTTATCTTGATTATCCAGATGCAAAATACACAGAACGACTATTGTCTTGAGTATGATCACACTCCATTGCAAATTTTGGTTCTTCAATAAATTCTTGCAATTTTTCATTACCAGCAGCACTATACTGTTATCGAAACTGTGTGCCAGGTCCAGCATATTTGTCACCAGCACCAGGAAAACTTTTGACATGCTCACCATGTGGAGGTATTTGTCTAGATGTGTGAATATGTCCGATGCCCAGTGCAGGGCCAGTAATAATGTCTCCTTGGGTATGTCTTCATCAAATATCATGCTGAGTGCATTTAAAATGACAGCAAGATGTCCCGACGTGGGGCTGGAGCCTGCTCCTTCACCAATACTAAGATTAGAGAGTCCAAATATGTCACTAGCTCTTTGCTGAGCATTAGTGACTAGGTCACTGGATGCCACGAAGTGGTTGTTTTTCTTGCAATGAGAATAGAGCAAGTACAGCACAGAAAACTGTAGCGCTGGAGCTTTTCGCGACAGGTTAGCATTGTGGGGACACATCCTAATGGCCAGCAGTTCTAGAATACTTGGTTGCAAAGCCCACATACCAATGATGGAATTACTAGCGTTCGCTAGCTCAGATAAACATTGCAAATAAAATATGACATTCTTCTCAGCATCACTTTTGGTAACATTTTCAACATACTCCGGGTTGATTATGTGTGCATCTGGTACTAAAGCAGAAAATGAGTTTTGAATGTCTATAAGAACATACTTATAAGTTTCCTGTAAAAGTGGTATGTTCTTCAGGTTAAGCAGGTTGCTGTAAACTGAAAGCACACTCTGTTGGATCTTAGAACTTTCAGAGTATCGCAAGGGGCGCATCAGCGACTCCGGACCTATGGTCTGACTTATGAACTCTATAGGTAGATTGGCAGCTATCTCTTTTATGGTGACAGATATCAAGTCAATCACACTCAGGCATATGCTTTCATCAGCTTGCAGGAAGCTTGTCATTTCCATCAATATCAAGGAAAACAACATCGGCATACAAGATGTTGCTTTTGATTGCAAATGTTTCAACAGCAAGCAAACACATTCATTACCTGCTAGTATCAGGTCATAGTCAATTTCGTCCTTCATTGCATTTGTCAGAACTTGGAGAATTTTGGTGATTGCTTCAGTTAGAAAGGACCAGGACACAACTTGTGAAACAGTGGGGCTCAGGAGGGACCCCAAACTCTTCACAACTGTGTTAAATACATTCAAGAATGATGTAATTTTCTGCATGCAATCTTCGTGAGACGAAGGCTCATCTTTCTCACTGTTTTCCGAATCTAAGTCGTTGGCATAAGCCACCATGTCTTCCACGAACTGGTTCAGCAAGTTCACAGAAAATCCTACATCAGCTTGCCAATGACGGCTCAATTTTAACATAGATTGCAGGGCAAAATTCTTTATCTTCTTAGTTTGGGCATTGTCAACATGCCACCCAACCAGTATGTCCACTGTGTCTACAAAATGGTTGGCAAAATGTTCAGGGTAAGAGTTAGACATCACAATCATGGCATTTATAGCAGCCATGAAGACTTCAGCAGAGTCAGTGGTTTCAATTATACCTTGTAGCTTGTTAAGCGTCATTTCTGCGAATTCTGTCAAATTAGGGGTCTGTAAATCTAACTGAAAAGTTTCAGTGAAGGAGAGAGTCAATAGATGTTTTATAGAAGCATTGTGTACTGCAAAATTAGATGTAATCCAATCCATATGCTTTCTAAAGTCCGGCCCCATCACATAGCCTATTCTTCCTAGCACTACTGCTGCTCCTTCCTTTGTCTCCGGGCCTGGGCCATCATACAACACATCAAGTAGTGATTCCACTAAAATATCATAAGCTCGGCGTATGTAACGCGCGTTGTCTGGTAGCATGACGGCGTCTTGAAGCTTGCCACATATCACTAGCGACTTATCGATGTCCACCTCGGCACACAGCCGCCGCAGCAGCTTCGATATGCGCGGGTCTTCAGGTAGGTTGACGACGATGTCTGATCGCTCGTAGAATTTGTTAGAGGCGGTTCCTTGAGACCAGGAGTCGTTGTGTGACTGGGCTAACGGTTCGTGATATTTATAGGAATTGTCCAGGGCGTCGCGGTCCCCGCGGGGCGGGAAACCGCCTCGACCCCTGCCGCTGCCGCGGCCGCCGCGTGTCGACCGGAACTCGGACACGCGGCCGCGAGACCGGAACCGCGAATCCCTGGTGGGTCCTCCGAACGACGAGGATGCATTGTACGAGCTAACATAACCTCTGACCTTCTCATCCGTTGTGTTTTCGTGACCGATTTCTTCCCGTTCTAGACTATCGGAATTCTCCGGTCCTTTGAGGTTTTTTACTCTGTTATTTGCAGTAGTTGATAACATCACTAGAGTTCTTGCCTAATACGCAAATATTATCACACATGGCCGTAAAATTACGACAAAATACGAAACAAAACAGATTACTCCGCCAACAGACTGGACTGGACTTTATTTTATGACACAAATAACATGAGAGAGATGTCAATCAAACTGACGCTGACGGTGACGTTTCACAATTTAAGGAATAAAAAAATCTATGGATTCGACTACACAGCTTCCTTGATTCTGTGGTGCCACACTTAGAGCAAATACCGGTGGAGATGCGAGAGACGACTATGAGCGGCCGTACGATCGAGCCATCTAAAAAAAACTATCTGAAAAAAAAACGGTTTTTCGCGCAATGCCGAAATCAAAAAACTAAGGCTGACAGAAACATTTCAACAATAAATGTCAACACGAAAAGGAAAAGAGTTGTTTCCAAAACTCCAAAGAAGCTCTGACTAAAATTGCTACGACTCTACTATCTAGTAAAGTGAAGTCGTGACTGTATGTATGACTTTGACTTGTTGACTCATTTGACTAGAAATTCATGAAAACCTTGAAATATTAAAATACTTGACACTAGCAAATGCACAAAGTGCGACGCCATACATAATCCTCTTAGGAAAGAAAAAAGAAAGACATGAAAACAGCATGAAAAGTATTTTTTATGTTTTTTTTTGCATAACCTCACTTTTATTTCGATCAAAATCAAAACATGTTCGTGTTGTTACTAAACTAAATTAATTGATATATATGTTAGTTTTGAATGGGAATTGAACGTATTTAAGCTCTCTTAACTTATAATTCATAATGAAAACTGCTAAGCGTACACAAGATTTCATAGGTAAAAACAATTGTTTTTGATCTTCATTGTTCATGTTCTGGTAATGTATTTTAACCTGTCGTCAGATTGCATTTGTAACTAACGTCGTAAAATTATTTCAGCCTTGGAGCTAAGATTAAGTGAAGACTCAAAAGCGCCCCATATAATTTATTTCAAGGAACACTCTGTCAGAGATCACACTAAGGACAAGCCTTCTGGAAGAACTTTGTTTATCATCAACATACCGCCTTATGCAGATGAACAAGGTATTGCTAATGCATTCAGCGAAGCAGGTAAAGTCGAAACAGTCCAGCTTTGCCTGAAACCTAACGCCACAGACACGAAAACAGACAAATTCCTCCTAGAACCACATAAACCAGCTTTCAAAGTAGCTTATGTAGTCTTCAGTAAAGTTGTAGAACTAGATAAGGCTCTAAAATTAACTGAACTCCGACCGATGAACTCAGGAGAGCATCAGATTAAACTTGGTATGATGAAATGGATGGAAGAGTATAACAACTCAATATTATTACCCAAAACATTGAAAGAAAAGGTGGAGAAATTCATGAAGACATTTGATGAGGCAGCTAAGAAAGCAGATGACAAAGAGAAACAATTAGAACAAGAAGATGATGAAGGATGGGTAACAGTGACAAAAAGGGGAAAAGTTCAGAGTTTTGCCCGATCAGAGAAAGTTGAAAACAAAATAATGCAAAAAGAGGAAAAGAACAAGAAGAGGAAAGAATTGAAAAACTTTTACACTTTCCAAATTAGAGAATCTAAAATGAAACATGTAGTAGCACTGCGCCAGAAGTTCGAAGAAGACAAGAAGAAAATAGCCCAGATCAAACAAAGCCGTAGGTTTAAGCCTTTTTAGAATAAAAGATATTTTAACTTATCAACAACTTTTATTTACATTTACAATCATTATAATATTCTGTACACAATTTACACTAATGTTCTTGGCTTGTACTTATTTAAGGAGATGCATACTAAGATCTTGAGATCTAGGTTCTTGAGTGGCGACCGCAAACCGGAAGACGCAGCGTAGGAAGGCCTCCCACTAGGTGGACCAACGACATTGTAAAACTCGCGGGCAACCGGTGGATGCAAATGGCAGGTTGTCGTACAGTGTGGCGGTCTAAGGGGGAGGCCTTCATTCAGCAGTGGACGTCTCCGGGCTGATGATGATACTAAGATCAAACCTAATGGCCTTAACATATGCAGTGGAGTGGCCGTGTGTCCATTGCTCACCAGATTCCCTCTTAATGCACTAGTACACTTTAGTTTAATGTATACTGTATGTCACTGGTGTCTGTAGTCAAACTATTCACTGAACACTCATTCGTCACATCTGTTGGTGTGTCTTGATGATGATCCGTAGCAACCTGTTTTCCGGTAACGTGTCCAGTGATGCCAGCAAGCTGTTGATGTTGCCATATACGCAGCCATTCGCTAGAGCTACTTGGACAGCTTGGCCAATTCGGTCTAGGCATTTCTGAGAACAAAGAAATATTGTTATTTTTATACACATTCCCAAGTATTATATTATGATAACGGCATAACCTTACCTGTAACCTCTCATCAGTAGTAAGTTTTGCTCCCTTCTTGAGTATGCTGTGTGCATAGGCCTGCACCACTGGAGTCATTGCGGCGAGATGCTGCGCGTTCACTGCCGTCGGAGGCCCATGGGTCCTAATAAAATACATCATCATCATCATCAGCCCGGAGACGTCCACTGCTGAAAGAAAGCCTCCCCATTAGACCGCCACACTGTACGACAACCTGCCATTTGTATGCACCGGTTGCCCACGACTTTTACAATGTCGTCGGTCCACCTATATAATTATAGTGGGAGGCCGCGCCTACGCTGGCGTCTTCCGGTTCGCGGTCGCCACTCAAGAACCTTTCTTCCCCAGACACAACGCACAGCACATATTGTGTCCATCGGCACAGCCGATTGCAGAAAGAAAAACAAATAGCAAAAAATATATTTTCCCATTAAAGTCGTATTAAAGGACAATTTATTAGGTGAAATGTGTGTAAGAAATCTTAAAGCCTAGGTGAAATCTTAGATGAAATGTGTGTAAGAAATCTTAAAGCCTAGTTAAGATTTCTTACACACACCTAATTTCACCTAATAAGTAGTCCTTTAATGCGACTTTAATGGTTTTTTTTATCTACTATTGTTATGTCTATTTAGATATAGATATATATAGGGTGTAGAAATAAAACGCTCAAAATGCCATTTTGCAACAGATTAAAATTGATCTAATTACGATGCAATGTGGTTAGGTTTCCCACGCATCTATTTAAATTGTCTTTTTGAGTTTTCTCAGATTAAAAACATGTATATTGGTAGAATTATCATTAAGCGCATTTGCACTTAATGCCGGCTAGCGCAGCCCGTCACATTTCCGTTCTATTCAGTGGCTAGCACAGATATGTATAAACCTGCGGCCAGCTCGCAGGCTGTGCAGGACTCCTAGATGCAGCTTGATGTAGAGCTCAGTTTCCGTCAATGGCTTGTGTGTCACTTGTTTAATGATCGACGCCTGGCGCTCTGCTTCACTCTCTAGTTTGATCTTCTTGAATGGCACAGTGACTTCTACCATTTCTGATTCTGTAATCACAAAAATTGTTTAGGTGCAATTCTAGGCCTCAGTAGTGGTATTCTAGTTTTCCTAAACGTATAATTATATTTTCCCAAAATAACTTTGAAAACTATTACACAAGGACTGTCTTTGTTGTAATAGAGAAGACTATCTTTATGTATTTGGAATATCTATATGAAATGCAGTACAACCACGAATTTAGAACAAAGTATCTGTCATCAGGAGTTGCATGTAACCTTAGCCTTTACATACATCATTATATTTTTATTTATTTGTTTAATGATAGGCGAGCAGCATATGCTGATGTGCCTATATCAAACAGTGTTGAATTTCAGTATCTGTCTGTTAAATCTATCCTCAGCTTTTATTGACCATTTATACCATTTAAACTGTTCTTAAATGCGTTTCAGGATTTGGATGAAATTGTATCCTCAGGCAACCTGTTCCAATTATAAACGACTCTATTGCCGAGGATTCAATTGTAAATATATAAAATAGGTATTACTGTATACAGGGTTACTGGTAACTCGACATATTCCCAGCGGGAGCAGATAGGGGGGCTAATAAAACAGTAAAAAATATTTCCTCGTAAGGGTGATGAAAACAGTCGTATAAAACTCTTGTGCTATGTTAGTCATTACACTCTCGGCTTCCTTATCACACAATACCGCCTCTAGTGTAATGACCAAAATAGCACACTTGTAATAATGTACTATTAGATAAGTTTTACCTTCCTCTACCATAAGTGGTGCAAGTGCACACCAGTGTATCAATCCTGCCAAGGGTGTAACAGCCGCCATGGGGATCGCACCACTTGGCAATGCAGCCGGGTTCAGCTGTGCCGACATGCACAATGTAGGGTTTGTGTATACCTGACAAATAAGGGCATAATAATGATTAATATCAAATCCATAATTCCACTTACAAAATATAGTCAAGTAATTTTAAGTTATACATATATAGGTATATCTTGGTGCACCAGAGATGGGAAGAGATCAAGGGGACGACCACAGAGAAGGTGGGAAGACGACCTACCAAAAGGGTGGTGAAGAATAGCCAGAGATGAAAAGGGGTCTTCAACCAGTGTGTGTTGCCAGTGATGACATATGGAACTGAAACGTGGTCTTTAACTGCTGGCCTTTTGGAGAGGCTCAGAGTCGCACAACAGGCAATGGAGAGAGCTATGGTCGGAGTTACTTTGCGCGATAAAATCCGGAACGAGGATATTCGCCAAAGAACCAAAGTCACCGACATAGCTCGCAGGGTTTGCAAGTTGAAGTGGCAATGGGCAGGCCACATCGCTCGAAGAACTGATAACCGATGGGGAAGAAAGGTTCTTGAGTGGCGACCGCGAACCGGAAGACGCAACGTAGGAAGGCCTCCCACTAGGTGGACCGACGACATTGTAAAAGTCGCGGGCGACCGGTGGATGCAAATGGCAGGTTGTCGTACAGTGTGGCGGTCTAAGGGGGAGGCCTTCTCCAGAGAAGTGGACGTCTCCAGGCTGATGATGATGAAAAGGAGTGGCGACTTTTAGAGGAGGCCTATGTCCAGAGAGGACAACCTGATGGCAAAACTAGTGCTGCTCTTACAGATTAATAAAAGAAGTACTAAATAATGTATAATATAAATTAGTACCTAATACTGTAGTAGTTAGTGATAATGACAGTGTATAAAGGCTATTTTTATTTAATTTTGTGTATTTAAATTTAAGTTGCTATAAGCTGAGTGGCCAGCCCTAATCTCAGTGTTACCTGAAAGCTGGTGTGATGGCTTGATAGTGAGTAGCTGTTACAGGACAAACAATATTATAAGGTAATACAACGGTAATAAAATAGGGAGGATAAAATATAGAATAAACAAAAATTTTTTTTACTTACCCATGAAGTGACCACTTCCAGCAAATTTTTAGGTGGTAACTTTTTATTGGCCTGAGCATCGTGCATGTACAGTTCAGTTACAGCTGTGATAAAATTTGACACAAACTGTGGGGCTGTGGTGGCGAGTGACCGGAGACCAGCCTGGTTTGATGTATTTAGGTAGAAGTGGTCGCGGATGATATTCTCAGCCAGTTGGAGAGACTGTGCCGAGGAGCAGCCCATTTGCTGTAGCCACACTCCTACTGCTAGCAGAACCTGAATAATTTCATTATTGAATAATCAGTTTATTTATTTATTTAGTGAACATACAAAACAGAATGTAATAACATTAGACTAAAATTTTAAATACATATTGCAGATCTGTATTACACAAAACTATTTATGTCTAGGTGCATTAAAATATCGGAATTAAATAGTCACTAGACCTACACCTACAGATTACTATCTTTTTTCAAATAAGATTTCTTGTAATAAATTTTCTTGGGTACTGTAAATTCCCACAGATTCCCTCAATACAGGCTTAGAACTAATTGTGGGGCTAAGGGTGGACATATGAATTAATGGTAAAATGGTCTTATGCCCACCTGATGCACAAACATAGGAATACAGCTACAGGAGTCTTTAATTAGTATCACCTATTCTACTGCACATATTATTATTAAAACAGTGTCTTAATAATAATAATAATAGGACTTCATATTTTTATTATCATAACCTGTTCAACCTTTTCATCTCCACATACAGAAGTTCCAATGAAGAATTGATGTACTTATGCTAGGGCTTCACCTGTGTGTAATACCATTATTTAGCTCGGTATTTGATACAGTACTCAGATATGGCCTGGTGTTAGCACACTAATAGGCTAGTGGCATGATTAACGTCGTTAGACGTTATATTCTAAGTCAAATGATAGTGCGGCCACCCATGTAACCCATTGTATAATGCATCATTTCTTGCACATGAATTATTTCGATAACTGTCGAAAGCGTCACACAGGTGAAGCCCTAGTATTTATATCTCACAATAATCTCGAACTTCTTGTGCTTGTGGTGAAGAAAAGGTTAATTTTACAAACAAAGCTACTATTTAGTTAGAACTTCAATTTTAGACTTTTTAAGAAGATGCGAATTACTTACAGGTGTGCTAGAAGCCGACACTGCCATGCTAGCAAGAATGCTCAAAATCTTCAACCGTCTCAAACCTTCCATGCCCCCAAAAAGTGACAGGAATACCGTATTCTTTGTGATTTCATTCGCACATGACGCAAGGTAGTCACAGAGCACATCTATGAGCTGCAACTCCTGGAGAGGAGTCAGGCCCGACCCCCGGCGTCCACCGCGACGGTCCGTCTCATAAAACACGAACTCAGCAATGATGTCCATAGCTACATCGAGCTGTTTGCTTGATGGGGCTCCACGCCCGACCAGCAGTTGCTCTAAACGAACGAAAGTGTAATGAGTAGGTACGCTGTATAGGTATTACGAATAATGTGTAGTTCTGTGCAGTTGATAAATGTTGGTCTTACCGGTCCTGATGAGAGCTTCTTTGGCACACATGGGAAAGTCATATTTGCGTAAAGTGTGCTTCAGATCTGTTAGGGACATTTTATTGTTATTATCGTTTAAATTATATGATTACTTTGATAATATTTAACAATACTGTGGGTATTTGTACTTGCCAAACAAAACTTGGCCTGAAGGCAAAACCCAAAAAGTCAAAGTCAACAAAAACAAATGAATCCTTATTATCAATTTTTTTTAATTTATTCTTTGACCACAGCACGTCTGTGCATTGTGCCAGTACTCAAGTTTTCAAGTTTACTTTTTTAAAACGGGGAAACGGAATCTTATCAAAACCCCAAATGAATACGATACCAATGATAACTACAGTTTTTTTTGCGAGTCGACGATTAAAAATAGTGCCATTTTACATACACAAATGTAATGAAACATGTATTTCCGTGTTGTTTTCAAAACTCCGTGAAAGCCACAACTAGGGCATCACTTGGACTGGACTGGACTCTGACAAATTTTGTGTGACTGGCTATGAATAAACGACTTATTTTACTTGTTAGTTTAGAATAATTGAAGCAGACATAATTTTTTATTGACACTGGCAGAAAGCAAAAAGTGTGATGACAATAACGAAAAAAAAAATACTTTTTCTTTCGTCAAGTGTATGTCAATAATAAAGTAATTGTCAATGTCAAGCAGCATTGCCAACTAGTTGTCAAGTCAGCTACTTTTTTGCTAAATCTAGCTATTTTGGCACCTCCGTCAGCTACAATTAAAAAAAAAATGTAGGCAAAAGATTTAGTTACTTTTTCCAGCCACTTTTCAACATAGCGACTCTAATCGAACATTCACACGTTTTTAAGTCATATAAAACCTAAAGGCATGTGACGTTTTGGCCTAGTTCATAAAATGAGCTATAGCTATGAGAAATTCGTACCACTAAGCCACCTGCTTATTGGAAATGTCCTAAGCCTTTATGGGTACATGTGCCTGATTTTGAGTTTTCTTTTTGATCTGTGGCAGTCCAGTTTGCCAATATTAGCGTGTCATGGTGCGGAGGCGGCATTTTTACATAGTCGTTGAGGACAATAGCAATAATACAGAGAAAGTGGCATGCGGCTAGCTTGTATTAGTTAAAACACGTTGTAATTTTAATGTAGGGTTTTTTAGAAATATTTATTGTATAACTTTGGCTACTTCTAGCTATTTCTTAGGGTAATTGATGATCTCGCTACTGTCTGCAAAACATCTAGCTACAATGATGTTGATTGTTGTTACAGTTGGTAATACTTGTCAACTCACGTCTTTTTACGTAGATCTACGTACCTACTTTAGGCTTTTCTTACAAAACAGAACTGAACAGTCAGGGAGGGTTCAATTAAAGATGTGTGTGTTGTATTGACAGTTTCCTGCTCAATTTATTCGAATACAATATTATGGAAATAAGATAGTATTTACTTTAATGAAAATGAATCATTGAAATAACTTGCAAACACTCGTCAAAAAAGTCCGTAGATCTACGAACTTTTCCCAAAACGCAATGTCTCGCTAAATCTACGAATTTTCTATTCTGGCCTACGACCTTTTTTTAATCTGATTTGGCAGCACTGATGTCATTGTCGTATACATGCATGGACGTACTAAACAAATATACATGTGTAAAACAAATAGCAGGTTTTGTCCTTCAGACTAGCAAGATCGTAAATTTGTATCTGAATCTGGTCACACTGACTTGCGTGGTTGCGTAGGGGTTGCTTTGATAAATTTTGTTTTGTATTCCTAACAATTTTCGCGTTTTCTCAGCAAAATGGAAGTTTTATTGGCAAATGTAGATCATATTAAATTCGACATAGATTATGCATTGGAAGAACAATATGGGGCTCTACCTCTACCATTTCCCGGCATGGACAGTATGTAAATTCTCTTCATAATTTTAGAGCTTCTTCGAATCCCTTCATTGAATTGAATCACCGCGAGTTTCAGTTTCTTCTGGCACGTCATAGATAGACCTCTTAGCTGATAATTTATTTTCTTATCATATTTGTTTAGAGTCGACAGCAGCAGTGTGCGAGTTCTACTCGCAGGCCGGAGGTCGAAACTGCGTGAATGGACCTCAGTGTCCGTACAGGCACGTTCGGGGCGACCGCACAGTCGTGTGCAAGCATTGGCTCCGAGGACTCTGCAAAAAAGGCGACCAGTGCGAGTTTCTCCACGAGTATGACATGTCAAAGATGCCCGAATGTTACTTCTATGCTAGATTCAATGCCTGTCACAATAAGGAATGTCCATTTTTGCATATAGACCCTGAAAGCAAGATCAAGGATTGTCCGTGGTAAGTCTTGGTCTATAGAAAGTCATATCTAAATCCTATTTTTTCAGTGCACATAATAGAACAGGTTACACAGATATGTTTACTAATCAAAATTATTAGATGCATTTAGTTGTATGTTTTTACTGATCTATGGGCTATGTTGGATCTCTGTATGTCCTAAAACTGCATTCAGAACCACCGGATGGCGTGCAGGAGTGGTCCAGCTCTCGGTTCCAAGGTCCCTGCTAAGCGTGGCAACCCCACCCTATTAAGGGAGAGGCCTTTGTCCAGCAGTGGAGGTCTTCTGGCTGATGATGTTGGGTAACGTAGCTGAAATAAGGTCATTGTACTCATCATTGTGAACAACAGTTACTCAGCGGCATAGCCTGGGTTGGAGTTGCCTGGAGGCAGGCAAATTTTGCTGGCCTCTTTAGTTGATACTTATGGTTGCATGTGATAAGATGTTGTCACTATTAAATGTAAAAAATATTAGGTCTACAATGTGGTTGATTCTGATGGTTTTAGTTGACAGTTCTAAACTAACTAAAGTATTGCTGTCCTTAGCTAACATGCCTAGTAAAAAAGTGACAGCAATATTTTAATTAATTTAGAACTGTCAACTAAAACAGTCAGAATCGACCACAGTGTGAATGAATCTAATAATCAGAATATTTTTTTTGCATTGTTTGAAATAAATAAGATTAAAAATAAATAACATTTAGATTTTCAGCGTATCATATTCTCTATAAAAGCAAAAAAAAACTTGTAAAAATTATTTCGATACGCCAATTAGTTTCCGAGATACATCAAAATAAACAACCGACACAAATTTCCGCAGGCTAGCCCTCGCCGCGTCATCATACAATTCGCACAATTTGTCGCACGCTGGCCTTGTACGGTTCACTGCGAACCATTACCTTCAACAGTGATTCACTACTACTTCATTTAAATATTCCAAGGTCATATTTGCTTAATTGATTTTTTTACTGATTGTCCATCAGCAAATAATGCCAATCATACCTGAATATTATTGTTTTCTAATTTGCAAGAACCGCCATACTAAGTCTCGTAACTTGACTGCTATCCATATAATTGTTTATGTAAGTTTGAATAATTTGGCAGGTATGATCGTGGTTTCTGCCGTCACGGCCCGCACTGCCGGCACCGGCACGTGCGTCGCGTGCTCTGCATGAACTATCTTTCCGGGTTCTGTCCCGACGGATCGGCCTGCAAGTACATGCACCCTCGCTTTGAACTACCCGCGCCTCCAGAACAGACGAAAGATGCTAAGAGATTACCTGTTTGTCATTACTGTGGAGAGGTTGGACATAAAGCGTCTTCCTGTCACAAGATTCCTCCTGAGGTAATATTTAGTATTAACACACCTGGGACACGCCCAACAGCCACAAAACGCCGCCCTCGAGCCGAGCTGCATCCTCGAGTTTGATACATTATTACTATAAGCTCGCCGTAGACGGTAGAAGTGACTCGCGCGCTTTCGAAAATCGCTTCTAGCTGAAGATGGCGGCGTTTTGTACCTCTGGCGAGTTCCCGTGTACACTTAATGAAAGTAAAATTTTATTTGTGATAATATAGATCTAGAATAGAGACCGTAGAATCTAGTAAAAAAAATACATCTCCAGATATCTTGCGATGTTTTCTCTACGCAGTAGAATCTTGTAATTGATAGATTCACTGTCCCTATTTCTTAACATCAGAAAAGTGGGTGTTGTCAAACACAAACCTATTCCTAAAAGAAACACAATTTGAATAGCTATACATTAAAAGGGAGAAAATAATAGACAAATAAAATAAATAAATATGGTGGACATTCACACCATCTAGCCCTAAACTAAGAAAAGGTTGTACTATGGAAACCAAAAAGCTAATAGAATACTCATTTTTTTTTGTAAACATAGACTAACCATCTTATACATAAACACTAAAACGTATATCAAACCTATTTTAGTTAAAAAAGTGTTTTGTCAATTTCCTTCGCATTACAAATGGAGATTGAAAAATGAAGACAAAACGCTTATTAACTAAAATAGGTTCAAAATATGTTTTAGCATTTTATGCATAAGACGGTAATCCTTTAACAAAACTGTGTGACTGTTGACACTCACCTAAAGTCACTCTTTATGCTGTTATCATATTTATTCATGATTGTAATTTGTATTGTGTGCTTATAAAATAAAATACAGTAAAATAATTAAATAAATGTTAACAATAATTACAACTTCACACTTCGGAATTCCAGCAAAGAGAAGCAGCTCAGAGACAAGAGGAGGCCCGACTACGCGCGCTAGGCTACGTGAAGCCAGCGAGCGAGGTAGAAGGCGATACAACCACCACACCCCGCCTCCAGCGCCTTCAACACAAGCCTCTGGAGGAAGTCACATGCTACAAGTGTGGCAATAAAGGACACTACGCTAATAAGTGCCCGAAAGGACACCTCGCCTTCCTGTCCAGTCAAGCCGGACAAAACAATCACCAGTTTAAGAAACCAAACCCTCCTAATATGCCAACTAACTAAGAAATGAAAGTTAAAGGACAAAGTGCTAAAATATATTGGAGAACGGTATTATAAGGCCCTCCATAAATAATGTGTTTTGGATCTAGATGTTATGAAAGTGTAATGACTAAAGCCTCAAGCAAACTATCCGATATGTCCCTAAAGTCATCATCATCATCAGCCCAGACCCGTCCACTGCTGAACGAAGGCCGCCCCCTTCCTGCCATTTGCATCCACCGTTTGCCCGCGACTTTTACAATGTCCCTGGTCCACCTATATAGGTCTTCCACTATATATATATATACATTGTAATATATATATATAGTGGGAGGCCGCGCCTACGCTGCGTAGGACGGTTCGCGGTTGCCACGAGAGAACCTTTCTTCCCCATCGGTTGTCAGTTCTTCGAGCGATGTGTCCTGCCCACAGCCACTTCAACTTGCAAACCTTGCGAGCTATGTCGGTCTCTTTGGTTCTTAGGTGAATATCCTCGTTCCGGGTTTTATCGCGCAAAGTAACTCCGTGCATAGCTCTTTCCATTGCCCGTTGCGTGACATTGACATTGCCAGTTCCATATGTCATCACTGGCAACACACACTGGTTGAAGACCCTTGTCGTCAGTCACTACGGGATTTTGGACGAGAAGATATTACGCAATGTCCCAAACGATGCCCATCCGAGTTGGATTCTTCGGGCGACCTCTATGCTGAAGTTGGACCTACCTAACGGAACTATCTGTCAGAGGACGTGGTCTCATCAAAATCCTTAAATGTATTTGAGAAAAGTCTGGATAAATGGATAAAAAAGGAGGAGATAGACTTAACAGATACAAAACCGATAGGAGCTGATAGGCCGCCGCCTGCGCGCAGCGGTTTGCGAACAACGCGCTCCACTCACGGAGCGTGTCGAGTCAGCATCGGCAAATATTCTCGTCGAAAATTTGTTGACGCGCCGTGTATGGTACGCGTCGGTGTTGGTCGATGACGGAACGGTGGTGGGAATAGTGTCATAGTTTTCAATACAGAGATTTCCGTTTCAATACAAAGATTTCACGTTCCCTCGGTCACGGTGTTGTACGGCATGTGGTAATTCGTTACATGAAATAGTGATAATAGGATTGTTTTATAACATAAGAAGAAAAATAATAAAGGTTTTTTAAAATTAAAATTAGCATTTTTATTTTTTTAATATATTTTATATATTTGTTTTTTTTTATGTTGGCATATTTGACACTTTTTAAAGCATTTATGCATGCATATGTTGGCCTTTTGTTAGTGCATATAATCCGATGTCTAGTGATAGTATACTATCAGACGACTGTGAAGAACTGATAACAATGATGAATGAATACAATGACCTTTCGCCTTAGTATTTGTTCCGCGTAACCCTGTATATTTGCTCGGAAATCTACGTAGAAAAACATGTAACATCATTATAAGAATGACGTATGTTTAGACCTCCCCGAGTAAATACTATTATTTGGTCTACTAACACATTGGAACAGAAAAACATCACAGTACACAGCGCAGTCATATACCTATGCAATGTACTATTACACACTCTTGGTAAAATTAGGTCACGTTTGATTGGGATGCGAAATAACCTTGAATAATATATTATTTTGGAGCCATGGGCTGCCAAGGGGGAGCAGAGAGAGGCAGCTGATAGAGATCCAAAAAAAAACCAAAAGGGTTCTTCACCGATTTTGGGCCTGTCCTACCGATTTTTGAAAATAGGTACCTGGAAAAATTACAAATCTACCAATTTTAGAGGGCAAAAATCTACTGATTTTGTATTTTCTCTTTCGAGAAATACTAGCACGCTGTTCTCGCGTCTATTATGCCTTCGTGCGTCCCCCATATTAATCAACTTGCCCCCCCCGGACTGGACCATCGGCTAGCGACGCCCTTGATTGGAGCTATGTTTTTTTATTATTTCAATTATAGTAAAAATTGTTTGTTTCGACGAACGATAATACAATTTAAAAAAAAACAACCGACTTCAACTTCGAATATCTGGATGACATCTTCATTTTTTCTAGTAATTTTGATTTAAAAACCAAACTACTGAACCGAATTCGATAAAATTTATATGGGACCACTCTGAGGTATTACCTACCAAAATTAAAAAGAATCATCAAAATCAGTTCATAATTGGCGAAGTAATCGCGTAACATACATACAAAAAAAAACATAGTCGAATGAGAACCTCCTTTTTTGAATTCGGTGGAAAAGGATGCCAACTGATTGTACCGATGTTTTAATAATTCTTTTTCGCGCCATCTATTCAGTGAGACCCGAACTAACTATTCGTATGTTGGGTGGGATGTGTATTGTAGCGTCCACTACCACGCACGAGTATTTTAGTGCATCAAATTACCGCTATGCGTCGCTTCTCAATAAATAACTATTTTCTGAATCGCGATGACGAAATTTTCCAACAAAACATGAGCCAAATACAACGTGTCTTTCAAGTCATACTTACCTGGCGTAGGGGACACCGTGATCAAAAAGGCGGTTCCCCCAGAGCGAGGCCCTTCCATTGCACTGCGGTTGGGTTGACCTCTGCGATTATCCCTAATGTGGTTGTGGATAACTCGGACGCGTAATTTTTGGTAGTGGGGACTGCGTACGCGCTGTCCCCTTCTAAGTCAACGTTATGGAATTAATTTAAATATTAAATTTAAAAATTAATCTAATATTAAATTAGTAGTCTATAGAAATTCTGTGGAACAGCTGATTTTTATATTATACCATTGGTATTATAGGTACTATATTATATCGGTATTATATTATAGGCTAGAAGGAAATTTTTAAGTGGTTACAAGTTGGCGACCCTGGCCACTGTTTTTTTTAATGGCTTCTGCCCTATTTCGTGACGAGTTACTTTGCCAGGAACAGTGAGGGAGGGTAGGGAAAAAGGAAAAACCCGAAATCGAAAGAGGCGTTTTCTTTTAAAAAAAAAAGTGTTAGTTCCAAAAATTATAATAGATGGTTTGAAGTCGTTTGAAATTGTTCTGTCAAACTTGTCAACACATCTCAAAACTGCTTTGAGTGAAATGATTAGAACCTACAAAGTTTATTCTACACCGAAAAATTTAAAACAACCAACAAAACATTATGTTGATTTGATCCCCTGATTGTTTGTTGTTATAAAATTGCTCATGGCCATGGATCTATTAACAATCCATTATGGATCGATGGATCAAGGATGAATCATGGTTGTTCATGTTCATGGATGGTTTGATTGGATTGTGGACTAATTCTTGAGATGAAAACATATTTCTTCATCAACCCTTCTTACTCTAGTTAAATGAGTCTTAGTCACAGTCCAAGTCACACACAGTAAGTCACGGTCAAGTCTAATCATACCCTAGTAAAGCCATGGCAACTTTACTAGAAGCTTTTCTTCCCATCGACTCCCTGTCTTTCTTCCCCTGTCGTTCTTGTGAACTTTTTTTTCAACAGGTTTTCCCAACAAATCTCGATGGGAAGAAAAATCCCAACGAGTCAAACTGTGACTGGTTTTGGTGTGACTCGTTACGAACCCACCACCATACGTAATCGGTTAGACCGTGTTTCAGCCGAAGGACTTGTATCCATGGCCAGGAATATAACAAATTTTTTTTACGGGGTTTGACAGAACAGATTCTGTGCTTCTTACGCCATCTAGTAAAACATCACGAACTATTTTATTTTTTAAACAAACGCCTCAAACATTTTTCTTTTCGGGATTTTTTGGGGATATGAAATCCTTGGGTAAATGTTTGGGGAAAGAAAAAAGATTAAGGGGAATTTTGGTGTTATTTTTCTCATGTCAAAGAACGCTGATTTTACGTGTGCTTCATTTGCTAATTTATTAAACCTTAAAATACGGACATTAATTAATTTATTTATTAATCACAACTTACAACTATCTATACAGGCGTGCCTAATGCGATAGTGAAGTCCATTATTAGTCACACATTAATTGACATTTACCGTCTTACCACAAAAATAATTTAAAGCAAGGCTTAAACATCTGTTTAGCTAGACAATGTTCAGATGCCGCGCGTAAACGAAGATACAGATAAAACAGTATTATTGACCAAGTACCTATTGATAGTACGCCAACCGCCAATGCCATATAGGCATTAATTGAGACAATATTTATAATAATAGAACTTTATTATTTAATTTATCTAATTTACCATGGGTGAAGAAGCTAGAAAAAATCATTCTTAAATCTTTAGAATGAAGTCTAGAATATATCGGATCCACCATTACACGGGAAACTTGACGTAACCGGTCGCTGCGCCCCGCCCGGCCAGCAGCCGTCGTCAGCGACGCAGACCATAGTAGCTTTAAGGTTAACAGTCTTACCTAAAATTATCTCGATTCCAGGGACCGCGGAAGTACTCCATGACGGGGGGGGCAAACTTCTTCGTTCACCCCCTTCCTTTCACTGGTTCCGGCTTCCTCCGCTCAATTTACTGCAGTTATAAGACGATACAGATATGACTAGGTTAATAAAATTATCAGTTAAATTATAAAAATATTTTATCAATACCTTATATTGCAAATATTCACTGGACGATTCCAAAGACATTGCGCCTCTCAGCTGTCTTTGAAGCGAATTCCCTAAGAATTTCATTTAAATCCAAACCAAAGGTTTATATCCTATGCACGTGCAATATTGCTAGATAGCGACTTTTTTTTGCTTGTTCTTTGTCGATGTTATTGTTGGAGGGTCAACCTCTTTTGTTTTCTGTAGTTTTTTTATAATCACATAATGTTTCAGCCAGCTCCTTGGAGGATTTAGCACCTCTATCAGCTCTGACCTATAGTCATCCAAAGTGAGGACTTTGTTGTTCCCTCATTGGACATTTGTTTTTTTAACAGGAGTTGATAACTACCATATCAAGCATGTGGTAAAATAAAAGAATATACCATTTCCTATATTTTATCCATATCCTATCCACATTATCAGCCCGGAGACTTCCACTGCTGAATGAAGGCCTCCTCCTTAGACAGCCACACTGTACGACAACCTGCCATTTGCATTCACCTGTTGCCCGGCGCCACCACCGCGCCGCCGCCGCCGCACACGGTTAAATGTTATATCTCACTCTCCTCTCTCCATTATGCGCGCCAGCCAAGGAACTTATTTTTTTAATTTCATTTGGATGAAATGAGTTACCAGTATAAATTGCCTTCACATCACTTCTATCTTTCAATGTGTTTTATCAGAATGTAGGAGACACCATTTTGTATAATTTAGCAATGATTAGTAATTTAGTGAGAAATTAAAGCTAATTCATTTAGTTGGTTTAGATAAACGATCCTAGTGGCTTTTTAGTTAAATTACGTAATTCGCAATGATCATTTTGTTTCTAACTTTAATTATATGTTAGTAACTGTGTGAAAGGCGGCTGAAAAGACAGTCTCTCGCGACCGTTTCACCATAAACCTAAATTGAATTAAAAAAGAAAGTTACTTTGTTTGGATAAGGTTCAAAATCCTTTTTACATTAAACGTCGAGACAACTTTCCTGGTACGTAGTATAATATAAGTTATTGGCGCCGCCACTGTCTTGATTGCCTCAGCTCCTATGCCTTATAAAACATATTAGGTATTATGCTCTGCTCTCTCGGACAATTTTCTTACGTACAAGCGCTTTTTCATTTAAGAATAAACAAAGCTCTGTGAAGGATAGCACAGAGAAACCTTTTTATCTGGTAGCAAAAACCAGGGGCCGAGCCCCCCCCCGTTTTATTTTGGGGGGGGCATTTGGCCCCCTCTGCCCCCCACTTCCGCGGCCGCTGCTCGATTCTCTTAGTCACTGCTTAAACTTCTCTATTCTTTTCTAGCACGTGCAACTTCACATCAGAGAGAAGATGGCAGAGCATCTTAAGCGGTGACTAACGGTTGAAAAGTTTTTTTTAAGTAAGGCCGTAACTGTTTAGTACGTCCATGACGCAGCCAGACACATACGAATGCCACCTAAGAGCAGCCGCACACTGTTCCGGTCCGGGGCCTGACCGACACACTGCGCACAAACAGGTGCGAGCGAGACGGCCGAGAAATTTCTTACGGTGTGCGGGATCTAGTACAAAATGAATGCAAGGAGCGCCTTCAGGCGCGAACGTCCGGTTTTACTTATGATGTGCGGCCGCTCTAAACAGTGCGCATAAGTTTTTCCTGTGACAAACCTTTCATGCTTAACTACTGTAGAAAATAAATAAATAGGTACCTACACAAAACTATTTAATATACATATTATGTATGTGTATACATACAACATATTGTAACAAAAAGGTTCAACAATACTGAAGGGTATGTATTATCATCTTTATGAACAACTTTTAATATGAGCCAACATTGAAATGGCGAAAAAATAACTATTCCATACATAAAGTTCAGACCATGGACAAAATGTATGGAACACCTGTTAATTTTTTTCGCGATTTTAAGTTTGGCCCTATAGAAAAAGTTGTTCATAGTGATGAGTACATACGTCCCCTTCAGTTGTTGAATTTTTTTTGTTACATATTTTATATTATATCATTTAATTTGTTTTATTTCATGTTTGATAAAAAAAATGGGGAAATACATTGCAAAACATCATTTTGGGGCAAAGATTACTTGAATGTGGGGAAATTTTAGAAACTTGATCTAGCAACCCTGGCAAACTGCACATTGCCAGATCGTTCCTTTTGGAACTTTTTGCGTTCTATGTCACGGTCATGCGTTCCCCCCTTCTTTCGTGCGTTCTTTTCGTTCCTTAGCCTGTTGTGAATTTTATGTAAAAAAATGTTATTTTTTTAAACATTTATATGCACGGTATCCTATCCATGGCAAACGTGCGCCCCCGGCCCGCACGCTTGTTGGAAGTAGGACGGATGGACCGTGTAAATGACACTGTACAGAGCGTGTGTCCTGTCATGTAATAACCTTTACATTTCATGATTTGCGAAAAATACACGAACATCGAACATGTTTGCTACATATTTATGCTTGTCTCATATGTCTTATATAACAGATAGATAGGTGGTAGATGTACAGACCTATATCTACAAAGTACAAATATCGATTTTAAATGAATAATTTTATTGTGGTTTTGGCGGAAACGTGAAATAATCATGTCGCTGCATTATATTATTTTCCAAAACTTGTGTTCTTTCGAGTGTTAATGCATAAAAATGGTAGCGTTTTGTTCATTAAGTGTTGATTTACGTGCAAGAGAGTGGGCATGTGATATAATGTAGTGAAACGTGTATTTTCGTGTTGTTTCCAAACTCCAAAGAAGCTTGTAGAAAAGTTGCTACGACTTTACTAGGGCATATCTGGACTTGACTGTGACTGTGACTAACTTGGCTTGACTTGAAATTTATCAAAAACTTGTTACATAAAAATACTTGACTCTGGCAAATGCACAAAGTGCAACGCCATAATCCTCCTAGGAGTAAAGAAGAAAATAATGATCAATATTTTTGTTTTGGACCTGGCTATATGTCCTACAACTGCATCCAAAACTGGAGGATGGGCAGCAGCTTCTTCTCGGCTAACGGTGGGGAACATTCTGCAATCCCCAAGCCGCCTGCCAAACGTGGGGATTATGGCAGCCCCCCGTCAATATGACAGACTGGATAGATGACTGGAGTTCCTGGCAGCTCTTCCATTTCTGGCCTAGGTAGCAGGTCAGGTAAAGGAGGAGCAGGGGGTGCGAAGAATGTCCGGCAGATATGGCACTGAAACGTGGTCTTTAACTGCTGGCCTTTTGCCCCACTACCATCCCCAACATAGAGAAGCTCAGAGTCACACAACGGGCAATGGAAAGAGCTATGCTTGGAGTTACCCTGTGCGATAAAATCCCGAACGAGGATTTTCCCCAAAGAACCAAAGCCACCGACATAGCCCTCAGGGTTTGCAAGTTGAAGTGGCAATGATCAGGCCACGTCACTAGAAGAACTGATAACCGATGGGAATGAAAGCTTCTTGAGTGGCGACCACGTACCGGAAGACGGACGCAGCGTAGTTAAGCCACCCACTTTGGACCGACGACATCGTGAAAGTTGCGGGCAACTGGTGGATACAAATGGCAGGTTGTCGTAAAGTGTGGCGGTCTATGGGGGAGGCCTTCGTTCGGCAGTGGACGTCTGCGGGCTGATGCTGATGATGATTTTAGGGTTGCGTTCCTTTACCTCTAATTTCGTTCCTTTTTAGACATCCTGGCGTTCTAAATCTCCAATCACTACTGGTAACACTGTCCGTCTGCTTTGCTTGCTCGACTTTTTGGCGGGAAGTCGAACGAAGCGGGCTTTTTAAAATTTTCGCAATTTTCAATTTAAGTTTTTTCCTGTAAATACTTTTTATTTCCGTGTAAATAGTTAATTTTTAAACTGCTGATAGTGTAAATATAACATGAGTGTCGTTAGCGCCGGGGAGGACCCCGTCGCCGTTGCAGAAAGAAAGAAGAGAAAACTCGAAACCCGCAGTGGATACCGAGAGCTATAAAGTTTTTACCAAGCCTCTGTATAAAAGACTATTTTCTGAAAATCATATTGGTGATTGTGTCGTATATGTACAGTCAACAGAACAAGAAAAAGTGGGAAATAGAAACCCAATAATATTGACAAATCTGTTCACTGAAAATGTCAAAGGCATATCAGCGGTCCACCGAATAAATGCTTACAAAATCGGCGTAACGTTCAAGAAGCCGGCTCCGGCCAATAACTTCTTAAAGATGGAAAGTTTTTTGAGCAAGTATAAGCTGAAAGCATTCATACCTGCCTACATGACAGAAGTCATTGGCGTCATCAGACACGTCCCGGTGACTATGTCCAATGAGGAGATCTACAAAAATATAACATGTGATGTGGAAGTTATTTCGATAAAACGCTTCATGCGAAAAGAAAATGGAAAACTGAACCCATTAGGCACTGTGGCGGTCACCTTCGCAGCCACCTCATTGCCTCAATATGTGTACATCAGATTATTTAGATACCAGGTGCACAGCTACATTCCACCACTCATGCAATGTTACCGATGCCTGAGGTTCAACCATTCTGCTAAAAACTGCAGATCAGAACAGATGTGTTCATCATGTGCAGGTCGCTACTCGTACAAAGAATGTGATAGAGAAGAAATTATGTGTGCCAACTGCTCCGGCCCTCATCTCGCAATTTCGAAGGACTGTCCTATAAAACAGAAAAAAATTGAGGAAAAGCGTAACAAACATCGCCACCAGACCCAATCGTATGCCAAAGCTGTGAGTATGCCACTACCACCCATTTCAGACCCAACCTCTTTCCCGGCCTTACCTAAGCAACAGAAGCAAAGTGTACCTAGAATTCACAAAGAACTTGACAGTCTTGACTCTGAACAAATTCTCAACAATGAGATAATTATAAATGCTCTTGTAAAATCCCTTATTGCTCTTGGAAACAATAGCAAGAAAGAACCCATAACAAATAAAAGAATAAGAGAAGTATTGTTATCCAATTTAATTTAGTTTTAATATGGACAAATACATACGTGTAGCACAGTTTAATATACAAAGCTTACAGAGCAAAAAAACCCTATTACAAAAATTTCTTACAGAACAAAATATTGATATATGCTTACTGAATGAAACATGGCTTAAGAGTAATCAAAAAATTCCAAATTTCCCATCTTACAATATTATTCACAAAAATTCTAAAAATGAGCATAATGGAGTAGCCATATTAATTAAACAAAATTTAAAATATGATATCATTCAGACATCTTTTTATGAGCCAATTCAAAACATTTGCATTGCTATAGATACATCATCCGGTAAGTTACATGTACTGTGTGTATATTGTCCTCCCAACAGTGAAACTACAAAATATAATACCAATAAATTGAAAAAGGTGCTAACAGAAACTCCTAAGCCATGTGTCATCATGGGAGACTTTAATGCCCATCACATTTTGTTTGGTTGTCTTAAAAATAACAGCAGAGGTAATAGTCTCTACAACCTTATAGACGAATTTGATTTGTGTGTGTTAAATAATGGCAGCCATACTACTATCCAGTACCCAAACAGGAACTCTTCAGCAATCGATTTAGCCTTAGTAAGCTCTTCAATAGCTCCTCTGTGTGAATGGCAAGTCCACGATGATCCCATGGGGAGTTATCACTATCCAACTCTATTGGATGTAAATGTGAAGCCTTCGGTGTATGATGTTCGTTCTGTGGAAGAGAAATATTTGTACAGCAAAGCAGACTGGATTAAATTTGAAACTCTATCTAAAGCCTCCTTTTCTCAATTAGATATACAAAATAAAGACCCCATTGAATCTTACAACAATTTTGTAGATATCTTATATAAAATCAGAGACGAATCAATTCCTAAACAGAAATCAAATAACACATTAAAAATATTAAGAAAACCAGCTCCATGGTGGAATACAGAATGTGATGGTGCAGTCAAAAATTCAAAAGAAGCACTTAGGAAATACAAAGAGTTACCCACAATACCCAACTTCATTAACTATAAACGCCTTGATGCTAAAAAGAAAAAGATTTTAAAAGAAGAAAGAATCAAATCATGGCATGAATTATGTACTTCTTTTAACAGAATGACGCCTGTTTCTAGAATATGGAATTATATGAAAAAATTTAAAAGGCTTAAAAGTAATTCTAGTAACAGATCCTTTAATGATGAGTGGGTACCAAGTTTTTTAAATAAATTAGTAGATTCTTCTCCAGTTGATAGTTCCACTTTAAATGATATTTTAGATCAGTCTGAATACCGTATGCTTTTACACTAAATGAACTTCGCATTTCCCTGAGTAGTCGGAAGGATACTACACCAGGTATGGACAATATTCCATATAAATTAATTAAAAACTTACATTGTAATGCTCTGACTATACTATTGGAAATCTATAACAAACTTTGGAATATTTCTGTAATTCCTGAATCTTGGAAGACTCAGTGTGTAATTCCTATCCTGAAACCAAACAAGCCTGCAAACAATGCATCATCATATAGACCAATATCATTATCCTCCTGTTTGGGTAAACTTTTTGAAAACATGTTGAAATTACGTTTAGATTACTTTTCTGAAACAAATTTTAAGATACCTAACACACAATTCGGATTCAGAAAGGGTAAAAGTTCCTCTGAAAGTTTTTTAACATTCATATCAACTTTAAAGAAAGCGAAACTCAGCCATTCTAATGTAGTTTGTGTATTTTTAGATGTTAAAGGTGCCTTTGATAACGTTAATATTGAGAGCCTTATCCATGTCTTACAGGAACTAGGTCTGCCTACTAAAATATCGAAATGGATATTTAATTTTTTAACTGATAGGGCTTTATATGTTAAATTCAATAATAAACTACATGGGCCAAAAACTGTTAACAAAGGAACAATGCAAGGAGCAACAATATCTCCTATATTGTATAACTGGTACACATCTCTAATTCTAAACTATCTTAGCACATCAAATGTAAAACTTTTACAATTTGCAGATGACATAGTTCTATACACTGAAAGTCAACACTTAGATGGGGCTGTAGATCGATTAAATTCTGCACTGCTGCAGATACACAATTATTATAGTAATGTTTTAAAATTAGATATTAGCTCTGAAAAAAGTTCTGTTATGGTATTTAGTAGAGATCCATTTGCACAGTCATACGTCAAAATTTCTTACAATAATGAAGTAATTCCTGTTGTTAATCAACATAAATTTTTAGGGGTTATAATAGATAACAAGTTAAAATTTGAAGAACACATCAAGTATATCTGCAGCAATGCAATGAAAAGTATTAATGTTCTAAGAAGTTTAGCTGGTACTTTTTGGGGATCTGACCCTAAAACCTTGAGCATGCTGTATAAAAGTATAGTCAGAAGTCATTTTGATTATAGCAGTTTAGCCTATATTAATGCTAGTGGCACCTTATTAAGAAGACTTGATGTTATTCAAAATATGGCTCTGAGAATTATAAGTGGAGCTATGCGTTCCACCCCTATAAATTCTATGGAAATTGAAAACTGTATACCTCCACTAATCCTGCGACGTTTGCAATTGGCTGAGCGATTCTGTTTGAAGGAGCTGACTTCCAACAATGTTTTAGTGCTGAATGATATTTTATATTATCCTTCACAGTCATCTAATCCAGTAGAACTACCAAACATTTCAGCGAATACTCTTGTTTCTGGAGTTTTACCTGAAATTTCAACAATAATAACCTTGTTAAAAAACCATACCAAAAATATTAACTCATCTGATATCTGGCCAGTATATAAATGTTCATATAATACTTTAGTAAATTGCTTAAATATTATTTGCCATCTAGATGTTGTAAAAAACAAATTTGATTTTTTGGAATTCATTAACAACAAGAATGATTTCTATGTCATTTATACAGATGGTTCTAAAAGTGTTAATGGGGTTAGAGCTGCGTATTATGATGCACAGAGGAAAGAAACTCAATGTATAAAATTAGATGATAACTGCAGTGTGTTCACAGCAGAGGCGTATGCAATTTTAACTGCACTGACTTTTGTAAATAATTTTGTAAATAAAGTAAATATATTAGTTGTAAGTGATTCTAAAAGTGTACTATCTGCTCTGAATAATAGCAACTTTTCCTATAAGTTAAATTATATTGTATACAGTATTAGAGAAATCTTAGAAACGTTAAGTCTTTCGAAACATGTAGAATTTCTATGGGTTCCTTCTCATAGTGGCATATTTGGAAATGAGGTGGTAGACTTGGCTACTCGACAAGATTATGATATGGATCATACAGATATTTTGAAAGTTCCTTTCACAGACTATTATTGTTTACTTAAAAGTAATTTGCGCAGAATGTGGAAAGAATATTGGCATATTACAACTCAATATAAGGGAAAATGGTACGCGGAGACACAGAAAGACTTACCAACTACACCTTGGTACAATAAGTTCAAGTACCTTGGCAGAAAATTCATTACAGTCATAAACCGCCTCCGATTTGGTCATTGTCTGGTCCCAGCTCATTTAAACAGACTTAAAATAGTTTCGGAAGATGTTTGTACGCATTGTTCCCAACCACAAGCTGATATCGATCATATAATTTTCAAGTGTCAACATTTCAACCTCCAGCGACTTATTTTTATCAGTGACATTAGTGATATAGCTGAACAAAACTCAATCAGTGTTCCCCGCCGCATTCAAGACTTGCTTGCAAACGAAGTGTTTTATGTTTCTGTTTTTAAGTTTATTTTAAATACTGTTGAAAAAAATTAGGTTTATGTATCTATAATTTTATTTTTCTCGTCTACTGTTTGAATTATTCTTAAGACTCCGACTGAAGGACTAGTATCCATGGTCATGAATAAATTTAAAAAAAAAAAAAAAAAATCTTTGCTTGCTCCGCACGCATCTGCCTTTTTGTAAATTGTAATCCTCCGAGTATTCTTTGATTATAATTTTCCAAAATTCAGTGCTTAATTCATAAGCACAAACAAAAACAATAGCAGAATTTGTTTTTTTCTGATTCCCTTTTCTTGGGTTGATTTCCTCAGTGAAGCGAGAAATCGCCGAGAGGTCGAGTTTTAATCCAACGCTCGTATAAATAAACATGGTAAGAAACACGTTTTGTCTTTATATACAGAAAATAGTTTCAAGTATTCCATTAATTTCTCAACTGTAAGGAATAAATCCACTCATACAAATATCTGTTGCTCTGAAATTATTTAAGCCTAACGTAAACATGGCATGTGTCTTTTGAGGTTATGTTAACACGCCCAACTCTACTTGCATTACAGGCTGAAACGGAATCTGCTGTGAATCCCAAGGCGTATCCCCTTGCAGACGCCGCGCTGACTGCTAAGATCCTTAATCTCGTGCAGCAAGCATCCAACTATAAGCAGCTGCGTAAAGGTGCCAATGAAGCCACTAAAACCCTCAACCGAGGCCTGTCCGAGTTCATCATCATGGCTGCCGATGCTGAACCATTAGAAATTGTATTGCATATTCCCATTCTTTGTGAAGACAAGAATGTGCCCTATGTGTTTGTCAGATCAAAACAAGCGCTAGGCCGAGCGTGTGGTGTTTCTCGGCCAATCATCTCGTGTTCCATCACCATTAATGAAGGTTCCCAGCTGAAACCTCAAATCAATGGTATTCAGCAGGAAATTGAAAGACTACTAGTGTAAGTGTACTGTGCTGTGTGCTTGTGTGAGAGATATTAACATATTATTTTTGTTAATATAAGTTTTAAAACTTTACTTTTGTTTATTTGTTTATCCTCACTTATGTATTTTGTCTTAACTATCAAACATAACACGAAACTACAAGAAAATACCAAAATACAATTAAATAGGCATCTTATATTGTATCAAAAATATGGATTTGCTTTACATTCTAGATTAACCATCATATGCATCAAACGCTAAAACTTATTTCAAACCAATTTTTGTTAAAAAATGATTTGTCTTCTTTTTACAAACTCAAATCGAGATTAAAAAAATTAATTACAAAACTCTTTTTAACTAAAATAGGTTAGAAATATTTTTTAATGTTTTATGCATAAGACTGTAAAACTATAAATTAGTTAACAATATAAATATCAATATTCAAAAAGATTCTTAGCTCTAAGGTTCCAGTTATCTTCCCACCGTAATGCCTGAAATTTGTTTAGTTCACGTCTCATTTTCTCATCTATCTTATTCCGTTTTTCATTGATGGGAAAGTTTTCAAACCAGTTAACTATTTGCATTGACAGTTCTTCGTTGGTCTTAAAGGTGTACCCATTAACACCATTCTCCACTAATTCATGTAAGCTGGAAATAAAAGCTTATATTTATTTCAAAGTGGTAAAATAGTTATGTCATTCTGAAATACAATGACGCTAAAGTCTAACCATCATATGCATAAAACACTAAAACCTATTTTAGTTAAGATGTTGTAATGTTGATGATGTTATTATATGTTTGCATGCTTTCGAATCCAACAACCCTTGCGCTTAAAATGCATTTATTTATTTAATTAGTAATTAAAACGGCTACAAGCCAATTACATTAATTAACAGTGTTACATGTTACAGTCAAAATACTTAACGTAACGTAACGTTAACATGTTTACTTAAAAAGTGTTTTGTCAAATTTCTTTCGAATTACGATTTTAGTTTGAAAAAAGAAGACCCAACACATTTTTTTTAAATAGGTCTGAATAACTTTTTAGTGTTTTATGCATAAGACGGTATATCTTCTAATTACCTTTTAATGGGTAAACTGATACTGACGAATACATATTATACAGGGAGATGATACTTTTTTACTCTGGGTAATAGATCTTTTTATCACTTGCATAGTTAAACACAAAAGAGGCTAGCAGTCTTGGCCACCCTAGTCAGCTTTAGGCGAGTTACATCATACAATAATCAGTCCAAATTCAATGTTGGCCAGGATATTGCTTTGTTACTCAGAGCACCGAAACAGTGGCGTCCGTGCCCAGAAACTGGCAACCGAAACACTGAAAGTCTTTATCTCTTAACATCATAAGAGCTCCTTGTTTATATCCTCATGTTTACGATAAATAAGAAAAATAACAACATAGCCTATATCTGCCACTTACCACAAGAAATCAAAGGCACAAACTGGCAACCCTGCCCCAAACATGTCCACAACTTTCATTGGTAAATCCAGGCCTGAGGAGCTGGTGTGCAGACAGACACCCAAGTCTGCACTGGCAACCATTGTGGGGTAATCTGAAGCCTCCAGCCATGGTGTTATAACTTTGACATGCTGCCAATTTTTGCGATTCACCTGGAACAATAACTTGTTATATAAGGTTACCGTCAGCAGTTTAGACTAATTTTTTATATTCTAAAATGTCCTTGTTCTATTGAATTGTTCCCAAAGTAAAAAGGTAGCTATTTAAGTAATACAAGTGCCTAAGTTAAAAGGGGTGTGACAACGTTAATTATTTAGTGATATTTTAACTTTTAAGTCACAACAAACAACAAATGGACTTCCTTGTTTATCTCATTATGGATCACAATTTAAAATGGCATGAATCATTTTCACAGCTCAATGTCAATATATTGTATAAAAATCAATGTCATTATGCATGGACCTATGGACTCCAAAATGGCTGGACCGATTTTAATGAAATTTTTAGGGAATATTCAAATTAGCCCAGCGGGTGATCCTGTGAAGTTTAGTACCCGTGCAAAGCTGGGGCGGGTCGCTAGTTCTAAATATAAATGTTACTTAAACACCTCCATGAATGCAGTGATAAAACATTCAATCACTCACTGTTGTGCATTTGAGGAAATTACTCTTAACAGCACAGGAGAATAATTATAATCAATTTTTTATAGGTATAAAATAAGTATACGAGAAAGAAAATATACTGAGTGTTCATTTGAACGACGGACATATTCTAGGATATAATAGTACTCATTACGAACAACTTTTACTATGTGACCAGCACTGAAATCAGAAAAAAATATCAGCAGTTCCATACATTTCATTGAGAGTTCTTCTTTTTTATGGAACAGCGGTATTATTTCACGATTTCAGTGGTTCCGTGTTCATAAGATGAGTACTATTTCGCTCAGAGATAGTTGTATGTATTTACAGAAATCGTCCTTCAAAAGGTTATTTTTTTACAAAAATTTATATAACTCGAAATCTATTACATTTCGCTGACTTATATAGCTTAAAAGATAGCTCTTTTTAAGCATTCTCTGAAAGGATACGATCTATAACACCAAAACTCTGTAAATATGATGCAATTTTGTAAAAAAGTTGGAATTTATGTGATTATATCTTGAAAACTATAAGTCCTATCAACATACTTACAAAGACTTTATTGTAGACAATTTAATGGAGAACATATTGGCCTTTGACAGTTTTATCGTAGCTTATACCGTTTTCTTTATAAATAAATAAACTACGATTGGGGACACAAAAGAGGGGGGAAGGGGGGGAACCATCAGTTCTCGACGTGTTTCTCCTTCTACATTAAAGCACATATATAAAAGCTATAAGCATGCCAAGTGTCATGCTTTCTGCCGAATGGGACAGTATTTCATGCTAAGAAGGACTATTATTATGCTAGAATGTGTCCATCGTTCAAACGAACAGCCTCTATAGTTGGTAAATCCCAGGTGTACCTGCTCAATGTAATGCTGCTTCATAGGGCCCTTGCCTGTGATAACACAGATCAGTTTGGGCAGTTTGTTTGTCAGACCGTAGGTCGTCTCGTACACTGAAAATATACACCAAACATAGAAAATAAATGTTTCTTTAGGATTTTTTCATTAATACATTGGTGTAGATAATTATTACGACCTCGGTAAGGTTAGATCACAATCACACAAAATATAATATTACAAATGCGAAACTTTGTCAGTGTGTGTCTATGTTTGTTACATCTACACGCAAAAGTGTCTGGATGGATTTGAATGAAACTCGGAATAGAGATAGCTTAATTTCGAGACGCTTTATTATCATCACGCGGGTGAAACCGCGGGGCGCTGCTAGTATCCCATAAATATTCTACAGTCTACAGTCATTCTTACATTGCAAAGCATCCATCAATATGCTAAAATCTTCGTCTTCAGTCCAACTTGTGCTACTGAATATAAGCCCTGGCCTGTCCTTTCTATACTCCACCACTCCATCCTGAACTTGCGTGAATGCTGTCCTTCCATTGGATTGCTGGTTCAACTGTTCTCGGCCAGAACTTCCAAATTCAGGATACTGCTGACTGATCTTGAGGAACCAGTCGTGTTTCTCTTGCAGTGTGATTGGATGAAACATCTTTGGAGGCCTGTCATACAATACTTTGGACCTGAAAGGTTTTTTTTAATACAATGGAGAGTCAAGATGGATATTCACCTGGACAAAATGTTGCAGATTTAATTTACTGCAACTTACAATAAACAAGTACGAGGGGCGTTCAATAAAAAGTGAGAATGAGTATGTTGCCGGTAACTTTTATTAAATGTTATTTTATTCATCCAGATCAATCCAGAGAGATGTTTATAGTGCTCCATCACCTTTTATGATACTGTAGATATATAACACTCCAAGTAACTTTACTCATAAAATATTCCTCCCCTTGCTAGTGCTTGCAAGAAATGAGCTCCAGAACCATACTGACTTATAGCTCAGTTGGTAGCTTGTCTGCCTTCAGAGCTGTAGGGCTTGGGTTCGATCCCCACCCAGGGCAAACATTTATGTGATAAACATAGATGTTTGTTCTGTGTCTGGGTGTTGTATGTAATTTATGTACGTATTTACAAAAAAAAACGTTTTTAAAAGTATTCTATCAGTTATATGGTTTAGATGGCGCTGTGTATGTCCACCAATATTTATACAGTGGGGTCTATTTTGAAGGCTTTAGTGTACAGTTCTAAAACAATTAAAATATTGCTGTCACTTTTTTACTAGGCATGTTAGCTAAGGACAGCAACACTTTAGTTAGTTAGTTCTATCAACTAAAACCTTCAAAATCGACCACAGTGTGGTACTATTTGTGTATGTACTGCCTTTGTAACTTACTCTATATCCCAATTTTGTAACAGGTCCTCCTTCATAGCATATGTAACACAGAGGTTTTGCTGTGAAGATTGGCCAAAATATCTCTCTAGCCACCTAGCAAACTTCAGTATAATGTGGTCCTGAGGCAGCGACATAGACATGATTGAAAACGCATAGTTATGCCAGTCTATGATGAATGTTGCTCTCGTTATTAAGCAGTAGAGGCGGCAGACTGGCAGTGTAGGTATGGCTGGAGGATTCTGGCATAGTAAGTAATCGCATTTACCAGTTATAACTAACGTAAGCAACAAACTTATTGTCTGCCATAACGCTTTCACAGCATACCGGACAAGCTTTGGCCCTTTATCAAAAACTAATGGATGGAGCGTTGATATAGTTATATTAGGATTTTCTAGGATTTCGGTGAGTGGTGTAGATTCGACGTAAGCAATTATGTTGACTTTTAGCCCGTTATTTGCGAGAGATAAGGCATGATACTGCATACGTGGGCTTCTTCCGATGTCGCCCATAACCACCACTTTTACAGTTTTTTTTTCAGTTTTCTCTGCCATGTTACTGGATTTTCTGTAAAGTGCTTTTGATCTTTTTATGGTTATTTAAGAAGATGTAGTAATTTAAGCCGGTAAAGTTTTCACTTTCATTTCAGTACAAAAACAAATCATACAAAACAAAACGAAACCGGCCCCATACCGGCCCGACCGGACATAGACGCCGCGTTCCGAATTGAGTCAAAATCGCTGTTGGCGCTGTGAGCGCGATAAAAACCCATTCCGAATTGGCGTTAGCGCGTCTACGATAGCAGTCATGACGTCATGGATGACGTCATTACTGGCGCCATCTTGCGTTCACAGTGATATTACTTCCCGGCGTTATCACTGTGAGCGCTGTCAAATCTGACGTTTAACTCGTACAATATAAGTATGGAAAGTAAAAGGCGAGTTGTTTGTAAATACTTAAGAAGAAGAAAAACTGTTATAGAAGAGAAATAATGTTGTTCGTGATTAATGATGAGACTGCTGATAACCAAATCCAGTTATATTTAAGTGCATACCAGTTCGAAAGAGGTTAGTTTATTAGTTTCCCATGTTCAGCCATTCCGAAATGATATCGCGCTGATAGCGCTGTAAGCCCAATAATCAAAACGGAACGACATTTATCGCTCACAGCGCCAACATCGATTATGACTCAATTCGGAACGCGGTAAGCGACCGGAGTGAGGATGACAGCTGACAGCAGTGTTATTTTTTCTTCTTTCCTCCTAGAAGGATTATGGCGTCGCACTTTATGCATTTGCCAGTGTCAAGTATTTTCTATAACAAGTTTTTGATGAATTTCAAGTCAAGTTCAAAAACTCCGAAGAAGCTTGTAATAAAAATGAAACGAATTTAATAAGACATTATTGGACTTGACTGTGACTTACTGTGTGTGACTTGGACTGTGACTACGTCATTTTTGTTTGTTATTTCGCCCGTCGGGCAGGCTGAAGCCTTGAAGCCATACTGCCTCGAGTGTGACTACGACTACGACTCATTCGAAGAGAAAAAGAAGAAAAAGGAAAGAATTCAGAAAAGAAGGAATGATAAAGAAAAATAAATATTCGGCTGAGTGACTAGTATCCATAGCCATGAATATTAATTTTAAAACAAACAACCAAGTCACGGTTGCATGACGTGGAGAGAGAGAGCTATGGAGAGAGCTAGTTCCTCCGAGATGATGTGTAATAATATTTATGAGAATTGGCACCTCCTAGTAAAATTATTCTTTGATTGGCACAATGCACAAACGTGCTGTGGCCACAGAACAAAGGAAAAAAAACTGCTTTTCTGAGTCCATTTCACGAAAAAAGTCCCGCGGACATTTATGGAACTAAATTTGACAGATCGGGAGGTCGGCCATGTTGTCGTTTGTCGATGTTATCAAGGTGCGTTTGTTGTGGTAGATATTTTCTGAGTTTATTATTGGATTAGTGCGTTATAAGGTTTATTTACGATGCCAAAAGTTGTAAAAAGTGCAGGTCGAGAAATGATATTAAAGGTGAAGGAGTTCTGTGAAGCGGAACACAAGAATCAAGGTGTTTTAATACCATTAAACAATGTTCGCAAGAGAGTCGCCGCCATGACAGGTAAATTTTGGGGCTGCCATATACTGGTTTTTCCCCGATTGATTTCTTACAGATTTAATGCATGATTTTTATTAAGGAAAATTTTAAAAGGAATTAACACAACACAACAAAAAATTGTAAAGTTATATTCAACAATAATGTAATTAAAGACGAAAATAATAATTCAAACTTGTTCATTTTATTGCAGGTGTGTCAGAGAAAACTGTAACGAGAGTTACAAAAGAAGGCGCAACAGCGGCGAGTACTTCTAAAGTTATTGTCACCCAGGGAAGAGTCGCCCGCATACCAAAAAGTTCGATTTGGATGGATTTGATTTGTGCGCTATACGGCAAACAATTCACAGTTTTTATGTTGTGAGGAAAGAATTACCAACATTGGCTAAATTACGTGTAGCTTTGAGAGAAGACATAAATTTTCAAGGGAGCATCACAACATTGCACCGTATATTGCAAAGTATCGGTTTCAAGTATAAGCGATGCCAATCGAAACGTAAATTACTTATGGAACGTTATGATATTACCGCATGGCGTTCAAGATATTTGGAGAGAATCCGAAGAAATCGCAATGTGGAGAAAAAACCTGTAGTATATTTAGACGAGACCTATATACACAACACTTATCATGCTAAAAGTTGCTGGCAAAGTGAGGAGGAGCCTGGGATGTTCGTGTCAGAGTCATCAGGGAGTCGTTGGATAATTGCTCATGCGGGAACTGAAAATGGTTTTATTAATGGTGCGTTGTTAATGTTCAAATCCCAATCCAAATCCTCAGATTACCACGATGAAATGAACTCAACAATTTTTTTGAAATGGATGAGTGAAAAAGTCATTCCTAACCTACCTGAAAGGTCACTTGTGGTAATGGACAATGCTCCGTATCACTGCACTCAAATAAATAAAGCGCCTACAATGTCAAGTATTAAACGTGACATGCAGGAATGGCTGCGAGACAAGGGTGTACATTTTGAAGATACTTGGACAAAAGCTATATTATTTGAATTAATTAAACAAAACAAAGGTCCACCTACATATGTCGTGGATGCATTATTAAAATCTCACAATCATGAATTGCTAAAATTGCCGCCTTACCACTGCGATCTCAATCCGATCGAAAAAATGTGGAGCCTTGTTAAGAGACGGGTAGCAGATAAAAACGTAGGCCAAGATCCAAAAGAAATTGTACGCCTAACAGAAGAGGCTTTTGAGACTGTTACAGCGGAAGATTGGGCAGCTCAGTGTAAACATGTACAGCATTTGGAGGAAGAATATTTAAAAAACGATGGTCTTATGGATGAAGAAATGGATCGATTTATTATATCCACGGCTAGTGATAGTGAAACAGAATCTGATTCTGTTTCTATTCACTCTTCTGACAGTGATCATAGTATGACCGATCATAATTATTCAATAAAACTTTGAATAAAACTTTTAAATGTTGTTTGATTTTTCTAATTTAAAGTTGGTCGAATATTTCCATTTTATATTTTGGAAATTACAGGAAGATTTATTTTTCACTAATCTGACCTTAGCGGTATGGACATCAAATAGGCAACTATATTAAAAATACATTATATTATGAAACAATTTTTTTTCTTATCTAAATATTCGAGTCGTAGTAGTTAAAATGAAAGTAAATGAACGTGAGATTATTTCCCCTGATTTCCCCATATTTAACCCTGGCAATATTATGTCGCGCGAATACAGCGCTGCGTCTGCGGGACTTCTTTCGTGAAACGGACTTTACTGTTTCCACTTTTACGGCCTTACCTAAAAAAACTTTTCAACCGTTAGTCACTGCATAAGATGCTCTGCCATCTTCTCTTTGACGTGAAGTTGCACGTGCTAGAAAAGGACAGAGAAGTTTAAGCAGTGACTAAGAGAATCGAGATTATTTTAGGTAAGGCCGTTAGGGATTTCTCCTTTTTTTAGGGAAAAATTACTAATTTTATGTAGCATTTAGAGACATTTTCATTTTGACAGGGCTTTAGGGTGTTTTGGGGAAAAATCGAACTTAATGTGGTGATCCTTTTGTTTATGTTTTTTTCTCTAACTGACCTATTAATTGTGCTAAGACCATAATTACAGGCGACCTAAGTCGTATTTGGTATAATACAACTAATACATATAATTCGCAATACAAAAATTACATAAATGTGCAAATAAAATACAATTATACACTAAAATTAAATTAAATTATAACTGACTAACAACTAAATAAACCCTACCTAGTAAAAACAACCCCTACATAATAAAAAATACAAAACTTAAAATTTAAACTAGATGTAGATGCGCCCCGTAGATGATGGAAAGGTGGCCAGAATGCTGGCGGCATTGCCACGTTGTATGGCAATGCTAAGTTTTTGACCAAAATATACGCCAGCATTCCAGTCACCTGACACCTCGACTAAACGTTTCGCCAGGTCCCTATACAAGACATGTGCGGCCGGCCCCCAAGGTCCTAAAGTCTCTACCCCAAACGGCACAAATATGTACAGCATTGCCACGTTGTATGGCAATGCTAAGTTTTTGACCAAAATATACGCCAGCATTCCAGTCACCTGACACCTCGACTAAACGTTTCGCCAGGTCCCTATACAAGACATGTGCGGCCGGCCCCCAAGGTCCTAAAGTCTCTACCCCAAACGGCACAAATATGTACAATCTGTCTAAATACCCATATTTGTGCCGTTTGAGGTTTTCAGCATTAGAGGCGGCAGCGCCATTCATGATCATTTGTCCTAGGAAGATGGGACGGCGCTAGTGTGTCGACACATGTAGCGTCCCAAACCAAAGGCCGTCCCATCTTCCATGGGATAAGGGTCATTCCGTCGGGTCTCTTGCCGTCATCCCGCATCAGACCGTTGGGTTCTAAAATCGAGGGGATGCCAGCACTGACAAAGGCCCGACGGATGATATCATTCAAACTGGCGTGCCGTGGAATGCGCCCTGCACTTCTTACACAAATAGGTTGGTTTACTACAGTTGGTTTTTTTTCATTCTGCACTGCAGAACAATAGCGAAAAAATATTCTATTATTTGTCTGAGTGAGAGTGGTGATTACCTATCCAATGTTAAGTGCAGCGAAAAACTGTGTAGAGCTTCGGCTTCAAATTAGGTTTTTTTTTCTTGATTATGATCATTCTCCCTAAACCAAGGAATTTAAATATTTTGTTTAGGGAATTTTAGGGATAATTTGAAAATAAACTAGGGAAAAACCAAAATTGAAAGTGGAAACACTGATTTCTGCATGTTGAGTGAAAAGTTTCTGTTAAAGTTCTTTCGTTTGCGTTTTTTTACTTTGTGAATTTAAACAAATGTAATGGCAAAATTACACAACTATCATATCTTGTGTCCATTAATCGACCAGAAAAGCTTTCTAGGTGTTGCACAAGACAGGGAAGAGGAACATGTTATCATATCCCTGGGACGCAATGTTGTTAATAAACACAGGGTAAAACTATGAAAATATCTATGTTTGTAATCACATTAGTGATATTTTGTATCTGATAATTTCCATTTATTTCGAAGCACCTTATTCAAACTAGGTTATTGGGTTTTAAATTCTGTAATGCAAACATAACCTACAAAAGTAATATTTTGCAGCTAAGTGATCAAAAGCAAGTCAGTGGTTGGACATCAAAAGATCACATTACGGCTCCAGTAATTTATGACAAGGAACAAGACAGCTATGTTGGTGTTTTCAACAAAAATACGATCAAAATGTGGATGGACGATAATGCTAATTTGGATAAGCTAAAAAAGTACAAGGTTTGTTCAGATTATTATCATACAACGTAGAAACTGTTTGTTTATTTTAGATTTTCATACTCCAATGGCTGACCCAATTTTCACAAAATGTGTGGCGTGTTTTGTTATTAAAACCCTATTGTTAATTTTTCTATTACAGTTTCCAATAAATATTCTAAAACTGATACCACGCTCTGATCAACCCTCTCTAGTACTTTTTACCAATGGCAATAGTGCATCATTACCTTATGCAATAGAAAACAGGAAGACTTATGACAGCAAATCTCTGCTCAAAGATACAGATGAAATTATTGAAACAGCTTGGTACAAATTGCATAATACTGACCATATATGCTATGTATTGAAAACTACAGACGGTTATGAAATAGCACATTGTCCATTGAGAGATGAGCTGGGCGATTTAGTAAGATCTAAACTTACACGAGTTAAAATAAGCAGAGATGAAGACGTCAAGGTGGTTGGCCAATTTATCAGTAGCATTACTGGAGATTGTCATGTTTATATTCTATGTAAGTAAAACAATTTTAATTTTCAATGCTTACCTTATAAAATGATGGCCACCTCAATTTCGGAAATTATTCATGGTTTTATGTTTCAGGGAGTGATGCGAAGATGACTGCTTACACTTTGCTTGGTGGAAAATGGAAAAATATGGGTACCATTCCCTGGATATCAACGGTATCAAGTGTTTCCATGACACTAATGGCAAAGAACCACCTCATTATCTTTGGCAGCAATAAAGACCAAGATGGAGCCATTATCGTTGCCTACAACTATGTTTTACGAGTCGCCTCATGCAAATTTCCAATGAAAATGTATAGAGAAAATTCCAAGCTTTTTTGTTTTGATGGTCGCATTATTCTTGAAGCCTCCAACCACATTGGCATGCTTCCTTTTACTCTCGAAGAAAACAGGAACCTCTCTAGTCTCTTGGGGTCCCATGAAATTATACAAAATGATAGCCCTGCTATTGTTGATTGGGGAACACCTACGGAGCCTCTATTTAAATCTATTCCTGAATTGGAAGAAGCCATAAGACTCGGCACATCTGAAAGAAGTGCATGCGCCAACATAATGCCAACTTTGATAGAAAGGAATGATACTAATGCAATGATAAATGTTTTGAGAGAATGCAAAGATATACCAGAGTCAACTCTGGCAGAATTAGTTAGTTATGCAGTTAGGTCTCACGTCCCAGACAACAACGATGAAGAAAAGGTTGATTGTGAACTTCTCAATGAGATTTTCAGAGTTTTGTTCTGCGATGCTCTTCTGATACCGCATTTGAGGAATACTTTGACTGTGACTGACTCTTTGCACTTATTAAAGTATATCCTGTACCTCTTATACAAATCAGCTTTTCCTTTGGACACTGACTATGAAAGCAGGTTATTTGACTGGTGTGCGTTGATTTTAGATGCATTCTATCAACAATACGTAATTTCGAAAGACCCAAATGTTGGAAGTACTCTGCAATACATGTCTAAGTATATAAACAAACTTGTAAATGAAGTCTTTAAAATAAATAATGCTATTGTAGATCTACATAAATTAATAACAGGGAAAAGAGATGCTAACATTGAAGATTACCAACCGTATTCTGTTGAAATTATGCAAATATAAATCTAATTTCTCTTGACTTAGTGTTTTTTTTTATGAGCCTTCGACCCTGATCCCAATCAATACTAATAAAAATAATAGTACTTGCACTAGTTTTATTTTGTAAGTTTCATGCCTAAATATATTATAAGGGTGCATATGCTTGTATGATAGTTGATTTATTAAAAAACAAAACAGCAAGAGATCAGTCCATAGTCTTTTTATTGGCAACTCTAGCAAACTGTACTACCATGGGCCGTTCCTTCAGCATATAACCGTTAGTTTCATTCAATGCAATCTCGGCTATGGAAACTGAAGGAAATGTAACAAATGCTTGTCCTTTCATTCTTCCTTCCTGCATAACTCTTACATCAAACCCAGTCATTTCTTCATCCGTCATTCCCTCTATGTAACGTTTGTATATTCTTCTAACGTCTTGCTCTGTAACTGTTTTTGCTAAATTCTTTAAGTATAATCTCATTGAAGGTTGTCCAGGGTGATAGTTTTTGAATACTGGCAATATCTTCATATCTCTGTAAGATAATCTGTTCTTTAATAATTCTTTTTTTGTTATTGTGGGTAGTTCTTCTTCTTCTGGTGTTTGTAGCTCTGTTAGTGGCTCCTCTTTGTGAAATGTTCCTAGCTCTCCCACAACTTCATGCGCTGGTTCTTCTGCTGGCTTCTGTAAAGCATCTTGGTGGACAATGACAGATATTTTTTTAGGTTCTTGTACTTGCGTAACATCGAAGACTTCTCCCTGACTGACAACTTTCTTTACTTTTGGGGCAGATGGTGTGATAGGCAAAATAGCTGAGCGTTTCCTGGATGGCATGGGTAATTTCCGCTTCCTTTTCAGAGCCATTATGGCAGTTACTTTCTCAGCCTTTTCAACAGTTTCATCACTTGATATTTCTGATTCTGTCTCGCTCTGTGGTATTGGTGGAGGAAAGTCTTCTATGAAAAAGTTCCTGAATGTGTCTTTAAAGAATGTAAATGCTGTTGCATTTTCTTCAAAAGGCGTGTTAAGGCACATTTTATTCATCAAGTGTAAAGTTTGAATGTAGAATGGTTTGTGAGTAAACAACCCGTGTAGAATATTAATTGCAGTTTCTGGCGTCGGATTAGGATATTTATACTTTAAATGCGGCGGTGGTGGTTGGTAAAAGTCTATGGAAGGGTTCCAAGCATTCAATGCCTTGAGGAATTCTTTCACGAGGTTTGTTGTTGACGATATTTGTTCTGTATCAGTTTTAACGAGTGAAACCGGTTCTTTTTCAAAAGAATATTCTACTACCAACCTTCTATGAGCTATTTCAAGTTGGTGAAGACGTCCAAGAGATGCTTTTGCCTTTTCAACAGTGCCGAAAGAAGCAAAAATGTAATTTCGTTTTGCAAATTTTTCCCACACTTGTTCAGCCCCAAAATGTTTCAGAAGTTTCTCTTTATCTGGAAATGATAGCGCCGTTGGTAAATGTCTAATACATAATATTTTCGACATAGTTTTAGTTCGCAACAATAACAGCACACACTACTTTCTTTTCTGCAAAATTGGTAAAAATACACTCGGAATACTTGAAGAAACCGCTATTTATTTTTCTCATTGAGCATTTAACCATAGAGTAAGTAAATACTAAATTTAACTATAACTTGATTTTTCTATATTAAGTAGTTGCTGCGTTCCGTAATGCGCTAAAAGTGATATTATCGCGAACCCGACCAAATTGAATAGTTACAAAATATATGGGCTTTGATTTGATTTGGTGACTATTTAATTTGGTCGGATTCGCGATATTATCACTTTTAGCGCATTATGGAACGCAGCAAGTATTTACTTACTCTATGTAGTAAACTAAACTTTTTTTTTTCTTTTTATTTGAGTTGAGTCAGAAGCAGAAGTCAGCGAAGAGTTTTGGCGGGAACACGGAAAAATAATGTCGTTACATTCTATTATTTTCTTAAACTTTTTTCGTTTAGTCGTGATTAATGATTAAAAATGGTGGTGTTTTATTCATTGAGTGTTGAATTACATGCACGAGTGTGGGTAAGTGGTATAATGTGGGGAAACATGTCTTTTAGTGTTGTTTTCATAACTCCGTTGAAGCTCATAGTAAAGTCGCCACAACTTTACTAGGCTTGACTTGGACTTGACTATGACTAATTTCGTGTGACTAACTGTGATTTCATGACATGGTTGACTTGATTTTAGTATAAAAACTTGCAAATTCATAAACTTGAGACTGGCAGAATGTACAACGTGCGATGCCAATAACTAAGAAAAAAAAGAGAAGAGAATGGAAACAATTGATTAGAGATTTTTTCACACTATGGCGTGGCACATAATGTATTTGCTAAAGCCATGTACCTATAATATTTCTTGTCTTTGCATTCTGCCAGCAAAATATTTGACTACCTATTTAAAGTAATTCCAATATGCTCAAAGATTCCAAGTTTTTGATAATATAGAGCAATATAATATAAGTTTTACCAACTCCATGTATTTTATAATGTAGTGGCGATTAAGGGCGTCGCCAGGCATTCAATTCATTTTATTCTGTAAACATATTACATGCATTTAGAAACGTCAATTATACAATCATAATAGTTCACTTTGGGGGAGACGCCCAATAAATGGTAGACGCGATAACAGCGTATAGTGCTTTCGAAAGAGAAAATGCAATAGCAGTAGATTTGCCCTCTAAAATCGATAGAATAGTGCTTTTTCCGGGCTGTTCCACTCTCGTCCTATGACGTCTCATCCTTCGTATTGTTTTTTCTTAACTCAACCGTTTTTTACTCGTCCGACAGATATTTTTGCGACATGCGAGCCGTACGATACGACAATACAAACTTCTAATACATGCACATGTGTTCTCTTTTTATCATGCAGTTTAGATTCGCTATCTCTATTTTCCGGCAAATGTAATTATGCATACTTTTAGCTAGGTATGCTTGATTGTGTTGTCTTGTTAATTTTGATCGATTTGCAAGCGCTGGGCCCGTCTTTTGCATTATCACCGTCGCTGCTCACAGGGGGAAAAAAACGGCCTGTAGCTCGGGCAGGCCTTTAGAAAGAAAAAAAAAACTTTAGAATCCGCGGGAAATTTAAAAAGAAAATTAATTATTTTGCTTTAAATAATGTTGAAAGTATACTGAAAAAGATTGAGATATTCAAAAACAAACAAACACCGTCTATTGTTTTAGTTAAGCTAAGTACTGTACATCGGGCACACACACGACCGACGGTAAATGGAGACAACGGTCAACGAATAGACGAATAGACGAATACAACGATCGATCGAGTCGAGGGTCGAGAGGTGGCGCCTATGTGGCGCTTCTTTCTATCTATCAAAATCCTCAAGGTTATATTTTTGTTAATTTGTTTGTTACCTACCTAACTGGCCTGGGCCACTGGCACTTATTACTTTTTTACGTTGAACGGAATTAAATTACGTCATCGATAACCCATTGTTATCGCAATTTCGTATAACATTCACAGCAGCTAATTTCCATTCCATTTCATTCGTTCCCAGGCTGTAGTGAAACGCAGTTATGTCTACAGCGGGTAAAGTAATCAAGTGTCTCGCGGCCGTCGCGTGGGAGGCCGGCAAGGATCTGTCCATCGAGGAGATCGAAGTAGACCCGCCGAAGGCCGGCGAAGTGCGCGTGAAGATTACTGCGACTGGTGTGTGCCATACTGATGCGTACACTCTATCTGGCGCGGATCCCGAAGGCGTGTTCCCTGTTGTACTCGGCCATGAAGGCGGCGGTATCGTCGAGAGCGTCGGCGAGGGCGTAACTTCAGTGAAACCCGGCGACAGAGTCATCCCTCTCTATGTACCACAGTGCAACACCTGTAAGTTCTGCCTCAGCCCCAAAACTAACCTCTGCCAAAAAGTTCGCATTACCCAAGGCCAGGGTCTGATGCCGGACGGCACGCGCCGCTTCCGCTGCAAGGGCAAAGAGCTCTATCACTTCATGGGCTGCTCCACTTTCAGCGAATACACGGTTGTTGCCGAAATTTCTTTGTGCAAGGTTAATGATAATGCTGCCTTGGATAAAGTTTGCCTATTAGGATGTGGAGTGCCTACCGGCTATGGAGCAGCGATGAACACGGCTAAAGTGGAGCCAGGTTCAAACTGTGCTATTTTTGGTCTGGGAGCAGTCGGTTTGGCTGTAGCTCTTGGATGCAGAAATGCTGGAGCAAAGCGTATTATCGGAGTGGATATCAACCCGGACAAATTTGAAGTTGCCAAGAGATTTGGAGTCAATGAGTTTGTCAATCCTAAAGATTACGACAAGCCGATCCAGCAAGTTCTGGTTGACTTGACTGATGGAGGTTTGGACTATACATTTGAGTGCATCGGTAATGTAAATACCATGAGGGCAGCACTAGAGGCTTGCCATAAGGGTTGGGGCACTTCTATAATCATCGGTGTTGCTGCAGCCGGCCAGGAGATCAGCACACGTCCATTCCAACTTGTCACCGGTCGTACCTGGAAGGGAACAGCTTTCGGAGGCTACAAGAGTCGAGACAGCGTGCCCAAGCTTGTTGAAGAGTACTTGGATAACAAGCTACCGCTGGATGATTTTGTTACCCATAACATGCCTTTGAAGGAGATCAATGAAGCATTCCACTTGATGCATGTGGGCCAATCCATCCGATCTGTTGTACACTTGTCTAAACTATAATACACATGAAAAAGATATTTACTAAGCATTTACTAAAGGTTCCATTGGTGTAATATCTGTTTGCTCTGTAAGAAGCATAAAAACTGGTTATAAGAATAAATTATTAATTTTTGGTTATTTATGAATCTTATTTTATTACATATCCTTATCTTTTGTAATCAATAAAGTAGTATAGTATGTGCTAGATAGTTTTTATTGAAAGATTTCAAACAGAATAATGATATACATGATGTCATTTTTTTAACTTATTTGTGGTTTGAGTTTGTTTCGTATCTCTTGCAAATTATTTATGTTTTTTTTTGTTTTAAAGCTTAGCCTTCAATTTTGTTTCATAAGGAGGTATGTGTATTACTTCTAATAAACTTTTAGGACCAAAATACCAGGTTAAAATCATGTTAAAATAAATAGTTTACCTATTTTGGAGAAATAAAAGGAAGCATAAAATGGTCAACAATATAATTCTATATATTTTTTTAAACAAAATATACACAAGTATACTTATCATCTGAAAATAAATTCATTAACAATTCACATGTATTATTTACAAAATTGCCTAAGCTTGTACTTAAATTGTCATTATTTTCAATACGAGTTATTGCTCCATTATCTGCTTGTATTGTTCGAGGTAGCTGTCACATTGTTCCCCTGTAACAAAGAATAACAATATTTTTTAATACATGTATATTATAATTATGTATTTTCTAGTAACTGCTGTTGTCTTTTATCATCACCAAAAGGCTCGGACAATGTTGAATTCTTGAAGAAATTTTGGTGCTCATAAAAGACATAGCTGAAATTCTGAAAATGGACATGGACTACCTACATTTTTAATTCATAACCTTTTTATTACCACTGGGCATAGTCTATACATATAATAAAACTGTAACGAGGCGATTACTGTACATTTAAGATATATTTAAAAATCTATTATTTTAGGAGTGTATGAGAGCAACAGAACCCAAAAATACAGTTTTTATAATTTTTGTCTGTCTGTCGGGGATAAACTCAGAAACTACGGCACGAATTTGAATGCAGTTTCTTGAAATATGATCTATGAAGTCCGGCGCTTCACATAGGCTATGTTTTATCAAAATCAGCCCAGGTATATTGAATTTATGACGCAATTTATTCAAAATTATAGTCGTCCCATATAGCTTGAACCCCCGAACATACCGAGCTCCTAAGGTCCGAGGATCAGCTTATACTGGTTAATGTTTATTTTGCGAGTTTGCGAGTAAGGAAGATGAATGGATTGACATGCGATTTTCTAAAAATGTTCTGTGTTGTCATAAGCTACTTAACACCACACAGCACAGTAGGTAGGCCTCCTAGGTGGACCGACGAAGTTGTAAAAGTCGTGGACAACCGGTGGATGCAAATGGCAGGTTGTCGTACAGAGTGACGGTCTAAGGGGGAGGCCTTCGTTCACCAGTGGACATCTACGAGCTGATGATGATGATGATGATGGTAGTTGCAGGCAACCGGTGGATGCAAATGGCAGGTTGTAATACAGAGTGGCGGTCTATGGGGGAGGCCTTCGTTCAGCAGTGGACGGCTCCGGGCTGATGATGATGATACATAAATATGTAAAGCCGTGGCAGCCTAATTGGAAGACCGTTCAACTTGTAATCGTGAGATCGTGGGTTAAAATCCCAGGCCCATACCAATAAGAAACTTAAATGTCGTATGTGAATCCAACAACCCGCAAACCATGCCAGCACGGCGGCCAATTTGACAGCCTTATAGCTCAGTAACCTGGACCTGGAGTTATCAGGACCTGGGTATGTCCTAAAACTGCATCCAGAACCACCGGAGGACGGGCAGCAGCGTCCTCTTGGTTAACGGTGGTGAAACTCTGCGATCCCTAAGCCGCCTGCCAAGCGTGGGGATTATGGCAACCCTTCCCTATTATGGGGGAGGCCTTCGTCCAGCAGTGGACGTCTTATGGCTGTCAATGATGATAGCTCAGTTGGTAGCATGTCTGCCTTCAGAGCTGTAGGGCGTGGGTTCGATCCCCAGGGCAAACATTTATGTGACGAACATAGATGTTTGTTTTGTGTCTGGGTGTAGTATGTATTTACGAATAAAATAAAATAAAATTATATATACATATAAGTATTCTATCAGCTATCTGGTTTCCATGATACAAGCTTTGCTTAGTATGGGGCTAGATGGCGCTGTGTGTAAAATGTCCCCAGCGGACTCTTAAAAGACTGATGTTGCATGCTAGGGTATAGTATAGGCTAGCGCTAGGACCTGGGTATGTACATAAACAGCAACCAGACCCTCCGGAGGACGGGCAGCAGCGTCCTTTTGGTTAAAGGTGGTGAGCTTTCTGCGATCCCCAAGCCGCCTGCCAAGTGTGGGGATTATGGCAATATCCCTCTATTAAGGGGGGGGGTCTTAGTCGTGGGCAACCGGTGGATGCAAATGGCAAGTTGTCGTACAGAGTGGCGGTCTAAGGGGGGGGTGGTGACAAGGCATTTATCAGTCCTTATTGGAAACACACAATAACTCCATGATAATTATGTTGCGTCAGAAACGTGATAAGATTATGGACAAGACAAATAACTTAATTTGCTTGTGTCCCATCGATAAACATGTGTGATAAATATTTTTTATGTATTTTTTTAACGTGTACCTACGTACTAAAATAATTAAGTATATTAGGTTATTTGTTCTAGTTTCTATAACAACAACCGTCAGCCATGTCAGAGGCCTTCGGGTGGCACATAAACTCTGACACTAGGGCTGGCCACTCAGCCTATACGAACTTACTTACTTTAGTACTAATTGAAAATGTTATAGCATGTTTTGTGATAAACGGTAAAGTTCTGACAAATATTTTTATTCGTTGCTTAGCACAGCACCATAGACTCCGGACTCCATGACTTTTTAACCGATTAGTATCTCAATTAGTAATGTTTTTTACCTCAGAACTTCGTCATTTATAAACTGATTTGTTTTTGTTTTCAGATCGGTCCCATAGAAATTTCACCAAAATCAGTGCAGTAGTTCGTGTTTTAAATCAGAATAACTGGAATATAGATGTCATCCAAGTAATCCAAATTAAAGTCGGTTGATTTCTTTTTAAAAAGCAAAATAAACTTAACACCGAACCGAAACAGTCACCGAAACTTAACTATTTTTGTCCCTTTTTTTTAATTATGTTTTTGACCTACCTACTAAAACAAAAAATATTTAAGTAGTGATTGTTTACACATAAGTCCAAATTATTCCTATTATCTAGTAAACTTTTCATTATTACAAGGACTCTATTTTGTTTTGTTACTGCCTGTCCCTGACCTTTTGTATAATGGATGTTTTCACATTATGGACTTTTTACTAGTAAGTCGTTTTGCCACTCAAGACATTGTCACCATGTAGACGTTTTCACGTGCCCACGTTTTGCAAACATCGTCATTTACAGCCGTAAAACAGCAGCGTTTTGTTTTTTTTTTGTTTAGTCCTTTCGATACGGAACCCTTTGAACCTTTGAAATAAGCATATTTTTTTCAATAAACCAGAATATTTACCAAAATTATTCGGTTACTTAGCTTCTATAGGTTATTTCCCTGCCTGTATTTTTCTTTTAAATCTGAATATTTACGTTCATTACCATTAAACTATTGTGTTTAAAAATACATACACGTTTCACTTTATATTTGGCATTGGTCGCCCTCTTTACTTTAGGAACGTCTATACCTACGATCTTGCGCGTGGCCGGCCATTCATTCAGTAGCCGGCGGCCGCGTGACGTCATCAAACCAAGCGGCACACGGAAAAATCGACTCACTGTTATACAAATAGAGTACAAAGTAGTTTACACTGAATAATGTAACTTATGCTTCGCAGGGTTTGCAAGTGAATGTGGCGCAGGGCAGGCCACATCGCTCGAAGAACTTATAACCGATGGGGAAGAAAGGTTCTCTCGTGGCGACCGCGAACCGTCCTACGCAGCGTAGGCGCGGCCTCCCGCTATAAAAAGTTAGTTCTAATCAGTTAGCATCCTTTTAAGGGCATATTCTTTACATCAAAACAAACAACTTTTACTATGGAGCGAACATAGAACTTGAAAAAAAAAAATCTGCTGTTCCATACATTTTGCCCAAGGTCGATGAACGTTTTGTATGGAACAGCTGATATTTTTTTCGCGATTTCAATGTTCGCTCCATAGTAAAAGTTGTTTGTTTTGATGTACAGAATATGACTTTAAAAGGATGCTAATGGCAGGTTGTCGTACAGTGTGGCGGTCTAAGGAAGCCTTCGTTCAGCAGTGGACGTCTCCAGGCTGATGAAGATGATGAATATAACTTATGATTGTAGGTATATTGTGGTCCAAGAGTTTTTAACGAGTTTTCTATAAGAGTGAATCTTGTGTACCTATACTATTACGTTTTTATGTGGTTAAATTATATTTTGACGAAAGCAGTTTTATCTGGTTCTTGACAAGATTACGTGCGCCAACATTATTAATTATGTATCTTATCAAAGCACATAAACGCAAAGCTGTAAAAAATCCTATTGATAATTCATTTACGATTGTCGTTCCAATCTCATAAACATTTTATGTTTTGTACTAGTTATCCGACTGCCCGAGAAGGACGTTAGGTTTTTATGTTACTCGCCTACCGTTCAGCATACGTAGATAATAGGTCTTTACCTATGAAATTGCCGTTCTTCCGTACTGCGCAGCTTAACCGCCAGCTTTCTTTTTACATGACGCGACCTATACCTAGATGACATCTTCATATTTTCCAGTTGTTGATTAATTCCAATAACTAAAGGTCACCCACGACTTCGTCCGCGTACGAAAGAAGTTCGCCCCGCGCCCAAATATCTTCTAAACGTTGAGAAATGTAATCAGATTATTGGCTGTACAATATAGCGACCCAAATCACCTTTCAAGAAATGTGGCGCTCCTCTAAACCGCTCGTTCCTGTTCATGAGCGCGTGCATGACGGCCACGAAGGTGTGGGGCGGAGCCCTAGCGGCGACCGCGAGGAGCTTCCGCGGCGGCACGCCGGCCCACGCGGCGCCCGTTCGCGCCACTCCGATCGCGCTGATGGGGTCGTTCCAGCTTAGAAGTACTTCTATTATGTCCTGCCAATCGATACATCAACACTTTACTATTTATTCGAGTATAATACATTACAAATTCTTTAAATAAAGGCATATTTTGACCTAGTCCACAGTGGGACCTGGGTATGTCCTAAAAATCCATCCAGACCACTGGAGGACGGGCAGCAGCGTCGTCTCGGTTAACGGAGGTGAGCAACTAAGGATTCTGCGATCCCCAAGCCGCCTGCCGAGCGTGGGGATTATGGCAACCCTCCCTATTAGGGGGAAGGCCATCGTTTCGCAGTGGACGTCTTTTGGCTGATGATGTATGCTAGCCTCAAAGTACAGGGTTGCCAAAGGGCTCTATTCTAGGCGCCCTGTGATTAGAAGATTATGTCATAAAAAATTTTTGCACATGAAAAGTCTCAAAAATAACTAGTGCAAAACATACATATAATTATGTTTTTAAAGCTTAAACAGGAAGACAAAAAAAAAACAACACACAACAGGCTTATAACAGGTTCGGAAATTTGGCATCTAAGGCAGATACTTCTGTAGCTTAATTGGCAAAGCAGTTGGGACGGAAACCCATAGAGACTGCTCATATGCAGGTTCGAGTCCTGCCGGAGGTCATAATTTTTCTTCCTGTTTAAGTTTTAAAAACATAGAAATACCATAAGTGTGTCAATCACTTCAAATCACTTCATACAAAAATATTCAAAAAATACATATAATTATAAGAAGAAAATGATTCACATCACGTGCCGCGCTAGGCATTCAGTTTCACGATGCTCCCGTTATCAAACTAATAAAACTCGTTGTATGGGAACGATAACATAGAGTGACCTCAGGATGATACCGTGATGTCTTCCATGGGTTATCGCTAGCTTTATGTGAACGTAACTATCAAATACGACTGCTATATAACACAATATAGATTTAATAATATTTTAAGTTCATAATAATTAAAATAATTTCATATAATGATATCCCATTAACACAATTCACACTAATACCAGCCAGTACAATACCTTGGCCATCTATTGAAACGCCAAGTAGTAGTGTGCAAGCATCACTGTGTTCCAGTTTGAAGGGCAACGTTACCAGAGAAATTACAGGGCAGATTTGACATCTAATATCTCAGGGTGACGAGCGCAGTGCGGCGCAGCATTTTGTTCGCAATTTCAGAATTCTGGCACTGCTAGTGTTATGGGCAAGCGTGAGGAATACCACCGTCAAATCCATAAAAAAACGGATTAAAAAAACGACTCGCCGTGCGCGCTGCCGGGCCGCGCGCGGGGCGGGCGTTAGTTATAGTCGCGTGTCGCGCGTGTTGCAGTGACCTGGTGCGCGGCGAGGCGCGTCATCATGTCTAGCGCGAGCTGCGCGGCGGGCGGGTGCAGGCGGCCCAGCGAGAGCAGCGCGCACGGGGCGGGCGTTAGTTATAGTCGCGTGTCGCGCGTGTTGCAGTGACCTGGTGCGCGGCGAGGCGCGTCATCATGTCGAGCGCGAGCTGCGCGGCGGGCGGGTGCAGGGGGCCCAGCGAGAGCTGCGCGCACGGGGCGGGCGTTAGTTATAGTCGCGTGACGCGCGTGTTGCAGTGACCTGGTGCGCGGCGAGGCGCGTCATCATGTCTAGCGCGAGCTGCGCGGCGGGCGGGTGCAGGCGGCCCAGCGAGAGCAGCGCGCACGGGGCGGGCGTTAGTTATAGTCGCGTGACGCGCGGGTTGCAGTGACCTGGTGCGCGGCGAGGCGCGTCATCATGTCTAGCGCGAGCTGCGCGGCGGGCGGGTGCAGGCGGCCCAGCGAGAGCAGCGCGCACGGGGCGGGCGTTAGTTATAGTCGCGTGTCGCGCGTGTTGCAGTGACCTGGTGCGCGGCGAGGCGCGTCATCATGTCGAGCGCGAGCTGCGCGGCGGGCGGGTGCAGGCGGCCCAGCGAGAGCTGCGCGCACGGGGCGGGCGTTAGTTATAGTCGCGTGACGCGCGTGTTGCAGTGACCTGGTGCGCGGCGAGGCGCGTCATCATGTCTAGCGCGAGCTGCGCGGCGGGCGGGTGCAGGCGGCCCAGCGAGAGCAGCGCGCACGGGGCGGGCGTTAGTTATAGTCGCGTGACGCGCGGGTTGCAGTGACCTGGTGCGCGGCGAGGCGCGTCATCATGTCTAGCGCGAGCTGCGCGGCGGGCGGGTGCAGGCGGCCCAGCGAGAGCTGCGCGCACGGGGCGGGCGTTAGTTATAGTCGCGTGACGCGCGTGTTGCAGTGACCTGGTGCGCGGCGAGGCGCGTCATCATGTCTAGCGCGAGCTGCGCGGCGGGCGGGTGCAGGCGGCCCAGCGAGAGCAGCGCGCACGGGGCGGGCGTTAGTTATAGTCGCGTGACGCGCGTGTTGCAGTGACCTGGTGCGCGGCGAGGCGCGTCATCATGTCGAGCGCGAGCTGCGCGGCGGGCGGGTGCAGGCGGCCCAGCGAGAGCAGCGCGCACGGGGCGGGCGTTAGTTATAGTCGCGTGACGCGCGTGTTGCAGTGACCTGGTGCGCGGCGAGGCGCGTCATCATGTCGAGCGCGAGCTGCGCGGCGGGCGGGTGCAGGCGGCCCAGCGAGAGCAGCGCGCACGGGGTGGGCGTTAGTTATAGTCGCGTGACGCGTGTGTTGCAGTGACCTGGTGCGCGGCGAGGCGCGTCATCATGTCGAGCGCGAGCTGCGCAGCGGGCGGGTGCAGGCGGCCCAGCGAGAGCAGCGCGCACGGGGCGGGCGTTAGTTATAGTCGCGTGTCGCGCGTGTTGCAGTGACCTGGTGAGCGGCGAGGCGCGTCATCATATCGAGCGCGAGCTGCGCGGCGGGCGGGTGTAGGCGGCCCAGCGAGAGCAGCGCGCACGGGGTGGGCGTTAGTTATAGTCGCGTGACGCGCGTGTTGCAGTGACCTGGTGCGCGGCGAGGCGCGTCATCATGTCGAGCGCGAGCTGCGCGGCGGGCGGGTGCAGGCGGCCCAGCGAGAGCAGCGCGCACGGGGTGGGCGTTAGTTATAGTCGCGTGACGCGCGTGTTGCAGTGACCTGGTGCGCGGCGAGGCGCGTCATCATGTCGAGCGCGAGCTGCGCGGCGGGCGGGTGCAGGCGGCCCAGCGAGAGCAGCGCGCACGGGGCGGGCGTTAGTTATAGTCGCGTGTCGCGCGTGTTGCAGTGACCTGGTGCGCGGCGAGGCGCGTCATCATGTCGAGCGCGAGCTGCGCGGCGGGCGGGTGCAGGCGGCCCAGCGAGAGCAGCGCGCACGGGGCGGGCGTTAGTTATAGTCGCGTGTCGCGCGTGTTGCAGTGACCTGGTGCGCGGCGAGGCGCGTCATCATGTCGAGCGCGAGCTGCGCGGCGGGCGGATGCAGGCGGCCCAGCGAGAGCAGCGCGCACGGGGCGGGCGTTAGTTATAGTCGCGTGTCGCGCGTGTTGCAGTGACCTGGTGCGCGGCGAGGCGCGTCATCATGTCGAGCGCGAGCTGCGCGGCGGGCGGATGCAGGCGGCCCAGCGAGAGCAGCGCGCACGGGGCGGGCGTTAGTTATAGTCGCGTGTCGCGCGTGTTGCAGTGACCTGGTGCGCGGCGAGGCGCGTCATCATGTCGAGCGCGAGCTGCGCGGCGGGCGGGTGCAGGCGGCCCAGCGAGAGCTGCGCGCACGGGGCGGGCGTTAGTTATAGTCGCGTGTCGCGCGTGTTGCAGTGACCTGGTGCGCGGCGAGGCGCGTCATCATGTCGAGCGCGAGCTGCGCGGCGGGCGGGTGCAGGCGGCCCAGCGAGAGCTGCGCGCACGGGGCGGGCGTTAGTTATAGTCGCGTGTCGCGCGTGTTGCAGTGACCTGGTGCGCGGCGAGGCGCGTCATCATGTCGAGCGCGAGCTGCGCGGCGGGCGGATGCAGGCGGCCCAGCGAGAGCAGCGCGCACGGGGCGGGCGTTAGTTATAGTCGCGTGTCGCGCGTGTTGCAGTGACCTGGTGCGCGGCGAGGCGCGTCATCATGTCGAGCGCGAGCTGCGCGGCGGGCGGGTGCAGGCGGCCCAGCGAGAGCAGTGCGCACGCGAGCGGCCGCGACTCCCCGAGCGCGCCGCGCCGCGCCAGCGCACGCAGCCTGCCCGCGGCGCCGCGCGTCACGAGGCTGCGCACCGCTAGCTCGGCCGCGCAGTGCTGCACCACCATGTCGTGCCGCGTCAGGGACGCCAGGTACGCCGTCACCACCTACACATTATACACGGACTTTTTTCTTCGTTTTTAGGGTTCCGTACCTCAAAAGGAAAAAAGGAACCCTTATAGGATCACTTTGTTGTCCGTCTGTCTGTCTGTCTGTCAAGGCCTTTTTTCTCTGAAATGAGTTGAAGTATCAAGTTGAAATTAATCGAATGCGTTTGTCCCCGGTCCCTTAGTGCTGTAAAAAATCAAGCTTCTAAGTCAACGCAATCAAACATAAATAAATAAAAAATTATAAATTTATATATTATAAATTATTATAAATTATTTAACGGGTTGGTAGACTGTCCTGATGTCCTTGAAAAAATCAAAATTAGTGTCCCCTTACCATGTAGTAGATTGGTATGGAAGGAGTCATTCAAGTTGCCCAGATGTCGCACTAATATGTTACTACATTCTCCATTGGTCCGTATGTGTGCTAGCTACGATAAGGAAGCGATACGGAAAAATATAGATATTTACAAACTTGGTCCGCTTTCCTCTCCTAAAACTGGGATAAAGAATCTGTTGAAGTAGCCCACTACTACAATAAGAAATACAAGTTTTTTGTTTTTGTAAGATAATAACAGATAATTATGGTAGATAAAAAAAAATATTATGTTTGTAAGTTAGGTTCACTATTTAGGAATTATGCACCCTATATCGATTTTTGTGTACTTTTTTTAGCTATAGTTTGTGCATAAAGCTGTTTGTGAACTTCCAATAAAAAAAACAAAAAAAAAAAAACAATACAGCCATTTTTCTAGTGTTTTTAGCTTTTTTTAATACTCCCAAGTATATCAAATTCATTAGGTACTTTCCGTTGACCTAGAATCACGAAATTTGGCAAGGAGACATAACAAGGTGGCTATGTGAAAAATCTGAAAATTGATAATATGTAGATATTCATTTCACAAGCCAAAAATTTTAATGATTATTCCGGTCGGTTGGCTTCCGTTCTTTAGTTCCCAAAAACTAAACTAGATGGCGCCACAGAGAAAATTAGCCCGCTCCACTCTTTTATCGCAACTATTTTGTCCGTCCTTGTGGTGTGGAGGCTCGTGCTGCGCACATCAAAATTGTACTCCCTAATTCTGAAACGTGGTTGCCCTTATCTGAGGGCTGGCATCAATAAGTAACCCTAGCACATTCATAGTAACTACAGAAAAAGACGGAGTATGTAAACGATAGAAAAAAATTAAAAACTGGAAAATCTTGTCGAACGTAAATTGAAACTCTTTTTTAGGGTTCCATACACATAGGGTGTTCAACTGTACTCTATGACTAAGCAATCCGTCTCTGTCTATAAATAATATATGTTAGTTCGTCTGTTATTGATATATAACGACGTATATCTCGTAAATCGTAATAGCTAACCGGTTGTTTATTATATTCGTCTGATACTGTCGCGGATTTCCTTTGTAGTTGTGGTGGTACGGAACCCTCGTTATCCGAGTTGCAATTACTCGTACTTGACGGCTTTATTGGTATTGTGCATTGTACATTCGGGCAGTATCAAGTACCTATTTGAATATATTCAAGTTTTAAATGGTACTAGCTCAAATTAGACACGCGTACTAAATTCGTGAGCTCTTAATTAAAAACTTACGTACAGATAAAAAAAACAGCACTACAAACCCAAAACTGTAGAAAAGTTGCGGAGAATCAGATAAGCAATTTCGACGTCTATGTTTTTGAAAGATATTAATTTAGTATATTATAATGTAACAACGGTAATCTTCCAAAGAAAAAATAAATAAAAGATAAAGTCGTATTCTAACCTGTACGATGTACTGGCTGTCTTCCCTCGGCTGCAGCACCTGCGAGCAGACGTCGGCCTGCGAGACCACGATCCGGTGCTGCGGGCTCGGGGGCGCAGCGCCCGCCGTGTTGCGCGCCATCTCGCCCTCCGCCCACTTCCTGAAACAGTATCAGTATCTGTCGCGGAGGCAAACGCCGATTACTAAGTACACTAACTTTATAAAAAAACAACCGATTTCATCAGCTGTTCCATATATATTTGTCCAAGGTCAATGCACTTTTTGTATGGAACAGCTTACTTCTTTTTTGCGATTTTAGGGTTGGCCCCATACCATAGTTAATGTTGTTCATAAGGTATAATTACGAAGCATTTAAAAAAAATGCTTCATATAATCTGCTTATAAATAGTCATAAAGACTGATCGCACGACAAAAACACTAAAAATATTACGTATAACAAAACACTAAAGTTACGTTTTGTAGCGGTAGGACTCTACTGCAGAGTCCGCATGGGGAAGTAGCACACCTTTGCCAGTTATTCAACCGCCAAGCAGTAGTGTGCAAGCATTACTGTGTTCCGGTTTGAAGGGCAATGTTACCAGAGAAAACACCCCCCCCCCCCCCCCCTCCTTCCCTCTTCTACTATTGCTGCGCCCGACAGGGTCCATAAGAAACTTCTTTTTGACAATATCTGTGTACACTATGGAAGCAATAAATATCTGAATCTCAAAATAACTGGGTATGAAGAGATTTAACATCTAATATCTCAGGATGACGAGCGCAGTGCAGTGCGGCGCAGGATTGTGTTCGCAAGTTTACAATTCTGGCACTGCTACTGTTAGTGGCAGGCGTGACGCTTACCATCAGGTGAAAGTCTTGCTCGTCTCGTCACTTGACTGTATAAAAAATAAAAATAAAACTACTAGGCAATAAAGTAGCAATTCAACTCGCGCAGTGCTAGATACCGCTTGCTATATTCACCTAGAGAGCCGCTCTCTTTCTATCACGTAGCTCTATCTCTCCCGACACGGCACTTGTAACGTTAAGGTTGTCTTTTTGATATTGACACAGCATACTTATTAGTATTATTAGTATTATATATGAGTATTTATACTTTTTAATTTTTACAATCAAGTGCAAGTCTTGTAATTTAATTTAAATGTCGTAATGTAATTTTTGATATTTAATTTAATGTAATTTTCTTTCTTTTGTTATAATGTAATTTTTATTTGATAATTTAATTTAATGTAAATAATAATTTAATTGATCAGGACTTTTTAATGTCTGAAATAAATATTATTATTTTTAGTATTAGTTTAGTGTATTAGTTTTTTTTTGTGTGTTTGTGTATTTTATTTTTGTTTTTTTATTTGTGTGTGTGTGTGTGTGTGTGTGTTTTGTGTTTTTGTGTGTGTGTGTGTGAGTATTTACTTACCATCTATGTGTAGCGTATGTAGTACCAACCTATTACTATTTTATATTATTCGGGAAACTAACAGCGACAAAAAAAACATAATTACTAAACATTATAGAAACTATGCGCCATTTAAGAGTTTCCGCATATTGAGACTAATTAGACACTTGTCTGCAATTAAATAATATGTACCTATATTATTACATATTATACTAAGTATAAGTCAAGGAGACACAGTTTTTGGTAATATTGAGTTTTATCGAGTTCGCGGATGAATTAAATAAGTCAAATTCGGGATAGTCTTCCAGTTTATTTATATATTTAGGTGCTCATAGAAAGAAGGAGTTATTACCGTTATTCTCCTTTAATGGGGATGCAAACTGCCATTTTATCCCGCTAGGTGGCGCATAGTCGATGTGTCCATAGTCTACTGTCAATCTCATACATTTTGTTGTTATTTTCCTAGATTTTAATGGTTTTACTCTTATTAGATTCCAATATGTCATTGTGTCCTATATCGGGATGTGCAAATCATGGCAAACATCTGTTCGCATAAAAACCCACTTTGATAAAGATGTGGGAAAATGATTCATGTAGAAAAAACTTAGTGACGACAGTTCGCTCAAGACTGTGGTCTTTGGTGGGTGTTCTTCCCCGTTTAAATTCGGCACACCAACGAGCAACTGTAGAAAAAGGTGGTGCATTTGCTCCTAAAGTATCCTGCAAGTCTTGATTAGTTCGTTCCGTAATGAAATTTTTCAAGCACAGATACTTAATAACCTGGCGCAATTCTTTTTTTTCCATTTTCGACTACACGCTACGACAGACTGCAAACAAAAGGCATACATTTTTTTAATATAAGAGATATTCAAATTATTTCTTTTTTTAAATCTTATTAATATTCCAGCTTTACCAGCCAGTATTTACTTTTTTCGGTTCCAAAGATTTTGCACCTCATTCTCACTTTATAATGAACGCCCCTCGTATATATAGATGGACCGGGGACATTGTACAAATCGCGGGCAACCGGTGGATGCAAATGGCAGGTTTTCGTACAGTGTGGCGGTCTAAGAGGGAGGCCTTCGTTCAGCAGTGGACGTCTCCGGGCTGATGATGATGAAGCACAATAGTATCTTTTAAACGGATTACAAGATCGTTTAGAAGTCATTGTTTGTTAGAAAAGATGCTTAATTACGCGCGACGTGACTAGCCTGCGAGCCGAGCGGCCACAGCCCTGCCGTACGCCTACCCGATAGGCACGAACGTACCTAAAATGCGGAGTGACACACCTGGCAGTAGTGAGCACCGTTACCTGTAAACCGAGTTAATCTCATCGAACACACTCGAGAGTTCCGTCAGGTAGGTCTTCGCTTCCACCACAAGTTGGTTCAATATTCGGTACACCGTGTCCTTCACGGTGGGAATGTCTTCCGTCCTTCGAAGTAACACTGCCACTATTTTGGCGATGTCTTCTTTTGGCACCTGCGGAAAATAGTTCATAACTGTAGCTTTGCGAAAGAGAACAAATTAACAGGGGCGCCACTATCGCTAATAAATTAGTAATTCATGCTATAATAAGCAGAATTTACTCGTAGCTCATAAAATAAACAAATAGCAAATAGCTCGCAATCTATATAAAATAAAATGTATTTATCACTAGTTGATACCCGCTACTTCGTACGCGTGGAGTTCGGCCGTCAGCAGTGCCAGAATTATGAACTTGCGAACACAATCCTGCGCCGCACTGCACTGCGCTCGTCACCCTGAGATATTAGATGTTAAATCTCTTCATAGCCAGTAATGTCTCTGGTAACATGAATTTAAAAAAAAACTTATCACTGGCTGAATGCACAAAGTGCAAAGCCAAAAACTACTGTGTATAATGATGTTGTGGTGTACACACCGAGTGTGCGAGCCCCGAGCCCGACAGCCGCAGCCTCCACAGGCAGCCGAGCCGCGCGTCGATGATGTAGTCCGGCTGGAACACCACCCACGTGCCCGAGTCTGCGCGCGCCGTTAAGGTATACCTTCTAATTATATCTATAACAACTACTAAATATAGACAATAACTGCTGGCCAAAGGTCTAATGGTGGCGTTTTATTCATTTAATTTATTTTTATTTACTAGTAGGGATAAGTGGACTAAGCTTTCCAATTATCGCTACCGGAAGATCTAAGTGGATTTCTGTTCCACCTATCACTACCGGTAGGGATAGGTGTACCAGGCCATAATATCGACATTATATGAACGTACACTAATAGACAAGTCACAGACGCTGGAAAGCGACGCGGCGCGGCGTAGGACGGAACTGGCAATACAAAAAGCAGAGATCGTGCCCGCTTTCTGTGTGTCATATTGCGTATTTTAAACTCAAATATTACAAAAAAAAGCAGCCCGTCCCGCGCGTATGTGAGGCTTGACCATAAAACAAACTCACAACACTGCCAAAAGTTATCACACCCCGATCGGCGATATATGGTCGCAGACGAACACGCGACAAGACACACTGTTAATGGCCGTACCAAAGCATCGAACAAACCCATATGATTATTATTTAATTGAAATGTAATGTATTTGCTATTAACTATAATTTATTTAGTGCGCCTACATCCCCATCTCTTTAACCGCGGGGATGACTGAAAGAAAATGCTTTAGCATTAAGTCCTCCTTTTGTACATTAATGTATTTATGTGTGCAATAAAGAATTAAATATGACCAGTAGCAAAAACTAGTAAAGGATACACATAGGACAGGGCTGCCGGTCGACGGTCGCGGGGCGGATGGAGGCGCCCGACAGCACGGCCGCGTGGCTCGCGCTGCCGGCCTCGGCCCTCGGCTCCTCCTGGACGTCGAACACTTGGGACGTCTGGCTGGACTGCAAGGAAACAATAAGACTAGGGTTTCCGCTCGAGCTTTCTCGAACTCGAGAAAGCTCGAGAAAATCGAACTCGAACTCGAGAATTCTCGAGTTGCGTTATTAACCTTAAAGTGCACGCGTGTTCATGGCTTTTGGGGATTGATTGATTCTTCTTATTCCTAGCTCTTTTTCCCGTTTTATATACAAAGTACACCTGACCATGACCCATGACAAGATTTTTTTTTTTTTAATTAGATCATTTTGATATTCACGCCCAAGGTAAAATAAGGTATGGCCAAAATAAAAGCTCCGTCGCAGAATGTGCCTTTCCTAAAATGTCTACTGCACGCAAAACGTCCCGTTCGCACATTATCTCTTTCTCACAATGTCCCTTTAAAATTAACACCCTTGCCCCCATGTTGTTAACTCGCGTGCACATAGTAATCTGTTCCTATTTGTAGTATTACTAAGTTTTGATTCTTATGTAAGAGGATTATAATGTTGTTTTTTAACTTTTGATTTGTATTTCTTTGCCTAAATAAGTTTAAGATTTTTTTAATTTAAGTTTACATACTAAATACTAAATAATGGTGCAATAAAAAAATATTAATAAGACTCGGGACCCGAGAAAACTCGAGAAATCAGCCTCGAGAATTCTCAAAACACGAGAATAAAAAAAGGTCGAGAAATCAGAAACCCTAAATAAGATAGACCAGAATACCACAGGAACTGTTTGATTTCCCAGGTTTAAACGGAAAGATCCTAGATTGGACCTAGGTATGTCCCAAAACCACAGAAAAGTGAAAGCCCTACTTCTTAGGTAGAACGGCTGTAAAAACAATGTTGTGAAACAATTGTATGGAAAACAGCTGTCGCCAGTTTCACACTTATTTGTATAGAAACTACGACGATCGCGCATTTGGAGTTAAAGGCTCGAAATGCCATTTGGCAACAGATTAAAATTGAATGTTTTTGTATGAAGTGATTCCACACTTATGATATTTCTATGTTTAATTGGCAAAGCAGTTGGGACCATAGCGACTGCTCGTATGCAGGTTCGAGTCCTGCCGGAGGTCATAATTTTTCTTCCTGTTTAAGCTTTAAAAATATGTCCTGGGTATGTCCTTAAACTGCAACCAGACCCACCGGAGGACGGGCAGCAGCGTCCTCTTGGTTAACGGTGGTGACCATTCTGCGATCCCCAAGCCGCCTGCCAAGCGTGGGGATTATGGCAACACCCCTCTATAAAGAGGAAGGCCTTCGTCCAACAGTGGACGTTTTATGGCTGACGACGAAGCTTTAAAAACATAGATTAAAATTGATCTAATTACGATGCAATGTGGTTTGGTTTCCTACGCGTCTATTTAAATTGTCTTTTTGAGTATTCTCAGTTTAAAAACATGTATATTGGTAGAATTGATATTAAGCGCATTTGCACTTAATGCCGGCTATCGCGGCCCGTCACATTCCCGTTCTATTCACTTCTCTCTTCAGTGCCTAAAACTGCATCTAGAACCACCGGAGGACGAGCAGCAGCGTCCTCTCGTTTAACGGTGAGCATTCTGCGATCCCCAAGCCGCCTGCCAAACGTGGGGATTATGGCAAACCCTTAGGGAGGTCTTTGTCCAAAAGTGGACGTTTTCTGCCTGGGTAAACGGAAAGATCAAGAATTGGCCGCTAGATTAAGTCGTTGGTTTCACGGACCTGATGATGGACAACCACCAGGTGATCCACGATGGAGACGGCAAAGCGGCCCGACAAGCCTGTCTTCAGGATATGCGTGCACTGCTGGCTGCTGGGACCTGTTACCGGCATCAGCCACACCTGGGAATTATATTAGGGGACTTACTTAAAAACGTTACGTAACTATACAATGAGCAACAAAAAGGTTTAACAATACTGAAGGGTATGTATGTACTCGTCATTATGAACAACTTTTTACTATGAGACCAACCCTGAAATCGTGCAAAAAAAAAACAGCTGCTCCATACATTTTGTCCTAGGTCAATGAGCTTTTTGTATGGAACACAAACCCACACATTACAAGTATAATATATGTACAATTCATTATATTTAAATTTGACCAAAGGACTCGGATAAGGGATAGAAGGCATTTTAACTACTGCACAATACAAAAAAGTCGGGCGTGATACTAACTAACGTCAATTAACTTAAAGGGACGTTTTTAAGTAGGGCTGTAGGTGTTAGGGTAAACAGCCTGATAACTTTCCGAGGCCCGAATCCCATAGTTTGTGCAAAAAGAGAATTGTCGAGGGATCTCTGTTTTATAAGTTATCGAATATTGAATGTAAACATTTAGTAAGTTTCTATAAATGAAAACTTTTTATAGCTATTGCCTATAATCCTCATACTATATTATATTATATTAGTTAATATATATTATTAATATATTAGTTATAGCTGTTAGTTTTCCAAATAATGCAAAATAAAATATAATAAAATTGACTTTTACTTTTACATTTGAGAGCGCTGCTGTGCTTTAGGCTTAGCATAATTTTAGCACAAATATGTTTACGTGCCTGCGGGGCTAAAGTGGCTACTTTAGCCCAATACTCAAGCCCATCAATTCTAACATTTATTAGATTTATACCTCTGTCGGCGGCGGCGCGGCGACTCCGGCCGTAGACGGCGCGCCGTGCCGGAACACGGCGCACCACGTGCTGCCACACAACCGGAGCACGAACACGTCTCGCTCCACAACCGGCTTCGCTGCGTCTACTACAACCATAGTTAATAATAATGTATTGATAGAAGCACAGAAAAGCGAAAGCCCTACTTCTTAGGTAGAACGGCTGTCAAAACAATGTTGTAAAGCAATTGTATAAACCGCTCTCGCCAGTTTGACACATAATTGTATAGAAACTACGGTAAAAAATGCCAATCATTGGTAGCGCATTCGAAGTAAAACGCTCGAAATGCCATTTTGCAACAGATTAAAATTGATCTTATTACGATGCAATGTGGTTTGGTTTCCTACTGCGCTTAATGACAATTCTACCAATATTCATGTTTTTAAACTGTGAATACTCTAAAAGATAACTTAAATAGACGCCTATTTAAGTTATCTTTTAGAGTATTCACAGTTTAAAAACATGAATATTGGTAGAATTGTCATTAAGCGCATTTACACTTAATGCCGGCTAGCGTGGCCCGTCATATTTCCGTTCTATTCACTTCTCTCTTCAGTGGATAGAAGTATACATATAAGAAAAATATTCTATCAGTTATCTGGTTCCCATAGTAAAAGCGTTGCTTAGTTTGGGGCTAGATGATCCTGTGTGAAATGTCCACCAAAATGTAATTATCACCCAGCAAAATTCACAAACAATCTCAACTTAATAGCCCGGGCTAGACAGGGCAAGGTAAATTCTTATCACTGGCCAGCTTGTACTGGCCTGGATAATGTTTAGCAGATAAACATATTTATTAAATTACAAGTCAATATTAATAAAAGTCATTCCAATATTAATTAATTCATTCATAGTAATAAAAAAATCTAAATTAAAATATATTTTAGGGCGAACTTGGCATACAAAGTGGGACGAAAGAAGATTTTTTAATGTGGGACGAACTTTCTCGGGACGAAAATGGCATAAATCGATTAATCACAACATAAGAATCAAACAAATTACTAAGGCTTACAAAATGAAGAGCCTAGGCGGCGTCGGGCCGGAGGCGCACCTCTTCTAGCTTTTCTATACAATAGAATTGGTCAGCGCACACTGTTAGTCGCGGCGCAATCGAGGCGGCGTCCGGGCGGGGTCGAGGTGACGGCGCGACGCGGGCGCCTTCGCCTTGACTGTTGTACCGCGCCGCCACCTCGACTCTGACAGTGTGTTATGCGCCTTATATAACAAACAATTCACTCACATTCTAGTTTCTGCAACTTAGTGATTGAAGAGCTGTTTAGCGAGAAGGGCTGAAGCAGGGCTCCGTTGTTACCAGCCAGCAGAACTATATTGCTTTGGGCGCACCATGAAAACCATGCACCACTGGAAATTACAACAGATCATTTTTTTATAGGAACAGAGTGCCACATCCGAGTTTTACAAATAGCGTTTACATATTCCATCATAACATCACATCTAGTATTATTTATTTATAATTTTTTATTTAACAAATCTTTAAAAATCTATTAAACAATATTTTATCTATTGTCTAAAAACCTACTTCAGGTAGTAAGTTTCTATAAGTGAAAACCTTTTTATGGCTATTGCCTATAATCCTCATACTATATTTTATTAGTTATAGCTGTTATTTTTCCAAATATTGCATAATAAAATAAAATAAAATTATAACAGACTACAGTTTGTACGAAGGAACGTCATCTAATGCCAATATTAGCTAATTTTCATATTTCATACAAATGATTAACATACATTGAATGTAATGTGTTAAAAAATATGAACATTTAATTGAAATAAATCATTTGTCATCTTATGACATTCAACTTGCCTAACAGAAAGTGTAGCGCTCGTGGCGTAGCTTGTCTAGGTGATTCTAAACGACCACCGATGTTAAGCAACGGATGGTCCGGTCAGTCTTTGGATGGGTGACCGTGAGTGGCATTTATTTCTGAGCGCTACCGTGGGTCACGTTAATTGGTCCCGGTTGTTTGTTCTAGTTTCTATAACAACAACTGTCAGCCATTCAGAGCCATTCAGTCAGAGGCCTTCGGGCGGCACATTAACTTTGACACTAGGGCTGGCCACTCAGCCTATACGAACTTACTTACTTAATAGAAAGTGACAAAGTAGCAAAAGATGGAGCATGCAGCCCTTTATCAACGACATCTTCAACACTAAACTAAACAAGTCTAGGCTTGAAGATGTCCTTATAGAGTCTAGCCTTGAAGAAACCATGCATTGATACTGTTGAAACTAACTACACTGTGAAAGAGAGATTCAAGTGCTGTAAGCACATTTGTTATTTATGATGATTCACCTATAGTTAAATACGAAAACTAAAAGGAAATATGCATGTGTTTCAATTAATAATATTAATATTAATTAATTAATTACTAAAAATAATAGGATAACTGTAATGTTTAACTGAACCTGACGCTTCCTACGAAAAAATAATTGAAATCGGCTAGTAAAGTTCTGAAATATAAGTGTTCAAAGTATCTGGGAAGGAGTTGGTTTCTAGCAAAACACGTGCTAGTATCGAGTAGTATAGATTTGTTAAGAATCGTGGACATTGATGTCATAAACCTAGTACAGTGGAGGGCACTCCTAACTGCCTGCCTAACATGAAACTAAAATGTTTATAACTTCGTTATTTGTGCACATATAAAATGTTTACTTTCAATGATTTGTTTTATTGCCTGTCAGCTTTTTACAATTAAAAAAAACACATACATATTACCTATTGAAAACATTTTATTGACTTTCTGTTTTGGTATTTTCAAAATATAATACAAATGACTAGAATGAGCTTGAATAATATTATTATTTAAAGCATTCATTTGTGGATTAAGCATCAACACTTCTTGGTGTAAGAAACAATGTCAGCACTCTCGGTCATGCTATTGATTTATATCAAAAACTCTTAAAACAATCACTGCCTTTGAGAATTTACCTGAAAGATGTGTGTTTCAAGCTTTTCAGCAGCTTTTTATCTGGTACAACTTGTAGCAACTCAATACCATGGTCTGTTATGAATGCTATCTCATTCACTTTAGGCCATACAAACCCTAATATTTTTGCATTTTTCCATTTGCAAGTGTGTGAATACTCCACATTAGTAGGAGCTAAATCTTTGAAGTTGACGAACTCAACTGTGGCATTCTGGTTGTCTTGGTTTCTTTGTATGGCTAGTATGTTTTGATCCGGGGAGAATTTAATCGAAATTATCGTTCCTCGGTCTTCCATTCGAAAAGATGTACATTTTGAGTCGTCCATGCTGGTGACTGTGACCCCGGTGACGCCCCCAGACCTAACAGTGAAGACCTGCAATGGCAATGTAACATGATACGATAGTAAAAACTCCAGTACTTACTTAAAATATTTCTGGCCTTAACTTGCATAGAAGTCGAGTAACAAATTTTTCACCCTATGCTTATAAACCTAATACTTTATTCGTAAAAAGGGATCCATACTCAAACGTTAAGTTCCTTGCAGTACCTAAACCAATATTATCCCGAATCCAGTTCAAAATAGCGTAAAAAGTGGGTGTTTATTACCTGCCCATTCGTATCGTCGAAAAATACATTTGTCGCGGGGCTATCGGCGTCAAATCTTTTGGGATGGTCTGAGAGACATAAGTAATAGTCGTCGCTGTCTCTTAGCTGAAAGTTTACCATTTTAAAACCTTGTAATTTTTTTAAAATACGCCTATCGTGTTTTGATGAATTTGTTTTTGTTGACTTCTTTTAATGACTGACAATGACACATCTTTTGACATTGACAACTCGTGTAAAAATGATTACTGTTTTTTCTTCTTTGTTATTGGCGCCGCACGTTGTGCATTCTGCCAGTGTCAGGTTTATGAATTTTCAAGTTTTAATATTATAATCAAGTCAAATATGTCCTGAAATCACAGTCAGTCACATGAAACCTGTCATAGTCGAGTCCAAGTCATGCCCTAGTAAAGTTGTGGCGACTTTACTATGAGCTTATACGGAGTTTTGAAAACAACACGAAAAGACATGTTTCACCACATTATATCACTTGCCCACACTCGTGCATGTAATTCAACACTCAATGAATAAAACACCACCATTTTTAATCATTAATTCGCGAAAAAACACAAGTTTAAGAAAATAATAGAATGCAATGACATGATTTTTCCGTGTTCCCGCCAAATCTCATGATTACTGATATATTATTTTCTTAGTTATTGGCATCGCACGTTGTGTATTCTGCCAGTGTCAAGTTTATGAATATGGCGGTTTCTTTTATTAAAATAAAGTCAAATATGTCATTAAAACACAGTCAGTTACACGAAACCAATCAAAGTCGAGTCCAAGTCATGCCCTAGTAAAGTTGTGGCGACTTTACTATGAGCTTCTACGGAGTTTTGAAAACAACACGAAATGACATGTTTCACCACATTATATCACTTGCCCACACTTGTGCATGTAATTCAACACTCAATGAATAAAACACCACCATTTTTAATCATTAATTCGCGAAAATACACCTGTTTAAGAAAATTATAGTATGCAACGACATGATTTTTCCGTGTTCCCGCCAAAACTCATGATTACTGATATTGTCTTATCCATATTTTTCTTAGTTTGTGGCATCGCAGTTTGTGCATTCTACCAGTATATTTATTTTCAAGTGTAAAACAAAACTTAACGTAAAATTACAGGTAGTAGTCAGTCATGCCCAAGTAAAGTTGTGGTGACTTTACTATAGGCCGGGGTTTTGAAAACAACACGAAAGTACATGTTTCACCACATTATATCACTTGGCCACACTCGCAACACTCAATGAATGAAATACCAACATTTTTACGGCCTTACTTAAAAAAACTTTTCAACCGTTAGTCACTGCTTAAGATGCTCTGCCATCTTCTCTCTGACGTGAAGTCGCACGTGCTAGAAAAGGACAGAGAAGTTTAAGCAGTGGAAAGTGTTTTGTCAATTTCTATCGAATTACGAATTAAATTTGAAAAAAGAAGACAAAACACTTATTAAATAAAATAGGTTGTAATACATTTTAGTGTTTTATGCATAAGATGGTTCATATTAAATAAAAACGCCCTTTTTAAATAGCTAATAGTTTCTCCGTCTGCGCTACTATAGGTATTGCTTGCGGCGCAACCACTGAAGAGAGAAGTTCTGTGGGCGCAACCAAGGTAGTTGTCATCAGTAACGTCCTTGGGGGTAGGGACAATGAAACAGTGAGGAACTCCGCACGACATAGGTTTTTTTTTGTTCTGTGACAAAAACCTCTAATTTGTAGAGCGAGCGGCGGGCAGCGAGCAGCAGCGGCAGGGGCTGGATATTTAACCCGTTTATATACTCGCGCTGCCTACAAGGCTGAATGTAAATGGAGTATTCGTGCATAGTACCCACTATGCACGAATACTCCACCTACATACTGCCACCTTTGAAAGTAAAATTCTTGAACGCAGCGCTATCGTCATGGCAACTCTTGGCGGCAATACAAAAACAAATAAAGTTGCTATTTACTATTCTGTTCTGGATGGAAAGTTATTTTCTATAAAATGGAAGAAAATATAGAATTGCGCTCTTTCAGTGTTCGTAATAAGGCAGATGATGATGTGGAAGAGTATCACGAAATTGAAAATGATGAGAAACAAGCCGAGTCATTGAACGTGGAAAAGTTTTCACCGGGGTCCATTAATGACTACGACTTTTTTACTAAAGTGGATAGAAATTGTGAACCAAAAGAGAGTAGCAGGAAGAAAAAACGGAAACATAGAGAGAAACCATCCAATATAATGGACATAATAAGTTCCGAACTAGCTTCATTGACTGTTCCTATCACAGAAACCCTAATAGAAATCATTGAAGACACAAATAACTATCAGAATGCTCATGTGCAAAGCTTATCAAGAGATCAAAGAAGATATCAGCGTATGAAAACTATTGCTGATTCGGAACGTGGGTAAGTATGGGCTAAAAATGAGATTATTTTATCTGCATCTAATATAAGAAACTATATGGCATAGGTACCTAGTATAGTTTAGAACATAGAGTAAGTAAATACTACGTAAGTTTAGAACAATGATTGATTTGAATTCGAGTCAGTTAATTATAGAAAGGTTTAGAGGATTATAATTATTGCTCAGGATGACAAGTACCACCAGCAGGGCTAACATGCGCACCGCGAGAAAACGAGACAAACTTATACAGATTCGTAGCCTTGTCCTGTTTTGTAGAATCAAGAAAAATTTCTCGCGGTGCGCATGTTAGGCCTGCAGGCTAACAACTAGTTGTTTCGTTGCTCAGAAACTCACAAAATGCGAAAATTGATTTAGTTAAGTACAAAAAAACTTGGTACAATCTGACATTGCTTAAGAACAGGGACCTTATTTTTTTATCATACGCAAGACTTGCGCCTGCGAGCGGAGCCAACCTTCAAACGATATTGTTTAAAATAAGGTTCAATATCGTTCGAAAGTCGGCTCCGCACGCATACGCAACTTTGCGTACGATTCAAAAATAAGATCCCAGGGCTGTTAACGGTTGTTGTTATCGAACGAATATGATACAGGGTAGTGCTCAGTTGTAAATGCCACTTACTGTTAACCATCCGAAGATTCAAGTTAAGCTAAGCCACTTATACATTTAGTAAAGTTAATATACCTTCTGTAAAATTGTTTGCATTGTAGGCAGTCACGACTTCCGAAAGCTGAAAAACTGAGGCCAGTATATCCAAACCTTTTAGAAAACTTCACAGAAGATTTGCTACCAGAATTCCCAGTAGAATATGTTGGACCATCGCCATTTTGTAATTTAGTAAACGAATATCATATTCGCACTGATGGAATTCAACCAATTAAGTTTTTAGATGTCGCACTAAAAGATATACAATTCAAACATCACCACAGCTTCTCCCTGGAAGATGTTTTATGCATGAAACTTATAGAGACTTTCAAAGAGTATGAAAAATTAAATGATACATTGAAAGATTTGTCCCATAGCATTAAAGTTAACAGAGAGACAAAAGAAAATTTAAAGAAAGAACTATTAAAAGTTAGTCCCAATAAAAAAGATGATATAAGATTAGACGCTACTGTTAGAAAGTATACTGATCAACTATTAAAGCTAAAAGGAAAGTTTAGGGAGAAATTCACAGTGAAGAGAGAATTGACACATAAACTCGTGTCAATTTGGTTGGATATAGAAATGACTAGAGAGAAATTTGAATGTACAGATACACCTTACAATTTGAAAACAGTTAAACATACGTTAAGCGAAAGAGAATACAAGAAAGCATGGAACGATTTGTACGAAGAAGAGTGGACAGACATGTTAGCCAAAATTGAATTTGATTATGGAACCAAATGTATAGAATACAAGGAAGCTAAACAGGAACAAACGATAGACAGCAGCTCAAGAAATAAAATTTACAAACCAAAAATAAATATAGACGAAGACATAATTAAACTCGAGGTTGAGAAAATAGTAAACAGTATTATTGTAAGAGATATAGTTGACTTTACTTTAGAAAAAGATGAAAGAATCGTCACGGAATTCAAAGTGCTAAGACATATTTACCATTTTGAAATATACGTGGATAAAGTATTTGTTTGTGAATCAGAGGCCCATACCAGCATAGATAAATGGCATAGTGTCAACTTTAATGAATATTTCTCAATAGAAATACTTCCAAATAATCAAACTTTACGTATCATATTATTGGAAAATGAAGAGATTGTAGCTCAGGTAAATGCAAATTTAAACGAGTTTAAAAGAAAAGCTAACGATAATTATTCCAAAGTGAAATTTGTTTATGACAAAGATATAGAACCCACCCCTGATTTCGCTGGCAGTGGACACAGTATCAAAGAAATTGCCGCTGTAAATAAAGTTCGGCTGAAGAGCAGTAACACGTTTAAAGAAAATATCAAAAAAATATGTGAAGTTAATGCTAATATAAGATGGAGTGAAAATTTCAATCAAAATCAAAATGAGGCAATCCAAGCATTTTTTGCTATCGGCAATAAGTTAAGAAGATTGCTGCACGGTATCGATAAGCCTAGCCCAGAAATCTTGACTGATATTATTAGTAAAATTTATGGAAAAGACATTACAAATGATGAAGCTATGTTGAATACACTGAATGAGTTATGTAAACTAGATCTTAAACCTAGTGAAGAATTCGAAATCGATAAAAATGGTGCAGAATACGTAAGATTGAAACTTCTACATTTAAGGAACAGTGGTGGCTTTACAGATGTAGAGAACAAAATGATTCCCATCCATGGTAGCCAAATATCTACTGAACAACTTAATTGTCTCCAAAAAACAAAAGAGAAAGACTTTGATTTAGATTATCTTAGAGACAAGGAAGCAGATATGGATCCCATTGAATTAGAAAGATTCATTGGGGCTAAGTTTATGCAAAAGTTAAACAAAAAAATGCTAAAGAATCTCAGTGAACATTTAATGGTGAAAACGCGAAAAGATGTCGTCCGGGAAATTAGAGGTTTTAATTGGAGGTTTGTATCTATACAGAAACAGCGATAAAAAGATTTTGGCTTTCTTACAGTTCTATGATTACGGCATATTTTTCGTGATTATGTTGTGAAATGAGCTTCTGTGACCATGGAATATGGAATTCATGGTGATCCAGTGAGCATGGTGAAATCACGGTAGATATTTCGTAAATAATCATAGAACTATAATGGACAACCGTTATAGTTTAAACCGTTTTTGGCTTTATTTTTGATTATTTTTCATTTGTAATGTAGTAATTTATAACGTAACGATTTTCTATAATAACTTATCAGGGGATTCTTCACAAGAGGAAACAACACAACTTCAACAACAATTCCAAACGGCACTAAACATAAACTTTTGTCAGAGTCTTTATCAAAAGAACAAGAAATCCAGATTACTGTCCAAAGAGCTTTCAACCTCTTAGACAGAAGCACAGCCTTGGTCGACGAGGGAGAACATGAAGAGACTATTGCAGGTAAAAAAAATACCTTCGCTACGAATAAACACCTATTCAGAAAAGTAAACCTGTTTCTTTACATTTTATATCTAAGTTTTTACTTATTCGAAGTCGTCGAAAAGAAGGTTCAGGATCGTGAGATGAAGTTTAGTAAGTACTTACGTATATTTTTAGCTAACTGCTAACGTAGGTATTCTAACTAAAACCCAATAGAAAAGTTATGGCCTCGAAAAAATTCCGTCATTCTTAATGCAGAAGACCGATATGATTCGATTGGGTTTAAATACGGGGCTGATTTTCTATTCTATAATTCTAATATCTGATTCTAGTCCCGTTGCGTTGCATACAGCTTTTTGGCAATTCAAATGAGTTGTAAGATCATTTTGAAATCTTTCTTGAACGACCTCTAAAGGGGTATGTTGACAGCACCTGTTCCAGGGTACAAAGTGCGTCCACTTCGTCCATTCGTCCGCGTCAGCTACAGAGGCGCTTCCGCACATACAGTCACCGCCATCGGCTGCCATCCTTCCTGGAATCACACTTTAAAGTTGTGCACTAAGTAAGTACCCACATACTATCGATTTTTACAGTAGGCTGCCTATCTTCCATTTAAATATACGAAGTAAATATAATGTCCATGTTTTTGTTCGCAAATGTTACGTATCCCCAAATAAGTATGCCAGACCAACAAACTTTTGTTCTAAACAACCTGTACTCGACAAATCAATGAAATCTTACGGCCTTACCTAAAATAATCTCGATTCTCTTAGTCACTGCTTAAACTTCTCTGTCCTTTTCTAGCACGCGCAACTTCACATCAGAGAGAAGATGGCAGAACATCTTAAGCAGCGACTAACGGTTGAAAAGTTTTTTTAAGTAAGGCCGATAATCTCGATGATGCGTCGATCGTCGCCAGTTTTGCGCATCGATACTAATTCTTGACAACCGACAAAAAACAACAAAGGAAATCTGTTTATTTAAGATGGATATTTCAACCACCGGCCCACTGTAAGGGACGAACTCCTCCCAATTAATGGGTTTTAGGACATACCCAGATCATACTATAACCCTTGTATTGTGGATTTTTCTTGGATACGTACCAAACGTTTTGAATCCAGGTTTCTAATCTTACAGCCAAGGCCTGTTGTTGCCGGAGTGATATCATCTTGACATTTTCCAGGTCAGAATGAATAGGAATCTTCCAAGTCTGTGTGCTCAATCTTCGACCACATCGTGGCTTACCAACAGACGAGTGGTGGGCAAACGCGAACCTATACCGTACCGTACCTACGTCACATTTTTTTTTACTGTATGTACTATTATTGTTTTTAGATTGGATCCTCTCTCCACCCTCCATATCGATATCTTTGATGAATGTAAAGTGGACATATCCGAGGGTTCAGATGATCAGTCCACGCTAGGGCGGACCGTCCACTACCGGTACTTTAATAAATGGCTCGGGACTACACAGGTGCCGTTATTCACGGTGTTAAGCTTGGGATCGGTGAGTTTCTGAATGGACTTATTCTAATGCACCATACTGCTTTCCTAAGTTAAACAAGTCTTAGTCAACATCCGCAGCTTTTAAAGACTGCTTCTGGTTTTTTGTCTTATTCGTATACATTCCAACTTTCAAATTTTTTAGCTTCGTGGTACCTTTAAAATAAACTCGCCCCCAGTAATGTTTGACTACGAAACAGTACAGAATAAGGATTCGCACTCTCTCATACCAGAAATAACACGACTCATGAAGAAACAGACTTCTTACATAAGGCTCCATATCACTACTGAGCTCGCTCATCTTGGAGGCTTCCAAGAGTTTACTCAACCCCTACCGAGTTCCATGGAGGATGATTACATAATCAAACATCTAAACAACTTCGTCACGGGTTTCATCAATGATTTCCCAAATAGGAATATACTGTTAACTTTTATAGACAGTGCGGGTAGAAATAAATGCGTAACGCAGTTTCTCCAACCGATACCATTCCCGGACAGGGAACATTTTCCTAAAAACCCGAAGAGTTGTGGCTCAGCTATGTCGAAATCATCAGGATTTTCTCGAAGTTCCTCCTCTAAAAGCAGCGGGAGAAAGAGAGAAGTCGATGTGGAAGCTAACGATGAGAAAGAGTCGGTTTACAGTCAGGATGTAAATTTGAAAGGTGGCGATAGTCTGATGAAAACTCTCAACGCTTGCCTTAGGTATGTCGCTCTGATCCCCTGTTACGAAGTTAACGATACTCACGTGGTTACTTTGATGGGTCTGGTAAGTAGACACAATTTTCCGCATTGATTGCTACCTTACGAGCTTGTTCAAGAGTTAGTTTTTTACACATCGTTTTTTCAGGAGCTATTGAAGGTCTTACACGGTTCCTTAGTGGATCATGCAATACTCTTAGCCAGCTATTTCCTGTACCTTGGCATAAAAAGTTGGATCGCCATTGGTTTCGGCCTGCCCAGGGGTCGAAGCTCATACGTCTTGATACAATACGACCTGACAGCCCGCAGATTTGTGCTGACAAGTGATGAATTGTTCAAAAGTAGATGGTTTCTAAGCAGGAATGAAGGTTATTTGTGGTATGTGTGTGACGCGGTCAGTGGAGAAAGGCACGAATTGAGAGACGTTGGGTGCCCAATGAAGACCGTGGAGTACGTATTTGATAATGAAAATGTAAGTAATTTTTCGTCAAGTTAGACTTCTTTTGTGGAATCTTACAAATTATGGCGAGCTTGTGCAAACAGCCCGCCAGATACTGATAAACGCATTGAGCTAATACCTATCTAAAGAGTCACAATGTCTAAGTGAAAACAGACAAAAAAGTCAGAGTGCCGTTGTACATACCTATACGTGCGTATAGTTCACAATTGTTCTAATTTAGACGTTATGTCGCTTGTATAGTGTTCAATATATGCTTGAGCGCTTCTTATCGTAGTTCAAGTCGTTCAAAAAGTCGACGCACTGTACGTGCGTATAGTTCACAATTGTTCTAATTTAGACGTTATGTCGCTTGTATAGTGTTCAATATATGCTTGAGCGCTTCTTATCGTAGTTCAAGTCGTTCAAAAAGTCGGCGCACTGTATGGCGAACGCCGAGTTCTGGCGCGGACATTTTTTTGTTATTATAGCTCAACGGTTAAACGTGATAAATTTGACCCGTTATCCTGCAATAGAGTATTATATTCCATTCTAGCGTGTCGTAATAAAACTGAATTTACAATTTTTGTAATGCAAAAGTCCGCATGCTTAGGACTCCACTTACGTAACATCACTGGTAATTTAGGATCAAAGATTTTCTAGCGTACAGCTTTCGTAGCCGGCCCAACTCCAAAAGTTTCCAATTATTGCAAGCATTTTTTTTTAGATTTGCCACAAAGCAATTTATTGTTCGCAATACGTTTCTTATTATTTCCAGAAGACATTATTATGAATAGTATGTTCTGTTTTTACTTCTTACGCGACTACCTAAGAATAAACTAATATTTCTAGCCTGGGTCAGTATGTTATATTTGTTTCAGGTTTGGGTAAATGCGCAGTCATCACAAGACTGTGAAAACATGTCATTCGATCTATCTAAATCTTCCGATTGGCAAACTGTAAGAATATTTCGATACAAAGACTACATAGTTGATTTTCAATGTTTGTTTTTGTTAAACACGGTTCTTTTTTAGGTGTTCGACAAAAATATATTCGTGATGAAACAGCCAACAGTGAACGATTTGCGAATGTACTCATCGCCGTGTAAGGTAGAATCATTGAGACAGAGCCTCGAAGCGAAGATCAAAGGAAAAGTACAGAAATGGCGCCCTCATATGAAAACTATTTGGAACAGGTAATAGTACATTATGATACAAGTGTGCTATGTTGGTCATTACACTAGAGGCGGTATTATGCGCGCGAGCCGCAGGCGAGGGCGATAAGGAAGCCGAGAGTGTATTGAAACATAGCACAAGAGTTTCATACGACTGTTTTCGTCGACACTTGCGAGGAAAAAACATTTTTTTTTTGATAATAATCAACCACACAGCGAAAACGTCAACAAACATTTGCGGAAAATGGCGCCCAAATCAGTAATGCGCGCACAGGTTGACATTTACTTCAGCGGCATAAGAACTCTTTATTGGTATTACAAAAAAACTGTAAGTATTACCCGGCTTCGTATACGTACGTCTAATTGCAGTCACGTACAAACTTGAATTTACCGGGTTATACCTATTATAGCACCATGAGCCGTAATGTAAAGTAAAAAGCTCGCGTGCGTAATAGCTTGGATTATGAGCCTAAAACCGATGCAATATGATCCACTTTACGAGCAAGTGTGATGAAAAGAGTATTAAAATAATATAAATATGTATAAATAAGTACATTTTAGGAGTTTTTGGTGGGAACACGGAAAAATCATGTCGCTGCATTCTATTATTTTCTTAAACTTGTTTTTTCGTGAATTAGTGATTAAAAATAGTGGTGTTTTATTCATTGAGTGTTGAATTACCTGCACGAGTGTGGGCGAGTGGTGAAATATGTCTTTTCGTGTTGTTTTCAAAACTCCGTAAACGCTCATAGTAAAGCCGCCACAACTTTACTAGGGCATGACTTAGACCCGACTGTGACTAATTTCGTGTGACTGACTGTGATTTCATGACACTTATATATAACTTGATAATATATTATATACTTGAAAATGCATAATACTTGACACTGGCTGAATGCACAACGTGCGAGGCGAAAAAGAAGATTATTTTTATTTAAAAGGTAATTTTATCCAACTTCTAAAAAGCCAACTCCGTAAATTTTGACTTGTGGCAGGTATTGCAGCAGTCTGCTACGTGATGCTTTGCCTTTTTGGGAATATTGGGCCTTTAACCCCAACGACAGCAAGCCTGGATACAGTCAGAAGATTAAGCAACTTATGGTCACTTACAGGGTATGATTATGCATCTACCTATCCTATAGTCATTTGTAACTAACGCAAAACCTCTTATGGGCGACTTTGGTTCATCAAGCCTGACAAGTTTAATGTGGGCCATTTGAAAATTCGCAAAAAAAAATTTGCTGCTCCATACATTTTGTCAATGAACTTTTTGTATGGAAGAGCTGTTTTTTTTAAATAATATTCAAAAGTCCCAGAACAGAACCTAAGATAATTATAACACTATACTAGTACCTACCCATAACAAAAGTTGTCAGGCTTGATGAACCAAAGTCGCCCTTAAGAGGTTTTGCGTTAGTTACAAATGACCCTGTATACCTAATTCTTCTGTAAGTGTGTTTGTGACTTGTGACTGATCTCCGAAACAGCTGGGCCGATTTCGATTAAAAAAAAATGTGCGCCTTCGTGTGGGTCCCTGCCTGGATGGTTTAGATTAATGTTTGGAGCCGGCAGGCAGCGACAATGATAAGATGAATGGACGGGAAATAAGCGCACGGATTTTGCAGACTATATGTTGAGCGCCGGCTCTCCATTCGCTTCAGTCATACTCTGCCTTTGCGACATGCGAGCCGTACGATACGACAATACAAACTTCTAATATATGTACAATGTACATGTGTTCTCTTTTTGTCATGCAGTAATTAGATTCACTATCTCTATTTTCCGGCAAATGTAATATGCATACTTTTAGCTAGGTATGCTTGATTGTGTTGTCTTGTTAATTTTGATCGATTTGCAAGCGCTGGGCCCGTCCATTCTATTATCACCGTCGCTGCCGGCAGGTGGCACTGCAATCGGGATCAAGGTTTTTAAAATTTCAGTGCAGGACGAAGACTGCCAGGCCCGCTGTCTCTACATAATAATATTTCAGTTGTATTGTATGTGTGTTTCCTTGTTGTTATTTGACTTCCCCTTCCTGGCTTGAGATATTTTGGAGTGTAAAACGTTGTTAGTGAGTTTCTTTTTTAGTCACGGGTCACTTTTTGATACATGTCGATTAGGCTAGATGACTGGTTTTTTTTATTGTCCTATTAAAATATAGCCGATTAGTATATAGATGATATAGCTTAATATAGCTGATTAATGAAAAGATAATGAAAATCTGATCAAAAATAAGCAACTTATAAGCATTTTAATATCATCCTAGACAGAGAGAAGAAACAGCAAATCCTGACGTCACTTCTCTGTACGCCATATAAATTCTATTGTGACAAGTAAGGCGACGTCATTTTTTATTTTGTGGGAAAGGGACAGAGTTGTCTCTAACAAAAACCTTAAACGCTCATATATCAGAACATTATTAACCGATTTAAATTATTTTTTCAAGAAATACACTATATTGACTTAAATTCTTCATCAAAGCTATTGGTTTCAACGATATAAACATCAGTCATCTACCCTATTGTTAATAAACATTGCCGTTTTCGACCAATGAGAGCTCTGGATTTATGTCCGCCATATTTGTATACATTGTTGGATAACTAAATAAAACAAACGGCTACATACACTTTATGTACAGGTACTCATTTTTGTATATTACTAAGCAACAACAGTTTAGTTGTATGTATTGTTCTAAAATCTAGACAAAAATTTAAGTAAATTAAATTAATTTTGAGTTCTATAAAATTATTTGTTGATATAATGGTATTATGTTACAGATATACGGTTTCCCGTTAAATATTCCATTCGTTAACACGAAGGCCGTGATTTCGGCAGTGAAAGCATCAGCACTGCATCTCAATGACGATCCTGGCGTAGAATTCGCTCTGGGTGTCGAAGTGTACCCCTACCCTAACAACGTACTGAGTGTATGGGTGTTTCTAGCGACCATCACTAGAATGTAGAAATAAAAGTGTATATGCTTGATAAATGTGTCTATATTTTTGCAAGTCTTGTAAATGATAATAGTATCAAAAATGCCTCCGCAGTTCATAACTATCCGAAAGTAGGACAATCAAACAAAAACTGAACTTACAGAAGAGCTATATAAAATTTAATAATTTAGCTAACCCATTTGGTTCTCATAAGAATTAAATAATTTAAATAAAATAGAGCGTGTATGTCTTTTCGTTTTAATGCTAACAAAATAAAATTAACATTTATTTCATTGTAGTATAAAAATATACGTAAAATAGAAAAGAAGGATTACACAGGTCGGGTGGTAGCGTTTGAAGCGCTGATGCGTGCGCTTGCGTCGCGAGGCAGTGGCGGACTGTCGCCCGGGACCCGCGTGCGTGGCCTCAGGGGCCCCTTTTCCAATTTAAATATGCAGGTGACATCAACGGAAATAGCGTCCTTATTCACACATTTTATTGTAACAATCTTAAAATTCCAGCAAACATTTAATTCCGTTGAATCAAGGGTAAAGAAATAAACAGCATATTCCATATTTGTCAGTATGATGTTAAAAAATCAATAGTAAAAATCTATTTACTAAATTGTTACTAGGCAACAATTCAGAATAGTTTTCAGTCCTCATGACGGTTGAAACTTCAACTGTTTGAACACATAATTTTAGATCCGAGATTAACAATTAAAATTAACACGCTTACGCGCCTGTTAAATTACGAAGGAATAACAAACGATTTATTAAGACTCCTCAAAGCAGTTAAATTATTATTGGAAGATATCTTACATTTTTGGCTCACATGCCCTTAGTGCGAAATGGTTACCGTGTTTGAGTTCCGTTCATAGTGATAGTTATTATTACCAACTACTACCCATATGGGGATGTGCGGGGCCATGGTCGTCAAATGGTTATTATACATTGTCCTGTTGTCATGCAACATTTTTACAAAAGTCAACAATACAATAACACGAGGGAATGTCTTACGCGCGCTGTGATCGATATCAATTACATCAAATCAACTCAGTAAGTAAACAGGTTCATTTTGCCTGTTCAGTGTAAAATCAACTTTGAACCTCACTAGCGCCTTTTTGCGCTCGAGACGTACCTCGAATGTGACGAATTTCAGGATGCGGTTGCCAAAAATGGTAACATTCCGTAGGTATTACATACATAATAAGTGTAGCAAGGAGTATACGTCAAAATGTTTTTAAAAGAAGAATTCTAAAACTTACATGTAAAGTAAGAGCGGGCCCCCGTGCGTCACTATCCTAAATCCGCCACTGAGTTAAAGTTAGAAGCGCTCGTTGGAGTGGAGACTTAACCTAAGCGTTAGATGAGTCGCTTAGCTGCCGGGGTCATCGTTTTTCTGCTTGGAGCGGCGCAGTTGCTGCAGATAATGCCGTTGGATGGGCTTGTGGAGCGCTAGCTGGGCAAGGGCGTCCTCAATGGAGAACCATTGCCGCTTGCGGCCCATCAGCCGCGAGTCCTCCCATTCGGCGAGCTCCTGTGTCACGGTCATCACGTAGACTTCAGTCCGATGTTTATGTTCGCGGTTCTGGAATTTAAAGAATTTCAGGGTTAGATAGATATATAGATAGATTAACTCTTTATTGTACACACCAAAACAAATGATAACAGTCATGATGATCACAACACAAAAAAGGAACTTAAAACTAGTGTTACAAACTACAACTAGTGTTTTGTTGTTGTTTAGTGTGTTTGGGTTAGTGATGGCGACGAAATTTAAACAGAGTGGAAATAATTCGAGAGACCATTTAGAGGCATGTCTACGGATCTAAAATTTGGACTAGGGTAATTAAAATTATAGTAGCTTTTTTCAATACAACCCTTTCTATATCAAAAATCATACGCGATTTTGGTAGATACCTCATTAGCATTGTAGCGCTCGTGGCGTAACTTGTCTAGGTGATCCTAAACGATCACCGATGTTAAGCAACGGACGGTCCGGTCAGTCTTCGGATGGGTGACCGTGAGTGGCATTTATTTCTGAGCGCTACCGTGGATCGGATGACACGTTAAATTGTTGGTCCCGGTTGTTTGTTCTAGTTTCTATAACAACAACCGTCAGCCATATCAGAGGCCTTCGGGCGGCACATTAACTCTGACACTAGGGCTGGCCACTCAGCCTATACGAACTTACTTACTTTATTAGCATTCGTCCAGTTTATTGTAACCGTTCATATTATCACATAAGTGTCACAAGATTAGAATGTGAATTAGGGAACTTACACAACATTGAATGTGTAAGTTCCCTAATGTGGTTATATCAAAACTGGTTTTATTTTACTTATCATCGTACCCTTAGCACAAAAACTATCGCAAAATACGCATTATGCTAGGAGGTAGATAAATCACCGACATCAATTGTGTATATTGTAAATGTATGAAAACTGGGAAAGCGGTCAAAAACTAACACTTTTTTTTTCATAAAATTTGTATCGTTTTCGTACCACGTGTTTTTCGATTGTTTCTGGACTGGTACTGTTAACTCATTATATGACAAAAAAAACTTGAACTAGATTAATATAGACATTGTACATTGACCTGTAGGACAATTCATCACTTTTGAATCCAGAGTCACTAACCCATACCCAAGCAAAAAAGAGTGTTGATGAGTTTTGCGACACTTAGTGATATGTATTAGACTGAACAAGGAAAAATGTTATGGTTTAATAGGATATGTGATACCTAGCAAAAAATTATGACTTTCGTATTGTTGAACCTTTTTGTTACACATTGTAAAGTAAAGTAAATGTTTATGTTCCATTAAGTTATACATTCTGGGTCATAAGTATGCTATACATGTGTCGCCAATTATCAAATAACAGGAATATTGGCAGTGGGCCCCAAACTCGGCTAGGCCTGTCTCTTGGTGGCCCTTAAACATTGTATATCTGATATTTTGATATTTATAATAAAAATAAAAATAAAAAATCGGTGGACATTAATTTCACACAGCGCCATCTAGCCCCAAACTAAGCAAAGCTTAGATAAATCGGATATTTTCGAACCCTGGTAATACGAGTATGTATGAGTATGTATGTATGTAGGAATTGCAATTTGGTTTCTCCAAATGTAATTGGCCCAAGTCCGATAGGACGACTCAATATTGTATGGCGATTTTCCATACTACATATTTTTTTTTTAATTCAGAACGTCAAATAGCTTAGCCAAACAAGCTGTGCAAAAGCTAACGTAGCTTAGCTTTTGCTGTGATCTGCGCTTGAGTGAATGGAGTTACATTTTGTAGCACTGACTCAAACTCACTGAATCAAAAGGATGTTATGATTTCATTCAGGTAGGTAATTAGTCACAGCATGAATCACAGATCCCAAAGGTGGGTTGAAGGATTTAGAGGTCGCCGCAGTTTATATACCGCAAACTAAACGCACATATCGCTTAGTTTTCGAAGTCCCACTCACTATTTACCAATATTCCTTGCATATTTTCAGGATAATAAATAAATGTATACAAATTGGTGTACCAGGACATCAGGGACCTAGTCAGTGGCAGTTTGGAAAACACGTCCAGCACCATCCCACTTTAGATTATTGGCAGCTTTTTGAGTCACGTCATCGATCTGTGTTTTCTATCGCAGTATTGAGTTTCTAATGCATCAAGTAATTTCACGCCCAGTATGCTGCGCTCTATAGCGGACCTTTGCTCGAATGTCAAAGACCTAGTCTGAGCGCCTTATGTGAGGATGGGGAGGATGCACATGTCTATGTTTGTGTTTATGTTTCAGGCACTTAGGTAATTTATGGTCCAATAGCACCTCCAGGTGTTTTTGGTGTGTCAAGCAATTTATTTTTCTTGTCCCGCCTGGAGGCAAACTATTTGGTCAAATAGTTTCCTTCTGGATCCCTTGAATATGTGCAGAAGTCGTCGTCAGCCATAAAACGTCCACTGCTGGACGAAGGCCCCTTTATAGATGGGTGTTGCCATAATCCCCACGCTTGACAGGCGGCTTGGCGATCGCAGAATGGTCACCACCATATAAAAAAATAAATATACAACCGACTTCGAATACCTGGATGACGTCTTAATATTTTCTAGTAATATTGATTTAAAAACCAAACTACTGAACCGATTTCGATAAAATTTATATGGAACCACCTCTGAAGTGTTACCTACCAAGCAAAATCAGTTCATGATTGGCGGAGTAATCGCGTTATAGATTAAAAAATAAAACATTCGAATAGAGAAACTCCTTTTTTGAAGTCGGTTTAAAAAGGAAAATTTTATGGTTCCTAAGGGTGAAACCGCAGGGCGCTGTTAGGCTACGTAAATATGATTGTAGGAAATTAATCATTAGTACCTATTTCATTCTAGATTTTCTGAGAAGCACTCCTAGGTAGACATTATGATAAAGGATAAGTTTTATCCATTGCCCAACACAAAACAAAGAGCATATTTTATGCATTACAATGTATACAAATTGTTACATCTCATGTACAATAACAGCACTATTGCAAACAATGTTTTATTAGCAGCAACATTGTATGCTGGGAGCAATTCATTGAAAACCATGTTTAATTTACCATTTCCTTGCAACTGTTTAACTACATACCTAAACAAAATTTTGGCTTGCTTTCAATATTATTAAACCAACAAAACAAATTTATTTAACTGTGTCTGTGCCACTAAGACTATTCAGCTTTTCTCATGTAATAAGAATAGCTAATTTTTCCATAAGTAAACTCAACTGTATTGGACTAGCACCATGCTTATCTCAATGTCCAGTGGGCCAGGCGGCATGGCCGTCTTAAGCTATGCTGGGGCCCTTGGGCACACAAGAATTTGGGGCCCTTTTGGAAAGTAAATAAAGTTTAATGTCATTCATTCATTCATTCAGTTAGTGTCATTTTTGTACTGGCGCTTTTTTATCTTGTATTGATCCTAAGCCAAATAAGTCAAAATCAAGTCAAATGATATGGAAATTTTATACTTCTAAAGGAAAATTGGACTTATTTTTGTCTAATTTTTTAAAAAGAAAATCGACATGATTTTCACTTCAAAAGCAACTTCTAATTACGATCCAGGTACTCATTGCTACTGTGCCCGACAAAAATGTTTTGAGAATAAATGTGAGAGAATTTGTCGGTCGTTCGGGGCCCCCTGAGGATGGGGGCCCCGTGTGCCCTTATGGTAAAGACGGTACTGGCGGGCGGGACAGGCAAAGCTAATCTCAGATGGCGCCACCATCGCTGGTGCTTGTCATTGATGTTTATAAACTTTGATTGTGAATGAAACACAGCATTATCTGATCTTCTGTTTTTCCAGGCGATTTCCTGTTTTTTTTGCTAAGGGTGCATATCATAAGTTTTAATTGAAAAATTATGTAAGTACTCATACGATACATGCGTGAAAAAGAACTTAACTTACTTTACCGACAGAGCATACACTTATTTGAACAGTCAAATTTAAAAAAACAAATTATGCTAGGGCTTCACCTGCTCGTATTACCATTATTTAGCGCGGTATGTGATACGATAAGCAGATGTGGCCGCGTAATAGCGCGCTAATATGCTAGTGGCATCAGTCTAACGTCTTTAGACGTTAGGCGATAGTCGAGGTCAAATGATATTAGTGTGGCCACCCATATAGCGCATTGCTTAATGCGTCATTTATTGCACGTTAATTGGACGTAAAGCGTCACGCAGGTGAAGCCTAGCTTGGCATTACAGAGACGATTTATTGTTTATTTTCTAAATATTATATGTAGTTGGACAGCAAAACAATACCAGCAATAATGTGCCACCTAGTGGGATAAATAAGCAGTGTGTCTTTCCATAGGAACAAAAAATTTTATTTTTAAAATCTCCTCACGATGGCAAATTAGACCATCAGAGCAAGGGTCAAACGAGAAAACGAACACATATAAAAACTAGCAGTACCCTGTGGTTTTATATGCTTCAGAAACTTTATGCAGACAAGGAGTAGTCTAACTAAATGCTAATCCTATTACCTACTTACACTGTCATATAACGAGACTGAGAGCAGAACAGTAGATGACAATACATAAGATACATACATTCACACTCTCACACACACCCCTACCTACACACACACACGCACACACACCCTGATAATTAATTATGTATTTACTTTTAAAATTTTATTCTATAGCTGGGAAAAATATTATTGAATTCTGTAATTTAAAGTTATTTTTGCAAAGATATCTCTCTACCTCTGTTCGGCTATTTTACTATCTGTAAGGTTGCCATATAGGTTCCCACAATACGGGCCTTGAGCCTTGTGTCCCCACACAGCAGTATAATCTCTGATTTCGATCAACAAAACATTTTAAGATTATTGTTTTTTTTTTAAATTATTTATTTGTATCGCACATTGTGCATTCTGCCAGTGTCAAGTTTATTAATTTTCAAGTTTTTTTTAACTTTAATCAAGTCAAATATGTATGAGTCACACGAAGTTAGTCATAGTCGAGTCCATGTCATGCCCTAGTAAAGTTGTGGCGACTTCACTATGAGCTTCTATGGAGTTTTGAAAACAACACGAAAAGACATGTTTCACCACATTATATCACTTGCCCACACTCGTGCATGTAATTCAACACTAAATGAATAAAACACCACCATTTTAAATCATTAATTCGCGAAAAAACAAAACACACAAGTTTAAGAAAATAATAGAATGCAACAACATGATTTTTCCGTGTTCCCGCCAAAAAAAAACAAGTTTATTGTTAATAGGTACACATCTTTTGTCACGTCATCAGCCATAAAACGTCCACTGCTGGACGAAGGCCTCCCAATAGAGGGGTGTTGCCATAATCCCCACGCTTGGCAGGCGGCTTGGGGATCACAGAATGGTCACCTCCGTTAACCAAAAGGACGCTGTTACACATCTTTTGTATCCAAAGTTAATTGTGTTTCAGCAAATAAATGTTTACTTTTCTTTACTTACTTAAAGCATGCTAAGTTTTGACCAACGCTATTGTTTCGGGATGAGTGAAAACAAATATTTCATTCTAGTCCATTCTAGTCTATATAAGAATATTATCATAAGAATATTAGTAATAGGGTAATGCATGTTTTTTTTATTGACTCACACAAGAGCTGACACACAATAAAACAACACATCAAATATAAAATTTAAGTGCACAAATAACGAAGTAAAATGTTTATAATTTTAGTTTCATGTTAGACAGGGAGGGCACTATACCAGCAAATGACGTCAAAGACCACGATTCCAAACAAATTCTATACATGTTTTGCTAGAAAGGGACAGATGACTCCCTCTCAAATACTTTGAAGAAAAAATATAAAAAAATATTAATAAAATAATATTAATATTTAATATTTTATATTAATATTAAATATTAATAATAATATTATTTGAATATTTTAGCAGCCGATTTAAACTATTTTTTCGATGTAAGCATCAGATTCAGTTTAACTCTCCACTTATAGGTACAATTAGTTTTAATAATCAAAACACATGCATATTCCCTATTGCCAGAGAGATGGTCAGCCTCCTCATCTATCATTCCCATCCACAAGTCAAGTTACTTTTGTGTGTGTGTATAAATAGTAAATGTTATTTAAATTGATGGAAATTGGCTCCATTCCTAATGTATGTATTGCGTAACACTGTTCATTGCTCTTTGTTTCTTGTGTATACAAGTTTCTTTATTTGAGATGAATGCCAAAAAAATTATAGGTTTGTTACTGGCTATTGTTATTTCAGTATGGATAGATTTTACAACAAAGTAAGCAGACCAGTTTAAACTATTATTTTAACTATCCCTTTTTTCATTACAATCACAACATAATAACTGTAAATATCCCATACATTGTTAAACTGTAATGAGAAGAAGGCAGGTAGGTTTTAAAAAAATAAAACTTAAATAAAGGGCTTTGTCGCTAATGCGAACATTGTTACCAGGGTGGCCCTGGTAACAAAATATTACATTTATATAATTAAAAACTTACTGTCTATTTGCTAGCCTTTAAAGCCTTCCGAGCCTCTTTCAGATTTTGTCTTTAGAATACATACAGAGATTTTAAAAAGTTCTTCATGAAATAAGACCAAGAGACAAACCTGCAGTGCAAATACATTATTCAGCTGTATATACAAAGAAGGTCAATTTTGTATAACTTGAATTCAAAAAACTCTTTTGATGCGCATTAGAAATTAAAATAATCAAGCAAATAAGAACCTTGTAAGCTAGTGGCATTTGGCAGCCTCATCACAAAAATTAATCTCTTTATTATCTTCATAAGGCAAAAATATGTTGAACATAATGTAGTGGTGTTTCTTACTCGGGACCTTTATTTAACAACCATTAATACTTGTTATTACTATTGAATATTGCCATATTCGTATCATATTGGTGCCACAAAATTTACAAATAACTTTTTTTTAAATTTTGGCAAGCTTTCTTTTTAAAAAGGTTGGTAAGTAGTTATGTACTAATAAATAAATTTTTAGCATGGATTGCACAATGTACTAACATAATAGTAATCATCTGGCCATGGACACACAAAACTTGCAGAGCTATAAATGTTCCATACTTCACACATCGACTCACAGTTTCACCTTGACCCACTCCAATGTCAGTGTATCAGCAAAGTTTTGTTGGGAAATAGTCATGGTAGTACATTGACCTTAGTAAAGGTTACTTGGAAAGATAAACAAGGGTCGAAAGACATACCTCAAAGACGCCGAGACAGCGGCCAAGCTTGCCGATAACACCAGCTTCTTCGAGCACTTCACGCATCGCAGTCACCGAGGGCTCCTCCTCAGGCTCCACACCGCCGCCCGGCACGATCCAGTTGTCCGGGCGCCGCGACGACGTCACCAATAACACCTGCGTACCACAACGTCACATTTACTCGGCTGCTGCTTCACTGCGGGCGACGATACAGACGAGGTGATGGGTACTAAGACGGCACTAACCTCAGTCTCGGCATCGGACCGCACGCAAATACAAGCCGCACGTCGCCTGAACCCTTCGTCGTCGTAAATCCGAATCGAATTAGGCTTCTCCTTCACCATTTTTCTGTACACTTAAACACGAACTAAAAAGACGATCACGAACGAAAAGCGGACATCAAATACAACGGAAAACTTTAACCGAACGAAATTTTTAATGATCAACAAACGCCATAATATCCGAGGTATCCTATGTTAAACGTATCCATTTTCGACTATTAGTTACACAACGTACATGTAAAATGAAACTATAATAACAATAACACTACAATTAGAGCAATATTTTAGCTAAAACTAGCTCTTAATCGCGTATTTCGAGCCCATGTTGAATGGTGCTTTACGAAAAATCGAAAAAGGTTTTGGAAAGCAAAGCAAGAGTTCATCAGCTGACAGCCGGAAGTAAGACTGTAAGACTAATCAAAGACTATTACCCTATTTTTTTTGTAGGAAGTTGTATTGCCGCAATTCCAATATAAAGCGCTCTTGACACAATACATCTCAGCCACCACCACCGCCTTCTTTCTCGTTTATTTTTATTTAAATTCAACCCCCATTTGTATTTAACAATTGGGGACTACCACTGAGCAATACAGCTACTTCTGCGTCTGCTGCTGCGGCAGCAAGGTGATTATCGGACGGCATATTTGACGAATTAAAGAGCAGCGCGGCGGCGGCGCAGCGCGTCGTGTTGTGATGAGACTGACGGAGCTACACGCCATGTAAGCAAGTAGGGAAACAGCGGCGGCGTGGTACTCCTAAGCTCTATTTACGCGCCGTTTAAAAAAACACATTGCTCTAAAGAAAAGCGGCAGTAGCCAACAAAAAAAAACTTTGTTCCTAAAGAAAAGAGGCAGCAGCCAACTAAAAAAAAACTTGAAATATTAAAATACTTAACTCTGACAAATGCGTAAAGTGCAACGCCATAATCCTCCTGGGAGGAAAGAAGAAAAAGTAGTTAATAAGGCAGAGAAGTTTCTGCAAGTTCTTGGCATCGCACGTTGTGCATTCTGCCAGTGTAAAGTTTATGAATATGCAAGTTTTTATATTAAAATCAAGTCTAATATTGTCATGAAATCACAATTAGTCACACGAAATTAGCCACAGTCGAGTCAAACTCATGCCCTAGTAAAGTTGTGGCGACTTTACTATGAGCTTCTACAGAGTTTTGAATACAACACAAAATGACATGTTTCACCGCATTAAATTACTCTTCTTCTTGCCCACACTCGTGCATGTAATATGGTATTTGACTACTATTGGGAAACTGTTTTAAATAATTTCTTACTATATTTAATGCACACCACATCAATATTTCCTTGTGATCTATCGCATTTGCGGTAAAAATCGATGTGAATGTTTGAATGAGAAAAAAATACTCAATAACGCGATTTGGATCACGTGACATATGTGACGTCACACCAAAGTAAACAACAAGCGAAAGAAAGCGATCAAGGCATAGATCTAGTAAAAGAAGGGGGTTATGTAAGAAATATCTGTGGTAACTCACCTGTAAATAGGTTTATTTCACTTAATTTCACTGTAACAGTGATGAAAATGCACGTTAGATCTCGTTTTTTACTTGGGTGTGACGTCACTGAAGTGGCCACCAATCACAGTGTTTCGCATAACGTGACCAAACTACATACATACATAAACACATTACATACGTAAATACATTTTATTTTAGTTTTTTTTGCAGAAAAATAAAAATAATTAGATATGCTTTTTTACGCCTGGGACCTGGGTATGTCCTTAAACTGCAACCAGAACCACCGGAGGACGGGCAGCAGCGTCTTCTTGGTTAACGGTGGTAACATTGCGATCCCCAAGCCGCCTGCCAAGCGTGGGGATTATGGCAACACTCCTCTATAAAGGGGGAAGGCCTTCGTCCAGTAGTGGACGTTTTATGGCTGACGACGCTTTTTTACGCTGCAATTTATTAGGATTATATCAATTTGTAGCATATTTTCAATAGAGTCAAATAGCCTACTCAATCACAGAATAAATAACAGTACTTCTGTACGTAAGTTCACTCCGCAAAGGAATTTAAATAAATAAGGACTCTATCAGTAGATAATAAAATAAAAACAAACTAATAACTACTAAACTACAACTACTTAATTGCTACTTTATTGCGTAGTAATGCAATAAAGTAGCAATTCAACTCACACAGCGCTGGATGCTGCTCGCTATATTCACCTAGATATACCGCTCTCTATCTATCACGTATGCTTAGTTACGAGCGACGAGGCTAGCGTGCGGGCGGCCACGGACCTTAGCTTTGCATTGTCCCCTCGGAGCGGAGCGCCGGCCGAACATACTTAAACTGCGGAGTGACACCCCCTGACCTGACTCAATGTATAAAACACCACCATTTTTAATCATTAACGGCCTTACTTAAAAAAACTTTTCAACTGTTAGTCACTGCTTAAGATTCTCTGCCATCTTCTCTCTGACGTGAAGTTGCACGTGCTAGAAAAGGACAGAGAAGTTTAAGCAGTGACTAAGAGAATCGAGATTATTTTAGGTAAGGCCGTAATTCGCGAAAAAACACAAGATTGATGGTACTTCTCTGACCATCAAATAATTAACGCAGAGTTCATGTGCGCTGACCTTTTATGTAGGTTAGAAATAACACAGAAAATATTGTAAAAACATTATATTGGAATTTTTTCTACAAGCCTTGACAACCGCTTCATTGTCAATACAATACTCTAAATTGTTTTAAATTCGAAAGCCAAAGTTGTCTTTTTAAATCTCTATCAAAAAGCCAACCTGCCTTTCGCATTGACATTAAGGTTACACATTTCGTAGCAACATCTCTTTGCTCCAACACTACTCCTTAACCTTATGTCCATTCTCGCACCTGTCATGCTTCTCAAACACACATACCCATACCTCTCACACACCACTCAAACTTCCCTCTTGGAAGTGGTTTTGTTAAACCATCTGCTATCATGCATGCTGTCTCTTTATATTTCAGTATGACATGATCATTCCCAATTGCTTCACGCACGAAGTGATATCTTACATCAACATGCTTGGTACGTTGGTGGTGCACTGGGTTCTTCGCCATAGCGATGGCAGACTGACTGTCAGAATAGATGGTCATGGCATCATCCGATTTATAGGCCTGTCCATCAGATATCTCTGCGATAAACCTCCGCAGAAATATTGCTTCCCTAACTGCTTCTGACAGGGATACATATTCAGCCTCTGCTGTGCTGAGAGCTACAGTTCGCTGTTTGGTGCTCTGCCAAGAAACAGCTCCACCTTGAATAAGGAATACTGATCCAGAATATGAACGACGATCGCTGTCTCCAGCGTAATCGGCATCAGCGTATCCTTCAATCAATTCTTGCTGATTTCCTCTTGTGTATCTCAAACCCAAGTCTTTCGTACGTTTGAGATACCGCAGCACTCGTTTAGCGGCAACCCAATGTTGTTCCTCAAAACATTCATTGAATTGGCTCAAATAGCTATATCTATCACTACGTGAGCTATATCCGGTCTTGTACACACTGCTAGGTACATGAGTGAACCTATTAATGCTCGATAAGGAATCTTATCGTCTGCTTTCTTGCCATGTACAGGCTTGTCTAGCTTCTGTCCTGGTACTGCAGGTGTGACCACTGGTTTGCACTCTTCCATATTGTATGTTTTCAAAATTTTATCTACATACTTCTCCTGATGTAGCTTAATCCCATTAGAATCTTGCACAATATGGATTCCCAACATCAACTCAGCCTTACCAAGGTCTTTCATGTCAAACCTGGACATCAATTCCTTCTTAACCTTAAGCATCTCTTCCTTATTATTCCAGAAAATTAAAATATCATCGACATACACAGCGATGATGATTATTTTGCCTTCCTGTGTACGCATGGCTCATTCTCTGATCTCTTAAATTTTAAGTTTATCAGCTCCGAATGAAACTTAGCGTTCCATGCTCGTGGAGACTGCTTCAAGCCGTACAATGACTTTTGTAAAAGACATACATATTCTTCTTTGCCTTTTGCCTCAAACCTCTCCGGTTGTTTCATGTACACGACTTCCATTCATGTACACGAATTCCGAAATTTCCATTTAAAAATGCCGTCTTTACGTCCATTTGATCAATTTTCAATCCCATTTTAGCCGCTAAAGCTATCAGCACTCTCAAAGAACTGTGTCTGATAACGGGTGAAAAAGTATCAAAGTAATCAACGCCTCTACGTTGACTGAAGCCTCTCGCAACGAGTCGTGCTTTATAACGAATCTTTCCCCCCGCCTCTTCTTTGATTCGAAATAACCATTTCGAATCAACGATGTTGCTCGATCTCGGTGGCTTCACTAGTGTCCAAGTATTATTCTTCTTTAGAGCATCTATCTCCTCCTCAATTGCTTTTTTCCACTTCTCTTTATCACTGCTAGATAAAGCTTCACTAATCGTACGTGGAGAATCACTTTCGAGTGCTTGGTATGTTATATGATCTGGAAATTCCTTTTGTTTCCTCTCTCTTAACGGATATCTCCTCTCTATGGACGGTTCTGGTTCTGGTTGCAGTACCTCTTCGATCCCTTCATTGGGTTCTAACTGCAGATCCTCTGGTTCCTCGTCATCTCTCCCATCAAGAGATTCCCATTCATCACAACTTTCCGTTTCATTGTTGTGTGATGCTTCATTATGATAAGAATGTGTACTTGTTTCTCTTAAGGTCTCATCATGTTCTTGAGATTCATCTTCAGTTTCCATATGAAACTCATCTTGTTGATATTCAATTTCACTCCGTGTATTTTCTCTTTCAGTGTTTGTTGATTCTACTGATAGATCTTCGTGTTCAAAAATCAAAGGAGTCTCATCCCTTTTCGAATCTGAAGTTCTCTCAATTGAGTGAAATTGGTTTTCAAAGAAAACAACATCTCTTGCTTTATAAACCAGCTTGGTTTCTGGATCAAACAAACGATAAGCTTTAGAATCTTTGCAGTATCCAACATGAAGCAACTCTTTGCTCTTCGGATCCCATTTAGTGCGTTTTTGATTGGGGATGTGCATAAACGCTCTGCATCCGAAAACTCTAATAAACTTCAGATTTTGTTTCTTTCCTGTCCAAGCTTCTTCAGGAGTTTTATTCCGAACTGCTATCGTCGGTGACTTATTTTTCAGATAGACAGCAGTCTTCACAGCTTCCGCCCAAAGCTTATTACTTAATCCAGCTTCTTGGATCATGCTCCTTGCTTTTTCAACGATTTTTCGGTTTGCTCGTTCTGCTACACCATTCTGCTCAGGTGTGTATTCGACGGTTAGCTGATGTTTCATTCCGTACTTCTTCATGAACTCCTTCATGCGAGTATTGACGTATTCTTTGCCATTATCGGACCGAATTGTGATCAATTTCTTCCCAGTCTGTAGTTTCGCAAAGGTCTTAAACTCTTCAAGTTTATCAAATACTTCACTTTTACATTTTAGAAAATAAACGAAGGTTTTTCGCGTAAAGTCGTCAATAAACGTAACGAAGTATTTAAATCCGCTGAATGACTCGACATTCATTGGCCCACAGACATCTGTATGTACCAGCTCAAGTACATTGTCTGCTCTGTTAGCTTTACTGCTTTTATTAAATGGCTGTCTGGTTTGTTTTCCCTTCAGGCAAGCTACACACTCTAGTGTAATAGAACTGTTGGAAAAACTTACCCCTTTCGCCATACGATCACGTAATAGTTTTAGGTTACGTACGCCTAGGCGACCCATCCTTTTATGCCATAGCTCCATCTCACTGACAGTAACAGTTGCCAACGCTGTGTGCTCCAAACTTTGCTTCAATTTGTACACACCATTCTCCTCTACACCTGTAAGTAAAGGTTCACCAAGTATACTGCAGTTACTACTTTTTACTATGTTAAAACCTCCTTTGAAAAACACAACATTCAGATCTTTTTTAGTTACAGCACTCACACTGAGTAGGTTTGAGGCTAAACCTGGAACAAACATCGCATCAATCGTAACATTAGGTTTTTTACTCACCACTGTTCCACTTCCTACACCGTGCAGCCTTTCTCCATTCGCACAAGCCACAGTCACGCCCCTTTCATACTGCTTCAAATTGTGTAACCATTCGCGTCTTGAAGTCATATGGTTGGAAGCTCCAGAGTCAACAATCCAAGAATCTTCTGAAGTTGAAGTCGCCAACGCCAAAGCCACAGAAGCTGCATCGGTCTTCTTGCTTCGATTCTCTGGACAGTCTCTCGCTTTGTGCGGTTCGTTACAAATAAAACATTTCAACGTCTTCTTTTGTTTTTGTGCAGCGCTCGAATTCTTCTTCTTCGATAAAAGAGCTTGACTGTTTGTACTCGTAGCTGTATGTGTATCCTCCATTTGGTACAGTTTTGTTTTAACATAATCTGTAGTAATCTCAATATTTGAATTTTCAATTGCCAATCTCATAGCTTGAAAATTTTCCGTTAAACCTTGAAGTATTAGGGCAGCCAATAATTCGTCGTCGATCTCCTTTCCGAGGTCACTCAGTTTTTGTGCTGTTGTCATCAATGCTGTAATATATTCTCTTATAGTCGCGAACTGCTCCAGTTTCAGACTCACAAGCTTTGATAGCAATCTGCAACGACTATTCAGCCCTTTATCTTCATATGCTTTCTCTAAAGCACACCAAGCCTCTTTGGCTGTTTTGGCTTGACGTACATGAATTAGGCACTCGGGTTTTACCGTCAAGCAAATCCTAGCTCTTGCTTTTTGGTCTCGTTTCTTGCCTATCTCATCTGCGGGCGTAGCCTGCGTGTACTCCCATAGATCATCATGTACTATATATAATTCCATCATAAATTTCCATGAGTTGTAGTTATTGGCGCCATCAAGTTTTTCAAATGAGGCCAAACTCATACTATCGTTTTTACTTACGATTTCTCCTGAGTTATATTCTCTGCTATTTATTTCTCGGCGCGGGTCCATGACCATTGATGGTACTTCTCTGACCATCAAATAATTAACGCAGAGTTCATGTGCGCTGACCTTTTATGTAGGTTAGAAATAACACAGAAAATATTGTAAAAACATTATATTGGAATTTTTTCTACAAGCCTTGACAACCGCTTCATTGTCAATACAATACTCTAAATTGTTTTAAATTCGAAAGCCAAAGTTGTCTTTTTAAATCTCTATCAAAAAGCCAACCTGCCTTTCGCATTGACATTAAGGTTACACATTTCGTAGCAACACCTCTTTGCTCCAACAAAGATTAAGGAAATAATACAATGCATCGACATAATTTTTCCGTGTTCCCGCCTGCAAGTTACCAGATAAAGGTAGATGATTTGTCTTTAAAAAGTGGCAAGACTGGCTATGGTTATTTTTCTGTCAGGAGACAGTGACAATTTATTATTTAGTGACAATCTGACAGTAAGATATTTTCTAACGACTTTTTTGAAATTGAAAATTGAACTGAAGCTTCGAAATTCGAAACGAAAAAATGTCGTAGTTCTTGAACATAATAAATTTTATTAAAAACATAATTTATTTTTCAGGTTTACAATGGGTAAGCTATAAAACGAAATTATCAATTTAACGAAGTATTATTATATTACAATGTTACGGGAAATTATATGCCTAATGTTTGTTTCCAGAGAAAAGTTTCGACCTCGGCTCCGTGCTGAGAAAGCATCAAAAGAAACACAAAAGCAAGCCTACGCAATTTGAAAGCGTTAAAGGAGGGGTGAGTAAACAATAAACACCATCTCTAGCCCATTATAAATTTGTACCTATTTGTTTTCTCGATAATGAAACGATACTTTTTTGTTTTAGGTGCAGGTACGAATAGAGAAAAGTTTAAAGCAGAGGAAGAGCAGTAGACTGACTTCATTTGACTATGCCCGCAATTTACTTCAACCAAGCCCTGTGCCCGTGTCCGAGGCTACTCAGAAAGCCGAGAAACGACGGCAGCAGCTCCAGAAATGGAAAGAGGAGAAGATGAAAAAGAAAAACGAATTAGCAGCAAAGAAAGTAAAACCTTTTGTTACTGGGGTGCCTCACAACACTTTAAAGTATGAACCACCACCATCAATTAAAACCCTACCTAGTAGTTCAGGTTGCATCACTAGATCACAGTCCGCAAGGAATCAAAAAGAATCTAAAAAGGTGCAACACCAGTCCTTTGCACCTAGCAATGCAGGATTCCATGCCCCAAGAATAAAAACTCTCACTAATGTGCCAAAATTGGAACTTTCAAAGAACAAGAAAGATGGACCGAGAATGAATTTTCAACCTGTTGTACCAACTACAGCAACCGTTACAACCCGATCACGAGCCTACCAAAGAATCGTTGCTGAAATGAAAGCCAAGGCAGACAATAAGGCTAAGGAAGAAAATAAACCTAAAGGGCTAGTTTCGAAACCGCTTTCAAAACCTCACTTAATATCCAAAATCATACAAAGCTCATCAAGTAGTGAAAATGAGGTTCACATCTCCACATCAGCATCAAGTAGTGATGTTGACTTAGCTGCAAGAATGATAAGCTCCTCGGAAGCCTCAAATATACACTCTTCAACTGAAAATGATTCTTTAAAATCACTTCAGAGTTCCTCTAGTTGTGAGCTAGTACTAGAAAAAGAATCTAACAGCAAGCAGAAATCACTTCATGTATCTCCAAACAAAATTATGACACCACATAAATTAACACAAGAATCTGTTAGAGATGAATCTAATCTTTATACTCCAAGAAACCCAGTTCCAAAGAGTGAATCTAACTCTGAGGAAAGACTCCGGTCTCCAAAGTCACCCATAGATATACCAATGACTCCGGAGCAGATAGCTGAGGAATTCAAGAAGATTAGTCCATGTGTCACCATGTCAAGAGGGAAGGATAAAGCCAGGAAAGAAATGAAAAAGAAGTTAGAAGAAGGTATAAAACTCGAAGGTTCTTCTCTTAAAAAAAGTTCTGTCTTGTTAGTCGGGCATTACAATAGGCTTCAGTTTACTCTTATTTAGAGATAGGTATGATAAAATTTTACCTGTGTTTAAAATTAAACCTAGAAGTAAAAGGCGTTGGTCTTCTCTCTCCCGCAAACAAGGAGTTGGTTTATTCCTTTTGACCTCCATGGCATAATAGGGAATATGCGTCATGTGTTTCAATTCTTAAGAATAATAGGATATGTGGAGAGTTTAAATGAATCTGATAATTACATAGAAAAAATCATTTATATTGGATGGTAAAGTTCTGAAATGAAAATAAGCATTCAAAGTATTTGTATGCCGGGGTACCAAAAAAATGTTTTTATTTTTTACAAACAGCTATAAGCATTTATTACGTTAAAGCAGGCTATATTTTTTGTCATCTATAGATGTCTTTGGCGCACAGGGCCCGCTAGCGCTTGTCAGGTATCAAAGGTCAAAAGGTTAAACCCAGTCTAGTATTGACATTGTCCACAAAAGTAACGGAGATTCTTCATCGGTTCTAGCAAGTTGTATGAGATGTCTCGATTCCGCTTGTTGTACCACCAGCATATAATTTCCAGGTCTCCTGGATGAGGATGCCAGTGACATGGAGAGTGTGGATCACTTCCAGAGACAGCTGGCCTCCGAGATCAAGCGCATGACGGAGATTTGTGACCTCTGGGACAAGATCTATGAGCAGGTTCCCTTGCCAGAGTCTATCCAGGTGAGACCTTGAAATGATATTTCATCAGACTACTTACATGACCCTGCGTAAAAAAAATGTGAGTTTGTGTGTATGTATGTTTTTTGCTCCTGCAGACTGTAACAGCTTGATTTTGAGACAGATTTGAGTATAATTCGGAATGGAGGTAGCTTATACGCTGAAATGACTGGTTTAAGTCTTGGAAAAATTTATGGTTCTCAATGGATTAATGAAACTGCACCCTTATCATGGACGTTCGCAATTCTGATTGCGATAGCATGCCATCCAGCTCGTACCAACTTGCTCGCGCCATGCGTCCTCCCGCTCTCACACGGTCGCAATCAGAATCGCGAACGTCCATGATAAGGGTGCCGATCCTATTATAAATCTCCTGTAACATTTTTGTTTTATTTATACGGGAATACTCACGTTTAATTAAATCGGATACGCCGACTAAAAAAAAAATGTCAAAACCATGTCAGTTTTCATAATAAAATCTCCTGTAAGTCTAAAGTAAAAATTAAAATTTTAAACATTTAATTTCGCTGAACATGGGGTGGTACAATCAATTAAGATTACTTTACTTACTATATTTACTTACTTACTTTTGACCGCCACAGCTTAATTTCATCACCAAGCCCTGTGCGCGATGCCCCAAAAAACTTCAAAAAAAAAACCAAAGATTTCAATAACAGATATGATAACTAAGCATTATTGTTGTGTTTTTATAGACCATATTTATTGACAAGAAGTCGTGGTGGCCATAAAAATATCGAATTTCTATAGGTGCTTGTGGCGGTGATGAGGCGACTCAGTTTTGCTTTCATTATATTATTATGTTTCTCTTATGAATGTTATGATTAAAATGGTTATTAGTTTTGTTTGTTTTTTGCAGGGTTTGGTGCTGGGTGCGGTGGGGCAGGCGCGGCTGCTGATGACGCAGAAGATGCAGCAGTTCGCGCAGCTGGTGCAGCGGTGCTCGCGGCCGGAGCCCGGCACCACGCTCGTCACTCCCGCCGACCTGCGCGGCTTCTGGGACATGGTGTTCATACAGGTCACTACAGTATACTCACGTCACTACAGTATACTCACGTCACTACAGTATACTCACGTCACTACAGTATACTCACGTCACAACAGTATACTCACGTCACTGGAGACGCAGCTGGTGCAGCGGTACTAGCGGCCGGAGCCCGGGGCCACGCTCGTCACTCCCGCCGACCTCCGTGGCTTCTGGGACATGGTGTTCATACAGGTCACTACAGTATACTCACGTCACTACAGTATACTCACGTCACTACAGTATACTCACGTCACTACAGTATACTCACGTCACTGGAGACGCAGCTGAGCTGGCCGACCTGCGCGGCTTGCACTGCCTTGTCATGTTAAACGCTGATGCAGTATGTTTATCTTTCGCAGGTGGAGAATCTTGACATGCGGTTCAAGGAGCTAGAAGAGTTGAAGGCGCGGGATTGGGTGGAGAAGACGAAGGCGGCGCCGGCAGCGGCTCGCAAGCCCCGCGCGCTTCGCCCCGCGGCCACCAAGCCTCGCGCCGGCGCGCCCAGCCGGCTTCGTGAGATGATCGCAGGTGACACGCTGTTATCAGCTTCACTTGCTACTGAGCAAATCAATCTTGAAAATCTTGGATAACTAGTTTCAGTCGAATCAAATAATGCAATCAAAGTTTGAGACGGTATTTTTTTTTTTTATCTTTCGTATAGTTTTGAAATTGCATGTATGTATATGTTATCCAGATGTCAACAGAATAACCTGCTGGAATCACAATAAACCTTTAACTATGATTGTAAGCCATATTCAGTGCAAGCTAATTTGTACTCTATTTGTATAACAGTGTTTCAATATGCCACTGTACCGCTTGACTTGTTGACGTCACGGCGCCAATAGCCATTGAGGCGCAAGCACGGCCGGCCACGCTCAAGCTTGTCACAACTAAACTTCACAGTGCCAGGACTGTACGAACTTACAGCTGTACCAGAAAGAGTAGAAATGAAATAAAATGGAACTTTAAAGGTTTCCATACAAAATATTAAGCAGTGTTACCAGCAGTTATACGTAATTTTGAAGAGTTTGTATAGAATATTGGGGAGACAATTTTTTTTTTTCTACTCTTTCTGGTACAGCTATACTTTATGTTGCGTACAGATTTGTTGCTCGATTTTTGACAATCGTTATTGTCGAACTATATGGTGTAACTTGTTGATCAATAAAATCCGTCAGCTACTAACAAAGTTGCTTGATTTTTGCTATCGAGATTGTCCCGTTTGGTATTTTATTGATCAGGGCCTTGTTTTATAAAGCTACAAGGAAGTACAAGCTTACAATTGTACTAGCTTCTTGTACCAGTAACTACAAGCACAAAACACTACAAGTTACAGGTAGATGGTTTGTCTTATACACGGTGCTATTTAATTGGCTAGGGAGCGGTTGTGAGGATGTTGTATACAAGATAACAAACAACTTATGTTGAACGATTTGTTGAACAAGTACAAGTGCTGCCTGGTTGTCTTGTAGGTTTAGAAAACGCTGTACTCAGTAATTTTTTTGCGGTGTTGCCAATACAATACAAATAGTTTATTGATAACACCAAAGTTACACGTCAAATTTCATTAAGTATGTCACAAAAAATAATCAATTAATAAAATGAAATAATTATAAAAATACATTAATAATCTCTTATTTTAAAATAAGCTTCAATGTCATATAACAAATTCTCTTGTAACCAAGCTCTCAGCTTGGTTTTGAAGCACGTGGTGGAAGGAACATCCCGAATAGAAACTGGTATGCAGTTTAGGTTGCGTGCCAGTTTTTCACTATGAGTACAAGACTTGTAGCTTTATAAAACAGGGCCCAGGTACTTTTACTTAACGATCAACCTTTTATTGTACGATTTTGCTTGACTGAATCTCTTTGGTGCTGTCAAAATGTTGGATCTCATTCACGCATCGATCCTTACAATGCCAAATGATTGTCTGTTGCTTACACCTTCACTCGATTTTTGACTATCAACAACTGCGATCAAACACCATCGGGCAAGTCTAGGCACCTTTAGTAATAAATTTAAGAAAGATATTTGTTTTTCTGCCCACAGCTGCTAGGAAAGCGAAAGCCCAAGAAGCAGCCCAAGCCACCGAAGCAGCCCAAGCCACCGAAGCAGCCTCTATCAATCTTTCTGTCAGTAACGAGACACAACCCGAGGAAAGAACGTTCGAGGCTGGTTTCTTCTGCGTGCGCTCCCCCGGGCGCTCCCCCCGCACCCCTGGGACTCCGCGAGACAAGCAGAACTTGCTGAAAGCTGTGCTCTCCAACGAAGCGGAGAAAGCATCTGCTTCGAAGGTAAGATAGATAGATAGATAGAAACTCTTTATTGTGCACACCAAAAAAATACAATAGAGAAAGATACACCTTATGAGCTAGTGCCACAATTGGCGGCCTTATCGCTAAAAGCGATCTCTTCCAGGCAACCATTAGGAAGATATACACATGAAAAAAGACGGGAAATGCTACAAACACTTTTAAATTATAAATATAATCTACATATTTATACAGGGTTATAAGGAAAGGGTATGCTAAGCCGAAAACCCGTTAAAGTACTCATCATTCTGAACAACTTTCGTTCAGGCAGTTTTCCGGAAAACCTAATCGTTTTTGAGATACAGCCTTTCAAAGATCTCGTGAAAAAACTACGTGTTCAACCCTAGCATCAGCTGATCTAAAGGTCAATGGTCACGAAACTCCTCAAAATGTAGAAACAATGCAGTGCAGTAACCCAACTTTGCTGTCGGAGCAGAGTAGGTACATGTCGCCGCGCCGCGCCGCCGCTGTCTCAACGATGACTGTATTTATTTCGCACGAGTCACTTAAATACCCCAAGACCCCTTTGATTCCAGGACTCACATAAACTCAGACTAAAAAAAATCCAAGATAAGATCAGATATCAATCGATAAGATTGAACGAGAAACAATAATAAAAAAAAGAGAAATAAAAAAAAGCAAAAGTAACAAGAGAACTCATGAACATTTTGAAGAAATGATAGCTCAGTTGGTTATGCGATCCACTTCCACTTGAGCTTTCGGTGAACGAAAACACCGTGAGGAAACCATATCATCATGATAGGATACTTTCTACTACTGCTCGCCTGACTCAAGTTACTAATCTGTCACCAAGCACCTAACAGTGTTTGAGCAGCCTCACTTTAGAGCCAGTTCCCATTCCAGACTAGGCTTGCTACAAACTTCCGTTACTGTGTCGCTTACCTACTATCAGGCGATCCGATGTTCAAATGCCTAATCTGCCAGTCTGGCATAATAAAAAATAGTAATTAGTTTTTTTGTCGTAAGTTGGGCAACTGTTTCGCACTGTACTGGGACACTGAGATGAGCACACTTACATCTTTATTGTTATAAAACGCACACATATGGGCATACGCACGTGTGTGCAAAATCCCAATTAAAGAATAAAAGATGTACAGATAAGACAATGTTTGAGCTTTGCGCGTTGGAGTGATGCCATGACTTAGATAACATGTAAATGTAAATCTCGATTGCTTATTCTATCTATCAGAATCAGACAGTCTATCAGCTGACGTTAATGTAAGACGCGGTTGTTGTGGGTGTTTCATTAATCTAGGATGTATGCATAGATGGAGGCCCTTAGGTGGCCTCATGACTTGCCCTGATGGCGGGGGATTAGAATACGGCATCGGTATCCCCTGCCCTGCCCCTGCCTGCTTTAGAAAGTGCTTACTAAAAGGGGACTTCTGGGTTCGGGGCTAGCTAGCGGTGAGGTTCTAACCACCTGCATAAACAACGTCGAATGGCTGACGTTGTGGCAGGCGGAAGCGTCTCAGGACAGCTTGTAGCTGTCCCGAGAGGATCTGAAGCGCGGTGCTGAGGGCTCCGGTGCGTTCCCTTGGAGATCCCGGAGCCCTCGGTCAAGCACCAAGGCAGGCCACCGGGGGGTGGGGGGCTTTAGTGGGTATAATCCCACATAACCCGGCTGCACCCCAAAGCAGTCTGGTATCTTATGAAGATTTCCCCCTCGTAAAAAAATTAAAATTGGCCTTATGACACTAGGGCCATCCACTCCACTCTCAGGGAAGGAACGTTAGGTAATTACGTGGTTTAATACTTTGTGATTAATTTGTCACTTCTGTAATGTTTTTGATCACTACTTGGCGGTGCGCGTAAACACTTGTTTTAAAAAAGCCGCAAAAGAAAGCCGGTCTTTGGCGGGCGGGCGGCATTTTTTGGAAAGAAAGAGAGAAACTACCGGGAAAATCTACTCACCTGCTCATCAATTTGTATTTTGTTTAATTAGATTATTTAGGAATGCAGTCTGTTGCTGGCTACCGATTCGTGCGTATATCGACAGCTTTTGTTAACGGGTTTTTTGCGATTACTTTTGTTATTTGTTAATTTCTTTTGTTACTTGTTAATTTATTTCGTTACTTTGTTTTGTTGTGTTTGTGATAGTTTTAGTTAAAAATGGTAGAATACTCCAACGCGGAGTATTACAATATGATGCTTTGCGTAGGAAAATGTGACGGTGTGCTGACAGCAGCACGGGTACTGTACGGAAAACGTTTTCCCAATCGTGCGTTACCCTCTTACCACTGCTTTCGTAATTTAACCCATCGGTTATTTAGTACGGCTCTGTTCGAGCGCCGCATTCGGAAGGAAGACCTGTACCATCCAGTCAAACACGTACAGCACTGGAGGACTGTGTGCTCGAATACTTCCAGGAAGACCCAAGACGCAGCACTACCCGTGCCGGTCTTACCTTTGGCATTTCTCAGCCGGTCGCGTGGAAGATAATCCGTGGCGATGGCCAGCACCCGTACCACGTACAGCCCACGCAGGAGCTTCTTCAGCGAGATTACGCCCCTCGGGAAGATTTTTGTCGTTGGTATCTGGAGCAGCTAAATGACGATGAACTCGGTTTCGAGAACAGAGTTTTATGGACGGACGAGTCCACATTCACGAGAGGCGGGATAGCAAACATCCACAATGAACATTTCTGGGCTCATCACAATCCCCACGTGTCGAAAGAGAATAGTTTCCAGCAAAGGCGGGCCATCAACGTATGGGCGGGGATAGTTGGCTCTCGCCTTATTGGTCCGGTATTTCTACCGAGTAGGCTTAGTGCCGAAAACTACATAAGATTTTTAAGGACGGAACTAGAAGATTCGCTGGAAGAGTTTCCTCTATCCGAGTATTACAGACTGATCTTCCAGCACGACGGCGCACCAGCTCATTATGCTCGCGACTGCAGGGCATATCTGGATGAAAGATTCTCTACCTGGATCGGCCGCGGAGGACCGGTTCCCTGGCCACCTCGCTCTCCGGACCTCACTCCACTGGACTTTTTTTTATGGGGCCACGTGAAGTGCATGGTGTATGCGGATGAATGCAGCAGCGAGGACGACATGCGTGCACGAATTGTGTCCGCCTTTGAGAGCATACGGACTACTCCAGGGATGCTCTCAAAGGCAACAAAAGCAGTTCGTCGCCGCGCTGCCCTCTGCATCGAGATGCAAGGACGCCACTTCGAACCGTTCTTGTGAATGGACCAGGTAAGTAGTTTAGAGATTATTAAATCATTAAGCTTTAGGTACTTGTGGGTTTGGTTCCAAGTAGGCAATGGTGTGTGTTCAATTTTGTTTTCGGTCGCGGGACGCAGCGCGGGCGCTGGGGAGTTTCGGGGCGGGCGGGCGGCGCCCATCGCCCGTCTTGGGGATGTGTGCGTGTCGAACCGCGCGTGCTAGTGAGCGTGTACTGATAGACCGCGTGCTAGGGTTGTGCAATTTTAGAACAGATTTTTTTTTTTTAGTTTTGTATGAAAATCAAAATATGCTCTTTTCCTTTTGAAACTTTCAGGATATAATGGTTACAATGTATACATTCAAGGGTTTTTGGCTTAGCATACCCTTTCCTTATAACCCTGTATATACATATACACAAGTTACCACAAGTAGTAGTAGTTAGTCACAAGTTAGTTAGTTTAGTTAAGTTTACCTCCGTTACATATTTAAAGCGAGAAATAGGTAAAATGCTATGATTGACTATTTATTTTAGAGTGAAATAGAATGGAACGAAAGAGTGATGTAGAAATTAATAGTGCCGCGCCACTATCGCAAACATTTCAAAATACTTGTAGGCCTATTATTGTACTTCAGAGGTCGTAATTGGACGGATTTATCCACAGACGTGAGTGTTAACGTCGTCGGTGTAGTATTACCGGGAGATAAAAAAGTTTCAGTTTCGAGTTTCTTGCCAAGCTATATGTAACCCATACAAACACACCGACACTCAATCATCAACCAGAAGACATCCACTGCTGGACGAAGGCCTCCCCCTTAATAGGCCCTCCCTACACCGACACTCGCTTTGCGAGAAATGGACACATCATCAGCCGAAGACGTCCACTGCTGGACGAAGGCCTCCCCCAAGGCATAGGGAGGGGTTACCATAATCCCTACGCTTGGCAGGTGGCTTGGGGATCGCAGAATGCTCACCACCGTCACAATAAATAATAGTACTACGTACAGAAAGTTAACTCCGCAAAGGAATTGAAATAAATAAGGAGTATCTACTAGGCAGTAAAGTAGCAATTCAACTCGCACAGCACTGGATACCGCTCGCTATATTCACCTAGATATACCGCTCTCTTTCTATCACGTATGCTTAGTGCGACGAGGCTAGCGTGCGGGCGGCGACTGACTTCTGCCTTGCATTGTCCACCCGGACGGAGCGCCGGCCGAACATACCTAAACTGCGGAATAACTCCTCCCTGCCACCGTTAACCAAGAGGACGCTGCTGCCCGTCCTCCGGCGGTTCTGGATGCGATTTTAGGACATACCGAGGCACAGTGAGAATTGGAAATCATATTTCAATTCGCACCAAAAACTGCGAATTTGCTGCGTGTCAATGAAGATACAGGGTTTTAACAATACAATACACGTCGTTAACCCGGCGTGCGTAACAAAGTTCATTAAATCAGTCCATCAGACAATAGGTTTTATTGTCATTGGTGAGAAGTAACAAATTAGCTTGCGGGTGTTGATGTGTTGTGTTGTTGCAGAGATCTGCGTCGTTCGCGATGCTGCGAGCCTCCGTGCTGGGGAAGAGCGTCGAGTACGAGGGCATCGCGCCGCTACCCGTGAGTTTCCTATTCTTTTAAATGCAAATGCGATAAGACTAGCGAGACGTTCGCCTGGTGGTAACATCATGCCTGCCCATAATAGTAGCAGTGCCAGAATTGCGATGTGCCTATATCATTCATTCTTTCGTTCATTCATTCGCTCGTTCGTTCGTTCATTCATTCATCCTCTCATTTACTAAAACAGTGAGGATGCAATTAATGATACATGATACAACATTTAAAGAGTTGGTCATTAACTGCAATGGGTCTTATATTAGCTTATTATGTTTAAACTTAATCCAAGACTTAAGTTATTCCTAGAGGGCCTTATTAATAAACGCGGATTAGCCGCGTAATAATTAAACCGTCTTTTGTTTTTACCTTTATCATATCTGAGATCCAAAATGCAGGCGACATTTTGCAAATATCCCAAAAATATGCTATTACCTTAATTCAAACTAGAAGATTCGTTTGAACACTAATACTGCTAAGTTTTGTTTACCCATTTCTTTCTAGCAATCTCCACTGCCACAAATCAACTTCCACGCCACTCCTGGTCGCAGTATCCTCAAGCAAAATCAAGAAAACTCCAACAAATCCGCCATTAAACAGATCAAAGTCGTTCTGTTCGATCAATCGGACGACGAAATGAACGCATCAACAGAACACTTAAATTTGTCAAAAGAACAAGTGACAATCGCAGAGACAGAAGACATTGCATATTTGCCAAAAGACCAAGTAGACATTCACGCGGACAGTGCTGGTCTATCGTCCCTGGATATGGAGGCTAAAGAACCCACAAAAAGCGTCAAAGAAAAAAACACCACAAGAAGGAAATCAAGATTAACCCGGCAAGATGCAGTTGCTACAGAAATCTCCCCAGTAATGGTAACCAGAAGGATGCGAAAATCTATGCTGCCCATGCAAATAGAACAAGAACTTCCACAATCTGACCAAAAAACTCTGCATTCAGTAAAGAAAACGCCAAAAAGATCTGCTCGGAAGACAGTTCTATCAGTGGCAGAGAGCATAGAGTCGCCGCAAAGAGACCAAGACTCGCAGCAAACGGAACAAAAAACTCCGCATTCGGAACAAAAGACTCGGCGTTCGGAAATGAGAATTTCGAAAAGGTCTTCACGAAAGCAAAGCCAATCAGAAGCTGAGAGCGTAACAATGATGCAAACAGAACAAGATCCGCATGAAACAGAACAAAAAACTCTGCATTCGGTAAAGAAAACTCAGAGATCTTCACGAAAGAAAGTTCTAGCTGAAATAGAAGATATACAAATGCAACAAGAGCAGGAAACACCGCAGGCGGAAAATAACATTCAACACTCGGAAAATAAAACTCCGAAACGTTCTATGCGGAAGAAATCCTTAACAGAAGGGAAGAACACTCAAAAAGAAAACTATACCCCAAAGCGGTCTACAAGAAGTAATAAGACTGAAATAGATTATGTGGGGATGTAAGTTTTTGTGCCTTATCTACTAGGAAATACTGGTTAAGTATGACTTTCGAAAAATTTACTTCAATAAGTATATTTTTCCTTTGAAATTCTCTTTATAGTAAGAACAGCAGGCTAATCATGTAACTGTTCGGGATCGCGATTCGGATCGCGATTTGTCATAATTTTCACGGCTTTACGGTATCACGGAGGGATTTATCTCGCTGTCGTTAACGAACGAAATCATTGATTTCCTAATTATGTAAAGCATATCCGTCGCTCTTTTGGCGTTTCGTCCTGCCCCTGCAGGGTCAAATGAGTTTTGGCGTGACAGTGACAAGTGACAATTATGACAAATCGCGATCCCGAACAGTTAATGATTAGCCTGCTGAATTCTCTGTGACAATTTTATCACATCTATTAAAAAAGAACTAGTTTGTTCTTCACCAAAGAGAATTTAAGGCGTTTAATATGGTCTTCGCAAACAGGGAAAAAAAACAAGACTTCAGATGTAGCCTAAGCAATGTCAAATCTCACCGACACCAATCACATCAAAATCAGTCAAGCCGTTGAGGCTAAGGTCATACAAACATTACTCGCCTTGGGGAATTGGGCACAAATAACATAATTAAAAATTAACTTATAAGATTCTTTTAAGACATTTACTTTTAAAAGATTTTTTCTTAACAGTAATATAGAATTGTTTTTTTTTGTATTAAATTTGACATCACAAAATAAATATGAGTCTAACATATTAGAGCCATCGGACATAGTCATTGATTTGAATTGGCCATAAAAATGAAGGCCTTGTATATTGAGTTTCTGAATCGTGTAATTTGATAAATTATTATTTATATTAGAAAGCGTATGTCAAATCATGTAACATCTAACCAGACGATAAGTGCAGTTTTTAAATAAATTGACAAATAATTCGACTCGAAACTTAGCGTTTAGACGATATATTTTTTTAAATATATGAAACAATAATTACAAAACTGAAGTCCTTAAACACGTACATTAAATTTACATAAAACTGATTTGTCGAAGACTAATGTCGAATTAGTCTATCTATAAATAATATTCATATTTGTACTAGTTCTCATAGCATAGTGTTGCTATCCTCGGGATAGCGATTGTTAGTTAAAAAACAATCCAAAATTTACTTCTAGAGCCTTATTAAACAAAAATTATGTTCGATGTTTGGAGGCGAAATATACATCTTTTTAAGCATAAGTATAGATAATAACTACACAAATCAGTCGCCCAGACGAGCTACCAACGTAAGAACGGCTGCGGCATTATGGCCCTTATTTTATTTCACGTAACTCTGTGATTTGTGCACAAGGTTATGCGCAGTTATATCATACCTAGCTACTGTCTATATTTGGTTTAGGTTTGGTAGGGTTTTGTAGGTCCGATTTAGCCAGTTTTTTTTTTACAATCTGTTGGTACTTTACACTTAATTTTATATTGCTGTGTGATGCCTTACTATAATGTACCTAGAGTGGACTGTATTTTAATGTTTTATGGCCAATCTCATGAATTTTATATATTAGTAACTTTGATAAGTTAAATTGTTAATGCCTGCCAATTGTTATTGTAATAAAGGGTCTTAATTAAAAACGCCTCTAAAAGTTAAAATAAGTTAAAACACTGTTTTAAACTATCACGGTTGTTTACGTTTATTTGATTATTTACGGGATATTTACCGTGATTATGTTGTGAAACGAGCTGCCAATATTTCGGCGCAGTTGTCTGTCCGTGAAAATGTCCAGTAAATAATCATAGAAATGTAAAATGAGTTAGTTTTAATATAGCGAAGAGGTTATATGACGTTTGTTAACCTAAGCAGTTTTTATGTCGACTTACCGGCGGCGGCGCCACCTGTGTAACTTTGAAAGCGTATATCTTGGAAACGACGCTAGAGAAGGGTTTGTCTCATACAAACATGTTCGTATTAGTGTCAGCTATCGATTCATATAGGTTTTTGCAGTGGCCACTATTTTGAAGAAAAAACAAGATGGCGCCAGGCTTTATACTTAAAATTTCATGGCCCTTTAATTTAAATCAGTTGAACAGTTACAGCGTGAAGAAGTAACACACAACCACACACACACACACACACACACACGCACACCTTCGCAAACTTTGGCATTTATAATATTAGTTTAGTATTATTACGCGCCTGCCCAAAAAAGAAGTGTAATGTTTTCAGGGTTCATGTATGTGAGTTTCCTTATTCCACCATAACTTCTAAATGCCTGAACAGATTTGGATGTATGGGGTGTCGTTAGAATCATCATTCAGAGCTGGCTTTAATTTTTGGGCAGGGCATTCTTGTTTTTATTTAAATTAGATGTCTTGTTTTCATTGTGGATTGATAAAACGCCATGTTTGAATATAGGAACCGGCTATTGATAAGTTTCTACATTTATTATTAAAAGCTGTTCAGCAAGGATGCGCGTATCGGTATTACTGAGCCGAACTCATTGTTAATAACTTTTTACTATAGGGCTGACCCTGAATTCCCGAAAAAGATCACCTGTTTCATAGAAAAATGCTATTCATTCACTACAACATTTTGGACCAGCTGTTTATTTTAGCTAATTCAGATTTTTTTGACCACATCCTGCATGATGTTAAGAAACGACGCGGTCTAGGATGAAGCACGCTTACCTAGAAGGAACCTGCTTACTCTGGACTTGAAGACACCCATACTGTACATTAAGGGACTCTGGCAGAGTTCCACAACCTTGCTGTGCGTGAATTGAATACTTATATCCACCATGAACGGGTGGCGCTTAGGTCGCGTTTGTCTGGCCGTCCGGTAATAAAAAGGGGCAGGTGGAATCTAGTTATCCATTGGCCCCATACAGGGCCGGATTTATAGGTGTGGAGGCCCTGGGGCAACAAAGGAGTCATCATCATCAACCAAAAGATGTCCACTGCTGGACGAACGCGTCTCCCTTAATAGGGGTTGCCATAATCTCCACGCTTGGTTTTGGTAGTTACATTTCTCTTGCAATTTCAATCATTTATTGCGAGACAAATCAAATCTTCTCAGCCAACAATATTAGAATTTACCAAACTTTTTTAGTAAATACAATTTATGTGGAGGCCTCTTAAATCCGGCGATGACCAAGCCCGTAGCCCGGAATTCATTTCTTGTAGAGCTTATTTCGGGGGGTCGAGCTCTGGACTAGAGACAATAAGTAACAACTTTAAGACGACGACGATCTATACGTAAGTAGGTATGTATAAAACGGTGGGTTGGCGAAGGCATTTGGGGGGGGGGGGGGGGGATTTGCCCCTGCCTACGGCCTTGGCGATGACCCCATAGTAGAAGTTGTTCACAATGATGAAAACAATTACCTTTCTACTTGGGATAGTAATACCGATACGCGCAAGCCTATATTGTACTAGACTGCGTAAAATAAAACACGTTCTATATTCTAACAAAGACTCCCGCGAATAATGTGACTTAGTTTTTATTTTTTTTGTATTTTTGTGTCTTGAGTAATCGTGTCATTATTATTTTATCATTAATTGAACGGCTTTGTATAAATAGGTTAAATACTTATGTAAAATTATAACTCATCATTATGTTAATAATTATTTGTTTTATTTGTTGCCGGGCGAAGGAAAAAAGCTTGAGTTAGACGGTATGAAAAACCCAAAACCCCAAATGTGGAAACGCTTCATATAAAATATTAAATAGAAAGCCTTGTGCAAAGATTTTTAAAAAATAACATAGTATTAAATAGTTTTAGAGCTTCATACGCGAAGGGGGTCGAAGGGACCACTCACTAAGCCCAAGCTGTTTGTCCGTCTAACCGACATTCCTAATTTTGGTATCTACTAACTAAAATTATTACCACACAATAAGAATCAGCCAAGAACAAATAGTGCATGAAGGGTTCCGTACGATGCCAAAGAATATCATTTTTACAATTCAATACAAAAAAAACAAGACAAAAACGCAGACAAAAAAAACAGTTGAAAGTTACGAATTTACGATACAAAACACATTATAAGGACATAAATATCTATTTAACACAAAGAAAATTGAACAGCCTTACCTTAAGACTTATTACATTTGAAAATGGAACTCATTGGCTGTAGAATAGTTTGTTTCACGACTGTTAATTGTCTTTTTACATTTTGGCGCCATTTTAAAAGTTGCGTGTCGATCATCACCATGGATTTACTCGTGAAAATTTTCGTGCGATGATTTATTACGATTTTCGGCGTGGGTTAAGTCTAAAACAGTGCATCGATCAACTCACTTCGACTTTTGGGGATGAAGCACCGTTGAAAACCACTGTGTATCACTGGTTCAGTGAGTCTAATCGTGGGCGTCGTATGCTTACGGAGGAATTTAAGGAAGGTCGCCCTAAATCGGTTATGCATCGGCTAATTATGCAAGATCGTCATCTTACATATCGCGAGATAGTGGCGTCTCTGGGCATAAGTATGACGAGCACACATAAGTTTTTAAATGAACATTTGGAAGTAAAAAAAAAAAGTTCAACTTTCACTTTGAAGCAAATGGTCGCCTTTTTTTTTGGTATAACTGGACTTGTGGCTACAGTGCCACTAGAGAATCGTAAAACAGTTAATTCTGTGTAATCCTGTTAAACGGTTAATACACGACAATTAATTTGCCAGAAGTCTTTGAAGAAATACGAAAGAACAACCGGCAACGCAGAATCATTCGTCACCATGACATTGCTAGCTGTCACACGTCGGCCGAAACAACTCAGTATTTGGAAGAAAAAAAGATCGAATTGACGGGTCATCCGCCGTACAGCCCCGACTTGGCACCTAACGACAATCTATTTATTTCCAAGCGTGAAGAATAAATTACGTGGCCAACGATTTTCGCGATATGCGTTCAAAATTGCATGTTTTGGAGATACCCCCCAATCAGAGTGGCAAAAGTGTTATGAAAATTGGTTTCAACGTATGCAAAAATGCATCAATGATCATGGCGAATACTTTAAAAAGCAATAAATCCACATATGATAATAGATGTTTGTTTCTTTTTATTAATCCGGATACATAAATAGCAGCCCTCGTATACAAGCGAGATTTGGCGAAGATTTTTAGAAAACATTGTTTTGTGTTGTAGAGCTACAGAGATAATTAATATCATATAGAGGCGCCCTAAGACTCGGAACTTCCATGATAAAGTTTGAAGCTTGAAGCTTTACTGATTTTTTGGACTTTTTGAGAAACTTGTTACTTTTAGAGTAACTCGAGAGTCACGCGACGGGCAATGGAGAGAGCTATGCTCGGAGTTACTTTGCGCGATAGAATCTGGAACGAGGATATTCGCCAAAGAACCAAAGTTACCGACATAGCTCGCAGGGTTTGCAAATTGAAGTGGCGCAGGGCAGGCCACATCGCTCGAAGAACTGACAACCGATGAGGAAGAAAGGTTCTTGAGTGGCGTAAGACGCAGCGTATAGGCGCGGCCTCCCACTAGGTGGACCGACGACATTGTAAAAGTCGCGGGCAACCGGTGGATGCAAATGGCAGGTTGTCGTACAGTGTGGCGGTCTAAGGGGGAGACCTTCGTTCAGCAGTGGACGTCTGCGGGCTGATGATGATGATTCATTTCAGAAACGTCTGAACGCAGTGCCTCTAAGCCCCTTATATAAATCCCAGGCTACATTGCCTAGCCTGGCATTGTCCCATGGGCGATAACAGTTTGGCAGCGGTAAATGGGTCACCGTAGCGCATATCGCGTTAGTTATGGCGCGAGTTGGCGCGAGCCGCGAGCTAAGCCTTAGCTTCTAGGTAGTTTATAGATAGTTTCTAGGTAGTTTATACAATGTGTAACAAAAAGGTTCAACAATACTGACGGGTATGTATGTACTCATCATTATGAACAACTTTTACTATGGGGCCAACCCTCAAATTGCGAAAAAAATATCAGCTGTTCTACACAAAAAGTTCATTGACCTTGGACAAAATGTATGGAACAGCTGATCTTTTTGTGCGATTTCAGTGTTAGCCCCATAGTAAAAGTTGTTTATAATGATGAGTACATACATACCCTTCCGTATTGTTGAACCTTTTTGTTACACATTGTATAGTCGAAGTAGGCTTCACTAAACTGGCGTGGAGCGGAACTAGATTATTTTCTGTGTAGACCCTTTACACTTTGTGTGTAAAGGGCCTACACAGAAAACATAATACTAGTTACAGAAGATTTACTACGATAGAAATTCGAAGCTCAAACACATAAAAAATACTGAGCGCAGAACTGTACATGACTGAAAAATATCAAAATAGTAAAGTGTCCAGTAAGGAATGTGCCCAATTCAAGAAATTGCCCAATCTGCGAAAGTAGTGAATTATTTCTCCTGATTTGAAGAAGCCCCATCTGATCAGGGGTCTAAAATGGCCGCATTAAGCAATTCCCCTAAAAGCAGTTCATCTTATGAATTCTTAGCAGAATGAATTCTAAAAAGTTGCTATAGAGTAATTTCTAACGAATCTGCTAGTTGACTTTATGCAATTCATCTTTCATCGACCATTTTACGACTTTTTATAGAAAACTGTCAAACTAATACTATGAATGAATTGGCGCTTAAGTGGCCGTTTTACGATTTGCGAAATATATCGTCATAGGATCATAATATGCACTCGCCGCACGCACCGCGGACTAATTGGTAGTTCCCCGCGCGGGAACGTGATAAAGCTAGAATATGGATACGTCTGTCTCGTTTATAGATGTAAGGCCGGTTTAAAACCAATTAAATCAATCGGTTTAAAACGAAAAAAACGGTTTTAAACCGAAATAAGCCTTTTTTTCGATTTAAAACGGTTGGTGATGACGACTATATTTTTCTTAAAATATAACCACATTTTCTTAATATTCCGAAGAAGGAATAGAACGGAGTAGGTATATATACCTATAAACTGTAAAATGAAATGTGTGATACCTAGATCGGTACACTGACTTGGTTAGGTTCTAGTTGGTGCAAGTCGACCGACCAAGCGTAGGCATTACCTAGCTAAGTTATAAAAAACTACAATTTTAAATGTATCTACATAGATAGCGGACTGAAAATAAAAAACTAGTAGGTTCTTTAGGTAGGTACAATTTTTACTTGTAATAATCAACAGCATTATAAAATTATTCTTATCTTGTAGGATAGGATAGGAGCATAGAGGTATGAAGTACAGAGGGAGGGCACTGAACACGAGATTGAAAACCGCCGTTGTAAGCCTAAATACAAAAGTGCTACGCTTTCGCGGTCAGTATGCGACGAAGCGATGAGCAGAGTACACGTCCCGCAACACTTGACACTAAATTGCTTTCGACATGCCGTATTGTGTGTATAAAGGCTGCAACAACAGCTCAAGTAAACCAAAACGTCCCGGTGAATTATCTTTTCACAGATAACTTTCATTCTTTTGATAAATTCGTTAATTTTCTATTTGTTTACAAATTGGAACACAAAACCTCCAATAATCGGGACAGTGTGGCAAGTATGCATTGTTTTTTTTTCCCCAAATTACGGGTGAATTTTATGATAGCAGGTAAGGTATCTGTGGGAGTTTTGAGTGACCAGCCGTAATGCCCATTCAACACACTAACCAGGCTAGTTGCTGAACCACAGCTGCCCACGTGATATTAAGTAAGGGTGTGGTTGGTAGATGGTGTTCATAAAGACTTAGGACTTTTCCCATACGTAGGTGGCCTAGTGGTACAAATTGCCCGTACCTATTTGTATGATGTAGGCCAAAATGTCACATGCCTTTAGCTGATATTTCTATTATTACCTACTTATTTTAATTACGTTTATAAACATAATTAAAATAAGTTAGAAATTAATTTACGGTATGTAAAAGCTGGATTGGACGATATGTTTACATTTTTGCTTTATCGTAATAAAAACCGGTCAAGTGCGAGTTGGGTTGGTGCACTGATTTGGACCTACTTAAAATTAAAGCACTATAGAATTACACTAATTTTGATGGTATGGGAAGTTTTCTGACGGCTATCAAAACGCAGTTCTACAGCCAAAGGATAGGTGGCGCTGACGAGACATGATTATCTTTTTTCGCATTTGTTTAATGAAAAAGCTAACACACTACTAATTACTAATCCGCACTTACTAATTAGTGTTGTGGAAGAACAATAGCATAAGAAATACTATGGATAAGTACTTTGTTAAATAAACAATACCCACAAATCACGCCGTGCCGCCATCGCCGGTGTGACTCTGTTTCACTCTCTCACACAAGACGATCTATCCATCTCGTCTACTCTCCATCTCTGAGTCTACTGGGGATGATCGGCTGTTGTATGTATATTTTTGTGTGTATATTTGTTCGACGATAACTTGCGAACCATTTCTGAAATTTTGCAAGCAAGTACCTAGTAATAAAGTGTTTCTATGTATCGATATAGTTCATGCAAATACAATTAACAAGTTCTTTATAAGTCCTTCTCCTTCTCCTTTATAAGTCACTGTTCCTCGTAAGATTCTGTTTAATCAATAAAGAAAGAAAGAAAGTAGTTTTTTTTTTAATTCGAAACAAAAAAAAATGATACACACACAAAAGTTCATACAAAAGAAAGAAATTTAAATAATAACTAAATAGTGAGCACCTATATTCTTTGTCACGAAACCGATCCAACTCAGCGTAATGCGATAGGTAATACGAAATCCTAAGTATCCGAAATTCCATGATTACAAAGAAATAACACATAGTATTAATCGCACAATGTTACTAAAAACGTCTTATTATTCAAATAATGTAATTTGCTTTACATAACCATTATAGTGAAAATAGTGGGACTTTTTACTATGCTGGCAACATTACACTCACATAGACGCGCGTGTTCCTACAGCGTAAGAGGTGCGTGACCTTGTGTGGTCACGCAAACAACGCTAGCCGACCGCATTCGGTCTCGTGTTCCGGTGCCTTCCCTCTGAAGTTCCTACCTCTATGGATAGGAGTATTAAGAACTACTTATACTACTTAGTATAGTTTATATGCTAGCGGCACGTATCTTTAGAGGGGTACCTCTCTTTCACTCACCCCACCCTTACCCTATGCGAGAAAGAGAGTCACCGCTCGCTCAGCGCTAAAGATACGTGTGCCGCTAGCAATAGGTACCTACCATTTAGATACTTGTTCAAAAATTCAACAATATACTAAAACAAATTGGTATATTCTTGTCTCTTTTATTTTAGTAGGCGAGTTTTAAATCGTCTAAAACGATTTATTTGGGGTTTTAAACCGCCTCATTTGGTTTTAAACGTATAAAATCGTTTTTTTTACTCGTTGTCAAGGGGAAAAAAGAGTGGATATACGTTTATCACGGCTCGCGTGCTAGGCGGGCAGGAGGGAGGCTCCCGGGTGGAGGTATGTAATTTGTGAGGACAGGGTGCCTAGCTAGTCATGATTCCCACATTCACTCGGTTGGATTTGATTGCAACGATGAAGTGCAGCGAACGAAACTTTGGCGACTTTATTTTTTCTTCTATCTCACGCTTAGCGTCTGTCAGTGTCAACTTCAAAAGAGTCTTGACACTTGACAACTTCAGTGTTTCAACTAGAACAATTACAAGGGGAAGGGAGAATTCACAAAACAAGGGTTCGGAGGGACGATCGCCGTAAAATCTTCCCGCCGCCTCTCGCTCTCGGCCGGAGATCGGAAGGTTTTTGGACCTTCTCCCTTTCAAATCTGTCGAGCCGTTTTTGTTTAAGCGGAGTTCAGGTGGTATCCGTAATAGTGGATGTCGGCTGTCAGTTTTTTTTTTAATATATTTTTTTTCTAGTTTCTTTTTTCTTTCATTTGTTATTGATAATGTGTTGATGGATGGTATGTTGGTACCCAATAAATAAATAAACAATTTGAGTTTATTCTGAACACATAGACCTAAGTATAACAATTATCTTTCAGCATTATCTCTACCGCAGAGATAATCCACACTTCATGCTCCAAGAGACTGCTGTTAGGAATAAGGGTAATTAAAAATGGCAGTCGTGCCAACAATAACAATAACAATTAAGACGCTTGCCCGTTGTTACGACAGATAAAACAGCCTCATTACGTAAATCTATGCAAATCCAGCTAGGATTGTAATGTAGGGTGATTTGGAAGCTGTTATGGCGAGTTGATTTGGAAGCAGTTATGTGCGAAAGCTTGAATACCATATACTTATGGTAGAATGTTACTAGAGAAATTACTGGTTATGAAGAGATCAAGGGCCTTACTTAAAAAAACTTCTCAACCGTTAGTCACTGCTTAAGATGCTCTGCCATCTTCTCTCTGACGTGAAGTGTAACATGCAAGAACAAGACAGAGAAGTTTAAGCAGTGACTAAGAGAATTGAGATTATTTTAGGTAAGGCTGTTAGTATCTAATATCTCAGGGTGACGAGCGCAGGATTGTATACGGAAGTTCACAATCCTGGTATTGCTACTGTTATGGGCGTGACGCTTACCACCAGGCGACCGTCTCGTCAATTCGTAGCATAAAAAAAAGGTTAAAAACAAATGAAAATATTCTGCCAAATGAAAATAAACGGTTCCATTGAGCGAAGTTAGAACGAGGTTTTTGAAGGATAAGGGCAGTTTTTATGCTACTTTTTATTATTAATGGACCCAATCTGTATGAAACCGCTGTTGCTCAGAGCACTATGGGTAAACTAATAAACATTATGGACATGAAACATGCAAAAAAAAGAATTTGTCACGCACCTATGTCGACTTAGCTCTGTAGTGTGTGATACCTACAATAATAGTGACAAGTAACTTAAAAAAATAATTCTTTATCATCATCATCAGCCCGGAGACGTCCACAACTGAACGAAGGCCTCCCCCTTAGACCGCCACACTGTATGACAACCAGCCATTTGCATTCACCGGTTGCCCGCGACTTTTACAATGTCGTCGGTCCACCTAGTGGGAGGCCTTTCTACGCTGCGTCTTCCAGATCGCGGTCGCCTACAAAAAAACCTAGTGACTTCAAATTAATATGGGACCAGATCGAGCGTAAACCCATAATTAAAAAAAATAAGAAATCGGTCCACAATTGACGGAGAAATCGGTGAACAAACATTAAAAAACCAGCCGAACACAGAAACTCCTCTTTTTTGAAGTCTGTTAAAAACACATACAATCGAACATAGAACCTCCTCCTTTTTTGAAGTTAGTTAAAAAGTTGTAATTGTAAGGCAAAAGAGGTGGGTGAACTGGTGATGCAGAAAATCGTTAAGACACCTTGTCCATTGTTTAATCGTTTAAGACTGGGGTGGAAACGCAAATTCCGGGGAACGTAAATAGAAGATATTTTTCCACTTTCGATGGGGAGAAATATAGTGTGACCATGATATCATTTGAGTTTTCCATGAGTTTCCTCACGAATTTGACGTTCCAAATTCGAATCACTTTATTCCTTAGGAAGTTTCATACAACTTAACTTTTATTCCTTAAGAGACTATAATGCTTTACTTTACGTAGAGGTTGCATGATATGTAATAAGGTAGATGACTGATGTTTAAATCGTTGAAAACAATAGCTTCGATGAAGAATTTAAGTAGATATGGTATGTTTATTGAAAACATAATTTAAATCGGTTATTTATGTTCTGATATATAAGCGTTTAAAGTTTTTGGTAGAGCCAACTCTGTCCCTTTCCCACAAAACAAAAAATTACGTCACGCCTTATTGTCAGAATATAATTTATATGGCGTACAGAGAAGTGACGTCACGATTTGCTGTTTCGTCTCTCTGTCTAGCATGATATTAAAATGCTAATAAGTTGCTTATTTTAGATAAGATTTTCATTTTCTTTTCATTAATCAACTATATTTATGGGCCACATTTTAATAGGACAATTAAACAAAAACAGTCATCTAGCTTATTGAACATTGTCGAGCAGGTTGTTGTAAAAAATATTTTTTTGCTGCCTTTTCCAGATAATGCAGCATTTAGGTACCTACCTATACCTATATTGTTACAACTACAGAATTACACGGTACGCTAGTTCTGAGCCAAAAGGAGCTTATTGTAAACATCATTTCATCATTTAGCAACTAATTGCTAAAAGAAATACAACTTTTTAAATATTTTTACATTAATCTTTGGTGGGATAATTTTCTATAGCAATTAGAATTTGCTGAAAAGAAAATGACAGACACATGTATACAGTAGACCTAGACTTTATTAAAAATGTTAGGTCTAGAGGCTTTATCCAGGTAGAAAATAGGGGAATACTTTTGTATGGAAAACCGCTCACCGGATTCCCTCTTAATCACTGGGGAAAACGGACCTTGTTTTCTGTTACATAATATATATTATGTTGTATGAAATCATTAGATTTCACAAACCTGTAAGCTTTGATGAATTATATGTCTAGATAGACTGATGGATCCTAAACGCGTCGAAAAAAATAGCGGTAAACTGTTAGCCTCTTATGCACGTACACTATAACAACGACAATGGTGCAACGCGAGTGTAAGACATGGCTGTCACGCACACTAGTATAATAATGTTGGCCTGTCATTTTTCGTTCATAAACAGTACGAGACTCTATCTAGACATATTATTTATTAAAGCCTGTAAGTAAAGATCTTGGAAATTAAAACCGACAACAAGGTCGCTGATTACGTCACATTATTATGATCACATTATCATACATTGGAGAAAAAAACGTATCCTAAACCATACATAATACTTGACTTGCTTATTATTTCTATGAGTTATCCTGTATTTTCATTTCCACGACATGGAGTCCCATCGCTAAGTAAAGCAGAGTTTATTAAAAATTGGATTTACTCCCGGACGCGGCACGTGTCGGCTTGTTATAATATTGTATTTTATTGTAGACGTATAAAATACGAGTATAGGTTGCCTTTCCTCTATAGATTTTTTTATTTTCTCTTCAACAGACTTTAAAAAAGGAGGTTCTTTTTTTTGTATGTATGTTATGCGGTTTTTTTGTTTGATAGGCGATACTTCAGAGGTGGTTCGTGGTTCCATATAAATTTTATGAAAATTGATGCAGAAGGTTGGTTTTCAAATCAAAATTACTGGTAAATATGAAGATGCCATCCAGCATTCCAGCATATGCATTCGTATTACGAGACGAGCCGGACGTTAGCCTGGTGGTAAGCGTCACGCTTGTCCATAACAGTAGCAGTGCCAGAATTATAACTTACGAACACAATCCTGCGCCGCACTCCACAGCGCTCATCACCCTGAGATATTAGCAGCCTTACCTAAAATAATCTCGATTCTCTTAGTCACTGCTTAAACTTCTCTGTCCTTTTCTAGCACGTGCAACTTCACGTCAGAGAGAAGATGGCAGAACATCTTAAGCAGTGACTAACGGTTGAAAAGTTTTTTTAAGTAAGGCCGTAGATGTTAAATCTCTTTATACCCAGTACTTATTTTCTCTGGCAACATTGCCCTTCAGACCGAAACACAGTAACGACGACTACGAACTGGACTACTATATCTACTTTTATGGAGATCTCTAAAGACTCAAGCTGTGGTCAGAAAACCGTGGTAGCCTTGTTGGGAGACCGCTAGACTTGAAAGCGTGACATTACGGGTTCAAATTCTGGGCCCGTGCCAATAAGCTCTTTGGAGTTTATATACGGTTTTTTATACTACTGGTTTTTTGGTGAGGGAAAAACCCGTGAGGTAACCTGCATACGTTCGGAGAAGGAATTCAATGGCGTATGTGAATCCACCAACCCCGCGAAACTAAGCCAGTGTGGTGGATACGGGCCAATTCGTCCATCCGGGAGGCAATAATGTACGACACAGATATTGTACGGCATGATATTGTACGGCATAATAATGCACAGCATGATAATTGGTGTACATGTACATCGAATATCATGCTGTGCAATATCGTGCCGTACAATATCATGCCGTACATTATCGGCTTGGCTCAATAATGCACACCCCGATATTGTACAGACTGATATTTGATGTACAAGTACACGAATTCCTTATTTGTAAAGCAGTTAGGTTCAGGTTATTTGTTTTTTATGTCAATGTGAGAAATGTACTCGGATTATTGGCTGTAAAATATAGGGCCGTACTTTATAGACATGAGCCGATAATGGACGGCCAGTATTGTACGACATGGATTGTACAGCATGATATTCGACGTACATGTACACCAATTATCATGCTGTGCATTATTATGCCGTACATTATCGTGTCCGCAAATATCATGTTGTACATCCGACCATTATCCATCCGACATGATCATATTTAACAGCGGACCGTTAAAAAAGTCACAGTTAACAGTGACAGTAAAAGTGTGTTAACAGTCCGCTGTTAAAAAGGCTGATATGCATATGGTTAATTCCTTGTACTACCATGCCCAAAGACTCAGCTCTTGAGTCAACTGTATGCACATTTATGTATTAAGTATTAGGTACAGTCGTAAAATTACCGTAGTCGCAGTTTGTCGTATCGTGGACAAACGCATGCCTAATAATATTAGTCTGTTAAAAAAATATGCGTAAGTCAGTATGTTTGTCTTTCTTTCACGCAGCAACGAAGCGAAATTACATGCATTTCAACGTACTTTTTGACTGATAAAATACGAAAGCCGATACCTACGTAGGTATGCATTTGTAAGTACGTATTTAATCTAAAGGGTTACGCTGTAGAAGTACTACTACTACTATATATAGGTAGTATTGTAGTATTTATACTGGTATATACGTCAATGCGCGCATATTTATAAAACCTCGTATAACTACGAATCTCATAAGCTCGTACTTACATAAAGTAAAAAACAAACAATCCGTAGCTAAACGAATTATTTACCAATTTAATTTTAATATCCACATCGGAGCAGAGCGTGAAATAAGCGACAAACAATATTAATTAATTACATTTGACCGGAGCACAAAGTTGCTGTGAAATTATCCCTCTGTGACCCCGGTACACTTGCGGCCGAGTTGTCGTGCACGTTCGACATGTGAACACTTAGCATTACACTCTCTGAAAGTAAAATTCAGACACTTAGTGAAAATGTATGTCCAATAAATGTATTTGTATATCATATCCTACTAATAATACTAATATTATAAATTCGAAAGTTTGTGTGTGTGAATGTTTGTTACCTCCGTAACTACTAAGCCGATTTTAATGAAATTTTAAATGTGTATAGGTTAGGTATTGGAATAAGATATAGCGTAGCCTAATTTCCGAATATCAATCCCTAACGTGGTTAAACAGGGTGGTAAAGTTTATATGGATGTTTTTTATTCCTTGGTTTGATTCACTCAAAACTCGGCACAAGTAAACTTTAAAATAAATAATGAAACACATATTTTTATTTTATTTTCTATACTACCCCTAGGGGGGGGGGGGTGTAAGGGAGTTCTAAAGTCTGTATGGAAATGTTTATTCTGGTTCGATTCACTCAAAACTTCGTATCTACCTGCATGTAATATAGCCCACGCGGGCAAAGCCGCGGGCAACAGCTAGTATTATATATTTAATAATAATAATCAATCTTTACTTCAGACCTAGCCTTTGCAAAAAACACATATTAATAGAGAGTTCAAGAAAAGAGAAAAACACATAAAAATTTGAAAACATAAATAGACCTAAAGCTTAAATTATAGCTTTGATCCAATGCCTTAATATAGGGCAATCGTATTTATTGGCTATGGTCGCTAAGATGCTATTATGACTGCCACGTATCCTACGTAGATGAAACAATATTCGCTTCCGTATGATCGCCTGAAATCCGTCAGTTCGAGCATCAGCAAACATGCCGGAGGCGCTGCAAAACCTAGGCAGTCCTAATGGCATCCGAAAGATTTTATTATACTGCACTCGTAGATCATTGAAGGATCTTTGGGTATAATGAACCCATAGGTTGCATGTATAGAAGCTCTGGCAGTACGCCCTAAACAGTGTTAGTCTTGCTTCTACTGAACATCGAGCAAACTACGGGCAAACTACGATCCATATCATATTCCCCCTCACCGCCAACGCTTTACGTTCCTTTTCAAAATCCATATCATCAAAATTTTCAGTGATTATGTATCCCAGGCAAAGATTACGAAGGATGCGCCATCGCGTAATAAAACAACGTTTAAAAATTACCCTCGCGCCGTCATGTTTACGAGTTGCGCTGGAGTGCGAAAGAAGACAGAACTTTTATGAGAGCAAAAGGGTAACGCGCGTCTCGCTTAGTGAGCGCAGACAGGCGAGACAGTCCTTAGGGCCGTCTTCACGAGGCCATTTTAGGGCGCGATATGACATATCTCCTTATATATATAATATCATTGATCCCAGGCATTTGAAATGTTTCACAAAGTTCAAGGGTAGGCATATAGTAGAGCAATAGGATGATAAGTATAGACTGACGTAGTGCAGAAGGTGATTGATGAGGAAGTATAAGCACATGAATAATTTTTTATTTATTAAAAAATAATAATAATAAAAGCAGAAGCTCATAAAATGAGATTACTATCACTGCGTACAACCTTAATAGCTTAAGGTGAATACATACATAGAATTCTGTATTTCTGTATTATAACGCAGTAGACCACCGATGTTTATTTCACTTGTGCCCCTCTTTTGAACATCCTGCGTGATCACAGGTTGATACTGTTTCACTACTCAAAGCATAGACAATACCTCAATTAAACGATGTTGCATTAGGTATATAATAGTAGATTACGCACCTAGGGAGCAAAAGTAAAGATTGTCTCAGATCTCATGTATATTGTCTCCCGAGTACGAAGCCAAGGGTATTACAAACATATATACAATTATACAATTACCCCTCCCTATTAAGGGGGAGGCCTTAGTCCAGCTGTGGACGTCTTCGGGCTGATGAGTGAGTGAGTGTATACATTAGGATAATAATTGGTAGGTATTACATAGGATATATGCATAAATGCGTGGTCATTTCCAGAACACGCATTATCTGCACACTATAATCTTGATTGCCATTTACAAGTCTTACCAATTAACTTAATCTCGCCAATCACTCGTCTGTATAGCAGCATGAAAATAACAAATCTGCCGTATAAACCATTACACTTAACATCGATAATATCGCTTTATTAAGCGAAGTATTTGGCGCGTTCCCTTTTCTTCTAGCGATATTACTGAATTCGGCGAAAGCTATAACACAGCAGAGTATGTTGAGAATGATTCCGACTATAAGGAAGGAGGCTTCAATTAATAGGTCAGTTTTCAGCCGAAGGGCAGCTTCAATCAGCAAACCAATCGTTACAACGATGAATGCTCCATAGACGCCGGAGAAAATGAATCGTGGTGGGCTGCGCAAGTCTATGCTTTCGTTAGCATTATGTATGAGAGCGACCATCATGAGCAACAAAGTGATTCCTCGAAGCAACATCTGCACTAATCTGTAGGCCATTTTTAAAAAGTAAATGTTGGCTAAAATACGTTTGCAGTACCAGTTATCAGGTGTTGGGGTAGCACGTCGCTTCGCAATAAGCGTCTCTGATCTGATTAGAAGGTTTATTGGTAAATATTTATAAGTATATCCATTTAGATAATGACAGCGAGAATATTGTAGCTATATGAGCAGATACAGAAAAGCATTAAAAAAACCATATAAACACAGATTTCTACTATCTTGTAAATACAGAAAAATAATAAGAAATAATATTAAAAATAAAACCCTCCAAGATAAAAAACGTCTAATTCGATGACATCTAAAACTTAAAACCATAAAACGTAGAGATTTTCAGATTCTTCTTCTTTGCTCCAAAGAGGATTATGGCGTCGCACTTTGTGTTTCACAAGTTTTTGATTAATTCCAGACAAATAAATCATTAGACAAATAATTAATCAGAGAGGGAGATTTAGATTCTCCAAGAGTCAAAGGCAAAGCCATACCCAGTTAGTAAGTCGTGGCCAAGTCCTGGGCTGCATTGCGTCACCCTGAGATATTAGATGTCAAGATCAAAACTCTTTACGCTCAGTAACTTCTCTGGCATTTAACATTGCCTTTCACACCGAAACACAATAAAGCATGCACACTACTGCTTGGCGAAATTACTGGCAAAAGTGTGGTACTTCCCCAAGCGAACTGCAATAGAGTCATACCCCTACAACAATCTAATAAGTTCTGCTGGATGCTAGAAGATTTTGTTGCGTCAGTCGCGGAGGAATGTGTAAACGTGTCTGCTTCCTCGACGTGTACAACAACAAGCCCTACACGATAATTTCCATGGAGGATCTATCTTCTATTACTCTGTGATAATTTCATATAAAATACAAAACTAGAGAGATGGAATCCGGAATAGGGGACGATGTGACGTAGGGACGACTTCGATTTCTGAATATTATTCTTGATTTTCCATCTGCATTTGGCGTGCTATCTCGATGTGCCAGAATTGTAATTCACCTACCTATTTGCAAATTAGATCGAAACTTGTATAATCCTGTTTACGCCCCTGGCCTGAGCCGTCAACGTGAAATATGGCTGACATTTTTCAGGGAGTTAGCTCTCTTCATAGCCCTCCGCTCCCCTCATTAGCAGGACATCCACTAACAATACAACCATTATTTTTGACTTCCCTTGTAGAGTTAACTTTTAATAAAATCTAAGACTTTTCGTCGACATTCATGCGCAATGGCTGCTCTACTTATAATATAATAAAATTGAAATGCCCAATCTGCTTAGAACATACGGCCTTATTAAAAAAAAATCTCAACCGTAGTCACTGCTTAAATTTCTCTGTCTTGTTCTTGCATGTTACACTTCCCGTCAGAGAGAAGATGGCAGAGCATCTTAAGCAGTGACTAACAGTTGAGAAGTTTTATGAAATAAGACTGTTAGTTTTTAGTTATAATTAACCAGACAAGTTAACTCTTCCAAAGTTTTTTTTTCTTAATTATTGGCATAGCAAATTGTGCATTCTGCCAGTGTCAAGTATATGAATTATCAAGTTTATTATCATCAACTCAAATATGTCATCAAATCACAGTTACATGATATTAGTCATAGCCAAGTCCGAGACATGCCGTAGTAAAGTTGTGTCGACTTTACTATGAGCTCTTACCGAGTTTTGAAAACAACACGAAAAGAGATGTTTCACCACGTAATATCTCGTGCATGTAATTCAACACTCACTTAATAAAAAACCACAATTTTTAATCTAATGATAAAAAAATCAAAATATTATTAATTAAATGGTTAATTAATATTCGTGACAAAACACAAGTTTAAGAATATAATAGAATGCAGTGCCTTGATTTTTCCGTGTTCCCGCCAAAACTCCTTTCCAAGGTAGAATATTATATATATATTATAATATAGATTTCCAATTAGAATGGTAAATTATTAGGTATAAGTATTAGGTATATTAATACCTAGCTAATGCTTTCCTTTTTTCTCCTCAAAGGTATTATAGAGTTTCACATTATGCATTTCATAATCATCATCAAATTAGGAACCGCTGCAGGGCATAAGGTCTCCTGTCCTCCCTCTATCGCCAATCTTCATTTTCCTGTATCAAATATTTGAAAATTATTCAGTCAACATTGCCAAAAAGTCACAAAAGCCAATCAAAGCAACTCGCAGTCAAGTCCAACTAAGAAGAGTGCAAGTCATGAACCAGTAAACTGAGTCACACATACGAATCTCGTGTGTTGGAGACACTCTACATGGTGTTTTGAAAATAACACAAAGTGACACGTTTTACGTACCTACTTTTTATTATGTACCTAAGTATACTTACACTGTGAAATGAATCGAATTGAGAACCTTTTTTTTGAAGACGGTAAAAAGAAGGATGAACGTTGGTGGATGGCATCCCCTCTGTTCGTGGGCTGTCCCGGCTACCCCTCGGAAGATAGTTATAACGAATGTTTGTTTAGGGAGGATTCATTTAGGAAGGTTAATAGGATTGAAGTAAGAACCAGCTGGATTGTGCGTCAGGAAAACAGAAGTTTGGAGTTTGAACATGGTGAGTAAAGGGAGTTGGATTGAATTATATCATGTCATAATTATGTTGTAATTCGTTATTGCAAGAATCGTCGCATAAAACGTAAAGGTAAAAGAAAAAAAAAGCCAATTAAAAAAAACGCTTTTTATTCAAGACTTTATTTCATCGCGGAGTTTGGCGGGAACACGGAAAAATCATGTCGCTGCGTTCTATTATTTTCTTAAACTTGTGTTTTATCGCGAATTAATGATTAAAAATAGTGGTGTTTTATTCATTGAGTGTTGAATTACATGCACGAGTATGGGCAAGTGGTATAATGTGGTGAAACATATCTTTTCGTATTGTTTTCAAAACTCCGTAAACGCCCATAGTAAAGTCGCCACAACTTTACTAGGGCATGACTTAGACTTGACTGTGACTAATTTCATGTTAATGACTGTGATATAATGACACATATATAACTTGATACTATACTGTGCTTAATACTTGCCACTAACTGAATGCACACAGTGCTGTTAGTATACTTAATCTATGACAGTGCGAAGCAAAGTGCAGCGCATGCGTGGTTTTATTTAATTTATAGAACGTGATTATACAGCGGGCTCCGTTTTATAATGCAAACATGTTTTGCTCTTTTCGTTGCCAGTGCATTCGATGCACTGGCAATGCAACGACGAAACATATCATACTTATTTACAAAGAAGTTTATAGCTTATATATTAAGCTAGCAACACTAGAGAACATTTTTGTTTTATTTATACGGGAATACTCACGTTTAATTAAATCGGATACTCAAACTACTTCATAACAACAAAAACTATATTACTTCATAATAAAAATATAACAATCGAGAAGCTTTTATTCGAGAGCTTTTCCAAAGTAAGGTAGGTAAGTAAGTATCGTGATTGTATTCCTTACTCCTAACTAGAAGGGACCTTTTTTCTCTAGACTTGAAGACACCGATATTGTACCTAGGTTACGGGGAGCACGAACACAGACTCCGGCAGAGACTTCCGCAATCTCACTAAAATAAATATATAATACTTACGAATAAAAAATGTGGAATCGAAGAGTTTTGTGCGTACTTACTATTATTTATACTGTAACATGGAGAGCCTGTTGTTAATAAAAAATATTTTCAATTTCCCACCTCAGTGATGGTTTAACTTAGAGGGCGCTGCGAGCGACGGACGGAAATTGCGCAATTTGCAGTTCAGGTGCACGCCTGCCGACCTAAGCGCATTAAAGTGGGGTACACACTGGATATCGGAAGCATTTATTAAATCATAAAAATAGCCAGGAGCTCCCAAAAAGCGACATCATTATATGGTTGGTGTTTCGAAAATGCTAACGAAACGGTTTGATTCCACTTTCATTGTGCTAACTGCTAGAGTAGAATGACTACCCGAGTAGGTGTTTCCTCATAGATATAATCTGGACGTTTTCAACGCCATCAGCCAGAACACGTCTACTGACGTCCACAGCTGGACGAAGGCCTGCCCCTTAGTGCATATGATTTCTTTTACAATCGACTTCAAAAAAGAGGTTCTGATTTCGACTACGTTTTTTTTGTATGTTACCCGATTACTCCGGTAGTTATGAATTGATTTTGTTTAGTAGGTGATACTTCAGAGATGGTCCCATACATTTTACCGAAATCGGTTCAATAGTTTGATTATTTATTTATTTTGGCACACAAAACAGAATATAATCAATACATTTCAAAGCAAAAATGAGAATAGGTGCAGAGCTCGACTATATTCCTAAGCATGTGTACACAACATGATCAAGATAAAACCAGCATGTAAACAATGGTTAATGTTAAATAATCAAAAACGTTGAAAGTTACTAAAAATCAAAGAAAGTTACACAAAGTTGAGAAATTCAGTGTTATAGATTTTGTAAAATTCCCAATACATCACGTTTAAATTTAGGTAACTTGAAGTCAAATACATCAATGCAATTTTTTTTAAATTATTATTAAATCAAAAGGCTTAGGACATTACCATACGCAGCTGGCCTAGGGTACAAATGTCCCATACTTCCTTGTTGTACTAGGCCAAAACGTCACATGCCCTTACTGGAAAATATGAAGATGTCATCGAGGTAGTTAAAATTGAAGTCGGTTGTATTGTTTTTAAAGCGTATTATGTGCAAGCGTGCTCCATCAAAGGCTATCGCTTAACATCAGGCGAGTTGGCGATTTAACGCCAGCCCATTAACCGATAAAGTAAGGCGAGAATTCATCGGATCCGTGTGGAACTTGAATATTGTGTACAAATATATTATTATTTCCAAGAAAATCCAAAGTAAATAAAGCGCGAACGTAAAACAACGAAACTTAACTAATTTCTTTGCAAATATACTTAACACATTTGAACCCGGCTTAGCTCCATAATTTCGGTGATTTTTATAATACACTAATCAAAGATTACGAAGGATGCGCCATCGCGCTTTAAAAAAGGACCCCCGCGCCGTCATGTTTACGAGTTGCGCTGGAATGCGAAAGAAGATAGCACTTTTATGAGAGCAAAAGGGATAGCGCGCGTCTCGCTTCGTGAGCGCAGACAGGCGAGACAGTCCTTAGGGTCCGTCTTCGCGGGGCCATTTTAGGGCGCGATATGACATATCTCCTTTCTTATATATATAATATCATTGACACTTGTTGGTCCCGGTTGTTTATTCTCGTTTCTATAACAACAACCGTCAGCCATGTCAAAGGCCTTCGGGCGGCACATTAACTCTGACACTAGGGCTGGCCACTCAGCCTATACGAACTTACTTACTTACTTTATTGACACTAATCTATTATGTCTTGGACCTGGGTATGTCCTAAAACTGCATCCAGAACCACCGGAGAACGGGCAGCAGCGTCCTCTCAGTTAACGGTGGTAACACTCTGCGATCCCCAAGCCGCCTGCCAAGCGTGGGGATTATGGCAACACCTCCCTTTAAGGGAGAGGCCTTCGTCTAGCAGTGGACGTGTTCCGGCTGTTGATGTAATCTATTTATCTCACATGAATATGGGTTGCACGAGATTTTTTTCAGTTTTGTTGAAAGAGGAGTTCTTATTCATTCTTTGAACTCTCTTAAATTCTGCTGCTATTAAAGTTATACGCACGTCCTGTAGGCTAATGCCTAGTTTACACTTTGTGAAGTATCAAGTGCGAGGACAAGTGTAAGTTATTTGATTTTACTAATTAGTTAACACTTATTCCTCTCAATCGTACTTGATACTTAACTAAGTGTAACGGCGCTATAAAGCGTCGTCGTCGTCGTAAAGTCATCTTCAGCCCGGAGACGTCCACTACTGAACGAAGGCCTCCCCCTTAGACCGCCACAGTGTACAACGCCATTTGCAGCCACGGTTGCCAGACTTTTACAATGTTGTCGGTCCACCTAGTGGAAAACTTCCTAAACTGCAGCGTCATTGTCGTCGTAAAGTAAATAAGTACAATTTTTGTCGCATGAATTTTGAAATATTTGGACGCCGAGCATATACCAATGGAGATGCCAAGCCAAGGCATACCCCTCTGCCTAAAAATATCAGAACATTTATACCCTTTGTGTCTGTTGTGTGTTTGTTTTACTGTGCTTTTTTGTGTAATTTTTTTTATGGTGTTGAATGACGAGACGAGCGAGACGTTTGCCTGTTGGTAAGCGTCACGCCTGCCATAACAGTAGCAATGCTAGAATTGTGAACTTGCGAACAAAATCCTGCGCCGCACTGCACTGCACGCATCACCTTGAGATTATGCCCACTAATTTATCTGGTAACATAGCCCTTGATACCGAAACACAGTAACATTAAACACAGTAATAATAAACACTAGCACACTACTGCTTGGCGATTGAATAACTGGCAAGGTGTGCAAAAAGTAGAAGAAAATTATTTGGGCAGATTATCGCCGTTGACATCTCCGATGTTGTATATTCGAAGTGTTAGGGCAGGGCTGTGTGTCTGTGTTAGGGCTAGGCTGTGTGCAGTCAGGGACCGCGGAAGTACTCCGTGACGGGGTTGGGCAAACAGAGAAATCTTCTTTACCAGCAGGTATTACAATTGGAGAGGGCAGCCCTCCCCCTTTTTGATTTTAGGGGGGGGGGGGGCATTAGACCCCCTCTGCCCTCCACTTCCGCGGCCGCTGTGTGCAGTCACCTTAACAAGGAATTAAGGCAGCTATATTGGACTTCGTAGTTGCAAGTTCATGATACTGCAATACGGGCAATCCATGTGGGCTTCAATAGGCTAGATGACTGGTTTTTTTTAATTGTCCTATACAAATGTGGCCCATAAATATAGCTGATTAATGAAAAGAAAATTTAAATCTGATCAAAAATAAGCAACTTATAAGCATTTTAATATCATGCTAGACAGAGAGACAAAACAGCAAATCGTGACGTCACTTGTCAGGACGCCATATAAATAATTTTCTGACAAGTAAGGCGTGACGTCATGTTTTGTTTTGTGGGAAAGGGACAGAGTTGTCTCTAACAAAAACTTTAAACACTCATATATCAGAACATTATTAACCGATTTAAATAATGTTTTCAATTACCAGACTATATTTACTTAAATTCTTCATCAAACCTATTGGTTTCAACGATTTAAACATCAGTCATCTAGCCTATTATAATACCTAGATTACACGGGCTTCGTACTTCTAATTAGTACTAATCGGTTAATATTAATATGACCCTTGTCGTTTAGTAAATAGGCTCGGCTTCTATTCACTTGCAATGTCACTTACTAATACTAAGCACTAATTGGTACGTTAACACGAAAGATATGAATACTACCTACGCATTAGTACGAAGCATTAGCTACGAAGCCCCGTGTAATCCAGTCATAAGCCTGCCTGTAAACGAAACGTGTGCCTACATATAAACCGTACCAACTCACACTCACTCTCACTCTCACTCACTCAATCACTCACACGATCACTCACTCACTCACTCTTCACTTTCGTCATCTGTTTCCTTTACATCCTATATTACCTACTAGAGTATTAGGCCGGGTTTCCTTATTACAATCTAATATGGCAATGACAACTCCAAAGTAACTATTACTAAAAAGATTCATAGTAATAATTTGGTAATAATTTCACACAATTTATTACTTACACACTAAAATAAACATTTCACATAATTATTTAATGCTCTTATTTTAAAATGTTGACTTACTCTATTGAATTGGATAAATGCTGTAATGATATTTTCATCACACTTGCTCGTAAAGTGGATCTTATTGCATCGGTTTTAGCCTCATAATCCAAGCTATTACGCACGGGTGCTTTTTACTTTACATTACGGCACATAGTGCTGTAATAGGTATAAAACCTGATAAAGTCAAGTTTGTACGTGACTGCAATTAGACGTATGTATACGAAGCATTCTTAATATAGCCGGGTAATACTTACAGTTTTTTGTAATACCAACAAAGAGTTCTTATGCCGCTGAAGTAAATGTCAAACTGCGCGCGCATTGCTGATTTGGGCGCCATTTTCCGCAAATGTTTGTTACCGTTTTCGCTGTGTGGTTGATTATTATCAAAAAAAAAAGTTTTTTCCTCGCAAGTGTGATGAAAACAGTCGTATGAAACTCTTGTGCTATGTTTCAATACACTCTCGGCTTCTGTCGCGAATGCGAAGGTATAGTATACGCAGGTAGCTTGTGTGACGTCACGCCCGGAGGGGACGAACGAGTCGAGCGCGCTTGCACGGCCGCCGGCGCGGCATTGACCGAGAGGACGGCGCAGGAGCAGCATCGGTAAGTGAGCTTACCTTTTCTCAGTGCATGCACACCGTTCTCAGACTAAATAATGTTGTGGTGTGTACCTTCTCAGAAACCGATGCGTTCGGACTGTTTGCGAACAGTGCTCAGACTCTCAGACTCAGTTTTACCAGCATCAGACTCAGAACAAATATGCGAGGCGTGGGGTGGCTAAAAGGGGAGGTTGGAGGCCACTTGGGGGTAACCCCAAACCGATCAGCTCAGTTATTCGTCTCAGTCTCAGAAGATCAGCCGTAATCAGTACACATGCATGGCATTCACAGTTCCATAATGTTATATCCACAGCATATATATAGTTGCACTTTTCTCAGTGACGTATATACATACATATATATTCGTTGGGTACCTAGTTCTAAGGTACTTGGCGACATGGTGGAGATGCTGGGATCGAGTTGTTCGAAATAATTATCGTGATAAAATAATTACACTTAATAAATTATTGTGTGGGTAGTTCGAAAAATTATCACACGAATGTTCGTCAAGTCTGCGTTATTGTCTCTGTGTCAAGGTTATCGAAGTCAACTGATAAAGTCATACTTAGTCATTGCTCAGTTACGTTCGGGTTTTCACAGTTACAATTTTTTTCTACCGAGTGTAAAATAATTATTTTCTAAGCTATTTTCGAAAGTGAATCAGTGTTTTACCTTTGTAAGTGATCCTTATGTTTTTATGACAATATTCTATTACGTCCGGAAGAATCATTTTTATTTTATTGTTTTTGTCCAGTAGTGCATAAAATTTGCACCGTGGTTCATATAGCGTCATTTACGGACAGTAGCAGCGTTATCAGTGGTAATACGGCGTTTCAGATACGTTTGGTGTTTTAACTACTTTTTATTACCTATTTATTTTTCATATAATATAATCTTGGGCGAAGTAATACAGAACAACAATTTTAATAGCGAAACAATTAATTCGAATGATCAATATTTAGGATGTTATTTCGTGATATTAATAATCATCTTATAAGGTTACGCTTAGAGTTGCGGTTTATATTTTGAAATGTATAACTTTGTTTTAGAATTTGGGCGTTACTTTATGAAGATAAAAGTTACGAAAATCGCACTTGTAGGTACTGTACTTACTCAGAATGGAAGACGTTATCCGAACCCGTTTAAAGATGATTTACGACTCAGTTCAATCGTATATAAGCTCGGCTCAGTGTGCCCTAGCAAAATTAGCAGATAGTGATGCCAACTTTAACGACTTAGAATTGATCGGATCGAAGCTGAAAGGTGCCAATCAGCGTTTTGTTTCGGAAATTCACAATTACTGTAAATTAACTACAGCGCCTAACGTAGATGAAATCGGCCAATATACGTCTACCCAAATTCAAGCCGAAGATTTATTGTCAGAAATAGAGGTTAATGTCAGGCGGAATGGTCGGAATCAACGTACTGTTTCGGCTAATACCGAAAACCATAACATAAGTAGCAAGTTGCCTAGGATGGAGCTAACAAAATTTAACGGCGATGTTCTCAAGTGGTATCAGTTTTGGGACCAGTTTTCATCGAATGTAGACAACAGAAATATTAGTGATGTCGATAAATTATTGTACCTTCAGTCAGTTCTTGAAGGTGATGCTAAACAAGCAATTGAAGGTTTAGACACGACCAACAAAAACTACTGTATAGCTGTCAATACGTTAAAGGAGAGGTACGGCAAACCTGCCGCGATTATCGATGCCCATTATGTAGCGTTATATAGAATCAAAGCCGCACCGACCAATCAAGTTAAGGATTGTAGGCACGTCCTCAATGAAATTGAAAGACATCTGAGGGTATTGAGCTCCTTGGGTGAAGACGTCAATCACAATCACCTCCGAGTTATGATTATGGAGAAATTCCCGGAAGATCTAATATATGAACTAAGAATGAAAATGTCTGATGAAGATGAATCGATTGATAGCATTAGGAAGTATTTAGAGTACATAATATCGGCTAGAGAAACATCGAATCGTTTGAAAAGGGACATTGTAAATATGAAGAACACCGACGCGACTACCAGTGATGGCAAACAGGGAGCGGATAATTTTACATTGGGTTCCTTACATGTTAGAGCAGAAGAAGTAAAAAACAATAATAATAATAATCAACGCCGTTATACGAACTTTCGGAAGGATAAACCTAAGTTTGACAACAGACAATCCAACTACAAATCTCAGTACGCCTCACGTAAAAGACCACAAGAAATATCGGGTAGGACCGATGAGCCACCTAAAAAGAAAATGAGTAGATGTATATTTTGTAAACAGGATCATTTTAATGACGAATGTACGACTTACAAAACTATGCAAGATAGAAAGTCGCGATTAGGAAACCGTTGTTATAACTGTTTTTCAGAAGGTCATAAAGCTAATAATTGCCGCTCTAAGCGGAAATGTAGACATTGTAATAAATTCGGTGACCACAATCGGGCTCTATGTCCCACAAAGCTAATACAATCGGTGAAATCAATACAAACCGATAGTTTACATGTGAAAACTACGGTAAATACCACGTTACTACAGACTTGCACTGTTAAGGTTAGCAATAATTCAGAAGCCAGAGCGAGGCAACTGCAATGCAGACTTTTGCTAGACTGCGGTAGCCAACGCTCATATATAACCGAGTCTGTAGTCAATTCGTTAGGCTTACCTGTTACAGAAAATGTGAATTTGTCGATATTTACATTCGGTGCAAAAACACCGCAGCAGGTAGAAAGCCCGATAGTAAGCTTTAGACTCGCGACTCGAACTGGTGTTTCGCGACTTATACATGCCAATGTTGTTCCTCATATAACAAATGGTATACGAACACCGGTCTTCCCTGACCCAGCCAAAATATGGAATAATATCAGGTTAAAGGATCTTGTATTTGCAGATGATGGTTCATGTGGTGATAAAATCGACATATTGATCGGTAACGATTACTATCACTCGATGATGTCGAACGAAAGGATTGCTGTAACCGATGATCTTTTCTTAGTCAATTCTGACTTTGGCTGGGTTTGGTCAGGAAAAATCGACGAAATGGTTGACAATTCAGATCAATTAGCCGTATTAACTTACTTTCAGTCAACCGCCGGCTTCGATAATAAATTGAATGAACCGGATCTCCCGCTCAAATTTGATGATGTTAAAAAACTGTGGGACCTTGAATCAATCGGTATTACTGATTCCCCAAAATCCACTCGCGAGGAAGAAGCGGTAAAACAGTTCAATGACACCATTCAGTACAAAGAAAACAGGTACCACGTACAGTGGCCTTGGACTGAGTTTCCGCCAAATCTTCCCAACAATTTAGGGTTGGCGTGGGGACGTCTCAATAGCTTGATAAAACGTTTGGATTGCTCCGAAATTGATGCGTACGATAAAGTTATTCGGGATCAACTACAAAATGGGATCATTGAAATAGTATCGGATCCTACTGTCCCGCAGACTCACCCGGTTCATTACCTTCCTCATCATTGTGTTCATAGTCGAGACAAACCAAATAAGCTCCGTATCGTTTACGACGCTTCATCTAAAACAGGAGACAACCGAAGTTTGAACGAATGTTTATATCGTGGGCCAGTAATGTTAGAGGACCTTACTGGGTTGCTAATTAAATTCAGGGAACATCCTGTAGGTGTAGTTGCCGACGTTGAGAAAGCGTTCCTGCAGTTAGGTCTCCAGGATTCAGATAAAGACGTGACACGTTTTATCTGGCTCAAGGACAAAAACCGTGGACCTAGCCCAGATAATACCTTGCACTTTCGGTTTTGTCGCGTACCGTTTGGCGTCATTTCTAGTCCATTTTTGCTTAATGCCACGATCAAATTTCACTTAACACGATCAAATAGCGCTCTAATGAAGCAAATAGCAGAAGATATATACGTCGATAACATTGTAACAGGAGTGCAGACAACAACAGACGCCCTTAGATTATACACAATATCCAAACAATCGTTCGATAGTTTGTCAATGAACTTACGTGAATGGAACTCAAACTCAAAGGAGCTTATGTCTCATATAAATAAAAACTTACAGGGCAGTAGTAGTCCAAACATTAAAGTATTAGGCTTGTCATGGGATACAGATAGTGACCTTCTTAGGCTAAAGATCAATTCAGACAGCAGAAACATCACGGTTCAAACAAAACGAGATGTATTAAAAACTATTGCGTCAGTTTACGATCCCTGTGGTCTTTCAGTTCCGGTGGTACTCCCAGCAAAGCTTTTTTTTCAAAAATTGTGGAAAGAAAAAGTTAAGTGGGATGTTAAGTTAAATGACGATCAACTTGACGAATGGAATCAGATTGCATCAAAGTTTTCATGCTTAGAAAATTTGCAAATTGATCGGTATTACGCGAAAAATGTGAATAGAACGGGAGTCAGTAATGACGTTCAGTATGAATTGCATTGTTTTACTGATTCATCAATGGACGCGTACGCAGCAGTCATTTACTTGCGCAGTTCTTTAGACGCTAATAATATTGTCAGTTTTGTTATTGGCAAGTCAAGATTAGTGCCTTTAAAGGATCAAAGCAACTTACAGATTCCGAGATTAGAATTGCTGGGAGTATTAATTGGATGCAGGCTTTTGAGCTACGTAATGAAATTCTTGCGTCTCCGGATTAAAGCACAGTTTTTATGGACCGATAGCCAAATAGTTTTGAGTTGGTACAAATCAGAAAAGCTACTCCCGCCGTTTGTTGCACGTAGAATCAGTGAGATAAAACAAAACACATCAATGCAGATCAGATATGTACCAACTAAACTCAATCCGGCAGATATAGGTACTAGGCCAGAGCTAGCAGACTCGTATGATAGATGGCTCAAGGGTCCTGATTTTCTATTGAGAGATTCAAAACAATGGCCTAAAATTCTCAATCGTACAGACCAAGTTTATGTTCAAATTTCTTCTGCCGGGGAGGGTCTCTCGAATACAGTGACTGACGATAAAATAGATCGATCGAATGAAGATGGGACTGAACCAATGATAATTGACAACAATTATCAACAACCGGGCAATGACGAGTTAAAACGCATATTAGAAATTCAGATGGAATACTATCCTAAAGAAGTTGAAGGTATAGCAACTGACTTGTCAAAGTCGCTACAGTTATATAAAGACCAGGATGGTGTTATTAGATGCAAAGGAAGATTCAGATACACAGATTTAACACACAATCAGAAAGAACCTATATTGCTTCCAAAGCACTCTGAGTTTACGCACAAAATTATCATGGAACTACACCAGAAAAACTACCACGTAGGAGTCTCACATACATTGGCTTTACTGAGACAGAAGTTTTGGGTCCCACATGGCAGATCAACGGTTCAGAAAGTTATCAGAAAGTGCGCACAATGTGTGAAGTACGGTGGAGGTCCATTCAAACTACCAGCAATGCCTGATTTACCGGAAGAAAGGGTTAAACTTAGTGTACCTTATGCTTTCACGGGTCTCGATTATTTTGGCCCACTTTTTGTAGACGAATTTACCAAAGAGAAACGCTGGGTCTGTTTATTTACTTGCTTGACAATCAGAGCAATTCACATGGAGGTTGTTAAAGACTTAACGGCTGAAGAGTGTCTGTTAGCTATAAGAAGATTCGTCGCTATAAGAGGTTTACCTCAACTGATTGTATCTGACAACGCCTCCCAGTTTAAACTTACGGCAGAGGTATTAACATCTAACTATTGTATACAAAACAACATCCGCTGGAAGTTCATCCCAGAATTAGCTCCTTGGTTTGGCGGTTTTTATGAAAGGTTGATAGGCCTAGTCAAACACAGTATGAAAAGGACATTAGACAAACATCTCATAAATCACAACCAGTTATGTACCGTAATAAAGGAGCTTGAGGCCGTCATAAATACCCGACCCCTGACGACAGTAGGTGCAGAATTAGAGCACGTGTTGACACCGAACGATTTCCTACGTGTAGGTGGTCCAGTGACAACACAGATTTCTGACAGTGACTTTTTAGAACCGGCGACAGTAACTAAATCAAATCTTATAGAAGGCTGGAAACGTGGTCAGATTATCTTACTTGAATTCGCGAAGATGTTTACACATCAATATTTGACAAGTCTCCGTGAGCGAAGTGACAAACATCGGCAACCAAGAATAGTAGTTAACAGAGCACCAAAATTATCAGAGACAGTTCAGTTGAAATCAGACAGTAATAGGGCACACTGGAAGGTTGGCAATATAGTAGAGCTTATGACAGGTTCAGATGGACAGACAAGGGTAGCCAAAGTCAAATTACCTACAGGAGAAACGTACACCCGTTCAGTAGGTCATCTTTATCCCCTAGAAATTGATGATGATCATAGTACAGTACCTTCCTCGATTGCAAATGATTCCAATCACAACGCCGACTCTCAGACAAATCAAACTGATGAAGTAGTACCAGCTCAGAATGAACAACCTGTCGAAGACAATCAAGATTCTGCGGAATATCAGTCTGACGAACCGGTCACTAGTAACGAACCTGAAATCCCAGTTCAGCCCGCAACTCATATCGCAAAACGACCGACTAGGGCATCAGCAATCAAGGCCAGAGCGAAGGTTAAGGAGTGGACGTCTCAGTTAATGATCAGACTGTTTCAATAGTAGCGCAGTGTCATTCACAAGAAGGGTTTAATTCTTAATCGCATTAAATATATAATCTGAATCAGATCTTGGTTTTCTTTCTTCCTTTGGGGGGAATGTCGCGAATGCGAAGGTATAGTATACGCAGGTAGCTTGTGTGACGTCACGCCCGGAGGGGACGAACGAGTCGAGCGCGCTTGCACGGCCGCCGGCGCGGCATTGACCGAGAGGACGGCGCAGGAGCAGCATCGGTAAGTGAGCTTACCTTTTCTCAGTGCATGCACACCGTTCTCAGACTAAATAATGTTGTGGTGTGTACCTTCTCAGAAACCGATGCGTTCGGACTGTTTGCGAACAGTGCTCAGACTCTCAGACTCAGTTTTACCAGCATCAGACTCAGAACAAATATGCGAGGCGTGGGGTGGCTAAAAGGGGAGGTTGGAGGCCACTTGGGGGTAACCCCAAACCGATCAGCTCAGTTATTCGTCTCAGTCTCAGAAGATCAGCCGTAATCAGTACACATGCATGGCATTCACAGTTCCATAATGTTATATCCACAGCATATATATAGTTGCACTTTTCTCAGTGACGTATATACATACATATATATTCGTTGGGTACCTAGTTCTAAGGTACTTGGCGACAGCTTCCTTATCGCGCTCGCCTGCGGCTCGCGCGTAATACCGCCTCTAGTGTAATGACCAACATAGCACACTTGTATCATAATGTACTATTGTAAATCGGGAAGAAATTACCGCTGTTCCATACATTTTGTCCAAGGTCAATGAACTTTTTGTATGGAACAGCTGTTTTTTTGCGATTTCAAGGTTGTCTCCATAAGAAATATTATTCACAATTATGAGTACATATTAACATATACGTACCCTTCAGTATTGTTGAACCTTTATTGTTACACTTTGTATAAGGTAATAAACGTTTCGTAAAATGATTACCTATTACCGAGTCACTACTGGACACTACCAATATTTGCAATGGCTTGAGAAAGCTTGCCTAACATAGTGCCGAGTAATTGAAGTGTGCCACCAATAGTTAGCGTGCCAAGGAAGCTTCTGAGACTGCTACCTGCGAATAGACAATAGACCAATCTTAAGATAGGAGACCGTGAGAGGTATTTACTTCTGCATGAATAGGATGACGCACACGTTAGCTTTATTGGTCCTGTTTTTATGTTCTGCATTTTGGTATCAACTTCTGTCAAGCCCCGTCAGAAGTCTTTTGGCAACATGTTATATTAGGTCTTTACCTATGAAATTGCCGTTCTTCAGTACTGGTCATTTCAAATAGAAAAAATGTTGGAATGGCTTTGTATTCTGAATTCAAATTAATTTTGTCTTAAAAACATGACATTGTTTTTACAAACTCAGTCTTTTGTTTATTGATTAGCGTTGTATTTTCATTACATTTGAACAATGCCCTAAACCAAAAATGACCCCTAAAAAGGTGATGGTCACTGTTTGGTGGTCTAGTGCGGGTGTGATTCACCACAGCTTTTTACAAAACGGCATGAGCATTACTGCAGATGTGTACTGTGAAGAACTGGAGACAATGATGGAGAAGCTTGTACATCGTCAACCAGCTTTGGTCAATCGGTCGTCCCCACTGCTCTTTCACGACAACGCGCGACCCCATACTGCACAACAGACAGTCTCCAAGCTGCAAGAGCTGGGGTTGGAAGCTCTCCCTCATCTGCCATACTCACCAGACCTTGCACCTACCGACTATTACTTTTTCCAAAATTTAGACAACTTTCTAGTGGGTAAAAAATTCAATTCCCGAGAGGCAGTACAAAATGCCTTTGAAAAGTTTGTTGCCTCCCGTCCAGCTGATTTTTACAAGAAGGGCATCAATAAACTGCCAATTCGTTGGCAAAGATGCGTCGATTGCATGGGTGATTACTTTGAATAACAGAAATAAAAAAGTTTAAAAACTTAAGTACTTTCACTTATTCCATACAAAACGGCAATTTCATAGGTAAAGACCTATTATCTCTGACACTAGCACTGGCCTCAGTCTATATGAACTTATTAACTTTTTTAGTAGGGCCTAGTGGTTAAATTTTCCTATACCTCCTTGTATTAACTAGGCCAGTATGTCACAAGCCTTTACCTGAGTTTATAGCACAGACACTACTAGCTCTAGCATTAGCACTAGCTTCTACACCCTGGCCGCAGCCTCCGAGACACATGTCAATTTGACAAGTGTCTGATCCTTTAATCAAAGTGCTATTGTAAATAATTTTCTATAAGTCTTATATCAGCAACTTAGACAGCTGGAGTCGACAGTTCGAACAACGAACTTCAAGTCCTGTTCCGGCGAAGCACAAGATTCCCTCGCCAGATTTCTGGACTAAGGGGCTGGTTTTCGGACGCTACTAGGAAGCGACACTGCCAGGGAAATCTCAGCCCAATTTGTGTTAAGATTATTTTTATAATATGTATGTTAGTCTGTAGCGCTCGTGGCGTAGCTTGTCTAGGTGGTTCTAAACGACCACCAATTTTAAGCAACAGACGGTCCGGTCAGTCTTCGGATGGGTGACCGTGAGTGGCATTTATTTCTGGACGCTACCGTGGGTCGGATGACCCGTTAAATTTTTGGTCCCGCTTCTATGTTCTAGTTTCTATAACAACAATGATCGTTGAGTCAACATCCCACATGGCGGTTATCTAGTAGGCCAAGTCAAGGTACTTGCTGAGCTTGTCCTTCTCAGCCTTCTCGAGATTCTCGTCATGTGGGATGGTGTCGTCGACGTGGTGGCGCTGGGACGTATCCACCATCACGATATCAGGCTTATTATTATTATTCACATTATTTATTTACTTTCTTAAATCTAAGTTTTGTACAATATAAATTTAAAAACATAAATATTATAAAAAACCTAAACCTAGAGTGCCGCCGGCAGCGGGGCAGGGCTCAAGCTGCCGGTGGTTAGGGCTGCAGAGTGAGGAACCTCCTGACAATGCGTGCCGTGTCAAGTACCACTGCCTTTTGTATCTGACCCAAGACCCAACCGTCTAGCGAGAGCCTCTTGAGGTATTGGTCGAGGCTCTTCGCTATGAGACCATTCGCCGAAACGACTATCGGGACAATGATCGTCGAGTCAACATCCCACATGGCGGTTATCTCGAAGGCCAAGTCAAGGTACTTGCTGAGTTGCTGAGTTTATTATTATTATTATTACCTGAGATTTTCATAGAATTAGCACTAGCTCCAAAGCCTTGGCCGTAACCTGCTCCTGCGTCTTGGCCGTAACCAGCTCCTCCTCCTGCGCCTTGGCCGTAACCAGCTTCTAATGCGCTTTGGCCGGAGCCCTGACCAGCAACTGTAAAGTTTACAAGATTTTGGTGCTATTATTAATAATAAATAAATATTGGGGGACATTTTACATACAGCGCCATCTAGCCCCATACTAAGCAAAGCTTGTATTATGGAAACCAGATAGCTGATAGAATATTTATATACATTTTTTTCTTCGTAAATACATACTTATAATACATACTACACCCAGACACAGAACTAACATCTATGTTCGTCACATATATTTTTGTCCTCGGTGGGGATCGAACCCACGCCCTACAGCTCTGAAAGCAGACATGCTACCAACTGAGCTACAAAATATTTATTTCAGTCCTGTCATTCTATGGTAAGGGTTTGAGGGGTTTGTGACTTTTGCATAATGTTTGATTTTTGTCAAGTGAGCGTGTCACCGATGACTTGTGTGTGTTCCTCGTCCCCGCCAAAATTGACAGGCTTTTTGTATGAAAATGAAAGCTCATTGGGTTCGGTAGGTACTTAATCACTGTCTCTAAACGTCACAAAAAAAGCAAAAAACCGGTTTCTTTTTGTGGTTCTTTCGGATATTGATGGAGGAGGTCTATGTCCAGTGGATGTCTTATGGCTGAAATGCTGATGATGACACGACAAAACTGAATATTTAGGTAGTAAGTAGGTACGTTTTTCATGACATTTGAATTAATTTTATGGTTTTTTTTTCTTAGTTATTGGCATCGCATGTCGAACCGCCTCTGCACCTTTTCTACCATGAGTTTGTACTTGGCTTCGTGGGGATCCCAGATTATGGAGTCGTAATCCAATTTACTTCGTACAAACGCATAGTAGAGCGTAACGATGGTCCTTCTATCTCTAAATTGTCTAGACTGTCTCATGACAAACCCGAGAAACCTGCCAGCGCGACCGCAAATTTCGATAATGATCGTTAAATGTCAGCTCAGTGGCCAGAGTTAATCCTAGGTCACGTATTCGTTCTACACGCTCCAGAAGGGCACCGTTTAGGTTGTAGGAGTATAGAATAGTCGAACGGGCGCGAGTAAAAGTTCCAGTTTTGCATTTAGACGCGTTAAACTCGAGGTGGTTCCGTTCACTCTACGCCACCACCAATGCAACACATCAATGTCCTCCTGCAGCGACCCGCAGCACACTTGTAACGAGTAGAGAAAGCTTTGGTAAACATTATTACATACTGGGTATTTTAATGATGCCTGTCTGAGTTTGAGAGCGGGCTCCGCGATTGCCATAACCTGCGAATAGACAAGAAAATAAATAGACAAAAGAGCAGTGACCGTGACGTGAGAGACATTTACATCTACGTGAGTCAGAAGACAAGTTACATTATTGATCAATTTTTTTCACTGAACTCTATTATACTAGTATGCTGTACCAGAAAGAGTATATAGAAAAAAATGCAAACTCCTCAAAATGACGTATAACTTGGTAATACTGAATAATATTTTGTATTATTTTTGTTTTATTTATACGGGAATACTCACGTTTAATTAAATCGGATACTCCGACTATAGTTTCGATCACACCCGGTGACCAAGTAAGCAGGACGCAGCTGCACGCGCGTCGGGCTCTGTTTTCACTCTTTGAAAAAGGTCACCGGATGTGATCGAAACTATAGTCGGAGTATCCGATTTAAATAAACGTGAGTATTCCCGTATAAATAAAACAAAAATGTGTCAAAACCACGTCAGTTTTCATAATAAAATATTTTGTATTGAAAACTTTTAGTTCCATTTTATTTAATTTATACTCTTTCTTTCTTTTCTTTCTTCTATACGCTGGACTGTCGATAGCAAATTGAAGCCATTTGATTTTCGCTATTTTGGCGAGCATAGCCAACGGATAGCACTGGGATAGCAGTGTGAGCATACATGGAACTAATATTTTATTGACACAAATGTCTATTCAAAATATATTTTAGTACCGGAGATGCTCGAAAGGGCGCTTGGAGTTTTGGCGGGATAACGGAAAAATCATGTAGTTGCATTCTATTATTTTCTTAAACAAGTGTTTTTTCGCGAATCAATGATAAAAATTGTGGTGTGGTGTGTAAAAAAAATTTCATTGAGTGTTGAATTACATGCATAAGTGTGGGCAAGTGATATAATGTGGTGAAACATGTTTTTTCGTGTTGTTTTCTGAACTCCGTAGAAGCTCATAGTAAAGTCGCTACAACTTTACTAGGGCATGACTTGGACTTGACTATGATTAATTTCGTGTGACTAACTGTGATTTTCGTGATGTATTTGACTTGATTATACCATTAAAACTTGAAAATTTATAAACCTGACACTGGCAGAATGCACAAAGTGCGATGCCAATAACTAAGAAAGAAGAAGAAAGGGCGCTTCAAAGCGGCACAAAATAACTGTCATTTCTTAGACAATATTTAGTCCAGCGTACTTTTTTTTTCTTAGGTCTTGGCATCGCACGTTGTGCATTCTGCCAGTGTCAAGTTTATGAATTTTTACATTTATTTGTTATCATCAAGTCATATAAGTCATGAAATCACAGTAAGTCACACGAAATTAGTCATAGTCAAGTCCAAGTCATACCCTAGTAAAGTTGTAGCGACTTTACTATGAGCTTCTACGGAGTTCAGAAAACAACACGAAAAAACATGTTTCACCACATTATATCACTTGCCCACACTCGTGCATGTAATTCAACACTCAATGAATAAAACACCACCATTTTTAATCATTAATTCGCGGAAAAACACAAGTTTAAGAAAATAATAGAATGCAACGACATGATTTTTCCGTGTTCCCGCCAAAACACCCTCCAGCGTACGTAGTGTATGTAGGGCGTTCAATAAAAAGTGAGAATGAATATGTTGCCGGTAACTTTTATTAAATGTTGTTTTATTTTTCGATATAGACGCCTTTTAGCGTAATACACTTGGAATATCTTTTTTCTAAGCTTAAAATTCCTATTTTAAAAAACTCTTCATCCTGAGCACCTAAAAACTCCTGTACTGCAGCGACTACTGCTTTATAATTTTTCGAACCTCTGTCCTCTCAGAGACTCCTTCAACCTCGGAAATAGCAAGTTTACTTTCCCGCGCAAATCTTAACGGATTTTCCTCACTTCTTTCCTGCCTTTTCCTGCTCGCACTCCTATGGTGTTCTCTAAGTTGAAGTAAATGTAAACAAATAAAAAAAAAATAAGAATAACATCCTACTAGTTTCGGATATAATGTGTGGACAAACATCCATACACCTATAAAAAATATGAAAATATATTGAATTATTAATAGACACATACGTGATGAATAGATAATGTCCTTTTTGAGTCGTTTAAAAATATTCGCCAAATACATTCGTTTTTAATGTTATAACATTTGTTCGCAGCAGACATATTTTTACAGGCACGTTTGTCTTTCACTCATCCATTCACAAAACTCCCGAAATTGTGGGAAAAACATAAAATAATATTTTGGCAACACTGACGGCCGGTTATTTAAATTATTCGTGGTATTTTTTTTTCGTTTTGTTATATTATTTAAACTAACTTGTGAAAAGTGATGCGAGTGGATTTATTATCCTTTTCGAACCGCGACAAACAACTTTTAACAATACATTTGCCCATTTTTGGAAAAATATTTTTGCTTTTGTTCAGTGACTTTTGTGACTTGACGTCAAGCCGTCAACTGATGTCGTGCATGTCTGCAGGCTTATGCCAGGTGGCAATGGGCTAGTGTCATAAACTTGGTATCTAGTGTAACATATAAGATCGTTGGATATTAATCTGATGTTCGCTGAAGCGCACAAGAACGACATTCATGCGATGATTCGCAAGAAAGTCGTGTCCCTGCGACAGCGTATTCAGCCAGTCGCACTAGTATCCTTCAGATGATTGCAGCCCGATTTGACTGTCCCATTCAGATGATTATACATTCAATGGTATAATTTTAGTTTTAATATGTGTTACTAGTTTTGTCGTGTCGATTCAATCTGTTTAATTTAAATTCAATTGTGTATTCTAATCTAGTTATAATTTATAGCAACATGCTTAAATTTTTTTTGTGTTATATTTGGTTATGTAATCTGAAATAAATGATATTTGATTTTGAATTAACAAATGCGAAAAACTGAATTCTTGTTTCCCATCCCATCACAAATTTCCCATATCTCCTTGTATCAACTAGGTCAGAATGTCACATTCCTTTCCCTGAGTTTATAGCAGCACCAACACCAGCTCTAGCATTGGCACCAGCTTCTACACCCTGGGCGTAGCCTCCGAGACCTCCCAGATCAGCATCTCAATTTGAATTGATTTGAATTCCATTTGAATTTCTGAATCCAAATTTGCCCCTCGATCTTGGAGGATCTAAAGCCCTCGATAAATCAATGTTATTTAGTCTAATTACTATATTTAATGCCAAAAAATATAAAATATGCAACAGACGAATGAACATCTTTCTTAGTAACTTTTATGCTTGAAAACACTATTAATTAAACTTTCCTCGATAGAAAAAATACCGAAACTGTACCTATTTTGATAACTTTTTTCAGTTAAATAATTACAACACATACAATTAAAAGATAATAGTACTTTAGAGAAGTGCCCATGGTAGAAAAAAAAAAAGAAATTCGATACTTTTCGAGTGAGTTTCGAGTAATCTGAGAAAAACTTCAAAAATCGAAGCTTGACACGCACGAATCTGCGTAACCGCCATATTTTTGCTCCGCTAAATGTGACCCTACAGCTTTAAAATAATGATCGATCGCATTAAAAAATGCGCTTGAAACGTGAACGTTAATAAAAGTGCTAATGTGGATAATTTTGACACATTTTAAGTAACTTACCTGAGCCTTTAGTAGCACTAGCACCAGCACCGGCACCGACACGAGTTCCTGCGCCTTGGCCGGAAATCCCGAGACCTTCTTGACCAGCATGAGCACCAGATCACCTTGGCCGCCACCAGCTCCTGCTCTAAGGCAACCTACTTGACCGTAACCAACTCCTTCGCTTTGGCCGTAACCAGCTCCTGCACCTTGGCCGGCACCAGCTCCTACGCGTTTGGCGTAACCTCCTTGACCGTAACCAGCTCTTGCACCTTGGCCGGCACCAGCTCCTGCACTTTGACCGTAACCAGCTCCTGCACCTTGGTTGGCACCAGCTCCTGCGCCTTGGCCGAAACTCCTTGAATGTAACCAGCTCCTGCAACTTGGCGGGAACCAGCGCCTGCGCCTTGGCCGTGACCTCCTTTACCGTAACCAGCTCTTGCACCATGGCCGGCATCAGCTCCTGCACCTTGGCCGTAACCTCCTTGACCGTAACCAGCTCCCGTACCTTGGCCGTAACCTCCTTGACCGTAACCAGCTTCTGCGCCTTGGCCGGCACCAGTTCCTGCGCCTTGGCCGTAACCCCCGAGACCTCCTTGACCAGCACCTATTAATTTCACAAGATTTTCAATATGGCATTAATCAAAGTGCTATTATTCATTTTTATTTCAGTACTGTCATCATTTTGAGTAAAGGCTTAGGACATTTCCCATACGCAGGTGGCCAAGCGGTACAAATGTCCCATAGTTCATTGTATGAACTAGGCCAAAATATCACATGCCTGTAACACGTGTTTCAATTTGACATTAATCAAAGTTCTACTATGGATTTCTTTTGAGTGTTATCTTCATCATTTTGAATTACCTGAATCTGTAGTACCTGCACCGTAATCCCCGTAGCCTACTCGGATATATAGTGTACTAGAGATCGCCCGACCGAACCGACTCGACCGAATCTACCGACTCTACCAAGTCCCCCCCCCCCCCAAATTCTCCCCTTTGAATGATCTGCCCAAATATCGATTTTCATCACTATAAATTCAAAGAGAAAGGGGGGGTTTTCTCCCCCTTAAATCGTCCCTGTCAAAAAAATATCAAAAAATGACGAATGATGATGATTTTAAATGAACTATCCAAATCCAAATTTTCGTGACTAAAAGTACAAAAACAAAGGACATATCATACAAGCTTTCCGCCCCTCTTTTCCCCCTTTGGGGTCATATTTCGAAAAATCCTTTCTTAGTACACCCCTCCGCATCAAGACGAATACACCCTCCAAATTTCAAGTCTGTACGACCAGCGGCTGGGCTGTGTGTTGTCTGTCAGACAGACACCAATAAGTCAGGAAAGAGCCTTTTATATGTATAGATAGATAGATAAATTTTCTATGGCCTCCTCCAAGAGCCTACTCAATTAAAGTCTGTCAATTTGACGTGTATTTTTTTTTCTTAGTTATTGGCATCGCACGCTGTGCATTCTGCCAGTGTGAAGTTTATGAGTTTTCAAGTTTCTTTTAATAAAATCAAGTCAAATATGTCACTAAATCACAGTCAGTCACACGAAACAGTCATAGTAGAGTCCAAGTCATGGCCTAATGAAGTTGTGGCGACTTTACTATGAGCTTCTACGCAGTTTTGAAAACAACACGAAAAGACATATTTCACCACATTATATCACTTGCCCACACTCGTGCATGTAATTCAACACTCAATGAATAAAACATCATCATTTTTAATCATTAATTCGCGAAAAAACACAAGTTTAAGAAAATAATAGAATGCAACGACATGATTTTTCCGTGTTCCCGCCATAACTCTCCCGTATTTCATTTGAACTTCAATGTAGTTCACACAACAGGGTATAAGGACAAGGTATTAAGGTATAATCCAGGGTTACTGGCGGACGTAATACTTGGAAGATCTAGCTCTCGATTTGGCATGAAATAAAACTTATTTATTTTTAATTTTAATATTTATATTTATAAAAGAGAAGCGCAAACCTTTCGGACAATAAATCTCAAAAAATAGGTACCAAAGCTACGACTATGAAATTTTGCATGTGGTCTGCTGTTAGGTCGTAGATGTTCACTAAGAATGGTTATTGCGAAATGCCACCCCTAATTGGTAAAATGGAGGGCGCTTTAACCTTTAACCGACTTCAACTTCGAATACCTGGATGACATCTTCATATTTTCTAGTAAGATAAAATTTATATGGGACCACCTCTGATATAGGTTTGGTAGGTAAATCAAACAAAAATCATCAAAATCAGTTCATAATTGGCGGAGTAATCGCGTAACATACTTTAAAAAAACAGTCGAATTGAGAACCTCCTTTTTTGAAGACGGTTGAATATAGACGTTTAATTCATATCGCCATTGGCGAGGTCATCCATCTTTTCGTGCACTTTATGCTGCTGCTGTAGTAGATACTAGATAGGGTCATATTTAAGGGGGTAAAAACATTGTGGTTACAGAAGTTCGCGCGCCGTGTAAGCTTAGATTTTTTGTGCTTTTCGTCACATTACACGTAAAGTAATTACCAGAAAAATAAAAACATTTCACTCTAAACTATTTTAATGTTTTTAACATGGATTCTTTTAGAAGGACAAGAAAAGCACATATCTATAGAAATAACTTTTTAAAGCCTGTTTCATATCATGGACATTTGAGACATTCTTTTTACTCATTGGGGTGACGAGACGAGTGAGACGTTCGCCTGGTGGTAAGCGTCACAAATTAATACAAAGCAATGCTCTTTAATTTTTAACTTCCTGTACTGTGGCACTATCCAGAGAGAAATTAGTGGAATACATGCATGGAGCATTCATGAAGAAGCGCAGACCGTGTTCCCTCTTAAATTTTAGTAAAATGTTATTTTTTTATTCATGCAATATCAAAAGTTATAATAGCGAACTAGTTGCAAATAGTGGCAAAAGCGATAATCATATCAATTTACCTTGATTCTGTGCGTACACGCAAATAAGTAGCCCGCACGTACTTTTTTTTTTTAGTTCTTGGCATCGCACGTTGTGCATTCTGCCAGTGTCAAGTTTATGAATTTTTACATTTATTTGTTATCATCAAGTCATATAAGTCATGAAATCACAGTAAGTCACACGAAATTAGTCATAGTCGAGTCCAAGTCATACCCTAGTAAAGTTGTGGCGACTTTACTATGAGCTTCTACGGAGTTTTGACAACAACACGAAAAGACATGTTTCACCACATTATATCACTTGCCCACACTCGTGCATGTAATTCAACACTCAATGAATAAAACACCACCATTTTTAATCATTAATTCGCGGAAAAACACAAGTTTAAGAAAATAATAGAATGCAACGACATGATTTTTCCGTGTTCCCGCCAAAACACCCTCCAGCGTACGTAGTGTATGTAGGGCGTTCAATAAAAAGTGAGAATGAATATGTTGCCGGTAACTTTTATTAAATGTTTGTGGTTATATTATTTAAACTAATAAAGACCAAATTGAACAAACTAACTTGTGAAAAGTGATGCCAGTGGATTTATTATCCTTTTCGAACCGCGACAAACAACTTTTAACAATACATTCTCCCATTTTTGGAAAAATATTTTTGCTTTTGCTCACTGACTTTTGTGACTTGACGTCAAGCCGTCAACTGATGTCGTGCATGTCTGCAGGCTTATGCCAGGTGGCAATGGGCTAGTGTCATAAACTTCGTATCTAGTGTACATATAAGATCGTTGGGCCCAATGATATTATATGTTTCACTAGATCTGAAGTTTCCGCTTCAAGCAGGCCTTGCCTGAAATAGGCTTGAGAACTTATTCGAGCTTTGACGTCTATCATTCTCTATTGCCGATGAATTCGGTCAATATGTCTAACATTAACAATTATAATAGATGAGTAAATGTGTCGTAAAAAGCTTGTGACTCGTGCTCCGACCACACAAAAGATGCCATGGAATTTCTTTCCACATGTTAGTTTCAATTAATGTCCGTATTTTACTGCAAATGTTTTTTTTTCCTTTGTTCTGTGGCCACTGCACGTTTGTCCATTGTGCCAATTCTCAAGTTATCGTGTTTACATTTTTTAAAACGGGGAAACGGAATTTTATCAAAAAAGCCCCAAATCGATACGATACCTATGAAAATACAAATTGATCAGACAAGTTTACAATTATCTAACTTAAGTTACAATAATTTACATAATGTTTACAAATTGCTTAGAAAATACAATGATATTTTCTAATTACTTATCTTATACACTGATTAGTACAAATTAGTATGTTATAATTTTATACCATTTAAAATTAACAAATCACATATAGCTTTGTATATTAACTGCCTCTCAGAGGCAAGCAGGAATGAAATGTTTACAGGGAAAGGAATATCAATTGACAGAAGCGTTTCATAAAAAGAGGAATAATCATGTAGTGGACAAGATAGCAAAATATGATTGACGTCGGCAACAGCATAACCACATTCACAATCAGGGCTTTCAATAATATGGAACCTGGCAAGATGAGCAGGGCTGCAGATATGACCAAGACGTAACCTTATAATGGTTGACGTCGCCATCTTGTCAAGTTTGGTTTTGGAAAACCAAGGTTTTAATTTAATTTTAGGTTCTAGAGAGGAGTAATGTTTTCCTTTAATTAAAGACGAGTTTCTCCACACTTCGTTCCAGGAGTCCAGGAGATAAAGTTTGGGCAAATTAGCCAAGTCGTGACAGTAGTTAATATAAGGATGTATGTCTCCACAGTGCACAGCGTCGTTAGCTAGCATATCTGCCTTTTCATTTCCTTTAATACCACTATGACTGGGCACCCATAGAAAAGTAACACAGTAATCGTTTTCATAGCATTTATGCAATTTTTCTCTAGCATCCAAAATAATTGGTATGTTTGGTGCGGACTTAAATGAAAATCTTTCCAAAGCTTGAAGAGCACTCATAGAGTCAGATATAATAAGTGATTTCTTTAATTTGGCTATGAGGATGTATTCTAATGCTTTTACAATTGCAAAGCATTCTCCTGTGAAAGTAGATGTTTCGGGTGGTAATTTAATTTTTTGTATAATAGCATATTCTTGATGGTATACGCCTATCCCAACATTTTGATCGACTCGGTGTTTGGAAGCATCACTATAAATGCGATGCCAGCCATGCCAATTTTCATCAATTATAGAGTTAAATATTAAATTGTCATTGAATTTTCCTTTCGTTATACCAAGGTTTAGATTTATACTGGGAGATAATACTAATGCTTCGTATGAGGTATTATATATAGCAAGATTTTTAGAACGATAAGTAGGAGCTGACAACGTTTTAAATCGGCATAAACTATTCACAAGACAAGGTTTTGATTTATATTTCCAATAAGAGGCAGAGGAACAAAGGTCCATCAACTCTAACAATTTAGGAATAAGAGGGTGATTCAGAAACTGAATAGTTCTACAGAAGAAACGGTCTGATAAAAATTGACGCCTAATTGAAAGTGGTGGTTCAGCACACTCAACTTGCAAGGCATTTAAAGGGCTGGACCTCATAGCACCTGTCATTATTCTTAGAGACTTGGACTGTATGGCATTCAACCTCTTAGTTACTATAACCCTACAAGGTTCTAGAAGGAAGCTTCCATAATCTAAGACACTTCTTATAAGGGCATTATAAGCAAGTTTCAAAGAAAAGGGATGTGCACCCCACCAAACACCCGCAAGACACCGGAGCATATTAATTCGTTGTTCACACTTAGATGTTAAGAGTTCACTATGTGGGATACCAGTTAGCTTGGAGTCAAGTACTAATCCTAAAAATGACACTTCTTGCTGTTGAGGTATCGGTGAATTGTCATAATATACATTAACTGGTGGAGGATTACGTGCTCTCGAAAATAATACCGTAGCACTCTTTTGAATAGATAATTCAAAGCCATGTTCATCAAACCAGATTTTAAGACGAGTTAGAGATGCTGATATTTTATCGCATGCGTTTGTTATTGATTCATCAGTACAATAAATAAGCAAATCGTCAGCATACTGTAGTATTTGAACTGAATCCCCAAGAATTTGTTCTAAATCGTATGTATAAACGTTATATAAAGGAGCACTTAAAACAGAACCCTGTGGAAGGCCTTTCCATAGAATCCTGTAGTCATCCGAATCATCCAGCTTGACTGATCTTCCACTTAACATGCTAATTATAAAATTAGATAGCGATGAAGGCACTTCTAATTTCTTTAATTTTCCTTTCAGGATTGTTAATAAGACGCTGTCGTATGCCGATTTTATATCTATAAATACAGCCACTGTTGATATATTATATGTTAGTGCTAAGCGAATATCTGTTACAAAAATACTTATGCTATCTATGGTACTTCTACCCTTCCTAAAACCGTATTGTGAATTAGCTAGCAGATGATTTGATTCTAAGTACCATTCAAGCCGGTTTTTGACCAAATGTTCCGCGATTTCTGCTATAACATTCGAAAGAGCAATCGGGCGATAAGAAGTTACTTCACATGGTGGTTTGTTTGGTTTTAAAATAGGTAAGATAGTTTGTGATTTCCATAATGATGGTATTTTCCCTGAAAAAAATATAGTATTTATCACATCTAAGAAATAGTGCAATGCACCATCCCCGAGATGGCTATAGAATGAATATGGTAGTCCATCTTCACCAGGGGCAGAATCTTTGCAGTTCGATAGAACACCTTTTAGTTCTTGATAAGAGAATGGAGAGTTAAGGCCAGATTGATCATTAATAGATAATGTTGATTGGACAACTAGCGCTTTTTCTGGGACATATGGAGGTGCTAATTGATTTAAATATAGGCCACGCACTTGATAAAGGATAAAGATAGTTGACACGTTAGATGCTGTTTTGAATTTTCTTATGTTTTGCCAGACTATCGATGCCGGGGATATATTGAAGCGCAATATTTTCTCCAGCCAGACACTCGTTTTTCTTTGAGCAGTTTCTTGGTTTCGGTGATATTTTTTTCCAAATCTTGATAATTTTCAATATAGTCATACAGTTGTTATATACTTCTTCTGCCTTTTTTCTCTTTTTAATAGCTTCAGTGCATTCTTTATCCCACCAGGCTGGCGAAGACTTTCGATTTAAAACACCATTTTTTACAGGAAAAGTTTCGTCTGCAACAGCTGTTATATCATCTACACAGGTACTTTCATTATTTGTTGTAACTTGACTGAGAGTTGGAATAACATTTTCTATTTTAGATTTATAAGTTGTCCAATCAGCATTACCTAATCTGTATTTCATACGTGGTTTGATCTTAGTTGGAAACAGATTCTTACTAGGAAAAGTGACAATAATTGGAAAATGATCGCTTCCGTGAGTATATGGGAGTATGTCCCATTGTAATTTAGCTGCAAGGTTCGGAGTGCAAACTGATAAATCAACTGCACTCAAACCTTCATCAGGCTTTGTTCTACGTGTTGGGGACCCATTATTTAGTACGCATAAATTTTGGTTGTCTAAAATATCCATCAGTATATTGCCATATGAATTAGTTAAAGAACTCCCCCACGATTGTTGATGGCAATTAAAATCACCTAATAATACAAATGGTTTAGGGAGATTGGAAAGAATATCGCTGACTTCTTTTAAGATAATTGAGGAAGGATGAGGGATGTAAATAGAAATGAAACATATATTTTCTACTATTGCGCCAACGATAGAGAACCCATCGTTATGCGCAGGAAATGATAAAGAAGTATAAGTGAACGAAGAATTGATTAATAATACGACACCACCGTAACTGTCCTTTCTGTCTTCACTAAGACAGAAATAATTATTTATTTTCAAGGTAGAGCCTGGTTTTAACCATGACTCGCACAATGCTACAATAAATGGTTCAAATTTGTAAATCAGGTAAATTAGTTCAGTTTTTTTATGTTCTGCGCTGCGACAGTTCCACTGGACAATTTTCAACAGATTGTACAGCGTAATCATCACGAAATGTATTATTATCAGATCGGAGACTGGGCGAATTTTTCTTAAGAGCTTCAAGTAGGGGAGCAACGTTGGACGGTAACAAAATGTTATTCTGTGTTAAAGTATCTATTAAAGTCATAATAATTTGTGTCAAATGTTGCTGCGATTGTTCTTGGTCATTTTGGTTGGGTTTGGCATAACCACATCCATTAGAACCGGAAGGGATATTATATTCTTTAACCAATTCATGATGTGCTAAGCGGTCATAACCCTTAGCAATCATTTGGGTTGGTGACCTTGGTTTGGACATAACAACTTTACTACTATATGGCCTTGTGGGAGATAGTGGGGGTCGCGGTTTGAGTAAAATAGGTCTTTCTATTGTAGTTGGTTTTGGAGAAGTTAATATATCAGCATAAGATTTGCCTACGGAAGCATGAAGTTTGCAGGCTTCTGCATACGAAATGCAATTTTCAGCCATTGATTATTTAATATTTTTCTGTCGTACGTATTCAGGGCATGATTTATTGTTCGCAAAATGAGAGCCAGAACAATGACAACAGATAGCGCAATCCTCTTCTCTATTGCACGTGTCTCCTGAATGTTCCTGACCACATTTATAACATCTGGATTTTGACCTGCACTGTGCTTTCGTGTGCCCGAAATGGCAGCAATTATAACATAATATGGTCGGGAAGGTGTAGAGCTCAACAGAAATGGCATTGTAACAAATGTAAATGCGCTTTGGAAGGATTTTGCCATCAAAAGTCAAAACCACCGTTTGTGTTGGTTTCCAAGTTGGTGACCCATCAACATTCACTTTATAATTCAATCTACGAACTTTTAATATTTTACCGCAGCCTATCGGGACGTTAATGTTTTCAATAATTTCCTCATCTGACCATTCTGTAGGTATGCCACGGACTATGCCCATGCGTGTGATACTAAATGTTGGGATAAACGCCTTTAATTTTTCATGTACTAGACTATTGTTGCTAATAAATGAATTTGCATCATTGTGGTTTGAAAATGAAAGACAGATTTTATTGCGTCCAATACGTTTAACACTGCCATTGACAATGCTTTTAATATTATGTTTCTTAAGAAATCTGCCAAAAGTGATGGGATGTAGTGTAGATCCATCATTAGGGGTTGACTCTACACGTGTCACGTGAACAACGTATGGAGCACTGTCCGTAACATCATACTGACTTCTACCTACCGGAACAAAACTATTTTGGGGCTTATTTTTATTCAATTCAATGTTTTTGTTTTGTTGAGGGACTGGTGATGTGGTGGTACTTCAGGCAATTCATCTAAACTATCACCTACCAAAGATTCACATGTAGGTATCTGAACGTTAGGCTGATTTTTCCTTTTTCTTTTAGATTTTGGAGCTAAACTTTGAGCGCCTTCATTGCTTATCATTGTCATTTCGCTATTTATATTTTCAGAACTATTTTCGTTACAAACAGTAATAAAGCAAGCAGCCGAAGGGACACGCTCCCCCAAGGACACTGTATTGTCCCCGGGGTCGGGAGGTTCCTCCATATTAAAACTATCAATACAACTTACCAAGGTTAACAATGCACTAAAAACTCTAATTTATACAAAAATACAATGGATTTACAACTAAAATACTTATCTGATCACTATTTACAATTAAAATGCAATAAAATTAAATTCTCAGAAAAATCGCGCCCGCCTAGATCAAAGTTTTCCTGCAAATGATTGCAAATTTTCGTAAATTTATTTTCGAAATTATATGTCATATCATTTTGCTTTCGGTGCTGCCAGGAAATCCTTTTTTGGTTTTCCCCATATATGTGGGAGTTTTTTTATTTTTTTATTTGCTTAAATTGCCTTCTTAATTGGTTAACCTTTTAAATCAAAGTGATGTATAATAAGTGGTGTAGCCTTTCTTCGCAAGTATTTTAAAGTCGAAACCTATTGAATTCGAGTTCATTCCAGTAAAATCAATACATTTTGTGCTTATATGTTTCAAACGCCAGTTTTTTGTATAGGGTATCATTTTTAAATGGATGAAACGTGTAAAACAACTATATTGGTTCAGAGAAGAAAAGCTTAAGTGACAAAAGTCTTAAAATTAGTTTAAGGTAAAACAACTGAATCTACTTGTTTATGTGTATCAATTCAGGGTAAAATTACTTAACTGAATGTACTTTAATGAACCCGATCAAGGTAAAAAAAATGCTTTAAAATACAGAGTTATTGATTGTCGCTTCGGTAAAAAAGATTTAAAAGACCAATATCAGAAAAAATATACAAGTCGAAAAAGATCAAGTGAGAGGTAAGTAAATTTTTGTGTTATTGAAACAGACTTAAATACACACCTTTAAAAAAATGAGACTTTTATTGTCGGTTCACACCGCGATTTAAAAATGATACCCAAACTTAGAATGGAAAGAAGCTCCAAAAATATGCTCCGATTTGCTTCAAACCCGGCTCAAACGACGCAGAAAAATTCGCTGATTGCAACGATATATAATGACGGGGACACGAAGGAATCGCTCTTCATCATCGGGTGCGTCGCATCCCTAATGGCGGTATTAATCACAAGATTTAAAGTAACGGGTTTGTACGACTGCCTATACCTCTCTTGAGACAAGAATGACATTCTCGTTCCAAACTATCACAAACATCAGATATTTTATTCGCTTGATGCTTATACAAGAAGATATACGCTCTCAAAAAAAAGCAATATTAGCCGAATCAATAAAAAGACATTGATTGCTCCGTCATATACCGGGTGTTAGTTTGAACACCGTTATCCTTCTAGGATATCATTGTATACTCATCATTATGAACAACTTTTACTATGGGGCCAACCCTGAAATCACGAAAAATAACCAGCTGTTCCATTGTTTTGTCCAAGATCGATGAACCTTTTTGTATGGATCAGCTGTTTTTTTTCGTGATTTCAGGGTTGGCCCCATATAACGGTGTTCAAACGAACACCCGGTATAACTCAATATCACCCAATGTGGCGTTTGAGTGAAGTCGCCTTTTACCCGTCGATGTGTACATTAATTGTTATTATAATCAGCCTATTCCGTCCCACTGCTGGGCAATGGCCTCTCTATCCTCTTTCCATTCTTCTCGGTATGAAGCTCCATGAGCCGAGTTGTTGCAAAAGGAGTCCAGTAAAGTTCATCCCGCCATCTCTGCCTGGTCCTGCCGGTCGTTTACCGGTCTGTGGAATCCAATATATTGAGCTTTTCCCACAGATTGTTCGACGTGCGGCAGACATGTCCGGCCCTAATGTAATTTGGGTGAAGATGATTATGTAGTTCTCAGTATCATCGTCCTGAGTTACTAACCAGCATAAAGACCAGCACCGGCACCTGCACCTGCCCCGGCACCTGCACCTGCACCGGCACCTGCACCTGCACCGGCACCTGCACCTGCACCGGCACCTGCGCCTTGTTCGTAGCGTCCGAGACCGAGAGGTGCGAGACCTGTTAATTTTAGACGAACAGTAACTACTGTACAGATCAATATTACAGCGGGAATGCAAAACAACAGCTTGTATGTATTATATTATATATCATGGACATTTTGCATCTTGGTCATTGTATGCCTTGCCTTGGATAAGTAACACTAACTTACTTATTTACTTTAGGTAAGTACCACTTTTTGGACATTTAGCTCTTTTGACAATTTGCGACCCTTTGTCAAATAAAATAAAATAATGTTCTTTTGAGAAACTGTTTTATCTCTATCGTGTGTTACCGCTTTAGTATCTGCTCGACTGTCTAGTACTAATAGGAAGAAGGCACAAATTATTAATTTCCAATAATAGTATGTATAACATAAAAATTAAATTTGGATTGAATTTTGAATATTAATATGTTTATTAATTATTATTATTATCAGCCTATTCCGTCCCACTGGTGGTAAAGGCCTCTCTATCCCCCTTCCACTCTTCTCGGTATGATGCTTCTTATGAGCCGGGGACGGTCTCGTGTCTCCTCTGATTTCCCCCACAAGTTGTAGCAAAAGGAGTCCAGTTCATCCCGCCATCTCTGCCTGGTCCTGCCGGTTCGCCTACCGATCTGTGGAACCCAATATGTTGAGCTTTTCCCATAGATCGTCTGACGTGCGGCAGACATGTCCGGCCCTAATGTAATTTGGGTTAAGATGATGTAGTTCTCGTTGATGTATAGTCAGTATAATCGTCCTGAGTTACTAACCTTCGTAAAGACCAGCACCTGCACCTGCACCGGCACCTACGCCTTGTCCGTAGCCTCCGAGGCCTCCGACACCAGCACCTGTTCATTTGACACGAAAAGTACCTACTAATGATCTGTACAACGATATGGTGGTAAGATTCTATTGCAGAATCCACCTGGAGTAGTACCACAGCTTTACCAGTTATTCAACTGCCAAGCAGTGTGCAAGCATTACTTGTGTTGCGTTTTAAAGGGCAATGTAACCAGAGAAATTACTGGGCATGAAGAGATGAGGCGCAGGGTTTTGATGATGTTGACGAGATATGATTCTGAATAATATACCTATCTGTGGTTCTGAAAATATTGAATGAATGAATGAAGGTAAAAAAAAAAACTTAAAGGCATATGACATTTTGGCCTAGTTCATACAAGAGGTATGGGGAATTTGTACCACTAGGCCATCTGCGTATAGGAAATGTCATAAGCCTTTACATCAGGGGATTCACAGCTCAATCGCAAAGGTTTCCGTTCGGATTCACATTCTCCGTCTCTGCCATCCGGATGTAGAGGACTGGACTGGGACGGATAATGTGGATCCGAACGGACACCTTTCCGATTGATTTGTGAATACCCCTGCTGAATTGGCATGCTTTTTTTGTTGTTATTGTTTGTCGAACAAAGTACTTGCCCACGGTATTTCCAATGCTTTTAATCTTCCACAACACAAATTAGTAAGTCATCATCATCATTATCAGCCCGGAGACGTCCACTGCTGAACGCAAGCCTCCCCCTTAGACCGCCACACTGTACGACAACCTGCCATTTGCATCCACCGGTCGCCCGCGACTTTTTCATCTTTTTCGTCGGTCCACCTAGTGGGAGGCCTTCCTACGCTGCGTCTTCCGGTTCGCGGTCACCACTCAAGAACCTTTCTTCCCCATCGGGTATCAGTTCGACGAGCAATATAGCCTGCCCATTGCCACTTCAACTTGCATTAGTAAGTGCGAATTAATAATTCGTTTGCTTTTTCATTAATCTAATATAATAAAAGGCTCTGTCCTGACTGACTGACTGACTGAGTGACTGACTGACTGACTGACTGACAGACAACGCACAGCCCCAACCGCTGGTCGTGAAATTTGGCGGGTGTATTCGTCTCGATGCGGAGGGGTGTACTAAGAAAGGATTTTTCGAAATTCGACCCCCAAGGGGGGGAGGGGAAGTTTGTATGAAAGTCCTTTGTTTTTGGACTTTTAGTCACGAAAATTTGGATTTGGATAATTCATTTAAAATAAAAATACTGTTTTGAAATTTTTTTTGACAGGACGATTTAAGCGGGGTGGAATGTTGTATGGAAAGTTCTTTGTTATTGAAGTTATAGTGATGAAAATTGATATTTGGGTAGTTCATTCAAAGGAAGGGAGGGTTGGGGGGGGGGGGGGGAGTCGGTAGAGTTGGTAGAGTTTGCTCGGAATGATTTAAAGTGGAGAATTGTGGGAGCGGTCGTATTTCTTCCGCACGGGGACGAAGTCGCGGGGGACCTCTAGTCAAATATAAAATTAGCTTTGCGGATGATATGGTGCTGATGGGCCCGTCGGTGGGGTCGATTCGTAAGCTTATTCGTATATGTGAGGCATATGCAGTGGAGCATGGACCGAGGTATAACACGAAGAAGAGCGAAGTGCTCATATTCAAGAGTGGGAATAGTATGCCCGTCCAGTCCTTAATGGTGCGGCTCTGCGAGTAGTGACTAGCTTTAGGTATTTGAGGCTTATTGTCACGGAAGACATCAAGGATGATGGTGACATAGAGAGGGAGCGTAGAGCCCTGGCAGTCCGGGTAAATATGATTGCACGCAGATTTGCTCGCTGCTCGAGGGAAATGAAGATCAGTCTATTCAAGGCGTACTGCCAGTCATTTTACGCGAGCAGCCTCTGGTTTACAGCCTGATAGCTCAGTTGGTAGTATGTCTGCCTACTGAGCTGTAGGGCATGGCTTCGATCCCCACCCAGGACAAAAATGTTTGTGACGTACATCGATGTTTGTTCTGTGTCTGGGTGTAGTATGTATTTACAAAAAAATATATATATATAAGTATTCATTGTATTCATTTATTTATTTTTATTTATTTAACCACACCCGCCGGGCTGCCAGTGATCTACGCATCCAAAACAACGACTCCTTCAGGGTTCTGCTGGGGCTGCCACGCTTCTGCAGCGCGTCTCTGATGTTCGCTGAAGCGCACACGAGGACGACATTCATGCGATGATTCGCAAGAAAGTCGTATCCCTGCAACAGCGTATTCAGCCAGTCGCAATAGTATCCTGCAGATGATTGCAGCCCGATTTGACTGTCCCATTCAGATGATTATACATTCAATGATATAATTTTAGTTTTAATATGTGTTACTAGGTTTGTCGTGTCGATACAATCTGTTTAATTTCAATTCAATTGTGTTTTCTAATCTAATTTTAATTTATAGCAACATTCTTCAATTTTTTTTGTGTTATATGTTGTTATGTAATCTGAAATAAATGATATTTGATTTTGAATAAACAAATGCGAAAAACTGAATTCAAGTTTCCCATCCCATCACAAATTTCCCATATCTCCTTGTATCAACTAGGTCAGAATGTCACATTCCTTTCCCTGAGTTTATAGCAGCACCAACACCAGCTCTAGCATTGGCACCAGTTTCTACACCCTGGGCGTAGCCTCCGAGACCTCCCAGATCAGCATCTCAATTTGAATTGATTTGAATTCCATTTGAATTTCTGAATCCAAATTTGCCCCTCGATCTTGGAGGATCTAAAGCCTTCAATAAATCAATGTTATTTAGTCTAATTACTATATTTAATGCCAAAAAATATAAAATATGTAACAGACGAATGAACATCCTTCTTAGTAACTTTTATGCTTGAAAACACTATTAATTAAACTCGAGGAACGATAGAAAAAATACCGAAACTGTACCTATTTTGAGAACTTTTTTCAGTTAAGAATTACTTTAGAGAAGTGATAGGCACTTCTGGTAGAAAAAAATAATAATTTCGATACTTTTCGAGTGAGTTTCGAGTAATCTGAGAAAAACTTCAAAAATCGAAGCTTGACACGCACGAATCTGCGTAACCGCCATATTTTTGCTCCGCTAAATGTGACCCTACCTGATACAGCTTTAAAATAATGATAGATCGCATTAAAAAATGCGCTTGAAACGTGGAACGTTAATAAAAGTGCTAATGTGGATAATTTTGACATATTTTAAGTAACTTACCTGAGCCTTTAGTAGCACTAGCACCAGCACCGACACGAGTTCCTGCGCCTTGGCCGGAAATCCCGAGACCTTCTTGACCAGCATGAGCACCAGAGCTCCTTGGACGGTACCAGCTCCTGCTCTAAGGCAACCTACTTGACCGTAACCAACTCCTTCGCTTTGACCGTAACCAGCTCCTGCACCTTGGCCGGCACCAGCTCCTACGCGTTTGGCGTAACCTCCTTGACCGTAACCAGCTTTTGCACCTTGGCCGGCACCAGCTCCTGCACCTTGACCGTAACCAGCTCCTGCGCCTTGGCCGAAACTCCTTGAATGTAACCAGCTCCTGCAACTTGGCGGGAACCAGCTCCTGCGCCTTGGCCGTGACCTCCTTTACCGTAACCAGCTCTTGCACCATGGCCGGCACCAGCTCCTGCACCTTGGCCGTAACCTCCTTGACCGTAACCAGCTCCTGCACCTTGGACGACACCAGCTCCCGTACCTTGGCCGTAACCTCCTTGACCGTAACCAGCTCCTGCGCCTTGGCCGGCACCAGTTCCTGCGCCTTGGCCGTAACCCCCGAGACCTCCTTGACCAGCACCTATTAATTTCACAAGATTTTCAATATGGCATTAATCAAAGTGCTATTATTCATTTTTATTTCAGTACTGTCATCATTTTGAGTAAAGGCTTAGGACATTTCCCATACGCAGGTGGCCAAGCGGTACAAATGTCCCATAGTTCATTGTATGAACTAGGCCAAAATGTCACATGCCTGTAACACGTGTTTCAATTTGACATTAATCAAAGTACTACTATGGATTTCTTTTGAGTGTTATCTTCATCATTTTGAATTACCTGAATCTGTAGTACCTGCACCGTAATCCCCGTAGCCTACTCGGATATATAGTGTACTAGAGATCGCCCGACCGACCGACTCGACCGAATCTACCGACTCTACCAAGTGGGGACTTGAGTTGGACTTGAGTGGAAGTGTGGGGCCCCCCCCCCAAATTCTCCCCTTTGAATGATCTGCCCAAATATCAATTTTCATCACTATAAATTCAAACCCCCCTATCTCCCTCTTAAATCGTCCCTTTCAAAAAAATATCGAAAAATGATGAATGATGATGATTTTAAATGAACTATCCAAATCCAAATTTTCGTGACTAAAAGTACAAAAACAAAGACTTTCATACAAGCTTTCCGCCCCTCTTTTCCCCCTTTGGGGGTTATATTTCGAAAAATCCTTTTTTAGTACACCCCTGCGCATCAAGACGAATACACCCTCCAAATTTCAAGTCTGTACGACCAGCGGTTTGGGCTGTGTGTTGTCTGTCAGTCAGACACCAATCAAACCAACCGACTTCAACTTCGAATACCTGAATGACATCTTCATATTTTCTAGTAAGATAAAATTTATATGGGACCACCTCTGATATAGGTTTGGTAGGTAAATCAAACAAAAATCATCAAAATCAGTTCATAATTGGCGGAGTAATCGCGTAACATACTTTAAAAAAACAGTCGAATTGAGAACCTCCTTTTTTGAAGACGGTTGAATATAGATGTTTAATTCGTATCGCCATTGGCGAGGTCATCCATCTTTTCGTGCACTTTATGTAGTAGATACTAGATAGGGTCATATTTAAGGGGGTAAAAACATTGTGGTTACAGAAGTTCGCGCGCCGTGTAAGCTTAGATTTTTTGTGCTTTTCGTCACATTACACGTAAAGTAATTACCAGAAAAATATAAACATTTCACTCTAAACTATTTTAATGTTTTTAACATGGATTCTTTTAGAAGGACAAGAAAAGCACATATCTATAGAAAGAACTTTTTAAAGCCTGTTTCATATCATGGACATTTGAGTCATTCTTTTTACTCATTGGGGTGACGAGACGAGTGAGACGTTCACCTGGTGGTAAGCGTCACAAATTAATACAAAGCAATGCTCTTTAATTTTTAACTTCCTGTACTGTGGCACAATCCAGAGAGAAAATAGTGGAATACATGCATGGAGCATTCATGAAGAAGCGCAGACCGTGTTCCCTCTTAAATTTTAGTAAAATGTAATTTTTTTATTCATGCAATATCAAAAGTTATAATAGCGAACTAGTTTCAATTAGTGGGAAAAGCGATAGTCATAGCAATTTACCTTGATTCTGTGCGTACACGCAAATAAGTAGCCCGCACAGCTGAACAATCAGCGCCAGTGACGCCATCTTGCCAAATAAACGATACTCGCAGAAGCTTACCTTTTATACGGACATGACATAGCTGCGACACTCGGTTACACTCGTGATCCGTGCCTATACCTAATAGCTGAAAAATTCCAGCGTTGCCAAGTTGCCACTGGTTGGAGATAACGTTTGGGTTGTTCACTAACTGGACTCGAGGGGCTGGACACGCGTATGTTCAGTTGGTGAAACTCAAAATAGATATCACTTGTTATTTCGTCATCTGAGTGCCTAGTGCAAGATTTTCCAAGAGCGTTTAGGTATTCGTTCACGTTAACGTAAACTACAATTTGTATGCAATAAGAGCAGCGCCACCTAGTGTCAAACATATCAAACACAATATGTGAGTGTGAGTTTTTTTTACGTCGTCGCTATCGACCATCGAGCAAGAACTTCACTCAAAAGTGAAAACGTTGGCGCTCGTGATTGGTCGTTTCAAGCGTTTTGCGAGTGCTAACGAGCATTATGACAGTTCAACGCGTAAATTCGAGTATACTTTACTACAATATCAATCGAAAAGTTGTTCACGCGATGGTGAAGTTATTGGAATAATTTTGTAACACTTGCACTAGGCACTCTGGACATGCTACAATTTTCACGTGTGTCTAGATTTTACACGACGGACGGCGGGCGAAGGCGAACAAAATGGCACGGTGCGTTCACGTTTATTGTTTTTATGTTCATTGTTCCTGTTCACTCTACGAGAGTTACCTATACTTAACACTTTTACTCTTTTTAATATTTATTATAAGCAGTCCTAATAGGTCCCTACTTCGTCGTCAGCCATAAGACGTCCACTGCTGGACGAAGGCCTCCCAATAGAGGGGTGTTGCCATAATCCCCACGCTTGGCAGGCGGCTTGGGGATCGCAGAATGCTCACCACCGTTAACCAAAAGGACGCTGCTGTCCGTCCTCCGGTGGGTCTGGTTGCAGTTTAAGGGCATACCCAGTTTACCCAGGTCCAGGTCCCTACTTAAAACAATAATATTGGGACACGACCCGCGTCCACCGGCTTCACCCACTAGTGGTTGCACGGATAATTCGTATTTACCTTTAAGCCCACTGCATTAGAGTTGGAAACTAATTTAAAAATATATACAACGTGTAACAAAACGTGCAACAAAACGAAAGGGTATGTATATACTCATCATTATGAACAGCTTTTACTATGACCCAAACCAGAAATCGCGAAAAAAAAACAGCTGTTCGATGCAAAAAGTTCCTTGACCTTGGACAAAATGGAGAACCGCTTGTATGGAGGATCGCTCACCAGATTACGAGATACCAATTCCCACACAACCAGATGTAGGTACTATAATACTCTATTCATTTTGTCTATGCCCATTAACATCATGTATACGAAAAAAACAAAAAAAAAAAATATCATATAATAAAAAAAATGCGAAAAATCTAAAATGAAACAACAAAACAAAAAATTCTTCCTAAAATGCGTTGGGCCCTATCTAAAATATATATAAATATATATAAAATGCCCTATCGGGTCTAATTGATACTTGTACTTTTTGAGATATTGACTGGCAGCGATGTGCTCATTTTGCGAATTGGGCATTTTGACATAGACAACCATTTATTTATGGCAAAGAATAAATAAACACTGGTAACAATAATACAACAGTAAAAGTAAATAAAAATGTTAAGTGGTTCATTTACTTCTGCCACAAATCGGACCCAACTCAGTATGGTACCGGTTGCAAGCAACCAGCGCTGGTCTTCCGTTAGGCCCGGCAGGTGACGTCACGCACTCTGTTTGCTTGTTTTTGAGATGTGGAATAGATGAGTTTAAGTCAAATTGCGAGTCGTACATTTTGAGCTATGGCCTATGTGCGATGAAGTCATTGTGCGATCTAGTCTAGCCATTCTAATACTAACCCGTATCATCATATATTTTCTGTTCACCCAGAAAAAATAATTAATTATTTACTTTTTTCAGATCATTATGTAAAGGCAATCTCGTTCTGCGTGAAAGATGGACAAAAACATTCGAACTAACACTTTTTTTCGTATATATTTATAAAACTAGGTACCAAGTAAGAATTATGTATGTACCTCTAACAGGTGTGGAACAAACGATTGTAAGGGCCTGAACGCACGATGCGGTGCGGTGGCGAGTGCAGTCGCAGACGCAGATTTGTTAAAATCATAATTAGAGATGATCTTGCACAAGGGATCCTTTGGAATTGCGATCCCCAAGCCGCCTGCCAAGCGTGGGGTTATGGCAACACCTCCCTTTAAGGGAGAGGCCTGTGTGACTTGGACTGTGACTACGACTCATTTAACTTCAGGAAGAAGGATCGATGAAGAAATATGTATTCGGCTGAAGGACTAGTATCCATGGCCAGGAACAATTAAAAACAAAAAAAAAAAACAGTGAGAGGCCTTCGTCCAGCAGTGGACGTCTTGCGGCTGTTGATGTGTGTGTGTTGCACAAGGAAGACCAGCGCTGTTTGTGAAACAGTATTATGCTGAGTTGAAGCCATTTTTGTGATATTACTCAAGAATCTATTGATTATGTACTCATAGTTATATTATTATTTTATACCAATGTTGCGGGATAAATTATCTTCTTTCTTTTCTTTCTTTCTAACTGATATTATTTAAGTAATCAATTTATTTAATAAATTGAATAGTTGTAAGTTGAGTAAATAAATAAATTAGTTTTTTTTCTATTTACACAATAGGTAGGTTAACATTTTTATATAAGATAAGATACGTATAATAAAGCTTATAATGCTAGTTGGACAATGTAAGGTAAGTAACCTAGATTGTTATTAAATTAATTAATACTGATGTAATTAACAAAATAATTATAGGGCTTATATTTATAGTGTTTTTTTTTGTTTTTTTCGGGTTTAGTCCGGATTTAGTAAGTTGAGCGGCAGTCAACCCCAAAAAAATTTTCAAAATACTTAAATAAATAATCAAAAAACACTGTTTTAAACTATCACGGTAGTTCATTACAGTTCTCTTAATTATTAAGCCGTGATTATGTTATGAGACGAGCTCCTGATATTTTGGCGCATGTGCACGGGAGACTGAATAATGCGATTGATTGTCAATAATGCATTTAAAACAAAATAACTTACACTCTGTCGTCAACTATGATGCTCACTGCAAATCGAACTTAAGTCTGAAAAAATAGACTGTATAGTTAATTATATATTAATAATTATTTTGGAAACCTTTTAGGCACAAATTACATTACGCCAAGGTATCAGGAACTCGTTTTACAACACAAATCAATACACAATTTTCTAAATTCACATTTTTATGATAACTAACGTGATATTTAATGTCTTAATGGGTTTTCTGTGTTCTTAATTTTTTTTATTTATGACTGCGTGTTTTGCAAATTTTTTTAAAAATAAAATAAATAAATAATATTTATCGTAAATATATTCATTAAACAATCAAATCAGAATAAAATTGTGTGTGCTAATGAGATTTATGAAACTACGAATATGTAGTAGCCAATGCGTTGCGGCGCCGCGCCATAAAGTGTCGTGTGACTTTGTCCTAATTTTAACAGTAAGTAGGTATTTATTTTAGCCAATAAATCGTCTCACTATGTTACTTGAGTAAACTGATCAAGTTTATTTTATTAGAAACTCTGACGTCGGTATTATGGTATGTAAACGCCAATCCCCCATGAGGGCACTACAAAAATAGCTCTCAACATAAATGACCAACAAATTATATATTATGTAGGTACTTACCTACTACTAGTCTAGTAATTATTATAAAAGAATAAACAATAGTAGGTACTTATTTATATTTACCAGCACTGAAGAGACCTAAGAGTAGGGCCTTCGCTTTTCTGTGTTTACCAGTATAACAGTAGCGCCGCGCCAGTGCATTTCAATTAAATATTTAATTAAATGTGGAATAGAAATAAAATGTATAGAATAGAACAGAATGGGATAGAAATGTATTACGATAATAAACTAATACCACGTGGTATAGGTTTTTGGTATTCATCATCATCATCATGATCAGCCCGGAGACGTCCACTGCTGAACGAAGGCCTCCCTCTTAGACCGCCACACTGTACGACAACCTGCCATTTGCATCCACCGGTTGCCCGCGACTTTTACAATGTCGTCGGTCCACCTAGTGGGAGGCCTTCCTACGCTGCGTCTTCCGGTTCGCGGTCGCCACTCAAGAACCTTTCTTCCCCATCGGTTGTCAGTTCTTCGAGCGATGTGGCCTGCCCATTGCCACTTCAACTTGCAAACCTTGCGAGCTATGTCGGTAACTTTGGTTCTTTGGCTAATATCCTCGTTCCGGATTCTATCGCGCAAAGTAACTCCGAGCATAGCTCTCTCGATTGCCCGTTGCGTGACTCTGAGTTTCTCCAAAAGGCCAGCAGTTAAAGACCACGTTTCAGTTATGTCATCACTGGCAACACACACTGGTCGTAGACCCTTGTCTTCATTTTGATATTAGAAGGGACTTGGTTTTTGGTATTAGAAGGGAATAAATAGATGGTGCATACTGGCACTACTTTTATTTTATTGCAATAATTTACATCCTATTTCTACAATTCGTCACAAATAAACCAAATATTACCTAGATACCTTCACCGTCACCCCATAGATATGCGCGTATTAAAACATTTAATTAACAGTAGGGGAGACAGGGGTAGTTGAGGCCCTAGTAGGATGTGTTGTGCAGGTATTTGTTTTAAAACAAAGGGTGATTGTAATACCAGTTGCGTTTATATAAATATTTAGGAAGTTTATTGAGAACTTGGTTATTAGGCGTCCCCTAATGTTATTGGAATTTTAATACGAGTAAAGTAATGAAGCCAACTGATTGAAATGATAGTAAAATTAATATAACAAGGCGCTTGGAAAATAATCATTAGCCAACCGTATTTTACTCTTAAACAAGATAAAGCTGCCGTCGAAACTGCGGGCTCGTGGGGGTCAGATGCCAAGAAATTTGTGAGTTAGGGCGTCGGCTGAAAGAGAAGGGTAGAGACCCACGGTCAGGACAGTATTTAGCCCAACGCATCTCGTTGGCGATCCAGCGGGGAAATGCCGCTGGTTTGATGGGCACTTTTAGCAGTGGGCCCGGCCGTGGTGGACTTCTCGTTTAGTTTTAAGTTTTTGACTGGTGCTTCGGTAAGTACTTATTATTTATTTTAATTTTGACCTATGTAATGAATTATAATCGATGTGACTTCAAAAACAAATAAATTTATCAAGATAAAGCTTAATCAAGTGATTAATAAGATTCAATTTTTTACGTTATAAAAGTACAATTGACGAATGGGCGGCGCTTAATATGGATCTTCGTGAAATTTTATAATATGTAGTTTTTCTTCATAAGCAATCTATCATAGTTATAAACCTTCGGTTTTCCGAACCACGCTGACACGTAAGTCGTCACTTCATCTTGTCTCAGGGCGTCCTATGCTACGTTTGCCAATAGGCTAGATGACTGGGTTTTTTTAAATTGTCCTATTAAAATGTGGCCCATAAATATAGCTGATTAATGAAAAGAAAATGAAAATCTGATCAAAAATAAGCAACTTATAAGCATTTTAATATCATGCTAGACAGAGAGGCGACAAATCGTGACGTCACTTCTCTGTACGCCATATAAATTCTATTCTGACAAGTAAGGCGTGACGTCATTTTTTGTTTTGTGGGAAAGGGACAGAGTTGTCTCTAACAAAAACTTTAAACGATCATATATCAGAACATTATTAACTGATTTAAATTATTTTTTCAATAAACATACTCGTACTATATTTACTTAAATTCTTCTTCAAAGCTATTGGTTTCAACGATATAAACATCAGTCATCTACCCTATTTGTGATCACAAAAAAAACAGCTCTTCCATATAAAAAGGTTCATCGATCTTGGACAAATGTATGGAACAGCTGTTTTTTTTTCGTGATTTCAGGGTTGGCCCCATAGTAAAAGTTGTTCATAATGATGAGTACAATGATATTATAGAAGGATAGCAGAGCTATCCTCTGATCTGCTTTTTAGCAGAGTAACCGTTTAGTTTTTTATTTTATGCCTATATTTTGAATAATGAAATATAATCCCACCTAAATTGCTCAAAGCCATCATCATCATCAATTGTGTCGTGCGATTTTCGACTCTAAACTGATGCAAGACGCGCGGGTGAAATCATGTACTTTTCTAGCATTAGGCGCACTCATAACGTTAGAGGTTTCGGAAAAATAAACCGTCCCGACAAAACAACCGGCCCATCTGTTTTTCCAGCCCTAAAATACCAGAATGGTTCCGAATTGGAAATGGTCATGATTTACGCTCCGCCAATGGCCCATTTAGTCACGGGTAGTCGCGTCTATATTTAAACGCGAGGTGACAAAACGACTGCGCTCGCGCATGCCCGTCTAATCCCTCCTTTCCTGTCCAATTCGCGTGTTAGGAACAAGCTGCAAGAATCTGGGAGACTGATTTATTATGTAACTGGTACGGTAGCCATTTATTTAACTGTAGGTCTTTGAGTTTTTCTTAGTTTTTGGCATCGCATTTTGCGCGTTCTGCCCGTGTCAGCTGGTGTTTAATAAACATTTTCAAATAAGTAATTAGGTACCCATTTCTTGCTTCGAGCATAAATGTCTTTAGAGATGCCAATGGCGATAATATGCCTACATAATATTCTGCCACTTTTTGCGCGGGACGAGTTAAACACGCATGGCGCACTTTCAAGTAAAATGTTCACACGAATAAAACAAATGCCTGTTCGTATGAATGCACACTAAAAAAAACTCACATCATACACACGCTGGGTATATGGCCAGTGACCTTTTGGCAGAAGGGTAAGTATTTACTTGCCATCTCCAATAGTACCTATATGCTTGAAGATTTCTCGTCTAATCACGGTTCGGTCCGGAGATGTTCGGTCTCTCGGTCTGGGTTGGTTTATCACGGACCGGTTGGATCGTGTAGACAGCGGTCAGTGGTCTGAATTGTCACCCGGACCGCTGCTGTCTACATGGTTCCGATCCCATGTGGTATCTCTTCACGGGATCGGACCCGAATACACCGTATAAACCACTTACGGTAAACTGTCGTCGTCGTTAGCCATAAAACGTCCACTGCTGGACGTAGTCCTCCCCCTTTATAGAGGGGTGTTGCCATAATCCCCACGCTTGGCAGGCGGCTTGGGGATCGCAGAATGCTCACCACTGATAACCAAGAGGACGCTGCTGCCCGTCCTCCGGTGGTTCTGGTTGCAGTTTAAGGACATACCCAAGTCCACGGTAAACTGTAAATCTAGGTAAATCAATAGTTTTTTCATTTAATTGAATATATAAAATACACATTTTTCATTCTTCTTCTTCATACAATGGTTTAGTTAAAACAAACAAAGAAACCTCACACTTTACCCATTTCATACGGAAAAAAAATATTTAAAAAAAGTTCAGTTGTTTATTATAGGAATCAGTCTACATTCAAAACCTATTCAAAACAAGTGGGTATAATGTTAACGAGATCTGTCGTCTCGAAAGCCTTGAGTGTCAAGCCATCATTCGCGAAGCTTTTCTTAACAGATCTTTAAGATTAAATAAACCCTATGTCAGTCTTATTTCAATCATAGCAAGGTTGAAAATAGATGACAAAATATTTAATAATCTACTTGATAATGAGATGTCGAATTGTCGAACGGTTCTTGAAGAACTTGACTCATGCCCTCTTGATTCGTTTTCCTGATTATGATACAATGTAGCCTGATAGTCATTGGCAACGTAAAAACGTACAAGTATCTATATTGATAGCTGACTAGTGACGGCCACTCAGATAATATGAGCTTTCTTATTTTTGGCAAAATCCATTAGAGTTAGTAAGTTAAGTTACTATGAAATAACCGCCCGAAGGCCTCTGCCTCTAGCTTAACGGTTCTTACTCCTTGCTGTAGAACAAACCGTTTCACCCGACAAACGGTAGAGCTCTGTTTTTTCCGTAATATCATGAATAGAATAGAATAGAATACATTTTATTGTGAAACTGTGTACAAAGATGGTCTAACATTAGAGTAAGTATCAACAGTTTTGTTCTTATCGAACATACAATATTTAAATCTTATTATTATTGCAGATTAAGCTTAAGATAACATTAAAATAAATTAAGTAAACCAAGAAAGGGGGCAAATGGCATAAACTACGAGTCAAATTAAAACAATAAAAAATATCGACAACACAAAATTACAATTAGTCTACTTATCAAAATATTCCTTCATATTGTAAAACACTTTATCAATTAACCAGTCTTTTAAACTTTTCTTAAATTTAATGCCATATAACATTTTTAACTCGACGGGTAAATGGTTGTAAACTTTTATTGCATTAATGAAGGTACTATTGTAATACATGGCGTTATTTATTTGTGGAATCGTGGTCAGCCATAAAACGTCCACTGCTGCTCTTAATAGAGGGGTGTTGCCATAATCCCCACGCTTGGCAGGTGGCTTGAGGATCGCAGAATGCTCAGCACTGTTAACAAAGAGGACGCTGCTGCCCGTCCTCCGGTGGGTCTGGTTGCAGTTTAAGAACATACCCAGGTCAAATTTGTGGAATACACATGTTGTATTTATATTTGGCACGTAGATTAATGGCTCGACTCGACTTAGCATTGAAGTAGATTTCTTCATTGTTTTTTACAAATACACACAATTCTAATATATATAGACTGGTAAGAGTTAGAAATTTATTAACTTTGAATAAATGGCGCAGTGAGTCTGTACTATTCAGTTTGTATATACTTCGAAGGCATTGTTTTTCTAATTTAAATGTGGATTCAACTTCAACCGAGTCTCCCCAAAATATGATGCCATAATTTAGCTGTGGGTAGACATAGCCATAGTATGCGCTTACTGCTACTGATTTTGATACAATACTACTAAGGACAGAAAAAGAATATATGTATTGGGTTACTTTATTGTTTACTTTATTTATTTGTGCTATTTATATCATGAATTCGGTTAAAACGAAAACTTTTAATCTGAGCTGTTCGAGTAGTTTTTGTGCAGAAACATACCTTTGATATAATTTAAGTATACCAATCGCTAAAAAGTGCAAGCAGCAATGCGTTCCCGATTGAAAGGTAATGTTTTCAATGCAGTTACACGCTTAAAACAACTAAGTAATACTTATTTGAGGCAGATTTAAGCTCAACACATTGCACAGCCCTTCACTAAAAATACTACTTATTTAGGTATATTGATAATGTTTTGTATTTCTTTTTTGGCACAAGCTTTGGCCGACAATTCCTAAGCCGCGGCGGCTTAAAAGAACCCAGTGTATTTGCCGGTATACCAAGTACCCAAGTTTTTTATGCAATAGATTGACGAAACGAACGACACGTTTGCCTGGTGGTAAGCATCACGCCTGCCAATAACAGTAGCAGTGCCAGAATTGCGAACTTGCGAACAAAATCAAACGCCGCACTGCGCTCGTCACCCTTAGACATTAGAGTCAAATTTCTTCATGCCCAGAAATTTCTTAGGTTATCTTACCCTTCAAACCGAAACAGTAATACTTGCACGCTACTACTTAGATAACTGGTAATAACAACTACTAATAACACCTCATTATCAGCCCGGAGACGTTCACTGCTAAACGAAAGACCCCCTTAGACCGCTACACTTTACGACAACCGGCCTTATGCATCCATCGGTTGCCCGCGACTTTTACATGTCGTCGGTCCACCTAGTGGGAGGCCTACCTACGCTGCGTCTTCCGGTTCGCGGTCGCCACTCAAGAACCTTTCTTCGCTATCGGTTATCAGCTCGGATCGGATTTTATCGCGCAAAGTAACCCGGAGCATAGCTCTCTCCATTGCCCGTTGTGTGACTCTGAGTTTGTCCAAAAGGCCAGCAGTTAAAGACCACGTTTCAGTTCCATTTGTTTTCACTGGCAGGTTGGCAACACATACTGGTTAAAGACCCTTTATAGGAAGAAGATATTACGCTATTTCCCGAACGCTGCGCTGCCCATCCGAGTTGGATACTTCGGGCGACCTCTTTGTCGAAGTTGGACCTACCTAACATTTTTTTTGTATTTTTTTTATACATTCTAGACGGGCAAGGCTTTCGCCTGGTGGTAAGCGTCACGCTTGCCACTAACAGTAGCAGTGCCAGAAATGTGAACTTACGAACACAATCCTGCGCCGCACTGCACTGCGCTCGTCACCCTGAGATATTAGATGTTAAACCTCTTCATACCCAGTAATTTATCTGGTATCATTTGACCTACCTAATATAACGCAACATTGTTATAAGGTGAATAAATAATCTGAATCTGAATCTAACATTACCCTTCAAACCGGAACACAGTAATGCTTGCACACTACTGCTTGGCGATTGAATAACTGGCAAAGGTGTGGTACTTCCCCAGGCGGACTCTGCAGTATAGTCCTACGACTACAAAACTGAACTAAGAGTCTTATCACTACAAAATCTTCTAATAAGCTATCTACTGCAGTCCCTCTAGCAAGCGCCGATTCATACTTGGTCTTTCCCCGCGCGGCAACGTGATTAAGCTAGAATATTTTATGGAACGTCTTTCACGTTTCCGCGGGGAAAAAAGAGTGGATTTATCAAGGCTCGCGTGCTATATAGGCGGGCTGCTTTCACGTTTGTTTCTCGACGCTGACGGGCACGTTATTCATCCTCCATCCACAGGTCATCGCAACAACAGTACATCACAGCAATGACGCGCCATTAGCGCCCGCGGTAGCTGGCTTGACGCCAAGCAGGTGTGCGTGGACCGCGAGCAAATATACGACGCGCAGCAACAGAATAAATGTTAGTACAACGTAGCACACCATGCTGCACTTTGTTATAGGAACGCATTGAAAATAATATTAGATTTCGGAAACTTTGTTCAGAACGCAGTAAGATTATTTCACCCATGAAATAATAGTTATTTATGATACTAGTGCGGTAAGTTGGTTTTTACAAACGAGTAGACGTATGTATGTACCATAGACACGAGTTTGTAAAAATCAATTCCGCACGTGTGCCATACAACGTTTTACAACACGTTTGCGAGAAAACAGATAACAGAAGTATATACAACAGATAATGAAACAAACTTTATAATATTGTTTATAAATATGACATTGGCAAATGCACAAAGTGCGATACCATAATCCTCCTAAGAGGGAAGAAGTTCAAACAAAAAAGTAAGAAATATAATCTAACTAACTAAACTACTTAAGCCTAAAGAAACCAACCAACCTACAAAAAATATAAAACCAAAACTTGTACAATTCGTGATGTACAAGTTTCGTAAGATACGCTGAATAGATTTTTGTTGAAATGGGAGCAAAGGCGCTACGCATTACTACATATTATGTATAAAGTTTTCTGTGGTATTACCTAACCCCTAAAATAAAATACATAAAATGTTTTGTTGGCAACACAGTTCGTACCAACTAGTCTAGCTGTACTTTTTTCCTAAAATTAAAAGGCCGAGTACGAAACTCGAGCTGTGTTTCTCACAATGACAATACTTTCTTTACTGTGGCGAAAATGTCTATGTTCACATATTCAGTTTTCACGCACACATTGATGAATGTACTGGCTAATGACTTTGATTAATATTAAAATTGTATAGTTTTTTGATTTTTGTTAAGTTAAATTAATTGAATTAGGTGGTAATAGAAATAATAATAGTATTGACATATTTTTTTTGTAATTTATATGTTTTAATTTAAAGATTTGAAAAATTTGTTGAACAACATGGATTTGAATTTAAATTTGATTGATCGTTTTCACGCGCCCATTGATCGTTTTTCCGGTTTTTTTAATGAAACTATCACTCGTATTACTTGACAACGAAACTCAAGTCTTCACTTTGTTTTAATGTACTTACCTATAGCCCTATATCACAATGTATACTTAAATACATAAGTAACAATCACCAAATCATAGTGTCTTTTCTTGTCTTAAAGCGTTTCAATAAATAGGAAAGAGGACGACTCCAAGCCCAAAGTAACAAACAAAAAATACGTGGACTATCATGATTGGTAACCGGGTCAGAATGACGTCATTTCCGCATACCATTCCTTCAGGTTTCGGGACATACAACAGCGATAAGGAGAAAGGGAATAACTTTACCTACATGGGAAGAAGGGTGGTATTCTGGAAATTCACTTTAAATCTCACAAAGTATTTCCTAGTAAATAGGTATAGAATATAAAAAATGGTACCTATGTACCAAAATATTCCCATGGAAAGTAAACTTATTAAATTCTTGAAATGTCATATTGGTTGTTTCGCTGTTTTGTCAGCAAATTTCTATTGTTCCCGCATTTTCCTGGAAAACTTATGGCCGTTCTTGTGGTGCATGCGACCGCTAAATTTCGTTGAGATCGGGTCAGTCGTTTGATCGTGAAAGGTAACAAACAGTCAGACAGAAATACACATATTTATTTTCGAATTTATAGTAATAATGAAGATGATTATTATTATAGCTAGGACACCTCACAAACTTTTACAGGCTAAAGAGCTCTACATCATATTTATTTAAGGTGATGATCGGGCCATATTTCATCACGCTACAATGAGGTTCACAGGCAAAAGTTTTCGCAGATGGCGCCAGTGGCGGTCCGGATGTGACAAAATCAAGTTTTCTTGTTAATCGTTGTTGTTATCTATCTGCTCTCGATGAGGGCGTTGTCAATAATCTAGTCTAGAAGTCTATGAATCTATGCAGCTGTTAACGACAAAAAAATAGATTTGTAGGTTAGATAGTTGTTTACATTTTATATTGGACAGAGCTTTAATTAGCAAGGCAAAAGATTGCTGTAGAAGACTCAACAAACCACTTTCAAACACTCGCAGTTTCTTCCTGATAATCCGAGTCTTTAAAATGTTCTTTGCAAAAACAAAACAAATAACTACAAAATGTATGAGATGGACGTTGACGATGCACCACCTAGCGGGAAAAAAACGCAGTGTGGATCCCCACGTAGTATTTACTTTCTCTATGATCCCCATTCCCATTCCCGATGAACTATGTTCAAGACTCTGTAGCTTAGCCCGAATGGAAAGTAGCTACCCTGTCGGTATTTCATCGGATACATTTCGGAGAGGGTGCTTCGAAATCGTATGATCTTATTCTCCCCTGCCCATTCTTCTATCTATGGCCAGGACTTCGAAAAAGCGACACTGCTTCATGGTTGATACCATGAAGCAGCGTTTCGTACCAAAACCCGTACGAAGCGGTTTTATTCAACTACTGCTAATCAGTGGAATGCGTTACCTGAGTCCTGAGTGGGGTGTTTCCCGATAGTAACGATCTGGGTTTCTTCTAGGCAAGCGTGTTCCACCGTAGACTGCATCTTCGCTTTAAATCAGGCGAGATGGCAGCCAAAAGCAAGTCCGTAAAACATAAATAAATAACGCTTGCACGGTGCAAGTTAGCAGATTTATATACGTTATTACTTATTGAATTTATTTTCCGGACATATTATATTTTATTTACAAAAAAACTAGCGATATGAGTTTTTAAACCCGCACGCACTCTTGACCGAAGTACTCATTGGCACGGATCCGGGATCGGACCTACTCCTCACGGTTGTAAAGCTTAACAAAGCTTAACTATTAGGCAACCACGGACAGTACTTTAAACTATGTTAAATTTTACGAGTTCGGTTAAGTTCCCACACCGGTTGGCCTAGAAGTCTAGCTTACTTGACAAAGTTACGTGAGTGCATCTTATACATTACTTTGTCAGTTTAACTGGTGGCTTGGTTAACCTACCTATAAGTACTAGCATCTCATCAGCCAGAAAACATCCACTGGTGGATGAGGGCCTCTCCTCGTTTGGCAGGTGGTTAGGGGACCGCAGCCGCAGAATGCTCACCACTAGCCATCCGTGGCCAAAATATGCAACCCTTAAGTACTGCTAAGTGAGCAAAGAAACAATAATTAAAGAAACGATTCACCTGATTGCAAGTAAGCGGCCTGTGGATAGTCGCAACATTAGTAGTGTTTACAGAGTGGCGTTGGTCGAAGCCGCCTATGGATAGTCGCAACATTAGTTGTGTTTACAGAGTGGCGTTGGTCGTAGCCGCCTATGGATAGTCGCAACATTAGTTGTGTTTACAGAGTGGCGTTGGTCGAAGCCGCCTATGGATAGTCGCAACATTAGTTGTGTTTACAGAGTGGCGTTGGTCGAAGCCGCCTATGGATAGTCGCAACATTAGTTGTGTTTACAGAGTGGCGTTGGTCGAAGCCGCCTATGGATTGTCGCAACATTAGTAGTGTTTACAGAGTGGCGTTGGTAGAAGCCGCCTATGGATAGTCGAAACAGTAGTGTTTACAGAGTGGTGTTGGTGGAAGCCGCCTATGGATAGTCGCAACATTAGTTGTGTTTACAGAGTGGCGTTGGTCGAAGACGCCTATGGATAGTCGCAACATTAGTTGTGTTTACAGAGTGGCGTTGGTCGAAGCCGCCTATGGATAGTCGCAACATTAGTTGTGTTTACAGAGTGGCGTTGGTCGAAGCCGCCTATGGATTGTCGCAACATTAGTAGTGTTTACAGAGTGGCGTTGGTAGAAGCCGCCTATGGATAGTCGAAACAGTAGTGTTTACAGAGTGGTGTTGGTGGAAGCCGCCTATGGATAGTCGCAACATTAGTAGTGTTTACAGAGTGGTGTTGGTGGAAGCCGCCTATGGATAGTAGCAACATTAAGTAGTGTTTACAGAGTGGTGTTGGTGGAGAGAGGGAGAGTGGCTTACAGAATATTTTTCTAACGGCCTAGGTTTAACTCTGCGATAATACCATCTGGGGAAGAACATCGTACATCTTGTATGTTATCGTCGTGCACTTGCGTGGAAGAAATGAGCGTCAAACCGTACGGTAACTATCGAGGATTAGTAAAATATGTTAAAAAAATAATATTTTTTAAATTCTTTTATATTATTGAGGGTTTGGTCAGACATGACCATGCCACCCTCATAGGCCTCTTACCAGCTACTACATTATTACCTACGTTGTAAACATTTTTTCACGATGTTGAACAGTGTTCCGGCCTCGTCCGACAAGGGATAAGCCAGAACAGTATTACACCACCCCACATCTCTCACGTGTTAAATTTGTAAACAATATCTGCAATGAATTCGTCCGATATGTATAAGACAATGGTGACATAAGGTGCTTAAGCGTGGCATTAACTAAAAAGTAAATACGCTTTAAAAAAAAACACCGACTTCTATTTCGAGTACCTGGATGACACCTTCATATTTTCCAGTAATTTTGATTTTAAAACCAAACTTATGAACCGATTTCGATAAATATTTATATAAGACCACCTCTGAAGTATCACTTATCAAACAAAAAAATAATCATCAAAACCAATTCGTAATTGGCGGAGTAATCGCGTAACATACTTCTTTTTTAAAGTCGGTTTAAAAACGAACGACGTAAACAAGTAAAAGTACCAACGAAAATAAGTCCCCAAAAGCTAAGAAGAGTTATAACGATCTTTAAAGATATTGCGCCTCTATCATCTGCTTTAAGTAAGGTTTATTTTACAATGGAGAAATCGTTGTTGACAAATTGCCAATCATCGCGCGGTGCCAGAATACGGCTGCGGTACTAATAAGGGCTTCGATAAGTAATTGTCCACTAAACGGCCACTACACGGCTAGTTTTTGTGGTCGGTGGTCGGCGGGCCCGTACCGACCGTATATGGACGGTGGTTACAGGGTAACTGGGTGTAGAGACTTTTGGATGCTTGAACGAATAAAGCGGTGCCGGTCAGACACAGGGAAAGGCTGCCAAAGTGGTTTCACTCACTCATCAGCCAGAAGACGTCCACCGTTGGACGAAGGCCTCTCCCGTAATAGGGAGGGGTTGCCATAATCCCCACACTTGGCAGGCGGTTTGGGGATCGCAGAGTGTTACCACCGTTAACTAAGAGGACGCTGCTGCCCGTCCTCCGGTGGTTCTGGATGCAGTTTTAGGACATACCCAGGTCAGGTTAGTTGGTGCAACCTTGCATAAACTGGCTGATTTTGTTTATTTATAATAAAATAAATAAATAAATATCGGTGGAAATTTTTCACATAACGCCATTTAGTCCCAAACTACGCAAAGCTTGTAATATGGAAACTAGATAGCCGATAGAATACTTACATACTTTTTTCTGTAAATATATACTACACCCAGACGCAGAATAAACATCTATGTTCGTCACATAAATGTTTGCCCTGAGTGGGGATCGAACCCACGCCAGCTCTGAAGGCAGACAAGCTACCAACCGAGCTATAAAGCAGTCACCTCACAGCAGCAATTGCCTCTACTGTGCAAAAAATATAGACGTACAATGACAGGAGAATAATGAAAGCTGGCTGAACCCCAATAGACCCAATCTACTAGCCCTAATTTTATACAGTTCATGTTATTTATAATTATATGGAGGAGTCGGCTCTTTAATTAAGTTATTTTTTTAAATACATTTAAGTGACGAGACGAGCAAGACCTTCGCCTGGTGGTAAGCGTCACGCCTGCCACTAACAGTAGCAGTGCCAGAATTATGAATTTGCGCACACAATCCTACGCCGCACTGCACTGCGCTCGTCACCCTGAGATATGAGATGTTAAATCTCATCATAACCAGTAATTTCTCTGGTAACATTGCCCTTCAAACTGGAACACAGTAATGCTTGCATACTACTGCTTTGCGGTTGAATAACTGGCAAAGGTGTGGTACTTCCTCAGTCGGACTCTGCAGTGGAATCCTACTACTACAAAATCAAAGATTATTTTTACCGTTTCAGTAGCATCACCACACCACCCACACCCACCGCGTGACAAAGGCCTTCCCTTACCTCTGTATTTTTAGCGATCGAGAGCTTTTGTAGTCCAACCGTTGCAGTGAAAGTCAAGATAGTCTTGCTATCACAGACTACTCAGGAGACGACGTATCCTATCGCTTTTGGGCTTAGCGAAAGTGCTTTTTGATATGCTGGTGCACATTTTTGTGTTATACAATTAAAACTAGCATAAATTTCAGCAGTACCCACCCAAAAATATATTAAGAAATATGTACCTATTTCAGATTTATATTTTTTACAACACAACTCGCTGTAGTTTCACCAATCATGTAAATTAGTAGTTTTCACATTCAGTGATACCTACGCCTATTGCAGTATTTTCCCAATCAGCTCGAATTTACAACACTGATTTACATACAATCCAATCCGAACTCCATACAACCATCACAATACTCGTTATAACCAACAAGCTTACCTTTACATTGTTGGTCAAATATAGCACTAAAAATCGTCTACGAATAGGTTTAAACTTTGCATAGGAAACGTTCTAGTAGCTCCCTCATTCAACTGTAAATTTATAGTTATTAGCCAGTAATTCTCTGCCCACGGCTACTCTGCCGTCCGTACAGGGTAAGGTAATAGCAGCGATTAGTCGCCATCTACCAGTTTTTGCTTCCCACAATCTATCAGATGGCATCGCGTACGATTGCTGTGCGCTTTGCTCTAGCGGTCGCTATGTCAATTTCACTTGCAAAGCGAACGGCTGCAATGTTATTTTTGCAGCTGGAGACCATTGAAATGAAGTGATTTGTTGACTGTGTGTGTGTAGTACTTAATGATAAATAATCGTACTACTGAAACGGGAATCTAGATCTGAATAAAACCCTACCTGGAGTTTCACTGTTTGCATTGTACTAAATTTCTACAATGCAGTGGTTAAAATTAAATGCGTTTTCGCAAGATTTATTGGTCTTATTTTTGTGCGAAAATGATGTAAAACATTGCAGAATAACTATGCGTATGATTTATAAAGCGTGTTGGGGTCTCAGGTGGGAGCTTGATAATGGACTGTAGATATTCAATGTTTGCGGTGGAGTAGTTGTGGAGATAAAATAGTACACTTGATTATCACTGAGCACTTGTATTTTAGTAATTTAATTGTAGTACAAGATGGATTAACATAAATGGTATATAGAGAAAGAGGAAGAGAACAACCCCCACGAACATATATAGGCACGAATGGTCATGCTTGAAGTTATTAGTAACATTCTACAATCTGGACAACCTTAAGAAATAATGTTTGTTGGGTTGCCAACAAAGCGTACGAGCATTTTTTTATTCGTTTTTAAATGTGACAGTTATTGTGTTTAGTGACTGGGTCATTGGTATATTTATTATTTATTCTTATTGGGCAGACATTTTACACTGTGCCATGAGCCATCTAGCCCCAAACTAAGCAAAGCTTGCTGAAACCAGATAGCTGACAGAATAATTATATACTTTTTTTGTTGTAAATACATACCTGAAATACATACAACACCCAGACCCAGAGCAATCTATTACGTTCGCCACAAAAATGCTAGTCCTGGGCAGCGACAATGATAAGATGAATGGGCGGGAAATAAGCGCAAGGATTTTGAAGACTAAATGTTGAGCGCCGGCTCTCCACTCGCTTCAGTCATACTCTGCCTTTGCCACATGCGAGCCGTACGATACGACAATACAAACTTCTAATACATGTTCTCTTTTTGTCATGCAGTAATTAGATTCGCTATCTCTATTTTCGTGCAAATGTTAATATTCATACTTTTACCTAGGTATGCTTGATTGTGTTGTCTTGTTAATTTTGATCGATTTGCAAGCGCTGGGCCCGTCTATTATCGCCGTCGCTGGTCCTGGGTGGGAGTCTCGAACCCGCGCCCTACAGCTCTGAAGCCAGAGGTACTACCAACTGAGATATAAGGCAGTCATATAGTACAACTAATTAGACAGTTACAGCATAAGTTACGGGTAGAAATTGATGACAGCTATTTACTAAAAAAAAAAATTCCTTTTTTAAAAGGCTTTTCAAATGCTTGACAGTATTTGCCGAATAGAAAAGGAAGCAACTATGTAGGCTGCGTCTCGTTTTATTTGGAAAACATAGGCCATATAAAGTGCCAGCATTAGATAGAAAGAGTGCGCACGTAAATGTAAGTTTGTAATTGGAGTCAAGTATAGAGGAATTCCACCACTACCTTAGACAAGGCCCTACTTGCCTTGTTACAAGCTTACATGCCATTTTAGCTAGGACAACATGCCCAAGTTTCTGGAGAACATGCGCTGGGATCCAGAGCGGGAGCTTGTGGCGGTTTTAGTTACTATTCAAGTCCTTATAACAACAATAACAATTACAATAATGTAATATAAATAAGCAATATGTAGCCTACCTTATTTTTGTCTTCCTCAGGTAATTTATTTTCAGTGTGTTCTGTTTATCTTATTTTTGATCACTGTCACAGTACCCAATACTGTTGACCGTCGCAGGCCGCTGTCGGATTAGGTATCTGTTTGAAATATACAGGTTTTTTTTTTACTTAAAAGATTGCTAAAAATGTTTTATTAATGTTTTATATGTAAATCAAGTCAAATATGTAATGATATCACAGTCAGTCACACGAAATTAGTCATAGTCGAGTCCAAGTCATGCCCTAGTAAAGTTGTGGCGACTTTACTATGAGCTTATACGGAGTTTTGAAAACAACACAAAAAGACATGTTTCACTACATTATATCACTTGCCCACACTCGTGCATGTAATTCAACACTCAATGAATAAAACACCACCATTTTTAATCATTAATTCGCGAAAATACACAAGTTTAAGAAAATAATAGAATGCAACGACATGATTTTTCCGTGTACCCGCCAAAACTCAAGCAGACATTATGTCTGATTGAATGATTGGTTTGACTGTCAGTGTCTATTTTAATGACATTACGTGGCGTTGCCGCTGTTTGATTTATTGTTTATATGAACGATTTCAATCTTAAGGGGGTGTTTAAATTGTCTCTAGATTTTAATTATTTTAATATTTTAAAAGTACCCATAAAATATGTTTTACTGATTAACTTTTTTATCACGAAACACCTCTTTTTCCGTTTATAAACTTGTATAACTACATAATAATTTGTATTCATCCATAATTCATTTTTAAGTATTCTAACTTTGGTTCTAGTTTTTTATTATTTCGCTGAGGCTCTATGTACTTACATCTGCTCATGTTTAATTTGTCAAATACAATATTATATTTATTTACATTAAAAAAAATAGAATGAATACAATATTATATTTATTTACATTTTAAAAAAAAGAATAGAATGTACAGATAATATTTTATATAGTTTGTTGTATGTTAGGAAAACGTTTCACTGTTAATAAGCCTTTCGTGAAATCACTTGAATTGGCATCAACGGAAGATCAGCGCTGTTTGATAAACAGCACAATGCTGAGTTGAAGCCATTTTTGTGACATCATCCCTTTGACTGTAATTATATTAAAGTTATACTACTTACAATGATGTTACAAAATAAATTACATTTCTTTCTTTCTTTCTTTCTTATAAAATTAAATTTGCCTGCTAAATACATTACTAGATCAAATAGAGATGAATGTGTATGATTTTTATTTCATAAGCCAGAACTGACAGAGCGGATTTGGATGAAGTTTGGTAGAGGTAGAGCTAGCTTAAACTTATACCTTGGAATAGCGCATAGTGTACTTTTTATCTCAGGAATAGCAGGTCAATCTGCAGGGCGCTGCTAGTAATACATAAATTTAAATAGCTAATATAAATATTAGATAAGAATTAGATAAGAATGTATTGGACTCTAGCCAAGGTACTTAACCCAATATTCATAGTTAATATGTTAGAAACAATTTGTAGCTCTTAAGCAACTACCCGTATTCGTAACTAAACCTACCATCAGCTCCTCCACTAAGGAGTATGCCGGAAAACTACTCCCGTGGTTGAGCACAGTTACGCACGCCACATACGCTCATACAATCTCGCGCTCATACAGTCACAACTTGTATTTTATTTTGGTCAAATGCGCATGTTCTATGAAGCCATCTAGATTGTTTGGCTTTTATATATGAATTTAATAAAGGTGTAAAGCAAACAAGAATTTTACCTATATCACCTACATTAGCTTTTTTATAAAAAGAGCGGCAAAAAAACAGGGTACCTATGCATTTTATTTTAAACTAGAGGTCGTCCGCGACTTCGTCCGCGTGCGGAAGAAATACGGCCCGCTCCCAAAATTTTCCACTTTAAATCATTCCGAGCAAACTCTACCAACTCTACCGACTCTACCAACACGACCGACTCTACCGACTCTACCGACTCCCAACTTGAAAACAGTAATTTTTATTTTAAATGAAAATTATCCAAATCCAAATTTTCGTGACTAAAAGTAAAAAAACAAAGGACTTTCATATAAAATCACCCCAAACGAATACACCCTCCAAATTTCAAGTCTGTACGACCGGCGGTTTGGGCTGTGCGTTGTCTGTCAGTCAGTCAGTCAGGACAGAGCCTTTTATTATATTAGATAGATTGCGTCAAAGCTAGTTGAACGCCCTGATTTTTCAGCGCTTTGTATTCTTATCCCGATAAAAGGATAGGATAGGAATTAGGATTTAGATGAATCGGCAAAATTGGTCGATATTTTTAATGTCATTCGATTTTAAAAATAAGGTTCTGTTACACCGAGGTCTAGTCATTTGTCAAAGGCACTATTTCCAAATCTGGGTGAAAGATACAGTTTACAAACAAACTTTTGTCATAAACACAACAATAAATGCTTAACGATCAAAAACTAACGCTCAACAAATAAAATAACCGGTTTTTTATTTTATCTATGACGAGGAAAACAAGGTGAAGTAGTTGTATTAATTTGAATGGTGGAAACGATACAAAGCAGTTGCATGTCAACCATTGATGGTGCAAGTCAATGGTGCATCCCGTACGCGGTGCAAATGCTAGTTGTATTTGCACCATTAATGAAGCAAATAAAACTGATTCGTTGCATCGGCACCATTGATGGTGCAAGTCAATGGTGCATACGGTACGTCGGGAGAATAAAATCAATGTCATCGATTGTACTCGGAACTAAACCTAATCAATTTCAGCTCTAGGAACCAGCAGATATAGTCCTCAAAATCGTTTAGCGTACAAATAGATAAAGCCGTCGTAAAGTTTATTACAAGCTAGTAATACAACTCATTTACGAAATAATAATGTAACGTAAAGCTCCTAGCTCCCATGAAAGGTAGTTTTCTACCCTCTGCCCTTAATTTCTAACTGCCTAAGCGCTGACATTCAACCCTTCAGGAAGTAGTAATTACCGCTGACTGGCCAAAAGATATAAAGATTAATCTCCACTAAAGGGAGAGATGAGATATTTGCACCAATCTTAATGTTTACGAGTAGGTACCTATACTCATTCGTCTATACGTACATCTGTACGTACGTATTCTTCAAGGTTAGGTCTCCCAAATTTCCTCACGAATAAACATTGACATTATCATCTTCATTAAAAGCTTTTTATGGTCTACTGCTGAACGTCCTAATGAAAAAAGTTAATGCATGGATAGAAAGGATAAAGATGATGTAGTTATAATTTCTTTTGAAATAGATAAAAATTTAAAATGAAACAATGTTAAACAATTTGTTTTTTATGCAATATATACTTTTTTGGACTAATTGCTTTTTTATTGCGATTAGTAAGTCAGCGTTTCACATCCAGTTTATCTATTGGTCCACGAAAATATATCCAAAGATGAATCACGCAGATTAATAAGGTATTCTAAACTATTTACGTCCTTACTTAAAAAAACTTTTCAACCGTTAGTTACTGCTTAAGGTGCTCTGCTTCTTCTTCTCTCTGACGTAAAGTTGCACGTGCTAGAAAAGGACAGAGAAGTTTAAGCAGTGACTAAGAGAATCGATATTATTTTAGGTAAGACTGTCATTGTTTAGAGTCACATCTTCTCTGCTTCGGTGAATTCCTGCCCTAAAGGAGCAATCACATCCCCGTCTACCTAAGGGCGAATCCACACGTATCAGCGGCCCTGTTAATTGAGTTACCGTGTCCCCAGGCCTGCAGGGACTTTATTGGGCTCTTTTTAATGAAACATTCTCAGAGGAATTCCTGGCGAGCTTGGAATGCCTCTTAGGGTCGGAGGTGAGGAATAAAATAAATGTTCACTTTGTGAAGTTGTAAGAAGAATTGGAGTTAAGATTTTATGGGAGTGAACAGTATTTCGATTAATCTGACGACTTTTGGTGCTATCTGAGTATGTATTTATTTACTTGAGTAAGTATCTTAAGAATATTTTTATGGCTGACAGATAGATTGGTAGGTAGAGCACCTGTGGGTTTTTTAGTTTGTCAGCGGAGGATTAGAAAAATGGTTTCCTCATGGTGTGTACTTTCACTAACTCAAGCTTATTGTTAGGATTTGAACCCATGCCCTGCGGTGTCATAACCCTTCAGCTATCAGCGCTACAACAGCTATTTTGTTCGATCAACGATTCGATGAATAGATTTTGAATATTCTTTTTTGTTCGGTAGGTCGTACGTCAGAAATAGTCCCATATACATTTTATCGAAATCGGTTCAGTACAATGATTTTTAAATCAAAATAACTAAATGGAAATAAAATGTCGTCCAGGGGCCGCCGTACCGTAAACCGCTTATAGCGGGACCGAATAGGTTCAGCTGCCGACACTGCGCGACCGCGTACCTTATTGCGAGGCGATAAAATTCACAGTCGAGCAGCGTTGGCAGCTGAGCCTATTCGGTCCCGGAATAAGCGTTCATGGTACGACCCTTTGTAATCGAAATTAAAGTCGTTTGTATTTTTAAAGAACTTGTCCATAGTATTGTCAAGAGAGAAAAAAGTTTCCGTTTCGAGTCCGTTTTCGGTTTTTGCCATTTAATATGTAGGGCGAGCTTTAGGATTGCTCGTTTTACATAAAGTAGTTCCTAAAAGCCTACATTAGCATGAAAAGGTGTTCGGATTCAGAATACTAAGAATCGGATCTGTAGTCGAGGTGCAACCTAGTATTGTCGTACTAATTTGCGTAATAACACCATTCGGCGACATGACTGTCGACTAGCAATGGTATGTAGGATGGATGTAGGCACAGAGTAATAGAAGCAGAGATGTGATCAAAAGATTTTTCCTAAGAAAAACGCGTGACTGTGCCGGGAGGTGTTGGTTCGCGGGAGGAGTGGCAAATTGTACTGCCATCTAGCGGTTTTCAGGAAAAGTTTTTGAGAATCGAAGTAGTGAACTAGCACTTAGCTGAATTAACACTTAATTTCTTAATAACACGCTAGATGTCGCGTTTTTTAATTTTATAGAACGGATCAGTACATAAAAATAAAAATACTTACGAATGAAACTAGATGCCAATCATGTCATCTGAATTTTTCCCTCGGTCATTTTTACATAAAGAAACAGAGCAACTTATTTCATTTTTACTGTTACTGAGTAAAAACATTAAAAATCGTACGTCTAATATGTATGTTTGAATTACCGTTACGCGTAGCGGACGTTAGCAGACTGAGCAAATAAGTATGACTTCACACACTCCGTCCGCAAAATAGGATCTGCGGCTGCAAGTCGCTCATCGCAACTCCTTATCCTCCATGGATGTAGGTAATTGCTGCAAACGCGAGACGGTTGTATGTCGCAAATGTCGCATATGAGTCCGTAATAATCCATTGTAGCCATTCATGTGAACATGGATCGTTTATTTTGCATCATCATCATGTTCATTACCAGCTTAAGATCAAGATATTTTTATTGCATTAAACATGCGAAAATAATAACAATAATAAATAAATGAGTAGACATAAAATAACTAGACATTATAGTTATTTTAAATTTGTTGTCTTGGTTATTTATTATTGACATGAAGCTGAACTGCGTGCTTGATAACAGGGCAGTCAACCCGCCCTGCTATAATGCTCAGGATGCTGCCCCGGACACGGCTGAGCATCGAAGCGGCTCGTTTAAACGCATTATGGCATGAAAGCCGTCTATTCGAGCGTCAGCAAACATGCCCGATGCACTGCAGCGCCAAGGCAGCCCCAGCAGCATCCTTAGCGCATTATTGTACTGTACGCGGAGAGCGTTCATTGTCTTCTGCGTATAGTTGACCCACAGGCTGCACGTATAAAAGGTCTGGCAGTATGCTTTAAAAAGCGATATTTTTACCTCCGCCGTACAACGAGCAAACCATTACATTATACAATTTTATTAGAAACATACATTATTATTAAATGTATATTTTTGACAATTTAGTGAAATTAAACAACGCAGCTATATGAATAACCTCTTACGCACTGAAGAGAGAACCTAAGAGTAGGGCCTTCGCTTTTCTGTGCTCTTACGTATGAATCTAAAAAAAAAATTACAACCTGCAGATGGCCATAAAAGATCGGAACGTGGCCGTGATGGAGGCCCTGAGCCGGGAGGCGGGAAAAAAGTAACCAGACGATATGATAGTGACCACTAATAAAGTCAAAGCAAAAACGGGATCTACTAGTGATTACTTTCATAGAACAAAACGGTAAAATTTCAAAAAAGGCACGAATTCCGAAGTCCGTAGATCTAAGCAACAAATAAAAAAAATACTTGCTATTTTAAACATTAAACGTGAAGTGGTGTATTACGTTGCTTCCGCATTATATATTTTAGACCTTATCAGCCCATTAGCCTCTTCCCTCTTTACTTAAGTCTAAAGTTACTGTCTGAAACACTGATACAAATTGATTAGAGCCCCGAGCTCCAAGTAAATATTCCCCAACTTCGAAAGCTCCGTCTGTGGAGTGTAGCAGACAGCTAACTCCGTAGCGAACATCTGGAGAAGTTTGACACTGGATCAACTTTGGTCCAGTTCGGCGGATGTTTTGCTTGTTCGCAACTTGTTATGACTGTTCTGAAGTATGGGAACGAATTTGTAGTTATGTTTTGCTAAAATTTACAAGTGCTTGGAGGAGTCAGTAGTCATAGTCAAAGAGTCCGATCAATGTTATCCATGCAGTAAAAACTTTAAAAAAAAGTTTTTTTTTTAATCTTTCTTTGATTGCACTGCAGATTGCACCTTCAGAAGTTCGTAATAAAAAAAAGTTTTTTTTTTAATCTTTCTTTGATTGCACTGCAGATTGCACCTTCAGAAGTTCGTATAAGCTGTTCTTATCTTTAGTGATAGAGTTAGTAATTACACCGCTCAAAGACATTGTTTTATGGGTTTGAGTGTCAAGGCTAGCGAGACTTTCACCTGGTGGTAAGCGTCACGACTGCCCATAACTGTAGCTGTGCCAGAATTGTGAACTTGCGAACAAAATCCTGCGCCGCACTGCACTGCGTGCGCTCGTCATCCTGAGATATTAAACAGTCAAATCTCTTCAACTCTTCATGTTCAGTAATTTTCTCGTATCATTGCCCTTCAAACCAAAACACAGTAATGCTTGCACACTACTGCTTGGCGGTTGAATAACTGGCAAAAGTGTGAGTGATTCCCCAGGTGGACTCTACAATAGAGTCCTACCACTAACAATCCGACATGGCTTGAAAACAAATAAAATAAAATAATGACAAATGTGTAAAAGAATGCGAAAGAAAATTGGAACGCATGCCCTTCTCTTTCCTTTCCATCTTCGCTTCTGATATTGTCACCGCACCGCACGCGCACACTGCTGCCGCCATTTTAACCGTGCAAAAACAACGGCTTTCCTCGCTTCTTCTTTCCATCTTCTTCTCCACCACTGCATCCTCCTGCGCCGCGTTCTTGCCGTGTGTTATACGTACTGTGTGTCGCCGCCGCTGCCTTGAGGGCCTGGCAGGACCCAGGATTAGCAATCCAGGTTAGTGCTCGCTTTATTGGTTCTTTCTTCTATTTGTATTGTCACAGCTGTTCGATCCCCGCATTCTCATACCGCACTTGCAATCCGCGTTAACATTTATACGAGTATACATGTATACATGTATACGAGTACTTATAATGTACCCGATAGATTAGATTAGTGGCTAAGTGTAACTAGTTATTCGATCCAAACTGTAATTTCTCAACCCCTGATACATTCATGATCCCTGACCGAATTTCTACAACACAACTGTTAATTGTTAGTTTAAACTCTCTCAGAGTTTTCGATAAAAGATAACTTAAATACTTAGTTTAGACTTCATAATAGCTTAATTTATTTTGTAGTGATATCTAAACGACTAATAAACCATTAAGCCAATTTATATAATTAATTATGCAAGCAAAATGCGGGTGTATAAAAAGCATTAATTAAAATGATCGAGCCATGAAACTGATAAGATATATTATAAGATAGACCAAGGACAAGTAGGTTAGAAACAACGCTTGTACAGTTTCCTTTTTCATTGAGTTAGACAGAGAAATGTAATGTCAGATCTCGTTGATGAAAAAGACTAATAAACCATTAAGACAATGTATATAATTAATTATGCAAGCAAAATGCGGGTGTATAAAAAGCACGAATTAAAATGATCGAGCTATGAAACTGATAAGATATATTATAAGATAGACCAAGGAGGTTAGAAACAACGCTTGTACAGTTTCCTTTTTTATTGAGATAGACAGAGAAATGTAATGTCAGATCCCGTTAATGATAGAGGCGTAATGGGAAGTTTTCTGTCAAAACGTAGTTCTACAGGCAAAGGATAGACGGCGCTAGCGAGATATGGCCCACTTGTTTTCGCATTTTTCTTGTGATAAAGCAGTTCTCTCACCTTCACTGCTTCACTTCACAGTTCGCGTTCGTTGGTGAAGTGCTTTTCCAAGTTTTCTTGTATCATTTTGTTGAAATTCTGATAAATTATTATTGTTACGTTTCGTTATTGTTATAATTTTTTGTTGATAGTAGGTAATTGTTATTTTATTGATAGTAATTAATTAATCAAGTTTAAAGTACTTTGTTATACAAACAGTACCCACAAAAACGCATGACAGATCTGATATAAATGAAATAAGGTTACTTTTTATAGTTTGACCTTTATAATTTTCTTCATTCGTTCAAAATGTTCAGACCCACGGACAAGATAGTGAAACTATTCAGGGCCATGTCTCTTCATTGCCATCGAACGGATTTTTATGAACTATATATTTTTTTAAATTGGCTGTCAGTAAATCGCCCGTTGTGGAATAGCTTTTTCACTCCTCTTGCTCAATAAATCCGTCATTGTAGCGTACCAAAGCGAGGATACAATTGCATATTTTCCTCAAGGAGAAAAAGTTATTTTTGTCAGTTACCTACCAACGAGCCTACAAAAACGAAAAAGTCTATAGTCATAATGCCCAAGCAAGCAGGCGGGATCGCAAAATACTCACCACCGTTAACCGAGTGACCAATATAGGGCGCTGCTGCCCGTCCTGCGGTGGTTCTGGATGTAGTTGTAGGGCATACCCAGGTTAGGATTATTCACGTTTAAGTAAATAGTTTACTTCGACTATAGTTTCGTTCACATCGGGTGACCGTTTCAAGGAGTGAAAATCGAGCCTGACGCGCGTACGGCCGCGTCCTGCTCTCACGTCATTTGAGTAATCAAAGGGGGGGGGGGGGGACGTTTGTATGAAAGTCTTTTGTTTTTGTACTTTTAGTCCCGAAAATTTGGATTTGCATAGTTCATTTAAAATAAAAAAATGCTGATTTCTATATTTTTGACAGGGTTGATTTAAGGGGGGAAAAGGGGGGTGGAATATGTATGGAAAGATCTTTGTTTTTGAAGTTATAGCGATGAAAATGATATTTGGGTAGCTCATTCAAATTGTGAACTTGCCAACACAATCCGGCGCCGCACTGCACTGCGCTCGTCACCTGAGATAGTAGATGTTAAATCTCTTCATACCCAGTAAATTTATCTGGTAACATTAGCCTTCAAACCGGAACACAGTATTGCTGGGCGGTTGAATAACTGGCAAAGGTGTGGTACTTCCCCAGGCGGACTCTGCAGTAGAGTCCTACCACTACAAAAATGTGTAGACCTTACATAAAAAAGTATCTACTGTTGGTAAACTTTCATGAAGCTCGCTCCAACTGTTTCATCTTGAATAGATAACATTGACGAAGTTACTCTTGCGATATTGTGTTTTTCCTTTTAGAAGCAAAAAAATACTGTATGTTTGTGTTGTAAGGAACATACACTTGTACCGGGGTCCCGTTAAGGGGCAAAAAAGCCCTCGCAAGGGGGCTAAAGCTCGCAGGGGTGGAGTTTATGAATTACTCGTAGCCAGGTACCCAAAGCACTGCCACGTATTCTGTGACATAATGCATTCCGAGTGTGAGGCGTCTGGCCTATTGTGAGGACCTATTGTGGGTACCTATTGTGAATAGCTTTGAATATATGTAATTGCAGGTAAATGTTGTTTGCGGTTGTGGACGAATTTAATTAGAATTCTGTTTAAGAAAGTTACGAGAATAGAATAGCTTTTGGGTGAGACCACGCAGGGTAAGATGCTTGAATTGCATTTCATTTTGGTCGAGATTTTGCGAAACAGTTTTCTTAGAATTTGTGTTCTATTGATAAATTGTAGCGTAGGTTACGTATGAAGCTTACTGACACTAAGATAGGGATTCAAAAGGAATGGTTTATGAATTATTACGAATTGATTCAGGCGTTAATTTGCGGAAGTTCATCTTAAAATTGCCTATTGGTACTCGACACAATATTTACAGCGGAATTACACTAGAAATATAAATACTAAAAATACTAAATAAAGCTAATTACAAATTTAGCGGATGAATTATTACGATGATGACGAAAACAGATTAACCTATTCTGAAATAGGTATTATGAAACAGCGCTGTAATGTCAATGATACTTAAGAAGCTTTTTAAGAGCTTTTCCAATTACTCGTTATTTACGCTCCCTGCGGGGACCAAACACTATTTAATTCAATTAAGTGTCTAATACCCTATCTCAATTTGATATATGTATGTAGATCGTTATAAATTAGACGAGACATAAAATTAGAACAAGCTCTACAATGCTACATCAAATTAATTTATGCTCTACCGCGTTACTAATGTCGCGACGAATAAAAATGAAAATGACAAATCGTCTGTAAAAATATAAGTGTCATTTCACATTAGCGCGCCCAGTCGCCGCCGCCGCGAAAAAACTTTCACTGAACGAAATTCAGACGGAGTCGGCGGAGTCGCGGATGCTGTGTGTAGAGTGCGCGGCCACCGGCCGGTGAGCGAGCTTCGTCGAAGGCGTCAAAGCTCTCTCTCCCCGCCAGTCCGCCGGCGGGTCCCGAGCGGCGCGCACGTGTCGTCCCGCCTCAGCCGCTCCCGAAACTTTAACGCGAGTGTAGTGCAGTGCCGTGAGTCCGATGGTGTCCCGCGCCCTGGCCGTGCTCGCCAGTGCGGCGCTCGCGCTCGCCGCCTCCGACCCCTGCGCGGAGGAAGGCCGCCCGCGCCGCTGCATCCCCGACTTCGTGAATGCAGCCTTTGGAGCGCCCGTCGCTGCCTCTTCCGTCTGCGGTCGCCGTGGCCCGGAGCGCCTTTGCGACCCTCCCGGTGACCAAAGCCCCGATAGCGCATGCCGCGTGTGCGATGCCGCGCGCGTCGATCGTCGTCATCCTCCTACCCATCTCACCGACCTGAACAACCCCAACGACGTCACCTGCTGGAGATCCGCTCCCCTTCCCCCTGCTTCCTACGACTCTCCTCCGGACAACGTCTCTCTCACCCTGTCTCTTGGAAAGAAATACGAGCTAACATATGTGAGTCTCCAGTTCTGCCCAAAAGCTGCTCGCCCCGATTCTGTGGCCATCTATAAAAGCGCTGACTACGGCGCTACTTGGCAGCCCTTCCAATTCTACTCGAGTCAGTGTCGAAGGGTGTACGGAAGGCCCAACAAAGCTACTGTTACGGCAGCCAATGAACAGGAAGCTAGATGCTCTGACAGCCACAGACTGGCTGGAGAAAGCAATGGCGGTCCTCGCTTAGCTTTTAGCACCCTGGAAGGCCGTCCAAGCGCGGCGAATTTCGACCAGTCTCCAGTATTGCAAGACTGGGTCACCGCAACCGATATACGAGTCGTTTTCAACCGCCTTCACATGGTGAATGAAGGAGATGAGGTTGATAGCAAGAAGCAGGCCGCTCCCGGTAGCCAGCATTATGCGGTGTCGGACTTTGCTGTGGGCGGACGCTGTAAGTGCAACGGGCACGCCTCACGGTGCATCCCGATGAAGGAGGGCGAAGTCTCAGCCAGCGCCGGAGTCCCGCAGCTCACCTGTGACTGCAAGCACAACACGGCGGGCCGAGACTGCGAGCGATGCAAGCCCTTCCACTTCGACCGACCCTGGGGCCGCGCCACCGCCAAAGAAGCCAACGAATGCAAAGGTAAGCTCTTTATAATTTCATTTGCAATGATTTTGTTTGCGGCTTATTTCAAAAGCTTGATTAATGATGATTACTCAAGGAGGTGAATACTGAATATTCGGAGTATTGAATAAAAGATGATAAAAACTAAGACACCGGTTATAAATCATAACACAAAGCTTGTTTGATAATGGACGACGATCCAAAGAATGAAGATAACGAATATTGATAAAAACTCTCCTCCGTTGTCAGACCTAATATAAATACAGGCTGGCCACGGTGCGAGAACTTACACCAGTAAGTAATTAAGCCACACCTAATTTAAATGGTAATTAAGTAAAAGTCGTTAACAGATACGAAAACTGGGACATTTTTCATATTAAATGAAAAGTGAATCAATCACAGCCTGACAGAGCGCAAGTAAAATTGATATTGTGTGTATAATGTTCCGTAAAAATGTATATCTCTCTCATAAAACGTAATTAAGTGATACTGTGTCGGGTATATATCAATTATGTAAAGTAGCGGGTACAGCTGGCAATGATAATAACTGGAAACGGAGGGCCGGTGGTTTAGATAATGAGACTGGAGTACTTCTGATTTCTATAGGGTTATTAGACCCTAAACTGAACTCTCAGAAGATGTGGTTATGGTATAATTAAGTTGTATATTGGACTAACGAGTTTGAGAATCTACGGCATCTAACTTTTTGTTTCGTTTTTTTTAACTCAACAGCTGCATGTCTTGTTATGACAAAATAAATTCTTACCTATGACGACATTCGTCTTCGTACTGGCAAACAAGAGTAATAATAAAAGAAAAATTGAGTAAAATTTTTGATGACTGTTGTTCTAAAACTTGTTTGTGTTTTGTGCAAATAAATCATCTCCTATCTTATTTCATAAAAAATAAAGTATTGTTTTATGATACAATAGCAGTGGCCCGAGGTTTCACCCGCAATTCCTGGGATTAAACATATTATGCTATGTGTTATTCCAAGGTATAAGCTATCTCTATACCAAATTTCATCCAAATCCGTTTAGGTGTTTTTGCATGATTGAATAACAAACATCCAAACATACAAAATTTGTAATGTATTATACTATTATAGTGGGATAAATCTTAATCGTAGCTTTTAAAATCTTATAAGGTGAAAAATTCTCCATGAATTTTAGGTTACTAGACATTTATTTTATACAAAAATATACGTTTTTATGTTGAGTTTTCTCACATTTCTCGTAATTTCGTCCCTCAAATGTTTCTTAAAGATATTCCGTGTAGTAGATAAAGGACGATAGATAAATAGAGACGGTTTGTGTTATCTAAAGGGCTCGTTGGTGTCTTTTTATGACCGGGGCGGTGTCCGCGCCGCTGATTATACGTACGGTACGTAGGCTGTGGGCGTAGGAAATTTTAAATGGCTCTTTTTAGCCCTTGCAGTTGCAAACAAATGTAGAAATGGAGAGAGAGAGAGAAACTATGTTAATATGAACTATGACAGATAGAGATGGATAAAAATAGAACTGAAGAGAAATTAAGGCATAAGGCTAATAATACAAAATAATAAATGTTACAAACGTGGTCCTAAAGATGTTAAGTACAAGTGAAAGGTATCTCATGCTTGAACGTACGTACATTATACAATATTTAATGGATTCGGCATTTTCAAATTATTATTATTAGATTGCTACGTAGACTTGAGAGCTAGATCCTCCAAGTACGTAGAACATTGTTTTAATGATATTTCAACTCTTGATAAGAAATAGAAAATATTAAAAACCAATTCAGGTAGGTATTGCTCAAAAATGACAATAATAATTCTTCCTACAACACACAAATAATACAACGATATCAAAACAAATGACGAGATATAAGAAAAAGAATATCTCCAAAAGATTAAGTCGTAAATTTAATGTTACCAGTTAATCTTACCACTGTTACTGCTGCCTTGCCAAATTGCTTGTATTCAAATTAATAAAATGAACGTTAAAAGATGTACATCCAAAAATAGCCTTTTTGTCAAAAAAATACTTTGTTGTTCAACAAAATATATAATCACGTACAAAATAATTACCTAAATTACTTAATCTAATACAAACACAAAAGGATTAAGTATATCTAGACCGATGAAAGCCTGAAGACAACCCAAACGCTATCAAACCCAAGTTTAAATAGTTACGTATAATGAAGAAGTTGTACCTGTATATCTATTTAAATCGTTCGTTCAGGTTTAGGTCGATTAAAGCAGATTGATCGACTGCTACAATGCTGCTGCTATAATGTTTTCAGGATGATGTTGAAACTCCCTCGTTTCTGCAGTGCTTCCAGTATGTTTGCTCAAACCCAAACTGATGGCTTCCATGCTGTCATGAGGAAGAAAGTACCGTCACTGGCTTCGAGGGAGCAACACCATCCTGAAACTCACAGCCGACGACCCGAAAGCTCCTGTACTGTGCATCTCATGAGGACTATGTTTCCTCAAGAGATGCCTCCTAAGTAGATGACTCATTGATTTACCTCCTCATTTATTAATAGAATATTACTAACACTAGTTTATAAGCTTGTTTTCTTTATGTGTACTAACAAAAACGGATCTAGTGTTATCTTATTTAATAAAATTTTAATTTGAATTAAACGTCTAGTTTCATTAAGTTAGTCACAATTTTAGCTTGAATTATCATAACGGATTCCACAACTGAGGTACAGAGCTTTCTGGCTCAGCTCTTTCTAACTATTTCAGATAGAACTTTAGTTTTAACAGATAGAACTTTAGTGTGAACTTTAGTTATATTTTCACGTTCTATATTTATAAAAATACTAGAGAGTCGCGGGCGACGCGACTTCGTCCGCTTACGGAAGAAATTCGGCCTGCTCCCAAAATTCACCACGTATTTTACCCCCTTTTTTGTTTTATTTATACGGGAATACTCACGTTTAATTAAATCGGATACTCCGACTATAGTTTCGATCACATCCGGTGACCTTTTTCAAAGAGTGAAAACAGAGCCCGATGCGCGTGCAGCTGCGTCCTGCATGTGCTAAGGTGTTTAATTAAACGTGAGTATTCCCGTATAAATAAAACAAAAATGTGTCAAAACCACGTCAGTTTTCATAATATTTTACCTCCCCCACCCCCCAATTACCTCCGGATTACTAATAAAACTATGAAGCTATTTTATTTTTAACCTTAGCAAGATTCTTTCTATAATATAAATTTTAAGGTAGGTTAAGGCGTACGCGTACGGGGCAGTCTAGAAGTTTAACCTTTCATTCCATTACCTTGTGTAATTCACTTTTTGTGAAATTGTATTCCAAACCGACGACGGTTCGGAATTCGGAAAAGAGTGTCTATATCTTTAAGAACAGTGTCAGCTTCGCCCTTTGATTAAGTGCCCAGAGCTAGACCCTCCAAGGCTTCGCCTCTCAAAGTTCCGTCGTCTAAATATGACACATTAAATTGTGACTATTTGTTATAAGGTAATTTGGGGTATTCCTGTTTGAGCATCCATTTCTTGAGCACCCATGAAAATAGCAACATTCAAAATTTTGGGTTGGTGCTATTATGGGAACAAATATAGTAATCTAATTTAACCCAACTAGGACCACCCACTTCAGTTCCTTAACTCGTTAAGGACCAAAACTTTGAATTAAATCTCCATCAAACCAGATCAAACCATCTCTTTCAATACTTTTAGACCTCTCTAAGTATTACATTTAAATTTTACTCTGCATTTTTTTCACGTTAATTTGAATCCCTATAACTTTAACATGAGCGATATCGTTACTAGCCTCATAAAGTAAATTATCTATGCGCTATCCCATACTCTATTCACGATAATAATACCACAGTGAATTTACTAGTTAATACCAAATTTGAACTCCATGAGCACACAGTTAAAATCATAGTTTATATGGTTAAATCTTAGATTACGACGTAGTTTGTATGTCGAGTCACAGATAAAGATGTAGTTAGTTACGATAATAGGACCTCGCCCACGATTCTATGATTTGTGACTTATCTCTAAATTACCATAAATTTACAAACGTTACTTTAAAGACGTTTCAAGGATTTTTTGTGTAATCTACAATCTCTACTATTAGGACCTTTTTAGTTTTATGTGCATCGTTTGGCTTTATAAGGGAGTTTATAGGTATCACTAAACATGGTAAGCATTGGTCAACTTTTTCTGGCATAAATTTTGTTTTAGCGCGCTATGAAATTCTTAGTCTGTTACAAAGTAAACGAATAACCTAGTTTGTAAGCAATGTTATTAATATTTCATAAATATTAGCAGTAACTGCGTGTAGTAAAAAGTAATTAAGAACCAAGAAGGTTTTTATAAAGGAAGCATGTAGACACAGTAAAGTTATAAATTATCGTCGAACGAATATACCTACATAGAACGAATATACAATACATGCTTACTTAGAACTTTGTAGAACCAATATACAGGATTAGTTCTAATCAGTTAGCATCATTTTAAGGCCATATTCTGTACATCAAAACAAACAACTTTTACTATAGGCCAACATTGAAATCTCAAACAAAAAAACAGCTGCTCCATACATTTTGCCCAAAGTCGATGAACTTTTTGTATAGAACAGCTGATAATTTTATTCGTGATTTGTGAATGTTGGCCCCATAGTAAAAGTTGTTTGTTTTGATGTACAGAATATGCCCTTAAAAGGATGCTAACTGATTAGAACTAATCCTGTATATACTTACTTGTAGTGGTAAGACTCTACTGCAGATTCCGCCTGGGGAAGTACAACACCTTTGCCAGTTATTCAACCGCCAAGCAGTAGTGTGCAACCATTACTGTGTTTCGGTTTGAAGGGCAATGTTACCAGATAAATTACTGGTCATAAAGAGATTTTACTTCTAATATCTCAGAGTGATGAGCGCAGTACAGTGTGCGCAGGATTGTATTCGCTAGTTCACAAATCTGGCACTGCTAGGTACTGTTATGGGCAGGGGTGACGCTAACCACCAGGCGAACGTCTCGCTCGTCTCGTCACGAGATAGCATAAAAGTAAACATAGTAGTGATGTTACGGATATTCTCCAGTTTAGTTTGTTTTATAATTTTTTTTGTTAACAAGTACGCCGATCAAAACGCTCTTGTGCGCTCATTCCAAGTGAACCCAGAAAATGTTCTGGGTTCTGGGAGAAACAAAAGAAATCCACGGTATCACTAGATATTTAATTATGCGCTTATTAATTACAATCTGATAGTCTTATAAAGGAGAAAAAACAAGTATATTTAATTTTTTGCGCTACATTTAAAAATGTTTTTGTGTTCAGAGCGTCGACCTCGAATAAGAATTTTCATAAACATAAAGGATGTGCCTTTATTTTTATCATTCTCTAGGAGTACAGAATAGAAAATAAAAACATTACTTATTCAAATTAGAAAGAGGAAAATGGGGAAAAATAATACAAATTATTTATTTAGCAAAAAGGTTCGCAGTAATTTTACTCGTATTTTTGTCGGTAGCGCTTTTATCTATTTTGTGGTAGACGGCTATTGAGTTCTTATCCCGGTTCCCTATTATTAATATTATAAATGCGAAAGTATGTTTGTTTGTTCTTTTTTCACAATGCAAACCCGTGACTTTTGGTATTGCTATAGATTAATTGTTATTCATCATCACCAGCTAGAAGACATCCACTGCAGGAAGAAGGCCTCCTCTTAATGGCGGGGGAGAGGGGGCATAATTCCCTCGCTTCGTAGGAGGCTTGGGGATCGCAGAATGCTCACCACCGTTAATCGAGAGAACGCTGCTGCCCGTCAATCGATGGTTCTTTGTATGCAGTTTTAGGACATACCCAGGTAGGTAGGTTCCCTATATATTAGATTTAGGGGTCGACAAATTACATAAAGCTTCTTTACACCGTGTAAAAAATTACAGGCTATGTATGATAGCGGGTGGAACCGCGGGACGATGATAGTATATAATATCTATTGACGTGGTATCTATAGTGGTGGGGCTGGGTATGTCCTAAATTTGCATCCAGAACCACCGAAGAACGGGATGCACTATTTTACCATTTTCTCTCGGTTAAAGGTTAGAACACTACTCTTAAAAATAAAAGATGTGACTCTTCTAATCTATAAAATAAAGTCAAATAAGAACGTATTATTTTATCTTTCATTCAATTTTGAAACAACAGTAAGTACTGTTGATTTTACGACGATGATCTCAATTTCAAAGTAAAATAATAAACTTGCGTCAAATTTATTAATTGCACGGCTATAAACGTGAATGCTAATTTTACGGCCTCACCGCTTAACATGTAAACTTTAATTTATTGATGTGCTTTTAATTGGCATTGACAAGCCACGAAGCAGCTTCTTTTTATTTCTTGATTTATTTGGATTGCGTGAAAAAAATCTACAATTGCACAATTAGTAGCCACATGTAATTTAACATTGGCCTGGTACACCTATCCCTACCAAGCTATCCCTACCGGTAGTGATTGGTGAAAAAAAAACCACTTAGATCTACCGGTAGCGATAACTGGAAAGCTTAGTCCACTTATTCCTACTAAATAAAAATAAATTTAATGAATAAAACACCAGCTTCACCTAATTTAGGTATTTACTCTAAACAGCTTTGCATCAAGAAACTTAATTTTTATATTCACATAGACAAATGGTCATATTTTGCTAGAAATCAATAAGTAAGTTATTATGAATTATTATTATGTGTATGTGTGCCATATACCTCGTGATAAGCGATACCGGGGTAAATGATACTTGATGTGTGCCATACACCCCATTAAACGCCGACACCGGGTACACTGGGGTCGATGAAACACTTTTCCCCGTCTGCCCCGGTAACGCGGCAGAGGCACCGGGGTGGATGGGACCAAGTCTGTTTATTCATCCTGAGTCCTCACCTAAATGAAAAAAATCTTTAATCACCTAATAGTAATCATCATCATCATCATCAGCCCGAAGACGTCTACAGCTGGCCTCCCTTAGACTGCAACATTGTACTACAACCTGCCATTTGCATCCACCGGTTGCCCGCGACTTTTACAATGTCATCAGTCCACCTAGTGGGAGGCCCTCTTACGCTGCGTCTTCCAAGAACCTTTCTTCCCCATCGGTTATCAGTTCTTCGAGCGATGTGGCTTGCCCTGCGCCACTTCAACTTGCAAACACTGCGAACTATGTCGGTGATTTTGTTTCTTTGGCGAATATCCTCGCTCCGGATTTTATCGCACAAAGTAACTCCGAGCATAGCTCTCTCCACTGCCCGTTGCGTGACTCTGAGTTTCTCCAAAAGACCAGCAGCTAAAGACCACGTTTCTGTTCCATATTTCATCATTGGCAACACGCACTAATAGTAATATTTTGGCTAAATTAGTGCGAAAAAGTAAGTTTTTCTAACATCAACATCATCAGCAATCATTGATCAGTGCGAACGTTGGTTGTAATTTTAATGTAGTTACGGCTTTATGTCATAATACTCGTAGGTACATAATAATAAATATTTGAATTTCGCTCATCATATTCAACCTATCATAGTCCACTGCTGGCGTTTGGTCTCCCAAGGCCAGCTGTTCAGTCCAATTGTTGGCTTTCCGCTTCAAACCACTGTAGCTGTCCTAAGTATATAGTTACTCTATCGAGTTTCAGGACGTCCTACTCTAAGTTTGCCGATTCGTGATTTGTTTAAAATTATATCAAATATACTTACTATCTTCTTAAACGAGAAGAACCAACTCTTGTTTGCGAGTCCATGGATGAAATATTTTCGTGGAAATATTTTTCGTCAAAAGAAATAATGTTGTATTTGTATATCAATCAATAAGTATAAATAGTACCTAAATGTTCGAGCTGCGTGTGCGACCGGTTTCTCTTGTCATGGAAAATTGAGCCATAAAGCACGGAATTTATTCCGTGTTTGCGTGGAATGTCTCCTAAAGTAGTCGCCAGGGTCCGTGTTTCAATTTACGACGTCTGTAGATACAGCGAGCAAGAAAGAAATGCTTTAACTATCGCCAGAGATCGGTCGAAAACTGGAGTTGAAATTGAAAATCTGAATTTTTATTTAAAGTTTTAAGAGATTGAGGCTGACACACACAACACACACAATACAACATTGTATTACTTATACAATGTGTAACAAAAACGTTCAACAATACTGAAGGGTATGCATGTACTCATCATTATGAACAACTTTAACTATGAGGCCAAACCGCAAAAAAAATATAGCTAATCCATACAAAAAGTTCATTGACCTTGATTTGACAAAATGTATGGAACAGCAGATTTTTTTCGGGTTTTCCAAGTTAGCCCCATAGTAAATAATGGTAATTGTTCATAATGACAGTACATACATACCCTTCAGTATTGTTGCACCTATTTGTTACACATTGTATAAGTAAATCAAGGAACTCTTGCATTTTTGCATCGTTTCCATGGAGCTCTTGCATTTTCACATATTGCAATTTTGCACACATAAGAAAAATTTGTTATCTTATCACTTCTTGACTGAATGACATGATAGCTCATAGCTTCTTCATAGCTTCATAAAAAGTTAATAGTATGCTTGTCATGCGTTAATACAGTAATCGCCATGAAAGTTGTCAAAAAGTGGGGAAGCGAGAAAAAAAAATATTACTTGTCATTAAACTTGCCAAATGTACTGCGCGGAAGTGTACACCACAGAAAAGCGAAGGCCTTACCTCTTCTCTCTTCAGTGGTGTACACGACGTACCTGCGCAGGCTCACCCCATCCATGCCGACAATTTGACAACTTGTTTATTATAAACATTTTATTGTAGAACACAACGGCACGGATAAAGTACAGCTATACGATTCTGTAATATATGCCTCACTAAGTGAACTCGACTAGGTGATCCGCACTCCCTTCGACTCTCACACTCATCTCACCTAAATCGGTATTCCGCGAAGGAACGTCTCACCGCGTGAAGTGAAGTGACCAATCGGCGCTCAAGCTCACAGAGCACAGAGCTAGCCTGTTGTCGTTTGGCGGCTACTGTAGCACCATCAAACTTATAACTGTGATTAAAAGCCAAGAACCAAGATTCAAAATTAAATAAACTTTTTTGTATACGTTAACAATTTTATATTTTGCTTTTTACGAAATAGATTCACAATTAAACAGCCTTTATTGTACGTTAAGCACTTTTAGCTTGTTTTTTACGATTTTCTCGAGTGCTCACATTTTTCGCTTTCTCCCCCCACATAGAGACTGCTTTCAACAATAAGGCCGCCGATTATTAACTAGTTGTTGTAGGTACTACTTGTTTCTTTGTCTTATTTCGTGTGTAACTTTAATGTGAAAAATTAAGAGTGGATTAACTCAATCTGCTTTCCTCAGACATTGGTCAGAAAACATTTAAAAAAGAAGGGAATTAAAGTCTTTTAAGGATTTTTCTGTGACCATGGACTTTTTTGAGGTGTTTTGTTCAAGCTGTCAAGTGTAATGTTTGGATGGACACCACTGTCCCTTTATACAGTTATTCCAGTAACTCAGTGATTAAACGTTTAAGACCATCAATCTGCGCTCGTGTTGTGTTAAGAAAAACAAGACGTTTGTAAGCGACTCGTTGCGATCTTGATCGAGATAATTTTGTTTTATTACACGGTTTTAGTGTTAAGAGGTTTGTTTTGTCGTTGTTTGGATTTTATTGTTTACCGCTCGGTGCATGAAGGTTGAATGGCTGTCATTATACGAGTAAAATCAGTGATTTAGCTCGACACGAATTATTTGTACAATATACAACGTGTAGCAAAAAGGTTCAACAATACTGAAGAGTATGTATGTACTCATTATTATGAACAACTTTACAACTTTTCAACAACTTTTACTATGGGGCCATTCATGAGATCTCGTAAAAATAATCAGCTCTTCCATACATTTTTGTTTTATTCATACGGGAATACTCACGTTTAATTAAATCGGATACTCCGACTATAGTTTCGATCACATCCGGTGACCTTTTTCAAAGAGTGAAAACAGAGCCCGACGCGCGTGCAGCTGCGTCCTGCTTAGCCTGCTAAGCAGGATAGTCGGAGTATCCGATTTAATTAAACGTGAGTATTCCCGTATGAATAAAACAAAAATGTGTCAAAACCACGTCAGTTTTCATAATAAAATTGTTCCATACATTTTGTCCAATGTCCATGAACTATTTGTATGGAACAGATGATATTGTTTTCGCGATTTTGGTGTTGACCCCATAGTAAAAGTTGTTCATAATGATAAGTAAATACTTATACCCTTCAGTATTGTTGAACCTTTTCGTTACACATTGTAGGTATATGTATATACCTTGTCGTGTATGATTTTTACCTCCCTATCTAATTAATAGTAAAAAAAATATTTTTTAAAAACAAACCCTACATAATAAAAAATACAAAACTTAAAATTTAGGCTAATTATTATATATTATATTAAATTATTGATATAATATATATATTTTATATTAATTGTTAAATTAAATTCTAACCAATTTGGTTACATAATTTATTTTGCTATACATAGGTAGTAAGAGTCACGTGGACAGTAATTTTTATGTATTTTACAAATCGTGCACCTCAGTTGTCCTAATATTTTCCTGTATGTCGTATTTTTTCAAAAAAGCTGGGATCTGCAATTCTTTGCCAAAGATTAGGGTAGTCCAGCCGGTTAGTCATCAAGAGTGGTGCCAAGAGTGGCAAAACAAAACATAAAGAGAGATAGAGCTTTTTGTTCATATTAATTTTTTAAGCGAAACATTATTCATTCAGTTTTTTTAATGGCATAAGTATTAATATGTATAAATAAAATAAATTTTATAAAATTAAAAAAATTAAGTACTTAATATTATTAATATTAAGTATATTAATAATATACTTTGTATTATTATTATTAATGCAGCCAGCATCCTGGGAACTACCGCATGGTGGCGATCTAGACGGCGTTTTTGTTTTATAGGAACTAGTGTTTTTAATTTTATTTTTTATTTTTATTTATATATTTTATTTTATTGTAAATAAGTAGTTTTTAGTATATAGTTTAAATATTTATTTTAAGTTTTGTACATATGTAAATATTATAGATGTTTGTTTTTTTATTGACTTTTAAAAAATCTTGTATTAAAATATTAAATTGATAAATACACTATATTAAGTACATTTTATTTTTTTACTAATTCTTTATTAACTAACGGAAGGAACCTCAGAAGTATCACCTACCAAACAAAAAAAAAACATCAAAATCAATGTATAATTGGCGGAGTAATCGCGTACCATACATATAAAAAAAACAACTTACAGTCGAATTGAGAACCTCCTTTTTTGAAGTCGGTTGTAAAACAAAAGGATTGTACCCAGACTGATGAAAGTTAGCTTACAAATAGCGATACTGGTTCTAGTTAGTAATAATTAAGTTCTTTGTTTCAAAGTTATTTTAGTATTCTTCATAAGTGACTATCTCAAAAAAAAAATATGTGAGATTTTACTCATGATGTCGTTTTTCGTATGGTCATGTGCATGTGTGTATGAAAATTCGTTTGTGCAAAGTTAAGGTACTTTATTGTCAGTATAGGGTTGTTACCTACACGTATTCGTATTTGATTGATAATACCGCGCATTAGCGGGAAGGGTCACTTGTTTATGGCCCTAGGAAGTAATAAAAAATAACTTTAGTGCCATTGTTTCGTGGTTTATAGAAGTATGTTTTGAACGGACATGATTGAATTAAGGTTAGATATAATTTTATGGCTTTCTCTAGAATCGAGTATACTCAGCATCAAAAGTTAAATAATAAACTTATAGTTATTTATTTATTTAAATTTAATTAACACGGCAACAACGCCAATTACATTAATTAAATCAGACTGTTAAACAAATTACAATTTACTTATTAGAACTATAAATAGCATTAAAAATAGATTAAAGAAGGCACAACAATTATAATAACCAAAATGTGATATTAAAATTAAACAAAATCAAATCAAAATTTGATATCAAATGTCATAGACATATAAAGTATTATAAATCATAATTTTTGTCTTTATGACAAAATGTCAAGTAAATAAAAGTCACATTGCATTGTCAGGCTGTTAAATTGGTACTTTATTCTTTACTCTACATCCCAACGCGCAGCAAAGCATCAATGTAACGATATCTTTATCTACCCTAGGGAATATATGAAATTAATGCAATGTTGTCAAGTTGTGTTCTCGATTGTACAAGAAAATAATTCGTGGCATGGCTGAGCTTTCCGGCAGGTGTCACTGTGGCATAGCGGGATTAAGTCATGATATTGCATAGAGGGCTGTTAAGTAACGTTTAGGCAACTTTAACCCCAAAAATATTTTACAATAAAAAAACAACCGACTTCAAATTAACATGGGACCACCTAGGGAGTATACCCGTTCAAATAAAAAAAAAAAAACTAAATCGATCCACAATTGGTGGAGAAATCGGTGAACATACATAAAAAAATAAAAAATAAAATACATACCTTCGAACATAGAACCTCCTCCTTTTTTGAAGTCGGTTAAAAAACTAAACTAAAGTAAGAATGATAATTGCGAGTGGCATGCCCCCAGGTCAGGGACCAATTTATAAATCATTCAAATAAGTATTCGCACATGACATTCGAATGTTAACTCGTGCGAAAACACATTCGATCGATTCTAAAATTGGGCCTCAGGTCATCACTGTATTTGTCGTTTGGACCGCAGACGTTCCCACCATCTATAGAGCAACCCACTTAGCATATTAAACAATTCGTAACAAAAACTCTCGAATCTCCTAAAACTCAAATTTCTTGAAAGTTGTTCAAAGACACTGTATCCGTCTCCCAAAGCCCCGGGGAATCCTAAACACCGATTTGCCTATTCCCAAACTCCCCAAACGGCCCCCTAACGGTCCCCTAATCCCTCTTTATGATGTCAATTTCCGAAACGACGTCAATCAAATCCTATCATAAATTCTGAGCAATTTGGAATATCTGACGTTTCGTATAAAATGTCGGAAGCATTTGGAGAATTCTATTTCTTGCATCATTTTTATAGGAAACAAAAAACAATGTCCTCATTATTATGGTACTAGTTCTAAAAAGTACTAGTTGTATCTTTTGGATCCAGCACCTTTCAACTATAGTATAACTAATAATGGTTTGTGAAAGAAAGTCCAAGTTCTCTCAATGTTGGTTTATTGGCAAATGGTCTTTAACTATTATCTAACACTTATATGGTCTCGTGGCGTAGCTTGTCTAGGTGATTCTAAACTATCACCAATGTTAAGCAACTGACGGTCCGGTCAGTCTTCGGATGGGTGACCGTGAGTGGCATTTATTTCTGAGCGCTACCGTGGGCCGGATGACACGTTAAATTGTTGGTCCCGGTTGTTTGTTCTAGTTTCCATAACAACATGGCTGACCCATGTCAGAGGCCTTCGGGCGGCACATAAGCTCTGACACTAGGGCTGGCCACTCAGCCTATACGAACTTACTTACTTTTATGGTCTATTCTACGGTATACTAAACTACGTCGGTAAATGGTATGGTTATGGTTGAGCACGCGAGTTGCTCTACGGTCGATGGTTGGTCGCGTACTGGTTGGAACGCAACTGATTTGGGTAATTACCGATTGCGCGTCAAATACAACTACACAGAAACGGACTAAACTGTTCAGTTAAAACCCGAACACTAGTAATGTTAATCAGGCTTCGATCTGCAATTCTTACAGCAATGTATAAGTCGAATACCTTATTGATAATTAAACTACACGCAAAACTCAACTAATTGGGCAATTTTTACTGACAATTACGAAACGAGCATCGATTATTTTGTCGAAGAGATAAGATCTATCAACTTAATGATCATTACTTGGTGTAATTTAAACTCGAGATTTAATTTAATTAGTTTTGCGGACTCCAAAATGTTATAATCACGTTTTTATGTTAACAAGGTAATGCAAAACGTGATGGTAAGATATAATACCGGCCTATACCCATTTCAGAACCTAGAACTCCAGAACCCAGAACTTTGAGTAACAATAAAAAGCTTAGATTATTGAGATATTCGATACTCGATTGATTAAAGAGGATGGTCTATTAAGTACTGTAATGAAACATTTTCCACATAGACCCTTAACACATTTTAGTTTGGCAGGACTCTATTGCAGAGTCTACCTGGGGAAGTACCATACCTTTCCCAGTAATTCAATCGCCAAGCAGTAGTGTGCAAGCATTACTGTGTTTCGGTTTGAAGGGCAATGTCATCAGAGAAATTATTGGGGATGAAGAGATTTACCATCTAATATATCTCAGCGTGATGAGCGCAGTGTAGTGCGGCGCAGGATTTTGTTCGCAAGTTCACAATTCTCGCACTGCTACTGTTATGGCGTGACGCGTTCTATTCTGACAAGTATGGCGCACAGAGGCGTTACGTCATTTTTGTTGGAAAGGGATAGAGTTTTCTCTACCAAAAACTTTAAACGCTTATCAGAACATTAATAACCGATTTAAATTATTTTTTAAATAAACATATTATATATACTTAAATTCTTCATCAAAGCTATTGGTTTCAACGATATAAACATCAGTCATCTACCCTAATGGCAGGCATGGTGTTTACCTCCAGGCGAACGACTCGCATAACACGTCACCCCATTGCAAAAAAAACTGCTCAAAGCGAAATGGTCGTCCCACGAAAAACTTCTATGAAACTTTTCATTACCATCATTACGTAAAGCTCAACAACAAAAACAGCTTTTCCTCACGTAACAGTGATCAGAACACGTCACTGTCGGACCGTCTGATAGATCAGAGACAGAGTCATTGACTCGAGTACTCGACTTCGAACTAACGACGCGAACAATCTCTGAAATAAAACACAAGCACTAACTACTTGGCATCTCACCAACTTTAGCACAATGAACTAAACTATTCTCGATATTGATTAGATCTATTAGAATAGCTAAGTAGCTAATGTTAAAAGGACGGTGTATTGTTTTTTTTAATGCAATGGACAGAAACGAGCGATACCTTTAACTATGGTACTGGTAAGCATCACGTCTGCACATAACAGTTCACAATCAGAATTGTGAAGTTGCGAACAAAATCCTGCGCGGCACTGCCCTGTGCTCCTCTCACTCTGAGATATGAGATGATTTTTTTAAGCTATCCATGACAAGACGAGCGAGACGTTCGCCTGGTGGTTAGCGTCACGCCTGTTCTTAACAGTAGCAGTGCGAGAATTGTGAACTTGCGAACAAAATAGCTTTCGAGGTAATTTCAGTAAATTTATGCATATACCGTTGTAGGTCTCGGTCATGGCTTAACGGTTGTTGTGTTGACAAACAATCAGGACTAACAATGTAAATGCCATTTGCAGTTACCCATCTTTAGAATATCAAAGTAGCTATGCCGCGAGCGCTACATACGTATAAGGGGGTGTGGGTACGGTGAGTAGGTACGGGACTTTGTATTACAAACTGGTTAGGGGCTAAAGATCAGAAATTTTCCTGTCTTTTATCAAGGAGCAAACCAATAGTGGTCGATGTCACACTGTTTTTAAATAATAATTTTCAGCGGTATCACCCACTGCTAGCTCTCACACTTATCCCGGTCCTGTGCCATATTAATCCAGGTCCGGCCCGCGATTTTCAATATGTCGTCGACCCAACAAACTGGTGGACGTCCAACGCTTCATTTGCCTTTCGCGGCCATCAATCCGTCATCGTTTTAGGCCACCTGCTGGGTGCCTCGCTAGAACCCAGTTTGAGTTCCGTAAATGTACATTAGGACTACAATACACTAAGGTTTTTGTATAGTATCAATAAAAATAGAATGAGCTATATAAGCTAGCTATATAAGAGCTATGTTAGCCTAGCAGGTAACATATATTATATAGTGGACTTGAGGGGCTGGCCACGCGTGTGTCCAGCTGGTGAAAATCAAAATTGGTATCAGTTGTTATTTCGCCATCCGGACATGCTCTAGCGCACACGCTTTTCATGCGTGTCCAGATAGTGAATAACATGTTTGAATAACATGTCTGTACAAGTTACCGTAGGAACTAGTAATCATTATATCTAAAAACCTGTATGTCTGAAAGCTCTCAAAAGTGCTTTAAACATTATCATGTTCACAATACAAATTACACACTACGTCAAAAACGATGTCTTTTGCCAAGATTATGAAAACTAAAGCCACTTAGTATGAACACAAAAACGTGAGTGGCGTATCGAGCCAACTGGGGCCTTTTACTAGTTCCAGTAGCTGTGAGCTGTCAGCGTGCCAAGTAGAGATAACCGAGGGTAAACAGTAGATCGTAAATACAAGCTTATCAGCACTCAATATCAATACTCCCATTGATATAAATTAGTAATCGCAGCTACACTCGTATTATGAATATGCTTAAGTTGTGTAATTTCGAATTCAGACGAAAAGAGCTTACAGTAAATATTTAGGGTCAAGTACCCAAAAAATACTGTCTAATGCTTGCAATGTTGTAGTTTCGCTTATTAATGTTATTAAAATCATTAAAAAACACGACTGCGCTGCCCAAAACAAACTAAATAATGAAGTAAAAAAATATATACTTTGTTTACACATTACAAAATTGCGCGTTTTTTTTTTATTATAGCATTTGTCACTCGGAATGATGTAAGGATTCTAACGATACGACACATCTAAATCTGTTCAGGCATTTAGAAGTTATGGTGGAACAAAGAAACTAACATAGGTACATTCCCAGGATACATGAACACTGAAAATATTACACTCGTTTTTTTGGGCAGTCGAGTAAAAAGAGTAGAAATTAATAAGGGCGTCACTATTACAAGTAAATCTAAAGTTCTAAATACGAGCAACCCCATAGTTCGATAGAGGAAGATTACTGGATGAATTCACCCGCAGACGTGATTTACCATATTATTGTCAGGGGAAAATAGTTTACATTTAAGTAACATAAAGATTCTATGTTTCCAGTGTCTAACTATCTTGTGTGTGTGTGTGTGTGTGCCACCGGAGGTGACAAGCCAAGGCATACCCCTCTACGAAAAGCCTCACTGCTCTGTCTCTCTGTCTTTCTCCCTTTGTTTTTTGGGGACATTTTGTTTTCTTAGTGTTAAAGTTTACTTGAAAGTGTGCCATGCGTGTTTACCTTGTCCCCCGAGAAGTGGCAGAAAATGATGTTTTCAGATTATCGCCATTCCATCCATCTCCAACGGATATACTCAAAGGTCTTGCGTAACGCTAAGATAACACACTACAAAAACAGAACTTGAGAATTGGCACAATGCACAAACGTGCTGTGGTCATAGGACAAAGGAAAAAAAAAACGAAATCCCAAGGAAGTAATAACTCATTCATTTGTTTTTAAAAGACCTATTAAACAAAACAAAAGAGATCGTCTACTTTTTGTGTCAAACTTCTGCCAAGTTATTTTTTGCCGGCTGACAATTCTTCACTTGCTTCTAATTATTAATTGCATAAGACGTAAAATCCTTTGAGAGGTTGTAGCGGTATCTGAATTAGCTTGTATGCTATTGTTTGATGCGAATGTGTCAAGCAATTGATGTTTATGTCAGGATTTGACCGCCCACCCAGTTTTAAACCACACACTGTTGGATTTAGCAAATGACTTGATTTTGAAATATGTCTAAGACTTTTATGTCCTAGAGCTTTTATGTTATCATCATAATCAGCCCGGAGACGTCCACTGCAAAACGAAGGCCTCCCCCTTAGACCGCGACACTGTACGACAACCTGCCATTTGCATCCACCGGTTGCCCGCGACTTTTACAATGTCGTCGGTCCACCTAGTGGGAGGCCTTCCTACGCTGCGTCTTCCGGTTCGCGGTCGCCACTCAAGAACCTTTCTTCCCCATCGGTTGTCAGTTCTTCGAGCGATGTGTCCTGCCCTGCGCCACTTCAACTTGCAAACCTTGCGAGCTATGTCGGTAACTTTGGTTCTTTGGTTTTATGTACTTAGATATTATTATTTAGTTATAGTAGATATTACTCAGTTAGTGACTAGCTGCGTCCCGAGGTTTCATCCGCTAATATTTTTCGTGAATTTATTGTTTAGGTTTTAATTCAGCGATAAAGGTACCAGATTTTTCATTTATTACCCTTTACTCAGTTGTTTCAAACTCACGAACATTTATACAAAACTTTCACATGTATAATATGTATAAGAATGTGTTACTATAAAACATTTTCCGAAAGTCTTTAATTTTGGACCATAGCAAAGTTAACCCTTATAAGCAACAACCTTACGTTTATAAAGTCAGCCAAAAAGCCTAAAACAAATTACTTACTTTCATATCAAACACTCTATCGTTGTTGGAATTAATAACCAAAACTAATATTAAGTTACGCTTTTTTATCACTTACTAACTTCATCACATACAATCCACTACAAAACTTTGTCAACGTAATTTTTCTTCTACTAACTTTAAGGATCATCACAGACGACCGACCTTGAGCGGCGGTAGAGCCAGCAAAACCAAAATTGCTGCGGGATAGGAAAATATGTGCGAGTACTGCGACGTGCTCGCACATATTGGCCCGTACCAATGATTTAATTGTAATTTCAGAACGGATATTAGAACGTATACCACTGGCCTTTCGCTGAAAGAAAACTGCATATTATGTCCGGAGAAGATATTCAATGTCGTATGTGAATCCGCAAACCTGAGCAAGCGTGGTGATGTATCGCCTAATTGCCCTTCGAGGATAGGTCTATGTCCAGCAGTGGGACGTTACACATACAAATAGTTTATTGATAACACCAAAGTTACACGTCAAATTTCATTAAGTATGTCAAAAAAAAATTACTTAATAAAATGAAATAATAATTATAAAAATAGCATAATAATGTATATAATATGTTAATAATCTCTTATTTTAAAATAAGCTCCAATGTCATAAAACAAATTCTCTTGTTACCACCCTTAGTGCAGACCTTACCTGAGCTTGGTTTTGAAGCACCCGGTGGAAGGAGCATCCCGAATGGAAGCTGGTATACGGTTGTAGATCGCGAGCCCCAAAATATACACTGACCTCTCCGGGTCGGGGTTATCAGTTGGTCTTTCTTTTTATTGCTTCTATAAGGGTAATAGGTACGTAAGGGTAATGATGAATGAGTTAGAGCGAGAGAGAGAGAAAGATAAATCGTCTTTCACCAATTCGTCTGCGGTGGTCTTTATACTCAAAACCTGTCAAACTTTCTTAATAATACAAAGTGCTAGAATGTCATAATTATTCACCAAGTTTTCTTTATGCATTCTCTCACGCGATTTGTCAATTACAAGTAACCAGTATATTTTGACCTCTAGCTTCTGTCGTTTGATGAATGGCTATGGAAAACTCGTAAGAAAATAGCGCAAACTACGGATCAATCTTAATTGGTCGAGGAAAGTAAGCTTATGACTTTGATGACCAGCTTTTGTCGAGTTTGAGGGTTTGGCCTGGGAATGGGTTCTTTTTTTTTAGTGCAACGAGTGGTTTGTAACGGGGGTGAATAATATTTCATGTATCATATATGGACTGACAGAGAAAAAAAGTATTAATAACTTTTTATGAAAACTTAACGGCAAGATATTAGGTATTCAATTCGCAAAGAAGGAAGGCAGAAATCGCCTGGGTCCAGAAAAAAAATACACGCCATTTATGTTGCCTATATATGTGGAATTCATGTTATATTTATGTGGTTTTCTTAAAATATTAAGCATAATTTATAAAACTAATTTTGTTGCATTTATTTTAGTTATTACTTGTATATTATCCGAACGAACACTCTTACTTCTCATTATATTGTTTACGTTCACACGTTGCATCCTAGTTCTGTCTAGTCTCTGTCAATGTCATCGTTATATCGCCACTGTTGTCAAGTCAGCTACTTTATAGCTAAATCTAGCTATTTTTGAACCCCCGTCAGCAACTTTTTCTAAAAAGTTGTAGCTAAAATATTTAGCTACTTTTTAACATAGCAACTTTATTTGAACATTCACAGGACTTTAAGTCATAGAAAACCTAATTTATGGGTGCATGTGTCTGATTTTGAGTTTTCTTTTTGATCTGTGGCAGTCCAGTTTGCCAATCTTAGTGTGCGATGGTGTAGAGGTGGCATTTTTTACATAGTCGTAGAGGACTATAGCAAGAATACAGAGTTGATAGGATGCGGCTCACTCGTATTCGTTAAAACACATTGTAATTTTATGTAGGGAAAGATTTTGAACTAGCAATATTTAGTTTTAAACTTTGGTTACTTCTAGCTATTTTTTGGGGCAATCATAATTTGTGATGATCTGTTTACTTTCTGCTTAATTTCTAGCTACAAAGACGATGGTATAGTTGTCAGCACTGTATATCGCTGCGTTCCGAAATGCGTCCAGAAAATATTAACCAAAAAGTCAAGTCCGAAATGCGTTAAAATCGCTGTTGGCGCTGTGAGCGCAATAAAAACCTATTAACCCAAAAACTTCATTTTTCTGTATAGTTACTTCTAGAAAAATGGTCCAATTAACAATTTAAATATATTTAATTTGCTCTATCAGTTCGTACAAGTTTCATTCATGCACGCGGCTTCTTTCTACTAGGCTGAAACTCTTATAGGAATCTGCCATCCTTCTTTGTAACGTGTTTTTTGTTTGTGGCAGTGACCATTTATTGCTTAAACTTATTTCTATAAGAGTAACAAGTAAATTATTTTGATATTTTCATTTAAATCGTGATAAATTCTGAAAACTTTCGAAATTATATCGAAACTTCTTTATACAGACAATAACCAATGTATAAACTAAAAATACCTACTATGTTTCAAGTTAAAAAAAAAACCACACAATATCTATTCTCGTCGTAAACCCTAATGAGCGTTTAATGCATCTGTCATCAAAAATCATTACAAAAATGTTTTAAAATTAGACTAAACTGTTGAAAAGCTTTATCGAAAAAGCTCGAAGCCAAAACAAAAATCCTTTCAAAGAATTTAAAAAAACTTTGTTTCAACCTCATTTTCGTTTGTTATTATTTTTCTAAACAGGAAGCCTGTGTTGCCAGCCACTAAGTATCGTATTATGGTAGTTTCTGTGACGTTTGTTTAAAATAACGATACTTTCGAGTCGAATATCAGTCATAAACCCGTCGTTGTATTAATAACCGAGTTTAGCTAACACGTTGTTTGATAGGGTTGAAGCGCGGGAGAAGTTGGATCCAAAGTAAATCGATATGTAAAAATGTATTGTATTTTTTATTTATTAATACCTACAAAGTGTACAAAGTTACAGTAATTATAATAATGTAAATATAACATCATGTTTATTTTCGAATAGAAGAAATATAAAGACTTTGGAATGTATGAATATCACTATTTATTTTTATACTATCTATTAATTACCTACGTAAACTTGAGAATATTAATATATACCTACACGATTACATTATGTATGCAGTATTTAATAGTCTACTAAGTACATGGAACTAATAAATGTGGTAGAAGTAAGCAGTATAATAATATACCAACAATAACATGGATTATCGGCTAGACGAAGAAGAATAAGTATTTGAAACTTTAAAAAGCTTATACTTTGAGAAAATTTTCCAGAATATTTTTACATGTTCTACATGAGTTGTGCAGTTGTACCTGAATGATTCTGACTTAATTTGACTCTGTTCATGATATCTGACTGGGTACTGGAATTATATTTTTGACTTATAAATTGAACTTCACCGCTTATTCTCAGTAGTATTTTTTTACTTAAAATTTTTCTTTTCTTTAGTCAAATTTTACAGTTCATTCATGTCATGTTTTTATTGTATTTTTCCTACCAATAGAATGCTCAAAGCTGCTTAAGTTAACAAACGTCATTTAACATCTGCGCAATACAACTGAAGTGCGCTGTATACCGTCCTTTAACTTTTAGCAGCATATACAACGGCATTTTTTTGATTATTTCACAAAAATCGATTGAAAAATACGAATAAACTGTTTAAGTATTTGAATAAACTTGTATAAACACCATCGTTCGTTTGAAAGAAAGTTTTTAGGTTATGTATTCCGACAACGCGCCACATCAAAAAGATTTTCCCGTACGTGACAAGACAACCCTAGGTCCATCTCGTGGGCTCCGCGGTTATGTCAAGATTTATGAACCGTTTTGTAATCCGAACACTTTTTAACGGCGACTTGAATGAGAACTGGTATTCCAGTTATGGTGCCAGTGACTATTATGTAATTGGTTTAGTGACTGAATTGTTGCTTGGTGTTACTGGAATAGTGTAGATGTTGGTGACGGAGATTATGGGGGAATGTGAAAAAGGACGTTATGATATTTTGTTTACTAATAGCATACATCAGTTTTTGTTGTTATTTTCTAATTTTAAACCTTTTTTTCCTTAGCGAAATAAATACATACTTCTCAGTTATCTATGTACATGGGTACTTACTCGTAAGTCGACTATGAACTGCCCCTTTCATATCTGCGCTGAAGACCTAATTACTAAATACTGAATTCGCTATTTACCTTTATAATTATAAAAAATTACCTACACATTTCTACTCTTAAATAATGCGGAGAAAATAATATGGTTTAAATACTGTTCAACATAAATATAAATTAATTAATGAAATGAGTTTAATGAAATATGGTGGTAAACATAGGTACCTTAATTAATTAAAAAGTTTTTACAAAATGTTGACTAAAATTGGACTCTACGGACAGCAAAGCTGAGGCTTAAAAATAACACTACCAAGGCCTCCCCCTTAACAGTGTTGCCATTATCCTCACGCCTGGCAGGCGGCTTGGGGATCGCAGAATGCTCACCACCGTTAACCAAGAAGACGCTGCTGCCCGTCCTCCGGTGGTTCTATGCAGTTTTAGGACGTACCCACGTCCAAAAAAAATACAATATAGCAGCGACAATGATAAAATGAATGGACGGGAAATAAGCGCACTGATTGATTTGAAGACTATAATTATGTTGAGCACCAGCTCTCCACTCGCGTCAGTCATACTCTCTCTTTGCAACATGCGAGCCGTACGATACGACAATACAAACTTCTAATACATGTACATGTGTTCTCTTTTGGCATGCAGTAATTAGATTCGCTATCTCTATTTTCCGGCAAATGTAATATGCAAACTTTGAGCTAGGTATGCTTGATTGTGTTGTCTTGTTAATTTTGATCGATTTGCAAGCGCTGGGCCCGTCCATTCCATTATCACCGTCGCTGGACAAACCCTAGTATAAGTGACTACAAAATCTGTAGGCTTACTAAATTCCGGAGAACTCATAGACCCAGAATCAGACTCATTTCTTGCAATTCTCTAATATTTACTAAGTATCAAAGGTGGCTACAATGGCTCCAATTCACCTATTCGTGAATTGGAGCACTCCAATGCATACCGGACTGGCGCCACGCCAACAATTAACTTTAGTTTTGAGAACTGCCTATTTGCGGACGACCTGAGGCCGCCTTCAAATTGTCTTATGCATTTAAAGTGCTATTATTTCAAATTGGTGCCTGTTACCAACATATTATATTAGTACTAACAACAAACTACATAATATTCTAACTGCTACCAAAACAAAAGGATAGCCAGGCCGATGAAAGTCAGAGACAATCCAAATGCTCAAACACACTACCAGTCAGCAGGCTGGAGGCATTGTCACGTTGAATGGCAATGACTCGAAGATTATAAATAACTTATTTATAATTCGTTATTTTAATCTTAAGTTTTCTAAAGTATAGAAAAATAAGAATTTAATGTATTTATAACAAAAAAACTATATATTTTAATCAGACACGATAGCGCGATGACCTCGGGAAGTTTATAAAAGATTGGACTGCGCTGGGCACAAGATTTAGACAGCTGGAAGAAATTGGGACCATGGAGGATAACTCTGTGATTGGGACCTATGACCAGCAGTGGGACAACACAAGTTAAATAAAAATAAATCAATAAAAACCCTTAAAACTACTTGCTTCTTCCAGGCATCCAGTAATACTTAATTGTACGTAGATTCCTTCATATACCTTTATATATATAGGTTTGTCATTATTGCTCGTTATAAAATATTGCCCTGCAATCGCAAGTCATTTAGTTTCCTAATAACTACAAACATACCTAGTCATTTGCCAGATGGTATCAATATTACCATTTGCAATCCTCAAACCTTAATTTACACAGATGTGAGCTACATCCGGTTTATAATGATACACTGCATTGACCTGCATTTGCTACAATAATGGCCATAATAACAAAAATGGCCGCCCCTAACTGTCAAATGCATTCGAATTTGGAATTCGCACGCGTTTCTCCTATTCATTTCGTAGTATTGCCCTATTGTGCGCTTTTACACAATTTTGGGGAACCGAGCGTAAATACGGCAGGCTACAGCAGATAATTTGATGTATGAATAGAGTTAATTACGGCAATTTATTTGTTGTATCCATTTCATTGTGTAGGGTGGGGACCGCCCCCGTTTTTATTGCCAATATGCGCCCTAAACCTACTGGTTTACACTAGGGTGAATTTTAGCTGATTTATTTCTTTTGGTATCACAAAATTGGTCGGTATAAAGGAAAAACAATGTTTCTACAAGCTTGATAAAAAAAGGTTGGAATTTTGGGGCTGTGCTTAAATTGAAATATATTTGTTTTTGGACCAAAACCAGGAATTACTTTTAAAAAGTGATTTTAGTTTGATCAATGTTCTGATATCCTACTAATATTATTATAAACGTCAAAGTTTGTTTGTTTGGCTTCAGATGTTTAAATGTTTGTTACTCAATCACACTGAACGGCTGAACGGATTTGGATGAAATTTGGTACAGAGGTAACTTATACACAATCATATATTATATATTGCTTAATATACAATGTGTAACAAAAAGGGTCAAGGGTCGACAATACTGAAGGGTATGTATGTAATCATCATTATGAACAACTTTTACTATTGGGACAACCTAAAAATCGCGAAAAAAAACAGCTGCTCCTCACAAAAAGATACCTTGGACAAAATGTATGGAATTTCGCGAATTTCGAAATTCGCGAATTTCAAGGTTGGTGCCATAGTCAAATTAGTTCATTATGATGAGTATATTCATAACCTTCAGTATTGTTGAACCTTTTTGTTACACATTGTATAATAAACACCTTGGAATAGTAAACAGGCAACTATTTATCCCAGGAAACGCGGGGGAAACCGCGCTAGTACTTAATAGCTTTATTTATTTAATTCTTTATTGCACACATAAATACATTAATGTACAAAAGGAGGACTTAATGCTAAAGCATACTAGTGGTCCTAGCGCGAAATGTTGTTATTGTCGTTAAATTTGTACCGAATCCTAAAAAATATTTTGAGCGACCATACAATGCACTAGCACCGTAGCTAGGTAACAAAATAGGAATTTAGGCATGCGTCTGCCCAGGGCCCGATCTAGGGCGGGGGGAGCCATCCGGGCAAATGCCCAGAACGGCAAAAATTAGAGGCGCCAAAAATACGGCGGCGCTGTGCCGCGGTCGGGCGGTTGCAGGAGTCCTCAATTTTCTTTCTAGAAGAGAAAAATCTTATATAAATGCTCAGCAGCCCGACAAATTGTATTTTATAAGGATTTTCATTTAAAAAAAATACTTTGACGGCTTTAAATCCTTAGACAGACCATCATAGTATTTTAAAGTGCTGTCTTCTTGTCTTATAATTTTCTTAATGGTGTCTCCTAATATTTATTTGCCCGGAGCGGCTATATATCTAGAATCGGACCCTGCGTCTGCCAACATTTTAGATTGTAGGTAGTTAACGTAATTTTGGCTTATCACGAGCAGATCGTAAGACCATTAAAAACTTGTATCTCACTAAGTGATTAGGAGAAAGACAGGAGGGTTTGTTAATTCCTAGTGTATTAAACTTATGTTTATACAAGACAGTTTTCTTTTATTCAAGGTAATTAGTTTCGATTTTGAACGCAGTTATCTGGAGCGCACTCTACTATACTCTCGGTAATATGCATAGCAATTTGCGTTAAAAAGCTCGTTTATCACGTCGTTAATTTATTTAATAAATCAACGTTTGGAGTGCTCCGGGACAACCATTAGTCAAACGCGCGTCCCGGGACCGATAACGTAGATTACACAATAGTTACTATACCGGGCTAGCCCCGGGCAAAATGGCGGCGTAGCACAAATGATGGTGTATGACGGAGATGGATGGCAACCCAGGACGTCTTGAGAAAGCTGGGTACAGTGCGCGTCAGACTTTATGATCGTTCTGAATGTGTCTTAACGGCATTGGGCGCGAGGTTAGTGTCAATGGTATGGTGGTATTGGGCAATATTACCTATACGTATTGAGCTAAACAGGGTAAATACCAATATTCAGTGTGTATCCGGGTCACCAAAAACTTTCGAAACGGTAACAAACAATATCAGCGGATCTGCGTAAAATAACAATGCTGAGACTGATCGTGAATAAGATAAACATTCATAAGATTCTGAAGTAACAGACATTTATTCGAAAACGATCCTACTGCGTTTACTGAAATAATCACCTTTATCATTTTTAGACCGTAATAGTAAATTTTGCTCATAGGTCTGTTCCACTGAAGAAAGAAATGAAAATAGGGTTGTCGCTTTTCTGTAGTTTCTTCTGTACGTCACTGGTCCTCTTGCGCCAATGTCCGCAGATGCAGGTTAAATCTTGTTATACATTTACTAGAGGTCCCCTGCGACCTCGTCCGCGTACGGAAAAAAAAAAACGTTTCGCTCCCAAATACTCGTATCTACTATACCGCTTGGTTAATTACTAATTATTATCCTCTCCATATTCACCACTTTAAATCATCCCGAAAAAAATAACTTAAAAACAAAGAAATTTCCATACGTAGTTTACCAGCCATTCACCCTATTAATTCATCCCAATCAAAAAATATTGAAAACAGTTTTTTTTATTTTCAATAAACTATTCAAATACAAATTTTCATCGCTATAACTTCAAAAACAAATAACTTTCCATATAAAATTTCATCCCCCATTTCACCCTCAAACTATCCCTGTCACAAAATATTGAAAATAGTTTATCTTTTAATAAAAAATAATAAAGGACTTTCAAACAAAAGTTTCCCACGCTTTTTACCCCCTTAGGGGTCAAATATCGAAAAAATATTTCTTAGTACACCTTTACGCATCCAGAAAAATACACCCTTCAAATTTCAAGTCTGTACGACCAGTAGTTTAGGCTATGCGTAATGTCTGTAAGTCAGTCAATGAATCAGTGGACAGAGATTCTTATAGTATTAGATGAAAAACATGCCTCAGTTCTGTCCCCAGCATTAAGATAAAGAAAACTAAGTATTATGACGATAATATTCCGCGCCTAACATTTTTTTGCTCATTATAACATGTTTTACTATTGTAACATCGAGATAGGTAAGCTCTGCACATTCAGAGCTTCTACAAATATTGGCAAATGTTATTCCTACTTACAGTTAATTGAAAAATGCAATGTATTTGTATATTGGCTTTATCGAGGAATAGATTTGTCTCCCTGATTGAAGCGGATAAATCCGTTTTTAGATTTATTGCCGCGAGTCTATTTCACAACCTTTCTAAATCGAATCGTTTTATTGGACGTCAACTTTTCTTTTAATTGTAAAAAGTGATTGGATCCGGGAAGATTTTGTATCCCTCTTGTTTTTTAGTGAAATCTGTTTTTGTTTGTTAATCGGATCTTTCCTTTTCTTTAATTCAGCAAATTAAAGAAAATTAGTTAAATTAATTCCCTAGTTAATGAATATTTAATTTGTGAATAAATATCTAGAAATCTATGGTCGTAAAATAAAGAAGAAAATGAAAAAAAAACAAATTCATTTGATTTTCATGAAAGTTATTTTTCTTGTTTTTGGCATCGCACTTTATGCACTCTACATGTCTACATGTTTGTCATAGTGTGTTTTGCATTTCCTAAAAAAAATATAGTGTCTTTAGCAGGTCGTATATAAAATCAGTGCTTTCGCGTTCGTTCAGTCACGGTAAAGTCCAAGTCATGCCATACTAATGTTGTAGTGACTTTAGTAGAAGCTTATAAGGGGTTTTGAAAATAACACAAAAAATAGAATTTTTAGTAAATTAGATCAGTTGCCCACACTTGTGCACGTAATTCGACACTTTATGGACAATACCTACACTACTTATTTTGAACATTAACACGCGAAAAAACAAGTTTTGGAAAGTAATATAAGCAAGCAAGTCACGATTTTTCCGCGTTGCCGCCAAAACTCTTCATGATAGTTTTTAGTTATGCGCTGCAGATGTATCCACTGCCACGTTATCTACGAATCGTTTGTTCTTCAGGGAAATCCGGTTTTCAAACCGAGTTAATTATTAAGTGTTTTTTTCTAATATTAGATACAGTTTAAAAGCAGCCGTTATATTTCCTGACAACTTTCATCGATCAACCGTCGCCTCTCATTATTTTTTAAAGCCGGTCAACTTTTTAAGGGCACGTCAGCATCACGCTCACGCACGCTTCTCGCGGATTAGCGCGGAACAAAGCTGCGGAAGCGGGCAAACACCCTTAACAAAACCTTGACATTAGAATTACAACTTTATAACTTACACTATAAAATTCAAAGTAGTATACTTGGGTAAGATTTCTGATCTACCAATGTGGCTATTGCTACCTTTATCGTAGTGCGCATAAAGTTGAATATCAAATGCATGTATAAGATTTTTGATTTAGGAATGTATTTCAAAATAAGCCTCGAGCTTTTGACTGTAAATAAACTTTAAATATAATGAAAAATCGTTCGTTTTAGGTTGTATTAAGATCAGTTTTCGATTGTTTGATGTAGGTTAAACATGTGGACGCGCGTGTCTATGCATAATATCAGTGACACCACACTTGATGGCGATGATTTGTCAACATGAAACGATGCGATTTATTTTACACTTTACTAACTTCGTTTTAAAGCTAATTTTCCTTTTTTCTGTGATTTATTTATATTTTCATAACTAAAAACACTGCAGTGTAGAAGTAATCGATTAAAGACTTTATTCCTAAATATCTAAAGGCCTGTTTAGAGTGTTTTGTAGTATAGTAAGTATATTTTTGTTAGAGATTTTAAAAAGTCTATGCACGCCGTGTTCTTGGCAGGGTTAACAGGAACAGGAATCGATCAAGTTTTGCGTCTCTGTCTGGACTGGACGTAAAAGGAATTTTAAGTTTTATGTCTTAAAATGAAGTAGATTTTATCTTAGAATTAATACAGTTTATTTCAGTTTGATAAAGTAGAGAGAGAGAGAGAGAGAGCTAGATCCTCCAAGTTATTTCATGATCTATTTTAGTAATAATAAGATGATGTTTTCCCAACTAACGTGTCCACCTACATCAGGTGTTAAAAACACCCCCACCAGCCTCGGCCGTCAGCAGTGAGACGTTGAAATTTTTAATTCCCAACTTTTCCACTTAATACTTGTTTATTTAAAATATGATTATATGTAGCATGTAATCCTGATTTAAAATGTTATCTTGTATAAACCGACTTGCCTCATATAACGAACATGTTATAATAATGGTAAATAAATGATCTGAATCTGAATATTTTTAATACGGATGTTAGGGGTGTGAAGAGGAGCTTCTGATTCACTAACATAAAAATTGATAACATTGGTCCACAGGTTGTGGTCACTGTTTACGCCGAACAACTAGTATTTCCAAATACTAAGAACTATTTATTGTTTTTTTGTAGTGGTAGGACTCTACTGCAGAGTCCGCCTGGGGTAGTACCACACCTTTGCCAGTTATTCAACCGCCAAGCAGTAGTGTGCAAGCATTACTGTGTTCCGGTTTGAAGGGCAATGTTACCAGATAAATTACTGGTTATGAAGAGATTTAACATCTAATATCTCAGGGTGACGAGCGCAGTGCAGTGCGGCGCAGGATTGTGTTCGCAAGTTCACAATTCTAGCACTGCTACTGTTAGTGGCAGGTGTGACGCTTAGCACCAGGCGAACGCCTTGCTCGTCTCGTCACTTGATTGTATAAAAAAAAACTACAATAAATTAAATGAAACAACTGACTTGGACTTACCTACTATAGGGGCCTTCATTAAAAGCTCACGTGATTTAACTTTTGCGCAATGCAGAAAGAATGAAAATAGGTATTTTAAATATTACTAAAAAAAAAACTACAATTAGTCAATTTAACTTCCGTATTCATTTCATAACGCCCAACATGAAATCTCCGATATCTCTACATAGCAAGCCAAGAAACTGTTATTTAAACGAACAGTCACAATAATTCTCGATATTAATGGTTTTCAAAACAAATGCTTATTAATAATAACTCATGGAATATAGGTTGCAGGACTTAGCCGGATAGACTTGTAAAATGAATTTATTACGAACAAGATGGAATTGCGGCAATTTGTAAGGCTGGCTACAGACTTAGATTTATAATCATTTATTTTTATATGGGTTTGATAGAGTTGGAGTAGTATAATATTGGGCATTCTATCCCACCTCACTCGTTTCACTCGTTGGGTGAGATTGAATGCCCAATATTATGCCCAGTTTGAAGGGCAATGTTACCAGATAAATTACTGGGAATTAAGAGATTTAATATCTCAGGGTAACGAGCACAGTGCAGTGTGGCGCAGGATTGTCTTCGCAAGTTCACAATTCTGGCACTGCTACTGTTAGTGGCAGGCATGACGCTTACCATCAGGCTCGTCTCGTCACAAGAAAGTATTTAAAAAAAAACATTATTTTAGGCTAAAAGTATGATTTGCCTAGATTTAAAATTGCATACATTTTTTAGACATCAAAAATTGTTTCCCTCTCTGAAAACCACTGAAAAGCGAAGGCCCTACTTTTGATCTAATGCTAAAAACAATTCCGTAGCGAAGGGTAGACGTTACATAGGCATGATACGAATCTTGAATAAATGCATGTTGGTAAGCATTTTGTTAATCACAATTTTAAACGTGTTTTGAGGTAATAATTGGACGGTTTTTTCCCTAAGTACCTACTTAGCTGTTTGAGTTTATGGCAATATCACAGTAGTTTTGAAATCAGTTTGAGGTTAAAACAGGTTTATATTGTATTTAACAATAATTATGAATAATTGGGTGGCTAATGGCGATGCTAAAAGCATGTAAATTTTAGTTTTACAACTTATATACCTAATTATCGTCATTGAATTAGGATTATGGCTAAGAATTGGTTATGGAAATATATAGTAATAAATAAATAAATCACTAGGTATTGCAACACTTAAATCTTCACTTGTCATTTGGGTTGGGTCTTACTTGGAATCATAATTTTTTAAAGTATGTTTCTATGTCTTTCTACTTAATGCAATTCCAGTAAAATTTCATTAATTTCGTCTCAACCGACGTCCCTAAAAAGGTAACAAGTAACTGTGTAGGTAAAACGTAACGTAAAAAAATATGATTATGTCAAGTAAAATTTAATATTATATTACAATAAATAAATTTAAAATAGAGACATGTTTCGGCGATATAACTAAGTCAAAATCAAAATGCTGGCGTTTATTTGACCCAACGCATAAGCATTGCCATTCAGAGTGGCAATGCCGCCAGCATGCTGGGTACGCTGCTGACTTGTAGTGGGTTTGAGCATTTGGATTGTCTCTAGACTTTCATCGGTCTGGATACAATCCTTTTGTTTTTTGTGTAGTGGGCTAAGTAGTCTTTGTAGTTTGTTGTAGTTAATAAAGGCTTAAACCTAAAAAAATTGAATAACTAAGTCAATAATTCCAATCCCGGTCCTGTCCAATTCGTGCCTTAGTAGATGTGTATAACCGAGCTTATACTACTAAGATTTTTAATATTATTGTTTTTTTAGGCATTTAGTAATTACATCGTGCTCGTTATGTCATACATTGTCTAGTAATACGTTCTTTCCAATATTACAAAAGCTCAGTAATTATGTGGAATTTTTCATTGGTAAGTATTGAAAATACTAGGAGCTTGTACTCTACTATATAATTTACTATAATTCTGTGTAACAACGTCATAATATTATTTGTTTTAAAACCTCTATCTTTTCACTTCAGTGTCGACAAGGAGTCCTGTCAAAATTAATTCTAGATAATAACTTAAAAAAAAAAACAACCGACTGCAACTTCGAATACCTGGATGACATCTTGATATTTTCTAGTAATTTTGATTTAAAAACCAAACTACTAGCATAGTAACCACGTAACATACTAACGAAAAAAAACATTTTTTTGTAGATGTTTGGAAATAGTACAAATAAACAGTCGTCAATATCGATTTCGAAGTTCTAGTGATTTCGCAGTAATTTTACACATAGCTTGTAGTAGCCAATATAACCTGTCTTACGACACAGTAGTATTGGTTTCTATTTCATAGTACGACACGGCAACTTATAGAGTCCATGTAGTCAAGCATGTAACTACAACTACTGTCATCTTATTTTCCCTTAGTAGGTATTAGAGGTAAACACGCAATAGTGCCCCCCGAGTGCTCTCATTTAGATACATTTCTCACACACATTTCTGTAGTGGTATAGAAGCCAATAGAATTAGTTTTTGGTATTAGAAGGGAATAGATCAGAAAACCATAGCATAAGTACTCACAAACCATTTACTGCTATTGGTACCGTATATAAGAGTATATTGCTCTGTGTATTGATAGTATCTGTCGTACACTAAACGATCATTGGGTTGTCGTTATTTGTTAGTTAGTAAGTATAAAAGCGTTCAAAATGGTTATAATTACAATATAATCATTACAATAGGCATGATGACTACAATTTTTTTATTACCTCATAAAAAAGCTGATATTCAATAGACGAAAGCCTATCAACGAAAACAAAATTTTAAATAATTTAAAAATAAATAAGTTCTAAGTATTTTAATTTCAAGCTAGACAGAGAGCGCGCTATACTGAGCTATGACGTCAAGCCTCAGGCGCGGCATACAAATGCTATACTAACTCGTGCTTTGCGAGAAAGGGATAGAGCATCCCCTCTCTATCCCCACCTAAAACTTTAAACGCTCATATCTCAGACATTTATCAGCCAATACAAGTTATTTTTTCAGTATGTGTAATGTATTTAGTTATATTCATCACTAAGCCTGTTATTTGTCATAAATTAAACATTAGGCCACACGCCTTCTATATCACACAAAAAAGGATCTTACCAGAAGAATACGTTTTAGTTATTCACAAACATCGGTCATTTTGTGAAATGCTAGCTACTTTTTCCAAAACCCTACCAGAAGACGTTGACTTTGACTAGGTATTGAAGACAGCTTTTTTTAGGACAACACTTTTTTGCGAATTAGTTCATTTTCAGACACTTATCAAACAAGATAATCAGCTTCCTCATTTTCTCTGAGTATTTAGAGATAGAAATCTTCTCATTTGGGTGTATTCCGTTCCGTTCCCAAGGCCTGATCCTTGCACTCTACATCGATGCTATATTTAATATAACTGTGGTAGTTAAAGACCAGCAAAGCGACAGGTAAGAATCTTATTCAGTATTTTACGAATCATTGAATCCATGCCATTTTACCGAAAAGGTAGATACGAATTCGCAAATTCAGCACAAAAATAAGGCGAAACGCGTCACCGGAACTGACGTCATGGGTTATTCATTCTGTTCTCTCAGTTTTAATGAGATGTATTCATTGGGGTTGTAAAAGGTGTCATTTGGATGGCCCGTACAGTTCGCGGTTAACTTTATAGCCGCCCTGAAATAAGTCACAATCACTTCACGGCGAAAGCGCGGCGCGCGGCGCGTGGCTAGCAATACCAATTTTTTATTTAGGTGACAGTTAGACTTTTTTTATTTTTTTTCTTATTGGCTACTGCCCCTTTTAGTTAGCATCAACTTTGCCAGGAACATTGAGGGAGGAATTAATGAAAAATATGAATCCTTCGCGCTTCCCTCCCTTCTTGGGCGGGGTAATACGCTGCATAGAGTGCACCTTCCTAATACAATCTCAAAAAGCTATATATTTTTTTAGTTTATTTTCTCTTGCTCTCTTAGTCACTCTCTATCTCTCACGGCGTTACGCGTACATATAATGGTAGTACTAAGCCAATAAGACCTTATTGTATTATTATTTTAGGGTTGGTCCCATAGTAAAAGTTGTTTACAATAAAGAGACGCTGTCGGCTTAGTAGTATACCATCCCGCGTAAACCTGTATAGAAAAAAAACGTTTGTTAGTTCAGTTAGTTCTTTATGTACAGAAGTAAAGTTGCGTAAAGTTAATTGTAGACAGAAATGCGAATAGGTACGTGACATTTTAGTCTCCATGGCGCCTATAAAGTTTGGCGTGCACACAACCTACCTATTTAAGGGGTGCAGACGGCAGGATTTTCATGCTTTTCGCAATTAAGGCGAGTCATTATGCGTTTGAAGTTTTGTACAGAGGGTCGAGTTGTGCGACTTTTAGCCAAGTCAATCTCTTTTCTTAAGCTTTTTTGTTTCGTAATTGGTGTTTTAATGTTGCTGTCATTCGTTTGGAAATAATTACTTGTCTCAGCGTTATCAAACCCTTTCAAACAGCGACGGTGATAATGGAATGGACGGGCCCAGCGTTTGCAAATTGATCAAAATTAACAAGACAACACAATCAAGCAAATATGCATGCTAAAAGTATGCATATTACATTTTCCGGACACTAGAGATAGCGAATCTACTTACTTCATGACAAAAAGAGAACACATGTACATGTATTCGAAGTTTTTTTTATCGTATCGTACGGCTCGCATGTCGCAAAGGCAGAGTATGACTGAAGCAAGTGCAGAGCCGGCGCTCAACATATAGTTTTCAAAATCCGTGCGCTTATTTCCCGTCCATTCATCTTATCATTGTCGCAATAAAAAAATAGGCCACAATTGACGGAGAAATCGGTGAAAACACAAAAAATATACGTTCGTAGAACATAGAACCTCCTCCTTTTTCGAAGTCGGTTAAACATAGGAATGCTTGCACACTACTGCTTGGTGGTTGAATAACAGGAAAATGTGTGGTACTTCGCCATGTGGACTCTGCAAAGCGCATACAAATACAAATACAAACTTCGAACCTGCATACGAGCAGTCTCTATGGGTTTCCGTCCCAACTGCTTTGCCAATTAAGCTATAGAAGTCTCTGCCTTAGATGCCAAATTTCCCAACCTGTTTCAAGCTTCTCCTTCATTCAATTCCGATTCATTTAAATTTAGTTTTGATTCGTTTTCATCATTTTAGATTTATAGTTACTTATTTGAAGAATTATAGTATAATAAATGGGACAATTTAGTACCATATGTACCATTAATGGTACAATTCAATGGTATAACTGGTCCAAAGCGATCTATTCAGCACTAACTGGCTGATATTACGCAATTTGTGCCTTGTTTTGACGGTGCCATTTTCGAGCGGCGGTCGGGGATCTACCCTATATTTAATCGCAGGCACTGACGCAATATTTTTTTGAATAATAGTTTTATTTTAGTTGTCTTTAAAAAAAAACAGGTGACATAATAATGCCATTACATGTTTTTTTTACTTTTAACTGCGAAGGGATATTGCATTCAAGATATAAATCAGCAGAAAGGATGGCTCAGGGTAGCAGAGGTTAATGCTTGTTAATAGGAATCCTTACATCCGTTATTGGATTAAAGGAATCGGACCACTGGACTCGTCCTGGATCAACCCTTTAATATTAATGTTTATTTTTGCTTCAGCCGATCAAGCTTAGTCAAAATATAACTTTTCTAGGTAATACAAAATCATTTTAATTGTATTTTGTGCTCTAAAGCCTTGGGAGATTTGAAACGTGTATTTTCGTATAGTTTTCAAAAATCCGTAAAAGCTTATTAAAGTTGCCACAACTTTGGTTGGCCATGACTTGGACTCGACTTTGACTGCATGTGATTTCATAACATATTTGACTTGATATAAACTTGAAAATTCATATACTTGACACTGGCAGAATGCACAAAGTAAATGCCAATAATTAAGAAGTAAAAACTTACATAAGACATACATACAAGAATTTTGGCGGGAACGCGAAAAAAACATGTCACTGCATTGTGATTGTAACTAATAATAATAGTTTTCAAAACTTGAGTTTTTTAGAGTGTTAATGCATAAAAATGGTGGCGTTTTATTCATTAAATGCTTATTTACGCGTACAAGTGTGGGAAAGTGATATAATGTAGTGAAACATGTCTTTCCGTGTTGTTTCCAAGACATCAAAGAAGCTTGTAGTGAAGTTGCCACAACTTTACTAGGGCATTACTGGACTTGACTGTGACATTGGGAAATGCTCAAAGTGCGACGCCATGTCCTCTTAGGAGGAAAGAAGAAAAAAAGCTCACATGGCCTCAACTGAAGATCAGCGCTGTTTCATAAACAGCATTACGCTGAGTTGAAGCCATTTTTGTTAAATGACTTTTAATTTAATTTTATTGGTAATTAACTATACTTAGTTATATTAGTACCTACGCTAATGATGTAACAAAATAAATTATTTTTCTTTCTTTCTTTCTTTACATGCATAAATACATAGATACATGGACCCTGCAAATATTAACACTACTGCAGTGCTCCAAAATTTTTTGGGCAGTCGTAGAAGAGAGAAAAACTAGATTAGAGAGCGCAGTCTTAGAGCTAACGATAAGTAAATACTTTCCTCGGAACGGACTCCAAGAAAATTTTCTTATCGTAATTTAAATCGAAATTGAACGAAAATTGCTACCCGTTTGCGTTTCTAATAGTTTCGCAACTAAACAGATTTGCAAAATAAACTAGTTCATAATCAAGTCTTCATAATCTGAATTTAAGCTTCTAACTTGGATTACAAAATAAAGATACCACGCACTATAATGTGTTCCTTAATAAAGGCTGACACCACTACCGATAATTGTTGTCGTGGGTGTAGCCCCTGCATTATGCATTTATTGTAAATGCATTTTGGCAAATGTGTTGTTTATATAGGGTGTTTATTGGGCCATGTTTTGGAGCGATTCGTATAAAATTTGTACCAATTTGTATGTTTGAATGGACGGCCGTTTTGCCCGGCTGCACTAATGGCGGTGCGAAGTTGTTTATTCGAGTACGTTACCATTTTCGGCTAATATCAATTTGTTGTTTTGGGAGTTGGTTTGCTGGGTGTTCAAAATTTGTACCTACTTATTGGTTGTATTGTTTGGTTTTAGATGTATTGAAATTCAATTTTACCTTCCAGTGAAAATATTTGTATGTACAAATGTTTTTGATAATACTATATAAACATGAAAATTCATAAAATTGACACTGGCAGAATGCACAAAGTGCGATGCCAATAACTAAGAAAAAGTGCTGTCAAACACGACATTTTGACTCGCCCTATCACTTGAGCAGAAAACGACAGTTTGTAAAATTGTAATACGAGTTTTGGCGGGAACACGGAAAAATCGTGTCAATGCATTCTATTATTTTTTCAGACTTATGTTTTATCGCGAATTAATGATTAAAACTGGTGGTGTTTTATTTATTGTGTGTTGAACTACATGCACGATTGTGGGCAAGTGATATAATGTGGTGAAACATGTCTTTTCGTGTTGTTTTCAAAACTCCGTAGAAGCTCATTGTAAAGTCGCCACAACTTTATTAGGGCATGACTTGAACTCGACTGTGACTAAATTCGTGTGACTAACTGTGATTTCATGACATATTTGACTTGATTTTAATAAAAAAACTTAACACTGGCAGAATGCACAACGTGCGATGCCAATAACTAAGAAGAAAAATAAATAAATAAAAGCGACAGTTTGTAAAATTGTACCACAACTTACACAGGGCACGCGTGTGTGGTGTGCATATAGTCGTCCAAATCCTTCCTCCGAGGTCGTCCTAGTTAGCATGTTTACTGATAGACAGCCGACAGCAGACAGTCGTCACCATCAGCGACAGCCCGTGGCAGACAAGCTGACTGCGAGCTACGGAACCGTGCCTTGTAATAATAGGATTTGGCAATACGCCACCTGCACCACGGTACAGATTGAGAACAAAGGTTGAGGCATGGTTTGTTGCATAAACAATGTTGCGTTTTCTTAATCTTGTGAGACATTTACTTGAACACTGTACCTACTTTGATGAAATAACACCTCACGTACTGTATATAATCATTTATTGCACACTTATACTTTAATACAATACACTCTCAACACGAGCTTAAGACAACTTGTTCGTTCGAACGCTGGAGCAAAAGTAAAATCACTTGGCAGTCCTTTTTCAAATTCTGACTTTACCCCCTCCAAGTCAATAGCCCCACCATTGGAACTATTGCACAGGGGTGGAGCGACAACACGTTTCCGGCGGCCATTTAAACAAAAACTTACTTTTAAAACTGGAAAATCATCGAGATATTATTCAAATTTAACTAATATATTAGAAATCATGACACTCGGCCATCCGGCAACGTGTTGCCTCCTGGCATACACAAAAACATACAGAATTTACAATTATTAAAATAGAAATTCCGATTCTCTAAATAAATACATTTTAACTAGAATTAAACAACAGTATAGTGAAGGTAAAATGAATAACAATATTAAGAATTTATTACAACTTTTGTTTGACAAACTAGCTTAATATTAAATACCAACTAAATATACATACTTAATGGTAATAACTGATAGTTTAATAAACATTATTAAACTCGATATTTTCAGTACTAAAATCAAGATTAAATGTCAATTACCTGCATATTTTAACCACCGAGTAAATTATCTAAGTAAATTTTGTATACATTAAATTGATTAGATATTTTCATTGATCATCCCCGACAAAAATTCATAGCACTTTTGTGAAGTGTTTCGTACAATAATTTACGTTAATCTTGATTTTTAAATTTACATAAGTTGACAAGTTTTACATACGTTGTCCACGCATTATCAATCATATTAGAGCACCTGCCTATAGCTTATCCTTGTGATATTTAAAATAACTGTTACATAAATCATGACACGCTACAAGATGATGAAATTATAATCCAAAAATTCGCAGTAATTAGTATAGAAAATAAATTTATCACACATAATTTTTAATAATTTAATTTGTACTGTCACTGGAACTATTTACATCAGAATTATGTATTTCAAGAGATTTAATATGGATCCAGGGCCGAATTCTATCAGCTGCAATATAGGGACCAACAAACTTCGACAAAAGCTTTGTACTTTTTCCATCATTTTTAAAATTATTACGAGTGATTTTTACTAAATCCCCAATTTTGTAATTTGTTGCTGGGACACGGTTTGCATCGTAGCGCTCTTTTTGTTTAAATTGCTGTTTCTCAATATTTTCACTAATCTTTTGTCTAACTTCTTGTAATTCCAAATTTGTTGTACTTTCCGGAATACTCAACTTATTTGATAAAACATCACGCATTTTAACGCCGAACAAAGCTTCTGTTGCAGTCTTTTGGGTTGATACATTAACAGTATTATTAATACCCCATTGAATTTTACCCAGACACTTGTCCCAGTCACGCTCATGGCCAGTATAATTTTGTGCAGACAGTGAATTCAAAATAGTTTGGTTAAATCTTTCGGCCTGGCCATTGGCCCTGGGACAAGCTACTGCGTTTAAGACATGTTTAATACCTAGAGCGTCACAAAAGGTTTGAAACGCTGTTGACGTGAAACTAGTACCGCGATCAGATATTAGCCTTGCCGGTACGCCGAAGTCGTAAAATATTTTTTCGAGGGTCTTAATTGTAGTTTTGGTTGTTAAGTCTTTTACTGCTCTAACGAATAAGTATTTTGTAAAACCGTCAACTATGGTTAGAATGTGCGTGCTACCATCTTTGCTCTTAACAAAAGGACCAAGATGATCTATATGGATCGTATGAAATGGTATTTGTACTTTTTCTATTGGATACAGCTGACCCGACTTTTTTCTTCCCGCCGTGTCTTTATTATAGGCACATTCTAAGCAAGCTGCGACATATTTCTTGACAAATTTTCTAAGTTTAGGGAACCAATACGAATCTTTGAGTCTTTCAAGGGTTTTAGCATATCCTAGATGACCGATGTCATCGTGATTAGCGCGACATATTTGCCACCGAGCGCTTCGTGGGACAACTAACAACAATTTATCATCTACCTTCTTAAACACGGTGTGGTTTTTGACTACATAGTTTTTTCGGATTTCCTTGCATTCTTGGTTATCGTCGGGCTTAAGAATTTTCAAAATACGCGATATTTCGGGATCAGCGATTTGCAAAGATAAAAGCCAGTTTTCTTCTTCTATATTGTATATGTAAACAGATGGGTCGTTATCTAGTTCCGCGGAGAGCTTGGTGTTTCTGCTCAATGCGTCCACATGCGTCATCTGAACGCCAGGACGATATTCTATATCAAATGTAAACTCCGATATTTGCAGCCACCACCTAGCTATTCGCGGAACCAGATCACGCTTAGTTAGTGTAGTTCGAAGAGCAGAACAGTCAGTAAAGACCTTAAATTGCATACCTAGCAAATACACTCTGAACTTTTTGAGCGAGCACACGACGGCCAGTGTCTCTAGTTCGTATGAGTGTAGATGTTTTTCTTCGGGAGTGGTTTGACGACTAAAATAAGCAACTGGTTTAAGAACTCTTACATCTTTTTGCCACTGCATTAATATACCTCCTACTCCTAGAGAACTAGCATCAGTGTGCAATTCCGTTTCGAGTGCAGGGTCATATAGTGCAAGTACGGGACGGTCAACAAGTTTCTCCTTCAAAATTGAAAATGCCTGATCTTCTGAATTGGACCACTGCCACGTAGCCTCTTTACGTAAAAGACAAGTTAACGGTCGAGCAATCTCACCATAACCCTTTATGAATTTTCTAAAGTACCCCGTCAAGCCTAAAAATTGCCTTACTTCGTGAACATTTCGCGGTTTAGGAAAATTTTTTACTGCTAAGATCTTAGATTCATTTGGCTGAATGCCCTGCGAAGATATGTCATATCCTAGATAATTGACTGTACTATCGAAGAAACGACATTTGGAGAGTTTCAGCGTAAGCCCGTTCTGCCTAAATAGTTTAAGAATGTCCTCTAGACGCCTAAACATTTCGTCTATACTTCTAGATGGAATCAGTACGTCATCTAAGTAAGCTAAAGCGTATTCGAATCTCCTATTTCCAAGAATTTTATTGACTATTCTTTGAAACACGGCCGGTGCATTGGCTAAACCGAATGGCATTCGTTTGAACTCATAGTGCCCATCGGGCGTGACAAAACCAGTGAGATGCCTGCTCTCTTCGGCCATAGAAATTTGGTAATAGCCAGAGGCTAAATCAAGGGTTGTGAAAAAGCTATTTCCGCTCAGATTGGATATTTGATCTTCAATCAGTGGAAGGGGAAAGCGATCTTTTATAGTTTTATTATTCAGGGCTCGGAAATCAACGCATAACCGTTGCTCTCCCGATTTTTTTTTGACCATTAAAATTGGGCTAGCATAGTCAGATTTCGATTCCTGAATAATGTTATTATGCAATAATTCTTCCACAGTTTTACGGACGTGTTCACGTTCATGGTGAGAAAGACGATACGGACGATAAACTATTGGCTTATTATCTATAAGGTCTATCTTCATACTTTCATCAATAATACAACCTATTTCTTCTAAATTTGATGCAAAGCAATCACGATAACTTTGAAGCAACAAATAAAGTTTGTTAAACTGTTCCTCGTCTAATTCTAATCCAGTTTTTATGTCTTTCCTGTCAAGGGGTTCCAGAGTGGAGGGATCTTTAACTATACGATTTACGTGACGCACCTTATGCTCGGTAAAAGGAATGGACCTAGCTATCAACGTACCTTGCTCAAGAGTAATGTCACTAGGTGACAAATTTGTTACTACTACTTCGCCGTTACCATCACGAATACTAAAAGCACCTTGAAACAGGCGATACTCTTTTTCGGGTGCGATTGAATTGTAACCTTCAATGAAAACGTCACCCGTAATTTCGGATTCGGTGTGCACTGGAACAATACTAGTTCTTGAAATATTTATCGTGTCTGAGACATAGAGTTTTACGTGACCTTCATTGTCAAAAAGATTTTGGTTCGGACTCTTATAGAATGTAAGTTCGGAACTGTTCTTAAGCACCGTGACAAAGGGTAGTTCTGTGAAGTTTTGGCCAATCAACAGTGATGTTTGCATATGGATATCATCTACTATCAAAACTTCTATAGTCGATTCTACTTCATCTATTCTAACGTTTACATTAGATTTGTATAAAGGGATGACCGACGATTGACCAAAACCTTTAACAACTGGGACATTATCATTAAATTTAGTCAACTGTAATGATTCAGCATCCGTTTTGCGCAGAAGCGTACACTCGCTACCAAAATCTATATAAGCTTCAAGGAGTTGATTATTCGCCATAATAGTTTTAAAGTACTTGTCGTTACTTTTGTTAAGGGAGTCAATTTTTAGAGTTTTTTTTTTCAGTTTCTGTTTTAATATGACTGCTATTCGGGTTGGAAAGAGTATGGGGTTCAAACTTGCAGTTATCATTGTCGTGACCTATTTTATTGCAACGCTTGCATCTTACAATTGGTCTATTGCATTTAAAATATGGGTGACCTACAGAACGGCAGTTATAGCAAATGATTGCACTAGAATTAGAACCGGTTGCCCTTTGGTTTGAAGCCCCAGAGTTGGTAGGTTTTTGCCAAGTTCGGCCGCGCATGTTATTATTTGGAATCGGCTGAGGCTTTTGGGATGAAAGAAAACTAAGTAGGTCTTCCGGTTCTCTACTATTTAAAGCTTGTGCCCCATTCCTAATTGATCGATCGCTTATACCATATATTATACAGTCAACAGCCTTTTTACCAGTGATTTCACACCTATTAACTAGGCCTAATTTATCGTAAAAATATTCACGAAGACTTTCATCATTACGCGAAGTCCGATTTAACATCTCTTCTAAAAGACGACCATAATTCTCTTCACTTGGAAAAGCTTTCCGTAGTTTAGCCTGCCACCCTTCCCAAGTAAAGACAACCGTTGGTAAGGCCTCAAACCATTTTTTTGCTAGTCCAATCAATTTTTGTAAAGAAAAATGGACGATTTGTTTTTCATCCCAGCCATATATGATGGCACACTCATTTACTTTATTAAGCCAGCTTTCGATGGTTTGAGACCTGTTTGCTGGATCGAATTCCGGAATAACGTTGTTAAGGTTATTGTTGTTAAACGCGCTTTTATAACTATCTCCGGTCAAATTTTTCAACACTTTCATGACATTCTTATTTAAAATACGACTTGCCACTTTCCGGCTTCTAGAAGTGTTGGCCGCTTCATCACTCGAACTGGATGGAGAAGAAGACTTTCTCCGCTTTGCCTTCTTTGCTCGCCGTCGCCGACGAGGCGGCGTATTAGACGGAGAATCAGCATCATCAGCAGAGCTCATTGTCGCGCCACACTGGAATGTAAACAACGTCTTCTGCATAATACATCCAACCACAGCCAATTATAATTAACTAATCATTAGAACATTTAGTTAATTTTTAAATTTATTGATATTCGTAAAACATTATGTAACTCGTTAAATCGAACAAATATTTCAAACTTAATCCGACGACTAGTAGCTCACTCAACATCACTTGAAATTCATTCAGCAGAAGACATATCTGCTTAAATACACATCAGTGAATATGATTCACTCAACATTCGGCAAGATAATGGCCGTATTCCATCGATTGTGATTCGCATATCATCAAGCGGATATCACACCAGATAAACAGCAGAAAACTTATCTGATCAATAATAACCAGTGAGTCTAGCTAGTACGCCCCCTAAGAACAAATCCAACCTTCACAGTCGATCCAAGCAATAGGTGCATTTTCACAGATTAAAATAAAAGATGAGGGCAAAGGAAATCGGTTCTAGCAATATCTAATTCTTAAAAGATATCGGTTCTTTATATTTGGTGAGCGATTTTAGTTTCGGCTAATAACACGATACAGTTTTATTACTTTTCCGCTTTTTGTACAAATTGTTAATGACTACCGGTACAGTACGGTGTTTTATAACATAACAGTCAAGATATTATTACAATTTTCAAGTTAAATTGTTGTTATTGTTTTAAGTTTTGTTTTATTTGAAGCATTCAGATAAAAATTAGTGACTAGCAATTATACATACGTATTTTGACGTAAAAATTATTAATATTAATTATTATTATACGACGTAAAATTGTTTATTATTCAGTGATTTTGCAAAAATGATTTATAATTATGTTACCACGCGTGTATAAAGTTCGTACGGCATGAAAAATTTGAAATGTCAAAATGCACCTCTCATTTTAGATAAGACTGTAATGACTCGCTTCATCCAGCAAGAAACATATCCTCAGATTACTTTATAGCTCTATAGATCAAATTCAATAAATAGATCAAATAACTGAATTAATCTAACAATAGTTTATGCACATAGATTATAATACAAACATTTATTTCTCTTTATTTTTTTTTTTTTTGTGGGCAAGTGAAAGACAAATCATATAAGTGTACATCCGACATGTGTCTATTATCGTCGAGATTAGATTACTTAGTAATGCAATCTGAGCATATACAACGGGTTCAGGTCAAAACGTGTCACGCGCTATCAGAGAGTAGCCCTGATCAAACACGTGAACGTTTGAAGTGTACAAAAATGCGCGGCTGTACTGCCAAGGAGTAGCCCTGACCAAGTACCTCCACGCACTCTCTACGAAATCACATTATCAGAGAGTTGCCCTGATCCAATGTGGCACGCAAATTCTATCACCCTTTTGCATAAGCGCAGCATAACGTTCGTAGAATCTTTTAGCAAAGTAGTTTCGATTTGAAATTTAACACAAAACAACAAAAAGAAAATGGTACGCGCAAGTACAATAATCCAATGCCACACACGCCGTATGTTATCAGAGAGTAGCCCTGATCAAACATCAGCGCGTCTAGTTTAAAGCGAACGAAAATGTACACCGTATACTACCAAGGAGTAGCCTTGGCCGAGCATCGACGCACACCTTCAAACGCAAATAATTTACACATCACCTCATCAGAGAGTAGCCCCGATCCGAAATGATGTGCAAACCCCATCACGACCTTGCACCCTACGCGTATCATATCTTTTTCTTTTTAAGGAATTATTTACACGGTACAATTACTTCAGTAGGCGTATAACAAGGTAAAAGAAAAGATAAATAAAATTGATTCACATACCTTCTTTTGGGTTTTATCCCACTTCTGAGATTTGATGAAATAACACCTCACGTACTGTATATAATCATTTATTGCACACTTATACTTTAATACAATACACTCTCAACACGAGCTTAAGACAACTTGTTCGTTCGAACGCTGGAGCAAAAGTAAAATCACTTGGCAGTCCTTTTTCAAATTCTGACTTTACCCCCTCCAAGTCAATAGCCCCACCATTGGAACTATTGCACAGGGGTGGAGCGACAACACGTTTCCGGCGGCCATTTAAACAAAAACTTACTTTTAAAACTGGAAAATCATCGAGATATTATTCAAATTTAACTAATATATTAGAAATCATGACACTACGAAGAATTACGTATTTAAATTGAAAAAGTTTGCTATAGGATCAAAGCACTTTTTATACATAGAAATTTTGACCTACTATGTAGGTACAAGTGTTTTGGTGATTCAGCAACGATATTTTTTTTTTAATCGTTCAAGTGACAAGACGTGCAAGACTTTCACCTGGAGGTAAGCGTCACGCCTGCTACTAACAGTAACAGTGTCAGAATTGTGAACTTGCGAATACAATCCTGTGGTGCACTATTGGTACTGCGCTTGTCACCCTCAGATATTAGATGTTAATCTCTTCATGCCCAGTAAATTATCTGGTAACATTGCCCTTCATACCGAATCACAGTAATGCTTGCCACTATACTGTTCAAGGGAGGATCCAGCTTTTAAGTCAGGGTCATGACCCCCATGACCTCCCCCCTGGATCTGCCCTTGATACTGCTTGGCGCTTGAATAACTGCAAAAAAAAATACAACAAGTTAAGAATAATAAAATAACAAATAATATTTTTTTAAGGTTTTTAGTTTTAGCTTCATTGTTCTAGTATAGTTATATTATATTTGACTACAGATAAAAAAAAAGGAGGATTTTGTTCGCAAGTTCACAATTCTGACACTGCTACTGTTATGGGCAGGCATGACGTTTACCACCAGGGGAACGTCTCGCTCGTCACTGAATTTCATAAAGGTGAAATTGATAACTTGCTAAAAAAATATACAGTACAAATTAGCTTGATTGAACTAAATGATTTATTTAAGTGTAGTAAGTCGAAACACTGTTTTAAACTATCACGGTTGTTTAATAAAGTTCTATTATTATTAACGGGATATTTACCGTGATTATGTTGTGAAATGAGCTCCCGATGCACCATGTTCACGGGGTTGCATCGGGAGCTCATTTCACAACATAATCACGGTAAATATCCCGTAAATAATAATAGAACTGTAGTAAGTAGACTCTGCAGCGCGAGTACCGTTCTTGGCGATCTTTATATTTGACATTTAAATTTCATATTTAAATCAGTATAATTCGATAAAATTCGGTATATTCTTAAATTCGTCTATACAAATCTGCTATACCGACACGTCAAATTTAGCGACATAGAACGGTACTCGCGCTGCAGTTTAGATACATTTTCTTTGGAAGAGTCTTCTGTACGTAGTAGGTACTATAATGCTTTCTGTGTTATTTATATCATCATCATCATCATCAGCCCGGAGACGTCCACTGCTGAACGAAGGCCTCCCCCTTAGACCGCCACACTGTACGACAACCTGCCATTTGCATTCACCGGTTGCCCGCGACTTTTACAATGTCTGAAGACAAGGGTCTACGACCAGTGTGTGTTGCCAGTGATGACATATGGAACTGAAACGTGGTCTTTAACTGCTGGCCTTTTGGAGAAACTCAGAGTCAAGCAACGGGCAATGGAGAGAGCTATGCTCGGAGTTACTTTGCGCGATAGAATCCGGAACGAAGATATTCGCCAAAGAACCAAAGTTACCGACATAGCTCGCAAGGTTTGCAAGTTGAAGTGGCAATGGGCAGGCCACATCGCTCGAAGAACTGACAACCGATGGGGAAGAAAGGTTCTTGAGTGGCGACCGCGAACCGGAAGACGCAGCGTAGGAAGGCCTCCCACTAGGTGAACCGACGACGTTATTTATATCAGTTCTCGTTAAACACAACTTCCAAAGCGTCATCCCCACTAAGTGGAAGTTACTTTGTTATCAGCATACTTTGTATAAATTTACTAAGTACTTGTCCTAATTAAATATGCAGTACTAGGGCGTGCCAAGTATCCTACTAAGTAATGCAAGTGAAGATATAAAACTAACACATTTGCAAAGTATCTATGCAATAAGCTGATGCTGTGGTTTTACTTGCAATTTTATAAATGTAAAAAAAATTAGTTTTTTACTTGGATGGCTTAGGTAAAATATTTAGATGGTACGAAGATAATCGAGTCATCTAGTCTCGTATAAATAATACAGTCAGTTTTAATAAGAGAAAAGGCTTTCTCACCTGATGTTAAGGGTTCTATATTCCAAAGTTGCCCCTCAAAAAATCTATGTTATTTAGTCAAATTACTATATTTAATGCCAAAATATATATGTATTAGAGATGAACCGTCTTAGTAACTTCTATGGTTGAAAACTCCAATAACTCTATACTTACCTCTATAGAAAAAAAAATGCGAAAACATGTCTAATTTAAAACTTTTTTCAGTTATATGTCCTAATTACAGCAGTCACATAAAAAATAAAATTAAAAGATAATAGCATTTTGGAGAACTGAGAAAAACTTCAAAAATCGATGCTTGACACGCACAAATCTGCTTAGCCGCTTTTTTTTTCTCCGCTAAATGTGACTCTACCTGATACAGCTTTAGACTAATGATCGATCGCATTAAAAAATGTGCTTGAAACGTGGAATAGCCTAGCTTTAAGAGAAGATGGAGTCTACGATGGAGCATACTTGCTTCTAGAACAACCAGATTCACTCGCGTCGCGACTTGAAGACGCCTAGATTAAATCTTTAGGAAAACACCCACTCGGTAGCGCATTCCACTGTCCACAGTTTTTTTTGTTTTTGTTATTTTTTTATATTATTTTATTTTATATTTAACCATAATTATATTTAGATTTACTGACTTTGTAAATATGACTTGTTAATTAACAATGACCAGGTACATACCCTACTACACAAAAAAATAAGGATTTTGTATCCACACCGATGAAAGTCTAGAGACAATCGAAATGCTCAAAACCAGTCGGCAGCGTTCCCAGCATGCTGGCGGCATTGCCACGCTGAATGGTTATGCATGGGGCCAAATAAACGCCAGCATTTTGATCACGCGTCGTGTCGACTTGTTATTAAAATGCGACCTTGTAGATAAGGGCGATCTCTTACAGGCGACTTTAAGACGGAAAAAAGTCCGGAGGGTTAAAATCCTAATAAGTTTCAGAGAATGTTTACTTGAAAGTATACTTACTTAATCTATTTTTACGCTCAATTACGTCTAGATCTATTATCTAAACGGCGAAGTACTTATAAGAGCGAGTTTAATATCATAAGGCCCGATTCACATTACAGCGTCTGAGATTCGGTAATAAAAGCTTAGTTAACTGAGCGAATGTCGAGTTTAGACTCGATTGCTACATGACCGAGGCAGATGATATCACAGCAAAGCAGATACCTATACTCAACATTAGAGATAGGGAATTTGTAACGGTGATAGCTCAGTGTGTTAGGATCGCGCGCAGTAAGTCGTGGGTCAAAACCCAACAATAGGGTAGATGACTGATGTTTATATCGTTGAAACCAATAGCTTTGATGAAGAGTTTAAGTAAATATAATATGTTAATTTAAAAATAACGGTTAGTAAAGTTCTGATATATGAGCGTTTAAAGTTTTTGTTTGAGACAACTCTGTCCCTTTCCCACAAAACAAAAAATGACGTCACGCCTTACTTGTCAGAATAGAATTTATATGGCGTACAGAGAAGTGATGTCACGATTTGCTGTTTCGCCTTTCTGTCTAGCATAATATTAAAATGCTTATAAGTTCCTTACTTTTGGTTAGTTTTTTTTTTTTTCATTTATTAGCTATTTTTATGGGCCACATTTTAATAGGACAATAAAAAATAACCAGTCATCTAGCCTATTACCTTGAGGTGAAGGACTACACCGTAAGAAGACCATAGCATGGTGAGTACTTTCTAGGCTCGGTTAGCAAGTAGAAAATATGCCGACAAACACCTAGCGCTGTTTCGGCATTCTCACTTAAGAGCTAGTTCCCACTCCAGGCTAGATGTGTTTACTATCTACCACACCGTCACTTAAATCAAGCGAACTGTCGTCAAACACCTGTTATAATAATAATAATAATATTTATTTACTTTAACAGAATTACAATATACAAAGTAGGCAGAAATCCTCTTTTAGACATAAAATGTCTGTGCCAGAGGACCCCGCTCTTCCATTTTTATAACACGTTTGGGTAACTTATATTACTTAAGCATAAAATCTGCTTACGTAATATAATGTTATATGCTATTCTGCCACGCATAACAAAGTGAAGGCTGTGGATGATCATGATGTTGAAATATTGTAGCTAAAACAGTTTCAAACCAGCACCGTTGTTCAAATTATACAACTTACCTGCGCCCGTCGATTCACCCGCGTGATGATGAAAAACGATGATGATGATGATAAAAATAGCCTATATGTTATTCTGGGAAATAAGCTATCTCCATTCCGAGTTTCATCCAAATCCGTTGTCAAGATGTTTTGAAGAGGTATCAAACATATACCCACATAAGTACCGACAAACTTTCGCATTTATGATATTAATGTGTGTGAATTCCAGCTAAAGTATACGAACTGACACACAGACTCTGTATATCTCAGTGTAGTTAGATGGGCTGATTTCGTATGCTGTGCTATAACTCGGCGGGCCCATTCACATGGAAATCAGCTGTAAGTGCCAGCGCAGATTTCTCCAGGCTTTTCTGCTATTAGGACGAAGGCAAGTTAATACTTCTAGGTTACTTAGGTGCAGAGTAGTTTGTTTTCTCAATGGCCAGCCTGCATGAGTGTTAAATTTGTATTCTTTCTTATTCTTCCTAAACTTCCGTTGTTTGAGACATTCAGAACCTTGCATTCAACTGAGACTAGATAAAGTATAACTTGTCTTGCATACAAGAGTGGACATCCGAACACATCCGGACACCTTTAGCATCCGAGAAAAAAAAAACAAAGGAATGAAGTAGTGCCATAAGCTATTCGTCAAATATATTTATATCGTATTCGGGCGGTGCATGGTGTACACCCAAACACTAGTCTCCTTGGACCTGGATATGTCCTAAAACTGCATCCAGAACCGCCGGCGGTGGTAACACACTGCGATCTCCAAGCCGCTTGCCAAGCGTGGCGACTATGGCAACCCCTCCCTATTAGGGAGAGGCCTTCATCCAGCAGTGGACGTCTTCCGGCTGTGTTTTGTACGAGCAAAACTGGTCCAAGAAAGAAGGAAAATAATATAGGGGTCGCGAGTTCCTCGTTGGGGCCGAGCAACTAGTTAATTAAATATGAAACAAAGGTTGTAGTTCAGTCAACAGCCTGTTGTGCAATAATACCACAAACGGGGTGGCTTGGAACAATAAACTTTTGGACAATAAGGGCAATACTGCATGAAATAATAAGATAGAGAAATATATCAGTAAGAAAACTTTTATGCACATGTGGCACGTGGTAGCACGTGGATAACTTTTATGCATACCATACAGATTTTATAATAAACAACTTACTGTGCGAAAGAGACAAAACAAGCCCTATCAACCTCACTAAAAACTTGAAACGCTTGTTTGATTTGCCGATTCAAATTATTTCTTCAATATGCAAATCTCGTTTTTATTTTATTTACTAAGCCTGTTTAATAAATCAAACATCATTCTACTACTAGTGTCCCACCCTGGCGCCGTATTGTATACATGTCATAAATTAGACATTTAAACCGAAAGACACTTGCAATTATAGTAAAACCATAATATCAAAATTTGTTGCGTAATTGAGAAGAATTAAGCGCAGAAACAGACACGCGAAATGCGACTTAATTTTCTACTATTTACCTATAGTGATTAGTGAGGTTCTTGTCCAGAAGCTTATGTATCCGTGCAAGAACGATTTCCCTGCGTATGACGGTAACTGTATACGCTCGAGGCGATGCTTTTAAACCCATTACACTCGCCGACATTTGTGAACTTCATACTGAATTTCCACACAAATAATAATACATTTACAATTCTATTTGTATGACTAAAAAGCAAAATAGACAAAGAAAATTTTAAACCTTAAAGTAAAAAAAAAACGATTTCAGATTATGGTTTTTGCGTCCAGAACCACGGGCAGCAGTGTCCTCTCGGTTAAAGGTAGTGAGCATTCTGCGATCCTCAAGCCGCCTGCCAAGCGTGGGGATTTTGGCAACCCCTCCATATTAATGGGGAGGTCTTCATGCAGCAGCGGACGTCAGCTGGTTGATGATGATGAATATGTTTTATAAATGTTTTTTTCGTTCATTATATGTCTTAAATTCTTTTTTATTTGTGTTTATGTAATCGTGTAAATACTTATGAAGAAAAGAGTTAAACGCGCTACAGTTTCACATTTAAACCATTTTATTAGTAAGAAAATAATGATGTAGTTTCCAAGGCGGATCATTCTATTGAGGACGGCTTACTCATTTCATTAAACTATTTGTGAATATAAATGGATCTGGGTTAACTGGGTATGTCCTAAAACTGCATCCAGAACCACCGGAGGACGGGCAGCAGCGTCCTCTTGGTTAACGGTGGTGAGCATTCTGCGATCCTCAAGCCGCCTGCCAAGCGTGGGGATTATGGCAACCACCCCCTATTAAGGGGAAGGCCTTCGTCCAGCAGCGGACGTCTTCCGGCTGTGATGATGATGATGTTGATTTGTGAATATATCAACTCAACTAAATGAAACATCGAGGAAACAGCTGTTTTTTTTGTCGTGATTTCAGGGTTGGCCCTATAGTAAAAGTTGTTCATAATGATGAGTACAATGATATCCTAGGAGGATAACGGTTTCAAACTAACACCCGGTATAACTTGATACCTTAAATAAACTTGAAAATGCATAATACTTGACACTGGCTGAATGCATAAAGTGCGATGCCAAAAACAAAACGCTCTCTAGGAAACCACGCCGTCATGTTTTCATAGCCAAAGTTTCAGTGACGTCATTCAACGCTATATAGAGATCGCTAAATTACGCCACCGCTATTGGAGGACACTAAAGCTTTATTCTCCCATGTTAGTCGTAATGGCGCGAAGGCGTAATACCTCTATCACAGAATACATGATGCTGACTCCATCAAAGCCGCCGCAGACACGTGACTTACGCTGCAATGATACGAGTATGTACTTTGCTAATGCAATCTGTACTTACGGAGGCACTATTATTTAAACTGTGTCTAGACTAAAGAATATGCTAGACTGTCAACCTCAGGTGCAGGACACACTGATCTGGCGTCGGGCGAGGGCATGGCACGGGCTAGCCACCCCATCCTAATTTCATACTAAATACATTGAAATAAGGTGCAATTTAGGACACGCCAAATCCGATCGGGCGCGCCCGATGCTCGACCGATGAAAATAACTTGGTGAGTCCTAAAGTGCGCCTTATTTCAATGTGTTTAGTATGAAATTAGAATGGGTCGGTTAGCCGCCCGTGCCATGCCCGTGTCCGACGCCAGTTCAGTGTGCCCTGCGCTTTAGAGCGCTCACACTCGGTGGTCACTTATAAGCACCAAGATGGAGTTTTGGCGGGAACACGGAAAAATCATGTCGCTGCATTCTATTATTTACTTAAACTTGAGTTTTTTCGCGAATTAATGATAAAAATAGTGGTATTTTATTCATTGAGTGTTGAATTACATGTACGAGTGTGGGCAAGTGATATAATGTGGTAAAAAATTATTTTCGTGTTGTTTTCAAAACTCCGTAAACGCCCATAGTAAAGTTGCCACAACTTTACTAGGGTATGACTTAAACTTGACTGTGCCTATGACTAATTTCATGTGACTGACTGTGATTTGATGACACTATTATATAACTTGATACTATATATACTTGAAAATATATAATAATTGCCACTGGCTGAATGCACAACGTGCGAAGCCAAAAACCAGGAAAAAAACCACCAAGATATAGAGATATTTTTCTATAAAATCCACATTTAACATTACAGATCTAAGAGACAACGCAGTGAAAAGCTACTTTAGTCAGATTGATATTTACTATTCTGAAATGCAGACTTCATTATAATCACCTTTGAAACTATCTCGCCACGAAATCATACTGCCTGACTAAGTATATCTTATTGTAAGGTAATAAAGTTTACCTTCCCACACTTTGTACGTGAATTAGGTTTGCAAGTACGTGGTGAGGTAGCGAGATTGTGTCTGCGAAACTCTTAAGGGCGTGTAGACGTGTGGGGCTCATTGAAACCTCGACACACGGAATGGGAAAGTAGCTTTATAATCTTTAGATAGTTTAGTTAGGTATTAGTCCTATATGCTGTCTCGAAACGTGAAACCAATGTTAAAACTCAATTATGATGTGGTAAGCAGTTACTGCGTTTAGGTTTGAAAGGCAATGTTACCAGAGACATTACTGGAAATGAAGAGATTTTACATCTTATATCTCAGGGTGACGAGCGCAGTGCGGCACAATTTTGTTCGCGAGTTCACAATTCTGGCACTGCTACTGTTATGGACAGGCGTGTTGTTTACCATCAGGCGAACGACTCGCTCGTCTCTTCACGGCATTGCAAAAAAAAACTTTGTTCGGAATGAGAATAACAGCGTAAAACTTGGATATACATTTTTAACACATGGGTTATTTTTTATCCAGGAAAAAGATACAGATAGATAGATATAGATACAGTTTCCGTAGGTTAGCGGGTTAAACCACAAAATAAATAATAGTACTACGTACAGAAAGTTAACTCCGCAAAGGAATTGAAATAAATAAGGACTCTATCTACTAGGCAATAAAGTAGCAATTCAACTCGCACCGCGCTGGATACCGCTCGCTATATTCACCTAGATATACCGCTCTCTTTCTATCACGTATGCTTAGTTACGTGCGACGAGGCTAGTGTGCGGGCGGCGACTGACTTCTGCCTTGCATTGCCCACCCGGACGGAGCGCCGGCCGAACATACCTAAACTGCGGAGTGACACCCCCCTGGTTAAACTGAGGCGCTACTAACAACATATACATGCTATACTTACTTATATTTACAACCTTATAGCTCAGTTGGTAGCATGTCTGCCTTCAGAGCTGTAGGGCGTGGTTTCGATCCCCACCCAGGACAAACATTTATGTGACGAACATAGATGTTTCTTCTATGTATGGGTGTAGTATGTATCATAAGTATGTATTTACAACAAAAAAAAGTATATAAGTATTCTATCAGCTATCTGGTTTCCATAATACAAGCTTTGCAGAGTATGGGGCTAGATGGCACTGTGTAAAAAATGTCGACCGATATTTATTATTTATATACATACATCATACATATTATAATATACTACTACCATACACTACTACTTGGTTGCATTCCTTGGCCACTTACTAGAGGAGATTCATGACAGGACTCACCCACGCTCAGACGTAATCACAGACTGTTACCAATGTAATGTCCACGCTTATCGCTCTGGGCTATTTGCATTAGTTGTCACACGATGATGTTGATTATTACAGAATACAGATACGATATCTCACTAGGGCGTCACAGACGACGAAGATGCTATAATGGTGATACGTTTCCCGTTTGGCGGGAAATTCAAAAATCAAACAGTTTTTTGGTCTTTGTAGCTAGGCCGGGTAGTTAATGTGAAATTACATAGTGTTTGCGAAAATTGTTGGTTGTTCTTTAGATTATCACGTACAACTATTAATCAGTAACTCACCATATTACTTACATTTGTCCATAAACCGTTTGAAACAGCAAACATTTGTTTATTGACAAATGTATGTAATAATGTGCATTACAGATAAACAGCTTTACGTGAGTTTGTAAAGAATAATAATCAATTGGCGCAAACATCATGATCGTTTACAATAATTACCCGGCCTTGCTACAAGAACAAAAAAACTGGTTGAAATTTGAATTTCCCGCCATATGTGAAACGTATCACCTTAAGATAAAATATCGCTCGCCATACAATTTTGAAATATACAATATGTAACAAAAAAGTTCAACAATACTGAAGGGTATGCATTAACTCATCATTATGAACAACTTTTACTATGGGGCCAACCTAGAAATAGCGGATAAAAATAAGCTGTTCCATACAAAAAGTTCATTGACCTTGGACGAAATGTATGGAACAGCTGTTTTTTTTTCATATGATGGCATATGAAATAAAATAAAAAACTTGACTATGACAGACACATCTGGTCTGCGCAAAAGTCAGAGCCTTCTACAATGAGCTTCTTTTTTTTTAATTACCTGTCAGAAAATCGCCCATATTATACTTTAAAAATAGAACTGATTATAAATCAAATATATGATTATGTTTGAGACGTTTTCGTTTTTCTTACTCTAGAACGAAGGGCATTTTCAGTTCTCACTTTTTTTCTTATTTCTAAATATATTTTATTTGTTACAGGTAAAACTGACTGATCTGAATAGTTTCACGCTTCGTGGTAAGAAAAAAGTCTTTAAAAAAAAACAGAATATTGTGAACTTCAAACGGACGTTAACTTTTGAAAGGTATTATATAAAGCTTTACATTATTTTTAAATATGTAAATTGAACAAATTTTCGGAGACTTCTTATTGAGTCAACTTTTCGTGATAGGATAGAGTATGCAACTTACTTCTCAAAAAAATTTTGTTTACTTAATTGCTTAAAAGCCAGCGGCATGGAGTATTATGGAGTATATTGGAAATATTGTGACAAATTTCGACCTGTTCACTATACTTTGTTCGCTGAGAATGTCTAATAGGGAAATCAAGGAATAGCACGTCATTGGTCGCAGATAACTAATATAGTACCTGTATAAATAGTACCGTCCTTTTCACTTACATACAATTGTGCAAGAGAGAACGCCCTATTAGACATTCTCAGCGAACAGAGTATAGTCATACAGATATTATATCAAAAAGCTACACGTTCGTAGATGACTCCAAAGTGATTAAAATCTGCTGCGAATTAGTTAACGAACAATCAAACTACCAACTTATTGCCGCCATTCTTTGATCTATCGACTTAATTATATATTTCCATACTACTTTTAATTCTATTACTATGTTCTATGGGTGAAAATAGGTTGCATATAAATGGTACTTAAGCTATTTAGTTAACAAACAAACTGCCATGTGCACGAACAATCTGTAGCCTTGGCCAAATGTATATAAAATGTATACATTTCTATGAGAAACTTCCAGTAGAAATTACGTTAGTGGCTCCCCAACTTACTCAACAGATAAGATGGTTGCCATAAAGTTACGTTATGTTCAAATAGTTACGGATTAAAATCTCTCTGCCTCTAAGAAGCGTATAAAGGTGCTTCAATTGAACATAGTTATAACTTGAATGATGTAAACATAACTCATGGTGCCTTACTACCTGACTACTGACTGATACGTAATAATAATAACCTTCACGTCAATAGCCAGAAGACGTCCACTACTGGACAAAGGCCTCCCCCTTAATAGGGAGGGGTTGCCATAGCCCCCATGCTTGGCAGGCGGCTTGGGGATCGCAGAATACTCACCACCGTTAACAGAGAGGACGCTGCTGCCCTTCCTCCTATGGTTCCGGATGCAGTTTTAGAACTTTGCCAGGTCCACCATAACCTTATCACTAAATAACTTGAAAAGAAAATTCGGAGCTGTGGCGCTAACATTATTTCATATTTATTATTCCTTAACTGGTGCTGCGGTTTGCAAACAATGAAATACTGAAACAAGTTATAATTTTTTTTGAAATAGGTACAAGCAGTATAGATAGTTACATACTGGACCGGTGGTATCCTAAAACTACATCCAGAACCACCAACGGATGACGGGCAGCAGCGTGCTCTCAGTCAACGGTGGTGAATATTTTGCGATCCCCAAGCCACCTGCCAAGCGTGGGGATTATGGCGACCCGCTTATTAAGGGCTTCGTCCAGCAACTTATCTTGCCCCTCTCGCCGTTGAGATGAGATTGCTTGTAAATTTTGCTGGATAACGGTTCTATGCTCTACGTCCAACTATGACCTGATGATTTCGGTAATAAAATATTAACAGATAATTTCGTTAATCATCAATTCAATTCCATGGTCAAGTGGGCAATGCACCGTGTGTATATTGAAGACCGAACACATTTCAAAATAAATTCAAACTATCTTTCTACACTCCATTATTTAAAAATAACTAATAGTTAATTACATATGCAATAGAACCCACATGTTCCTTAGTTTATGTAACTGGTAGATAAAGTGGCAAGGTGTGGACATAAAGAACAAAACATATCGATGATTTTCCTTACACTCTCTCAGTGGTTTCGAGGTGGTCTAAAATACAAGCGAAACGATTAATACAGCTTATTAATTTGATTGCAATTTCAATATCTAGATTATTATTGGAGTTACTTCCGTACTCTACTTATAAATTCGCTTATAATTGTTTAGAACATTAAATGGATAAACTATAAATATCAGCTATATTAACATACAGGATGTTAGTTTGAACACCGTTATCCTTCTAGGATATAAGTAAGTAAGTAAGTTCGTATAGGCTGAGTGGCCAGCCCTAGTGTCAGAGTTAATGTGCCGCCCCGAAGGCCATTTTGTCCAAGATTGATGAACCTTTTTGTAAAGTATTTTTTTTTAATGTTCGGAATTGTTTTTTTTTCAGTTGGCCCCATAGTAAAAGTTATTCATAATGATGAGTTCAATGATATCCTAGATGGATAACGGTGTTGAAACGAATACCCGGTATAGTCGGACACCTGCTAAGCTCGGGGATCCCTCTCCTCTTCCTGTTAAGATGGAGGCTTTCAGCAATCGTCCAGCAGTGGATGTCTTCTGGTTGATGATGAATCCTGTATAAATAAATAAAAAAACAACAACCGACTTCAATTTCGACTACTTGTATGACATCTTCTTTCCAGTTATTTTGATATAAAAACTAAACTACTGAACCGATACCGAACCTCTAAAGTATGACCTACACAAAAAAAAGAATCATCAAAATAAATTAGGAATTGGCGGAGTAATCACGTAACATACATGCGTTAATTGAGAACCTCCTTTTTTGAAGGCGGTTGATAAAACTAAAAACTATTTGTTTTTTTACGTTTTAGGTAGGTAATAACATGAAAATAGTTTGTGACAACCAACTATCACATAATTAGATGTCGTGTTGAAGCTATAACATCGCCAGTCGCGAGTCGCTTAACCTTTGCTCCGCAATCGTCACCGCAGGGGACTCTTATTTATTTTACAGTCTATTACTAGTTGCCAGCCTATCGAGATACAGTTTTTATTTATACATTTGCGTAATAACAGTATTTGCATATCCATTTACTGCATAAACTGTAGGAAATGAGTTTGCGGACGCCATCAAATTGCTCTATCCTGCGTTGAAATCTTTTATATGGAGAAATAGTTTTTTATATCTTTACCTTGTGGAAACTGCATTTTTTTTATATCGTAGTTATCTTGCAATTCGACATGACCTTCTCCGTGGCGTTTGTTAGACTACCAAAAATTTTTTTTTTAATTCGGCACATCCGTTCATTCGTGATAAATAAAATAAATAAATAAATATCGGAGGACATTTTTCACACAGCGCCATTTAGTAAGTAAGTAAAGCTTGTAATATGGAAATCATATAGCTGATAGAATACTTTTATACTTTTTTGTAAATACATACTTATATTACATACTACACCCAGGCACAGACCAAACATCTATGTTCGTCACATAAATGTTTGCCCTGGGTGGGGAATTGGGGATCGAACCCACGCCTTACAGCTCTGAAGGCAGATATGCTACCAACTGAGCTATAAGGCAGTCGAATAGTGGTAAGACCATGACTTACGTAAGTCCATTTCTATGTATAATCTATTCGATTTTTATTATAACGTATGCTACTATGTTTCTATCGACGCATCACTCTTAATATTTCAAGTATTTTCAACCGACTTCAAAAAAGGAGGTTCTCAATTCAACTGTACGTATTATTTTTTATGAAAATCTTTTATTATGGAGCCAACTTTGAAATCGCGAAAAAAATATCTGCTGTTCTTTTGTCCAAGACCGATGAACCTTTTTGTATGGAACAGCTGTTTTTTTTTGATATTTTCTAGTAATTTTGATTTAAAAACCAAACTACTAGAAAATATCAAGATGTCATCCAGGTATTCGAAGTTGAAGTCGGTTGTAGTTTTTTTAAAAGCGTATTATGTGTTTTATCTTTATTTCGCTGCCATAAACTTTTTCATTCTTTTAGCGAAATTTTTACAAGTAAGCAATCGTTTATTTGTAAAAAGATAACACACAAACAGATGCTGCGTTCCGTAATGCGCTAAAAGTGATAATATCACGAATCCGACCAAATTGACAAGTATTACTCGATCAAATCAAAGCCCTTATATTTTGTGACTATTCAATTTGGTTGGATTCGCGATATTATCACTTTTAGCGCATTACGGAATGCAGCAAGAATTACTCTCGCGTTTATACCAAGTATTGATTTTAGATTACATAATAAAGACCTACGGACTTTTATTAGAAGGTGAAAATAAATTCCGTAATATAAAGTTATTTCTATAAACGCGTGGGCAGAGGTGTAGTTTGCTTTGTGAGTGGTTTTTGTAAGATTTCTGAGGGTTTCTCGTAATATTTGTTGTTGTATTGTTGTTTGCTTGGTTCGTTTCGGTTTGAAAGGTTTCTATGATCGAGCGAGTTTATTTGATGGCAGTGTGAATGGGTATGTAAGTTAGGTTGGATCACTTACGTAGGTGGAATGTTCTGGTTTCTATATAATAGCGGGAAGATCGACTACGGCGTTAAAAATTAGACGAGTCGTGATTATGCTAATATTATTGCTATTTCATAGAAATACAACATTAATGCTCGGGCAAAATGTGTCGAATGGCTGATTTAGTTCCTAATTTCAGAGTTTTTCTTCTTTTTGAGACGATGTTTTGTTATAATGTACTTTTTATCGGTGTTTGTTCTGTGTCTGGGTGTAGTATGTATTATAAGTATGTATTTACGAAAAAACAATTAGTATATAAGTATTCTATCAGCTATCTGGTTTCCATAATACAAGCTTTGCTTAGTATGGGGCTAGATAGCGGTGTGTGTATAATGTCCTCCAATATTTATTTAATTATTTAAATTTATATTCATTGGGGTAAAAAATATATTAAGATAAGATACAAAAAAAAATTTTGAACTAAGTATATACAAAACTATTAACAAAACATTTTTTTTTCTGATGACACCGTCTCCAAAAGTCTAAAGATTCTTAATTCAAATTATTAATGCCACTACCAGTCGGCAAATTACCCAGTATAGTGGCAGCATTGCCACGTGGAATGGCAAAGTTTATGCGTCGGCGTCGGGCCTAATAAGCGCCGGCATTTTGATCATGCTTCGCGTCAACCAAGCAATCGGTTTTTTTTAAGAAAGATTGTCAGAGCGAATGTCTCAACACCAAACGGATGCTTACTGATTCGCCAACTGCCGTCGCACCAGTTCTACTCAGTGTCTAAGAAAATGTGCCAACACCATTTAAACTTCAGCACTTCAGCATTTTGATCAGTAAACATTGATCACAGCGATGAGTATGAAGGGCAGTGATCTCTTTTTGATTCGCAGTTCTTTTGAATTATCATAATATGTAGACTGCACGTACTTAGCAGATCTACCACCCCACTATCACCCTTATATTGTAAATTTTCCTTTGGATACGTTCAAACGTTTTGACTCCACGTTTCTAATTCGTACAGCCAAGGAATAGAACAAGCTGCCGGCTTCCTTGTTTCCTGAGAGATATAATCTAGACCTCTTCTAAAAAAACTTTCTAGAAAACAAACTATTTTAATCACATTAGAGCTGGAAACCTAACGACACGCCGCGCCGCCGCAGTCGTTATTTCCCAACTTTACAAGTGCTGTAAATACAGGTAAAGGCTGTAAAACAGACATACTAGCTTGTTAACCCTGTGTGGGTAATGTATGTACATGTTTTTGTTATTAATATATAAGTACAGTTGTATGAACTTTTACGTTTCTAACCAGTATGAATCATTAGTTTCTATAACTTATATTAGTAGCTCGATACAACATAACACCATAGACAATTAATATAATACTTTAATGATTTAGGTGATGAATTGTTGAACTATTATTGAGTTATTATTGGGTTGTTCCTTACTGATCCTTGGTCAACTCATCCTTATTTGTTTTTTTAATTTGGGAATAATAAATATTTTTTCAATAACTAGTTATAGAAAAAATATTTACAAAATATTGAACGACGGGGACGGGGACGGGGATATTGACCTTTATTAAATGTTTTGTTGCGTGTGTTAAATTTTGTTTTTATTTTATTTTAAATTAAATTTATATATTACTTCAAATTTTAATAATAATAATGACATTTTAAAATTGGGACAGTTTAGGACAGTTTTTTGTAAAATATTTTGTTTTTTGTATTTGCTACACTATATGGGTCTCGTACCTGAAATAAATGAATTTGAATTTTGAATTTGAAAACTGAAACAAAATTAATGAACTTTTTTTTTAAATTATCATAAATTTTTAATGATGAATTTATTTTTGTGGGAATTCCATTATTTGAATGACAAAATACAAAAGTAATATTCGAGACTTGCCAGCAATTTTACAATCATAGAATACCTCACTTGTGTTACAGTATGAATATAGGATTCCGTCCTCCGTCCCAATGAGCTCTTCTGCTTTTATGTAAGGATTTTCACACCAGTAGCTTTTCGATGAAGGAATAATCGCGAGGACACGTACGTCTGTCAAAGAAATACAATAGGGCGAGATGTCTGGATATAGCCCAAACGCCTTTAAAGGATAGGCCTATGACCAGCATTGGACTACAAAAAGACTGGTCACGCCGTACATAAAAACACGAATAAAATTGAGACCAGTCTTCCTGCTATTTGAACTAGGTTAAAAATTATACAATGTGAACATTACAGAAAAGCGAAAGCCCTACTTTTTAGGTTAGAACGGCTGTCAAAACAATGTTGTAAAGCTATTGTACGGAAAACCGCTGTCGCCAGTTTCACACATAATCGTATTGTCACCACAAGAGTAAGAGTAGAGTCGTTGTAAGAGTAGCGCAATTATTTGTCGCGCATTTTAAGTTTTAAAACGCTCGGAATGCCATTTTGTAACAGATTAAAATTGATCTAATAGGGTAAATGACTGATGTTGATATCGTTGAAACCAATAGCTTTGATGAAGAATTTAAGTAAATATAGTATGTTTATTGAAATAATTATTTAAATCGGTTAATAATGTTCTGATATATGAGCGTTTAAAGTTTTTGTTAGAGACAACTCTATCCCTTTCCCTCAAAACAAAAAATGACGTCACGCCTTACTTGTCAGAATATAATTTATATGGCGTACTTAGAAGTAACGTCATGATTTGCTGCTTCGCCTCTCTGTCTAGCATGATATTAAAATGCTTATAAGTTGCTTATTTTTGATCAGATTTTAATTTTCTTTTCATTATTCAGCTATATTTATGGGCCACATTTTAATAGGACAATTAAAAAAAACCAGTCATCTAGCCTATTACCATGCTATGTGGTTTGGTTTTTCTACGCGTCTATTTGAATTGTCTTTTTGAGTATTCCCAGTCTAAAACATGTATACTGGTAGAATTGTCACATACGTGCGCATATATGCACGTATGCCCAGCTAGCACGACTCGTCACTTTTCCGTTCTATTCACTTATCTCTTCAGTGGTGCATACGGTATCGTTAACTAGATGAATGAGATCGAACGACGTGTACCGACATAATGAGCACAATTTGACGGAAGCGAGACAGCAATCTTGTGTTATAAAAACTACAGATTCGATCGAAGAAAGCTTGTTGGCCGTTAACTAGTAGTTTGTAACGTGTGTTTATAATGATTGGAATATTCGACAAAATACTTGGAATGAGAATATGATTAGAGCTTTAAGTAAATACTTATTTACGTATTCAGGGTCGGACTGGGCCGGAAGGGCCCGGGACCAGGACAATGGTAGTTGGGATGCTTTTGAAAATTAATCACACTATTAAGTATTACAAATACAAACGCAATTCGAAAAGGCCTCAGAGATGGCCTCTGCTTAGAGTCAGCTACTTTTCGTTGCCTGCGCGGGTCCCAACTTACTGCCTGGCTTGCGGCAAGCCTCGCAAGCCAGGCCCGGCTGGCAAACGCGATCGCGACTATATGTCCAGTCCGACGCTGTACGTGGAACTAGAATTTACGACTGAATAGTCTTCGATAACGCCAAAATCTTTTTTGTTCGATAGACAGTCTATGAATCGATTTTAAAATGTGTGCTTTAATGCTACCTAATATAGGTACCTAAAACAGCAACAATGACTAAAAAATGAACGGGAAATAAGGGCACGGATTTTGAAGACTTTATGTTGAGCGCCAACTCTCCTCTCGCGTCAGTCATACTCTTTATTTGCGACATGCGAGCCGTACGATACGACAATACAAACTTCTAATACATGTACAAGCGGCAAATTCGGCGGAGCAGCACAAGCGGCGCAAATATGCTAACCTCGGCAGAGGTTACATATTTGAGCCGTTTGGTGTTGAGACATTGGGTCCGTGGGGACCGGGAGCTCATCATCTTTTCAAAAACATATCCGAGCGCCTGGTCGACGCGACGCGTGATCAAAATGCTGGCGTTTATTTGGCTCAACGCATAAGCATTGCAATCCAGCGTGGCATTGCCGCCAGCATACTGGGTACGCTGCCGACTGGTAGTGGGTTTGAGGATTTGGATTGTCTCTAGACTTTTATAAAAATGTACAAGTTGCAATGGGCAGGCCACATCGCTCGAAGAACTGACAACCGATGGGGAAGAAAGGTTCTTGAATGGCGACCGCGAACCGGAAGACGCAGCGTAGGAAGGCCTCCCACTAGGTGGGCCGACGACATTGTAAAAGTCGCGGGCAACCGGTGGATGTAAATGGCAGGTTGTCGTACAGTGTGGCGGTCTAAGGGGGAGGCGTTCGTTTAGCAGTGGACGTCTCCGGGCTGATGATGATGAATACATGTACATGTGTTCTCTTTTTGTCATGCAGTAATTAGATTCGCTAACTCTATTGTCTGGCAAATATAGTATGCATACTTTAAGTATGCTTGATTATGTTGACTTGTTAATTTTGAACGATTTGCAAGCGCTGGGCCCGTCCATTCCATTATCACCGTCGCTGCCTAAAAACACAATCTCAGAATCTGTGGGTTAGAATTGAATGCTGATTTGCACAGAGGCACCTGTGATCACACTGTGTTGTATAGTTGACAGTATTGTCAAACCTGGGGAGATTTGGACCAAGGTCCAAAGACTTTTGCCCTTTCTCCTTTAGCAAACTAACATAACTAGAAATATTACTTATGAAGTTATAAGAAGCTAAATAGAATCTAATTAATTATAATAAACGATAAATTAAATCAATTCTATTGAAAAGTCTAAATCTAAGTTATATCTAAAGTGTAATCAGATAAACTCACTAAGACATAGCATCTGGTGGTCAACGACTGTGGTAGGTATTTCATTCAATGGTGAACGGCTACCATTGTTCTCCTGCTTCAACGAAATATATCGTTATATTATTTAATATGGAAACTGATGTACATACCTTAGCCTTGGCGGAGTTAGTTCTTTATCTAATATAAAAAAACTTGAAACGGAGTTTTGGCGGGAACGGGAAAAAATCATGTTCCCGCAATGTATTATTTTCCAAAACTTTTCGGGTGTCCATGAATAAAAATGGTGTGTGCTGATTTACGTTTATCAAAAATTTGAAATATTAAAATACTTGGCACTGGCAAATGCGCAAAGTACGATGCCTAATTCTCTTAGAAGAAAAGAAGAAGAAAACAAAAAAAAAAGTTCCTTTGTAGCCGAGCACTTTCTCTCAGTTAAGTAAATCATATTTCGATGAATTCATCCGCTGCGTCGCGTGCCGGGATCTGAACCCACATCACCTCGCGGCCACGAACGCATTAACGCGCTAAGCCTCTGATCCCATCAAGCTGCTATTAAAACTCATCATTCGTGACCGGCCACAGAGAATTATGCATTTGGTGTTGAGTCCAAGCTACATGAAACAGTACTTAATTCAAATTTATCAATAGTGTTATTAGCAAAAGACATTATGTTCTAGCGGATAGATACAGGATTGTACTTTACTTAGCTGACAGTTTCACTACTAGGGCCTTCAAACTAGGGCAAGATCAGCCAGATAATTAAGATAAGCTAAAGAGGTTAAGGCTAAAATGCAAAGCAAAATGTGGAGTTTTGGCGGGAACACGGAATAATCATATCGTTGCATTCTATTATTTTCTTAAACTTGTGTTATTCGCGAATTAAATGATTAAAAATAGTGGTGTTTTATTCATTGAGTGTTAAATTACATGCTCGAGTATGGGCAAATGATATAATGTGGTGAAACATGTCCTTTCGTGTTGTTTACAAAACTCCGTGGAACTCCGTAGAAGCTCATAGTAAAGTCGCCACAACTTCATGACATGGGCATGACTTGGACTCGACTATGACTGGTTTCGTGTGACTGACTGTGGTTTAATGACATAATTGACTTTATTTTAATAAAAGAAATTCATAAACTTGACACTGGCAGAATGCACAAAGTGCGATGCCAATAACCAAGAAAAAAAAAAGCAAAATATGACTGTTCGTCATGATCAAAAACGTGGCGGAACTGAATGCAAAATAATGCGGAAGCGTGTTTTGGCGAAGGTTAGGTAAGAAGCAAGTCGTGCGGATTGTGAGAAAATATCTGTTTCTTTGGTCAACTAAGATGATTCAGTAAAACAGTTTTTTTTTCAACTTGTCACGTTACAGTCGATAATCACGTCACGTTGATGTGATAAAATCAGCTTCATTCGTTTTTTTTTAAATTTATTCATGACTATGGATAAATTCAAGCCGCTTACCAAGCATGGAGATTATGGCAAGCCCCTACTAGGGGGGGAGGCCTTCGTCCAGCAGTGGACGTCTTCCGGCTGATGACGATGGACAAATTCAGCTTCTATAGACGTACTACAAGGTTGTTGGTTTTTAGATTTGCGATCCCGGCATGACATATGGAACTGAAACATGGTCTTTAACTGCTGGCCTTTTGGAGAAACTTAGAGTCACGTAACGGGCAATGGAGAGAGCTATGCTCGGAGTTACTTTGCGCGATAGAATCCGGAACGAGGATATTCGCCAAAGATCCAAAGTTACCGACATAGCTCTCAAGGTTTGCAAGTTGAAGTCGCAATGGCAGGCCACTTCGCTCGAAGAACTGACAACCGATGGGAAGAAAGGTTCTTGAGTAGCGACCACAAACCGGAAGACGCAGCGTAGGAAGGCCTCCCACTAGGTGGACCGACGACATTGTAAAACTCGCGGGCAACCGGTGGATGCAAATGGCAGGTTGTCTTACAGTGTGGCGGTCTAAGAGGGAGGCCTTCGTTCAGCAGTGGACGTCTCCGGGCTGATGATGATGATGATGAGATTTGCGATACTTAGTGGTCTCCTCTTTTGCCAAGCTATAGTATTTGTTCCCGCTACCTCTTACACCTTATCCGGCTCGTTTTGTAAGACAGCTCTCGGCGGTACACCACGGCCGTATCTCTAGTTATCGACACGATATCTGTTATTAGAGCCCGGGGCGGTGGTAAGTGTTAACTTGATGCATCGATACACCATTCGAATATCTCTAGTGAGTAATCTATCCAACTAACTTTATGCGGAGATTTTAATATCGGTGGACAGTAACAATAATATCGGTGGACAATTTTCACACAGCGCCATCTAGCCCCAAAGCTTGTAACGTGGAAACTAGATAGCTGATAGAATACTTATATATTTAATGTTTTTTTTTGTAAATGCATACTAAGTAAGTTCGTATAGGCAGAGTGGCCAGCCCTAGTGTCAGAGTTAATGTGCCGCCCGAAGGCCTCTGACATGGCTGACGGTTGTCGTCATAGAAACTAGAACAAACAACCTATAATTTGCTTTTAATACATACCTACTACACCCAGACACAGAACAAACATCTATGTTCGTCACATAAATGTTTGTCCTGGGTGGGTATCGAAACCACGCCCTACAGCTCTGATGGCAGACATGCTACCATCTGAGCTCATCACGTTTTATCACAATAAAAGCAGATAAAGATATTGAAAACTGGAAATTTAGAGAAAGTATTTGTTTAGCTAGGCTAACTTATACTTCAACATATCTAAGCCATAAATATAAAAAAAACCACGATTGCTCACCAAACAAAGTTTTATTTTAATATTAAAAATCATTAAAGCCAGTGTAATTTAGAACGCCAGGATTCTAACGATACTAGATACTATATACATTCAAATCTGTTCAGGAATTTAGAAATTATGGTGTAATAAAGAAACTCATGACACATGAACTCTGAAAACAATACACTCCTTTTTAGGGTGCTTGTTTACGAATAAAATAGAAGGATGGAAAACGATCTCATTGATCAAATAAGGCTCATGACGGCCAACCAAACCTTTTTGCAGCATTTTTCGCCAACGAAATAAATACTCTATGGAAATAACCGACAAAAATAAGGTCACGTTCACAAAAAGTTTGTATTAAAATAAAAAAAGCTGTCGACCGACACGGTTACTCATGTTCCCGCGTGTGGAAACAGCTTTAATTTAATTTGCCACCTCTCAAAATATGTTTATCTTGATGCAAAAAACACGTTAATTTGACATGATACGTTGTAAAAAATACGGGCATTGTAAAAAGTTGAATGTAACCTAGTTTTTACCGGCCTGACCCAGACGCGGGACCCAGTGGAGGGTTAATTTAATCTAACCTTCATTTAATAGCTATGTAAGTAATACATTTTTATGTGCATAGTTTGTGTGTATAAAATGTCTTCTAGCCAAACTAGCTTCTAGCTTTATAGATTGTGGTAAAATGCAGGTATCGTTAGATGCCAAAAATACCTGTTTATAAATTGGTGAAGGTATAAAAGATAAAAGTATCAATAAGGAGTTTTTGCGGGAACACGGAAAAATCATGTCGTTGCATTCTATTATTTTGTTAAAATTGTGTTTATTCACGATTTAATGATAAAAATGGTGGGGTTTCATTCAATGAGTGTTGAATTACACGCACGAGTGTGGGCAAGTGATATAGTGTGGCATGTCCTTTCGTGCTGTTTTCAAAACTCCGTAGAAGCTCTTAATAAAGTCGCCACAACATTACTAGGGCATGACTTGGACTCGACTATGACTAATTTCGTGTGACTAACTGTGATTTCATGACATATTTGACTTGATTTTAATTAAAAAAACTTGAAAATTCATAAACTTGACACTGGCAGAATGCATAACGTGCGATGCCAATTACTAAGAAAAAATAAAAGTTACAATAATTTCGTCGATTGCCCTTTAAATGCTCTTTGCTTTGAAGTAATTAAAATATTATTTTCTACTTTTTAGTTTAAGTTTGTACATAACTCAAAAAACAAACAATCAATCAATGTCAATTCAATGAAATGTAATGTAATGTAATGTGTGTTGAATGTTTTTGTTGAATGTGTCAATTCTGAACTGACAGAACTAATTCTGAATTGACAGAACTAAACTAACTAAAGTATTGCTGTCCTTAGCTAACATGCCTAGTAAAAAAGTGACAGCAATATTTTAATTAGTTTAGAACTGTCAACTAAAAGCGTCAGAATCGACCACATTGTATAGTTATAGTCTAGATAGAAGTAGGTTTTTGTATTTTTTTTCTATAAATCAATTAATTTATCTACTTATGTAATTAGACAGAGACCACAGACGCGCGGAGGATCAGCTATAATTATTGTCAGCCTCTTAAGGAAAAAAAAAATGTTATAGATGATGCATGACAAGCCATTCAAACTAAGACTTAGCATAGATGCTTGTATACTTAACCTATGGAGTTAGTGAGCAGTAGGTAGGCTTTGCTTCGCAGACAAGAAAACCGGTGAATCTCCGGAGAATATTTTTTTTGCGAATAACGGGTTTTTCCAATTAATCTCCTGTTTTGTGAATAAAACGAAACGTAAAGGCATGGGATATTTCGACCTTGTATGTTTTTGTGAAGTTCCTAAGATAAACAAATTTAATACTTACTATGGTTTTTGAGTTGGTGTGACAAAGGAACCCGGGCCTGGATTCATAGCTGTAAAGGTGTAGTCAATGATTCTAGCACAAAGACACGTACGCAAGAGATATAAAATCTAGCTCTGCTAATATACTCTGCTCTCTGCTCTGATAATATTGCTCTGGAATGCGTTTTTTGTATCTCAACAAAAAGTCATTCAAGGAACCGGATGCTGAGATTAACTATGCAAGCTTGTAAAAAAAACCTCAATTGGTTTGCTAAGGACCATAATTTTCAGGATGCATAAAAAGTTGCTGGTACACGACTACAAGTTTTTGCATCCGCTTGCGTTAGAGCAGCTATCCAGGTGAGTGAAAATAGCAAAAAAAACGGTCGTGGTAAATCAAGTAGAAGCAAAAAAAAACACGAAATTACATTTCCATAATAATTATTTTTATTTCTGTAGTTGTAGTTAATGCGGCAGTTTATTGAAACTTTTTTGATTTAGTTTCTTTTAGCGTCGAACATTGTGCATTTGCCAATGAAAAGAATTTTATCACTTAGAAATCACTAATGTAAATACTGTCAAACAAGCCATAGACGCGGTATGGGAAGCAAGGTCTCAGCCAAAGTCTAATTCTTAATAATTAGGTTTCTATAGGGTTTGGAAACAATGCAAGAATTAGTTACATTTTAACTATCGTGACGGATCTTTAAAGCATCTCAACAAAATTCTTAATAGAGTTGTTAAAAAGTAAGATAATAGAGTTGAATTAAGAATGTTCTAAATAGATATACCTAATATAATTCATTAAAACACTGTTTTAAACTGACAGCAACTGATGACAAAATTTGTATGGGTCTATGACATTATTGGATTGACATTAATAACACTGACATTTATAATTTATATTCTCGACATTACTATAACAATAATACTAATGATTATATTCTCTATTACCTTTGCACAATGTTAAATTTGCACACCCAATCTGGGTTAAGTACAGTGAAACATAATATTATATTGTCAATAAAATGTACACCTTTATTATATACCTGTGCTCCGCAAATAAATGATTTAGTTTGATTGGACTATCACGATCGTCCACTATGTCGGGAGATTATTTCACAACATAATCACGGTAAATATCCCGTAAATAATAATAGAACAACAATACAACAACAACACAATTACATATTAACATATACACATATATTACATTATTGTTGTATAGATACAATTCATTGCCCATAATTTCGATGGCATATTATTTTTTGTGAACACAGAAGGCAGGATAATTCACAGTTTTCTCTGAATTACCCTGTCATGGGCAGCGACAATGATAAGATGATAGGACGGGAAATAAGCGCACGAATTTTGAAGACTATTGGTTGAGTGCCGGCTCTCCTCTCGCTTCAGTCATACTCTGCCTTTGCGAAATGCGAGCCGTACGATACGACAATACAAACTTCTAATACATGTATATGTGTTCTCTTTTTGTCATGCAGTAATTAGATTCGCTATCTCTATTTTCCGGCAAATGTAATATGCATACTTTTAGCTAGGTATGCTTGATTGTGTTGTCTTGTTAATTTTGATCGATTTGCCAGCGCTGGGCCCATCCATTCCATTATCACCGTCGCTGGTCATGGGTACCAACCATGGGTTCACTACGCCTTGCCGAATCACATTTAAAGTGGTAACATTTCACCAATGACGAGTCATCGAACGGCAATATATAATAAGAAGTACCTACCTAACTAAGCAACCAACTAGTAACTTACTAAGTATGTTTGTTTTGAGGCGACGATTGATACGAATTCGTGGCATACCGCCGCGCCATCCCCACGGTACCAGCCACGGTCGTGCCCCATTCGACCGAAGATATAAATCTTTCGTCGCCTTCTAAATCACACGTAAGGCTGAGATCTCACTGTTAAACAGAACCACACTGGTTGGGTACTAGCATAAAATACAGAAGAAAAAAAGTAGTATAGGTTACCAGGTTCACCAAAAATCGACGAACGATAACTAAGTAATTGAAAGGTTAAAAACATTGCTCGTCCAATTTAAAGTTTTGTTGCTTACGAATAAGTAACGAAAAATTCCCAATTTATTCGCAAACGAATGTTAATGTTATTGTTGAAAAGCGCTCATTATTTGAAGCAGTGTTTAGTTCAGTGTGACGAACGCTTTTTAAAATAAATATAAAATCTCGTGCAACGAAACCACGAAGATCGAAACGCAGCGATGATAGTGTGACAAATTAATAAGAACGCGACCAGACGCTTTGTAATAATTTGAAAATAGAACGCGTGTCTGGCCGAAATTCTAGTGGGGGACTAGCCGTAAAGAAATATTATCTATGGACTGGCCACTATGTTTACGGAAAAGAAAATTTTAGTGGCGCGCTCTTTTCGCGCGTTGTCGTTATTTTTTTATGGATAGTAAAAATAAGCTGGGATAGGACAGGGGGAAATGGAATGGAACGCTCTAATCTCTACAAAGGGCATTTAGAAATAGATTTCTGTTGATGTTGATTTTGTTGAAATGATATATATGCTTACCTTCGACGATAAACTTATTATTATTAAAACTAAATGTAAATGAGCCAAAAAATAGTGTCGTAGGTACCGTTGATAGGTAATGTTGAATAAATCATAAGGGCATAGAAATTTTGGCCTAGTAAGTAGGTGCAAGGAAATATAGTTTCGAAATGTATTTCCACTAGGCTACATGCCTGTGGGGAATGTCCTTTGAATGTCCTCATAAACCAAGTATATCCTAATGCTAGAGAAAATACAAAACAAATTCATTAGGTATTTGTATATGAGACAGTTTGGAGTGTATCCATTTTATCCACTAATGTAGGTATCCTACGCTATTTATATTAGGCATGGTTATAATGGGTATAACGAATTGAGGGCCAGGAGAGAACTCGCTCTAGTTTCATATATATTTAAAGTGCTAAAGACAAGGTGCAAAATGGCGACATATTGGGGAAAATATATTTTAATGTTCCGGAGGGCTACGTCCGGCGCCGGCGCCGGCCGCGGCTCGTGGCGGAACCGCGCGCTCGGACCAACCTGCTCAGCCAGGCGCCTATGACGCGCGCACTACGCACTCTTAACGTTATCACGTCTGACACGGTCATTTTTTATTGTACTCTGAGTGAGTTCACAAAAGCAGCACTATTTACACTGTGCTACGGAAATGTTCACTAGTGTGTGACTAATATTGGACTTCCCTATCGCATTCGGCACGTCTGTAAAGATAGTTGTAAGTTGTGATTAAATAAAAAAAAAAAAAAAAAAGCTTATAGGTTTTCATAAAAAAAAAATTAAAATTTTCCTACTCTTTACTTGCTCTTTCTTCGCTTAACTTTCCTGCTTAGAACAAGTTATTTCATAACTTTTCATACACTCGTAGCCAGCGACAATGATAAGATGAATGGACGGGAAATAAGCGAACGGATTTTGAAGACTTTATATTGAGCGCCGGCTCTCCACTCGCTTCAGTCACACTCTGCCTTTGCGACATGCGAGCCTTACGATACGACAATACAAACTTCTAATACCTACATGTAGGTACAAATGTTTGTGTTCTCTTTTTGTCATGCAGTAATTAGATTCGCTATCTCTATTTTCCGGCAAATGTAATATGCATACTTTTAGCTAGGTATGCTTGATTGTGTTGTCTTGTTAATTTTGATCGATTTGCAAGCGCTGGGCTGCTAACAAAATACTTGTAAAAAACCAAACACATAAGTACTTATTTAAATGCTAGTGGTGTTTACCAACATCTAGTATATTCAGTAAGTGTTGTTTATCAATAAACTAGGTAGGTAAGTGCCTAACCCATGCCAGGGAATAAGCAACACAATGAAATTACCTTTCGGCTGTTCTCGGTTCGTACGATTCAAAAATGTAATTACGGACCACAGATTGGAACTCCGCACATTATAAGTAGGCATTGCCTTTCGCACTGATTCAATTGGTTTATAGGAAGTTCTTTGTTTCACTTCTATTGCACTTCCCTCTGATGAAGTCAGTTACCCTGTGATAATCTCTGAATCATAGATTTAGACAGAAGATATATGCTAATATCGACAACAAACAACTAGCGTTTACGGAAACTAGGTACTCTTAAGAGTAGCCGGTCACTTCTCCATAGAAACGGGGAAGTAATATCACTCCACTATGTAATGTAATGTTGTAGACTATGTATTATATCGATTTGTCTCTTCATTATCTAGGATTGTAAATGGATAAGAAAGTAAAAAAAATATAAACACGAAAGTTATGAGCCAGGAAACATCTTGTATTTTAGCTCAATTTTAACGTCAATTTGGACGTAAATAAATAACATCAGGAGTACGAAATCTCTAAAATAAAGTATCAAGCGGCATAGTATAGTCCATCACAATTTCAAATAACTTTAGTTGGAATAAATTAGTTCAGTAGTTTATTCATAACAATTCTACAGCCAAAGCACGACATGAAAAAATTAGCGCGCTCATTTCTCTTTCTTTCTCCCTTCCCCACACTTTGTTTGACGAAGAGAGCATGCTTTTTAGCCACGCCCACCGATGAGTTCGAACCGTTGGGCGGTGCATCCTTAACGTTGATTATTACGACATCATTGTACAAACTTACTAAAGAAAAAATTGTAGTTACATACTTACTTCACAAACATAATAGCTAAGTGTATATATTATATATTCTATATTCTACTTTTGGGTTTGCTTTCTGTTGTCAGGTACTAAAGATGCTACCTATATATTTTTTATAATCTCATAAAACGCTTAAGTAATACGTTGGGCAGAGATTGTATGGCAAATAAACATTACTTCAATTTTAAAAAAAAACAATGGCTCGCAGCCTCCTGGAAATCACACGATTGTTCACTTAAACTAACATTAATCCGCGTAAAAAGTTGGGAGAGCTAAGAATTGTCTCTCCTAATCGAATCTCCTACTGTTTTCGCTGTGACTGGCTATGACTATGACTGGCTATATGCTGGCACGTCCAGCACTATAGCCACTAAAATTTCCGAATGTACGAATGCATTACGGGATTCTTTATTGCGAATGCATGCAACTCAAAATGCACAAATCCGAGTCGTAACTATATTTATGATCTGTAGTTTAATGAATTGCTCATTGTATGGAGTACGGCTTGGTAAACTTGCTACCAGCGTTGTCATCACGTGCGTTTTTTCACGCAGCTGGTTTTTGTTGTACAACTTAACACACTACGAGTAAAACTTCCTAATTTAAAAATCTTATCTGTTTGTTTCCACTCGATTTTGTAACAACTTGACGAAGACGAATTTGAATGAACAGTTGGTATGGTATCTCATATCAATTCGTATCCTGGAAATATTTGATGGCTGGTCGAATTGCGGGCTGTTGTTGGTTAATAACACAGTTTGCTTTTATTAAAATTTTCAATAAGTACTTACTTTCTATTTACCACACTCGACAAACCGCGCGAGAAACCGCGCGGGCGCGTGTAGTTCGTGTCAAATTTAATGGGCGCTTGGAAGCGTCACTGTGCACCTCTCACCCTTACGTACGACCTCTATTATATATGACAGCGTAAAATAATAAAGGTTCAGGACATTTCCGATACACAGGTGGCCTAGTGGTACACACTTCCCATACATGCGCTGACCGAGTGGGTTTTCTCCGATAATTATAATTTGGGTGTCTTCAAGTCGCGAGTGAATCGGTTTCTTCTAGGCAAGCGTGCTCCATCGTAGGCTGCATCTTGGTTTAACATCAGAAAAAAAAACATCCTTGTTTGAAGTAGGCCAAAATGTCACATGCATTTAGATGTATATTATTTCCATGCACTATGATACCTAAAAACATTTCACGTCGTTAGAGCTTACGCGAGGAATTTGATCTTTACCCTCGTGTTTGCAAAACTATTGCAGAAAGTGAAAAATAACTCTAATAAACTAGTCATTTAAGCTTTATTTAAGTATCACATCATCATCAGCCGAAGCCAGCAGTGGATGGACGAAGGCCTCCGCATAAAAAATTGGGAGCGGTGACCATAATCCCCACGCTTGGCAGGCGGCTTGGATGGCTTGGCTATTTAAATATAAAATCTGGATAATTTATAAATGTCCTCATTGATGTTGATGCTTTATTGCGTTTAGCAATATTATACGAGGGGAAATTTAAAAAATGAAAATTAAAATATCTTTATTACAGCATAAACTTATTAAAATAACAACAAAAACAGTATTGCTGTGTGTCATCGTCATCAGCCATAAAAAGTCCACTGCTGGACGAAGGCCTCCCCCTTAATAGAGGGGTGTTGTCATAATCCCCACGCTTGGCAGGCGGCTTGGGGATCGCAGAATGCTCACCACCGTTAACCAATTGCTGTGTGTAATTTCTAGATAATAGGTAAGAGTCGTTCGCTCGGGTAATTTGAACTTATGCACATATAGGTAACCTAAACTCATAAAAAGTACCTACTACCTAACCTATTCCTAACCTATTGCATTTGGAGGGGCTAATAATTTTGGTGCAAACTCTACACAAGAAATGAACCTCTTTGAATGGCCAGCCTGGTTAATTTTTATAATAAATGTGTAATGTATTGCCCATTGTGTGAAATGCAGGTGCGGCTTTAAACTTTGAATGGTTAATTCAAAGTTCGTCTGTACTGGCAAGCCTTTACAACTGGTTACCTTTTTAATCGATTTCAACTCTAATGAAACGATTAAAATCAATATTTTGAAGGTAGTTCTTTTTTCGTAAGAAATATGAGTTACTAAACTCTACTTTCAGCATGATCTGATAATAACTATTATTGAAAAGGGATGACTAGATACGCATTTAGTTTGAGTAAAAGAAACAAAGGATAAATGAGTACCTACCTCCATGCGTCTGGAAAACGACAGTTGCGATCTTTGGAATTGCGGTAGTTTTTTTTCTTAATTTTTGGCATCGCACTTTATGCATTCTGTCAGTGTCAAGTATATAGGTACTCGTATATATATGCCTTTATCAAGTTTTTGATAGTATCAGGTCAAATAAATTTTAAAATCACAGTCAATTACACAAAATCAGCCACGGCCCAGTCCAGGTCATGCTATAGCAAAGGTTTGCGACTTTACTACAAGCTATTATAGAGTTTTTAAAACAACCCGAGAAAACATGTTTCACCATATTATATCTCTTGCCGACATTCGTGCACGTAATTTGGCACTCAATGAATAAACTTCGACCATTTTTATACAATAACACGGGTAAAATACATGTTTTGGAAAATAATACAATACAGCGACATGATTTTATGATTTTCCGTGTTTCCTCCACAACCCAAATTGTGCTTAGTGTACATGTGTACATTACAAAGCCGGTCATAAAAGAGCCTTTAACGCGCGAAGTACGAGAAAATCCTGAGCGAGCACTGCTTACAAATGAGAAAGCAACTCTCTGGGGCCGTACCATGAACTCTTCCTGCGGGACCGAATAGGCTCAGCTGCTGATGCGCGCTTGTTACTAGGCGCAGGGAAATGTTATCAAGCCAGAGGGAAATCCTTCCTCCGAGCTAGGCGGAGTCAGTGGCGGCGGCACTACTACATCTCGGAGACTACACATGGAAGAAAGAAAGGAGGAAGAAAGGCTTATTATACAATATGTAACAAAAAGGTTCAACAATAATGAAGAGTTTGTATGTACTCATCATTATGAACAACTTTTACTAAGGGGCCAACCTTGAAATCCCGAAGTAAAAACCAGCTGTTCCATATATTTTGTCCAGGGTTAACGAACTTTTTGTCCATACCAATCCGTATTCCATAACAGCTGATTTGTTCTTCACTATTTCAGGGTTGGCCCATAGTAAAAGTTGTTCATAATGATGAGTACATACATACCCTTCGGTTAGGTTAGCTTAGTTAATACTGTTAAACCTTTTTGTTACACATTGTAGAAGAAACTATTAAAAGTTGATAATGGACAAACAAGACGCTCTCCAGTTAAATATTAAATAAATAAATAAATATAAATATCGGTAGACATTTTTCGCGCAGCGCCATCTAGTCTCAAACTAAGCAAAGCTGGAAACCAAGTAGCTGATAGAATACTTATACCTACAGGGTTAGTCCTAATCAGTTAGCATCCTTTCTAGGGCATAATCTGTACATCAAAACAAACAACTTTTACTATAGGGCCAACATTAAAATCGCAAAAAAAACCAGCTGTTGCATATATTTTGCTCAAGGTGCATTTTCATGAATTTTTTGTATGGAACAGTTGATAATAGTTCGCTATTTGAATGTTGGCCCCATAGTAAAAGTTGTTTGTTTGATGTACAGAATATGCCCTTAAAAGGATGCTAACTGATTAGGACTAACCTATAGTAGCGCTCGTGGCGTAGCTTGTCTAAGTGATTCTAAACGATCACCGATGTTCAAAAACGGACGGTCCGGTCAGTCTTCAGATGGGTGACCGTGAGTGGCATTTATTTCTGAGCGCTACCGTGGGTCGGATGACATGTTAAATTGATGGTCCCGGTTGTTTGCTCTAGTTTCTATAACAACAACCGTCAGCCATGTCAGAGTTCTTCGGACGGCACATTAACTCTGACACTAGGGCTGGCCACTCAGCCTATACGAACTTACTTACTTACTTTTTAGGACTAACCTTTTACACAATTTTTAATTTTTTTAGTTGTTAAAAGATAGAATTGCCTACATGGACCATTGCAGCTGCACCCAGAACTTTAAGACAAAAAAAACCAGGGCCAGTACCGTGTAATCTAAAAACCATGATTACTAGGTTCAGCTGCCGACGCTGTGCGACTGTGAATGTTATCGCCCTGCAATACGGTTTGCAGTCGCGCAGCGTCGGCAGATGAACCTAAACTGAATGTTTTTAACATGTCACAGTACAGCCCCAGGTTATAGCTACATTGGCAATTATTACTTCAGGCATTAGATAGTAAAACAGGCCGTTCATTTTAGTTTTATGATTATTTACAAATTCTACGTGATTATGTTGTGAAACGAGCTTCCATCTACAACATAATAACGGTAAATATCCCGTAAATAATAACAGGACTATAATTTGACGGAAAGATGCATTATCCCTGCAATTAAGCTACAGTACCTAGTTACCTACTCTTTAAACCGGAACACAGTTTGGCGGTAGAATGATAGAAAAAGAAATGAAAACGCGGGAACCCACGGTTCTTTAATAAACTAGCTAATATTATCTAATAAAATTTATTGCCTATTAACAATTAGACAAGTAATAAATAATGTGGCAAGCAGGTTGGAAATCTGGTCGTTTCACAGCCCACTCAGCGAGAAATGATGACCACCGCAAACTAACCAACGATTTGATTTCATCAGTAACCGAGACAAATAGCTTTTTGATTAGACGCCATGTTGGTTCCGAGTAGGGTTACCAGATTTAAAAAAAAAACTGTTTTCTATTTAGTAAAGTAAGCAATGGAGTTTTGGCGGGAACGCGAAACAACCATGTCGCTGCATTGTATTATTTTCCATAACTTGTGTTTTTTCGAGTGTTAATGGATAAAAATGGTGACGTTTTATTCATTGTGTGTTGATTTACGCGCAAGAGTGTGGGCAAGTGATATAATGTAGAAAAACGTGTTTTTTCTTGTTGTTTCCAAAACTCCGAAGAAGCTTGTAGTAACGTTGCCCCGACTTTACTAGGGCTGGCTATAACATGACTGGACTTGACTGTGACTAACTTGACTTGACTTGCATTCATCAAAAACTTATATTAATATATATTAGGTGCTATTTAATTGGCTAGGGAGCGATTGTGAGGATGTTGTATACAAGATAACAAACAACTTATGTTTTAAGGATTTTTGTAAATTCACAAAAACGAAAATCTGCTGATCCATACACTTTATCACAAGATCCATGAACATTTTGTATGGAACAGCTGTTTTTTTCGTGAATTTTCACGAAAAAAAACGAACGAACGAACGAAACGAACGTGAACGAAAGTTGTTTGTTATCTTGTATACAACATGCACACGATTCCTCTCTAGCCGATTAAATAACACTTTGTATTTAGATACTTGACACAGGCAAATGCACAAAGTGCGTCGCCATAATTCTCCTAAGAGGAAAGAAAAAAAAGCAATGATTTCAAGTCTAGAGATAGATCTAGGATAGCGAGATAAGTCATAGTGTTTCCTTGCATAATGCTTGCATAATGTTTAATTTTACAAGAGAAGGTCTAAAATTGGTAATTAGGTACGATTTGGCAAAAAATATTGAGGAACATTTAAAATTGCAAAAGCTGTTATTTTATTTGTTGCTCCGCACCAAGGACTCCGAGGCCCGTGCCTTTTGTTAAGACTTAACATTTTTTGTCTACTAATAATAATAACTAAATAATACTTTCAGCATAAAAGACTAACGGTTTGTACTTACAATGAAATGCAAAAGCTTTCAAAGCCGTTCTACCTATGCCAGAGAAATACTTAAGCCCATAATATGTGACAGCCCTATGAGCAGCGCAAAATACTGTGTTGTCATCGTCGATAGTGTTGGTTCCGTTGATTTAATCAGCGAATCGGGGTTGATTGTGTGCGGTGGCCCTTTTTTGTCTCGCCGGCTGTATGGCCGACCTTAGGCTAGCTTGGTTTTCCTTTTGTTTTATAAAAAAAGTAACCATCACTGAGTACCAAACAAAGAAAAAGTTTGTGATAGAGAAAGTTCAAAGTTAGTTTGACTTGGAGGATCTCTAGCCTATACCTAGCCCTCATTATAATCAATAGTTTGACGATCTAAAATATTGGATAGGCATGCCTTACTACACATGGGCGTATAAGGAGGTTTGGGTTAGGGGGTCCTTGAACAGTGGTAATTTTGTCTATGAACTTTTGTTACTAACAGCACCTTAAAATTACGTGTAGGCACTTTATACTGGCAAATTGAAACAGCGAAGTAATAATTTTTTTCATAGCTAGTTATGAATTTTCAGTTACGAATGTGGGGAAATGCACAAAGTGCGACACGACACCATAATGCTCCTAGGAAAAAAAGGAAAAAAAAACGAGCGACAATCTGATCCGGGTGACATTACTTATTTTATTATACGTATCTACATACTTAGGTATTACATAATATTATGATGCCCCTTAAATATTAGGTAAGTATATAAGACGATTGAAAAACTTTATTATCTAAATTTTATACAACACTAGAGGTCCCCCGCGACTTCGTCCGCGTGCGGAAGAAATTCGGCCCGCTCCCAAAATTCAGCACTTTAAATCATCCCAAACTTTTTTTTTTGCCCGCCCCCACAACTCCCCGAACTCTACCAACTATACTGACTCTATCGACTCTGCCGACTCGACCGACTCTACCAACTCCCCCCCAACTTCCCCCCTTTGAATGAACTACCCAGATATCCATTTTTCATCACTATAACTTTAAAAACAAAGAACATTCCATACAACATTATCCCCCCCCCTTTCCCCCTTAAATCGTACACTGTCAAAAAAAACTGAAATCAGTATTTTTTATTTTAAAATTATTCGATTTTTTTCTCGCCTTTTAAACCTTCCCTGGACCTCCACGAACATTTCAAGACTAAGATAAGATAAATCCGTTCAGCCGTTCTCGAGTTTTAGTGAGACTAACGAACAGCAATTCATTTTTATATATATAGATAGATAGATAGATGATGCATTTAAACAAATATCAATTGAATATAACCTAACCAAATATACTAGTATCAATATCAATTCAATCTTCAAAATTAACAGTTATATTTTCAGTTGCAATTTATCATCAATATTAAACATTTAAGGCCTTACTTAAAAAAACTTTTCAACCGTTAGTCACCGCTTAAGATGCTCTGCAATCTTCTCTCTGACGTGAAGTTGCACGTAGGTACTAGAAAAGGACAGAGAAGTTCAAGCAGTGACTAAGAGAATCGAGATTATTTTAGGTAAGGCCGCAATTACAAGAAGAAGTTTTATTCGATATTTCCATTACTTTTCAAAATAAATTTAATTCTTTATTATTATTACGAGGGCTACACTAAAAGTATCGGGAATGGAATATTTCCACGGTTTCTGTCATATTAAAATCTTTTTAATTGAAAACTCTTTGGTTTTAAAAATCGAATAACATTTATTTATTTAAAAAAATATTCTCGGTCTTGTCACAAGGTTTTGTCAAACTTGTTTAGTCGTTGAGAAAATGGAATTGACTCGAGAAAATTCAAGAGCGATGATTTATTATGACTTTCGAAGTGGTTTAACACAAAAACAGTGTGTTGACCGGATGATTTCTGCATTTGGTGATAAAGCCCCATCCAAAACCACAATTTATCGCTGGTTTGCTGAATTTCAACGTAGACGTGTCAAGCTCAGTGATGATCCCCGTCAAGGTCGTCCAAAAACTGCAGTCACCCAAGAAAACGTTGATGCTGTGCGTAAGCTGATTGAGGAAGATCGACATGTGACATACCGCGAAATTCAGGCAACTTTAGACATTGGCATGAGTCAAATACAAATAATCTTGCATGAAAAATTAGGTGTAAAAAAGTTGTTTTCCCGATGGATACCGCATTCGCTCTGTGAAGAGCAAAAAGCGGCTCGCGTTACTTGGTGCGTCAGAACTCTCGAAAGATTCCACGCAGGATCCTCAAATGCTGTATACAACATCGTATCAGGTGACGAATCCTGGATATACGCGTACGAACCCGAAACAAAAAACCAGTCACGAGTTTGGGTGTTCGAAAATGAGTTAAAGCCAACAAAAATTGTTCGTTCACGGAGTGTTGCAAAAAAAATGGTGGCCACGTTTGTCTCCAAAACCGGCCATGTTACGACTATTCCTCTTGAGGGGCAAAGAACGGTTAATGCAGAATGGTATGCTAGCATTTGTTTGCCACAGGTCGTTTCTGAACTCCGTAAAGAGAACTGCAACCGCCGCATCATCCTCCATCACGACAATGCGAGTTCTCACACCGCGCACAGAACAAAAGAGTTTTTAGAGCAAGAAAACATAGAATTATTGGACCATCCGCCGTACAGCCCCGACCTAAGCCCTAATGATTTCTATACTTTCCCTAAAATAAAGAATAAATTGCGTGGACAGAGATTTTCATCACCTGAAGAAGCTGTGGACGCCTACAAAACGGCCCTTTTGGAGACCCCAACTTCCGAATGGAATGGTTGCTTCAATGATTGGTTCCATCGTATGGAAAAATGTGTCAAATTTCGCGGAGAATACTTCGAAAAGCAATAAATATATTTTTAAATAGTAATGTTGTGTCACTTCCTTGATTCCCGAAATTTTCAGTGCCGCCCTCGTATCACAGCTGTTCGATGGCACAATAAATAATTTTATCTTAACAATGAGCGATGCACCTCCAGTCGAGTCTATAAAGATACCAAAATAGGAGGGTATGCCCAAGTGATCAATAGTGCTTTATCTCGAATACGCGATGACAGAGTGGATGGGAATGATGACGAAACGCTGTGAATTTCATTCCGTAACTGGTCATTAGCGGGTGAAATACGTTTTTGTCGTTTATTTGAAGAAAACAGGAAAATTGAGTAAAATGACTGATCTTTGCATAAATTGACACATCAATGTATTATACTATTTTTCGAACTAAAATTGTTTTTCACAGGAAATCGAGAAATTTAAACTTATGCTAAATGTAGTGTAAGAAAAACAGAATCAAGTCTTTTGACTTTGTCCGCTAACTCACTTATATCAAGCGAAGATGCTGTCTAAAGGAAAAGAAAATTGATTACGTCAATAAACATATACCGTTGGTATTAGTTTTTGGTATTAGATAGGAATAGGTCTCTACGATGAAGCCTGCCTGCCTATAGAAGAAACCGATTTGCTTGCAACTTGAACTCGCACAGATTGTGTATCTACGGGCAACACTCTATTGTAACACTATTGGATGAGTTTTGGCGGGAACGCGAGAAAATCATGTCGCTGCATTGTATTATTTTCCAAAACTTGTGTTTTTTCGAGTATTAATGCATAAAAATGGTGGCGTTATTCATTAAGTGCTGATTTACGAGCAAGAGTGTGAGCAAGTGATATAATGTAGTGAAACGTGTCTTTTCGTGTTGTTTCCAAAACTCCGAAGAAGCTTGTAATAAAGTTGCCACGACTTTACTAGAGCATGATTGGACTTGACTGTGACTTACTGTGTGTGACTTGGACTGTGACTAAGACTCATTTTAACTGCAGAAAGAAGGATCGATGAAGAAAAATGATCGATGAAGAAACATGTATTCGGCTGAAGGACTAGTATCCATGGCCAGGAACTATTAAAAACAACAACAAAACACTATTGGATCTTCATAGAAATAAAAATAGTAACAGCGATTTACGATACCTATTATAAATTCTCACCATTCATTACCTCAGACTGAGGTATTGGGTTATTTGTCCTTAGCTTTTTCACTGCCATCTCCTTCGATGTTCATATTTAATAAAGTTACAGGCTACTTACATTATTCAGGAGGAAATGTTACCTTGCAACGACGGAAAATATTAATTCCCATATTTTCCTTACCTTACCTTACCACCATAGTATAATAATGCCATATATTTTACCTTATTGGTTACCATAATTTATTTTTTTATTAAAAAGATTTACATTCCCACATAATAATGTTTAAACCATGTTATAGTACTTTTTATTCCCTTCTAATACTTCAAAACGAATACCAGTGGTATTAGTTTATTATCGTAATTAATTTCTATAATTACAATAATAAAGAAAAGACTTACATTCCCACATAATAATGTTTAAAACGTAATATAGTACTTTTTTTTATCTATTCCGATTCTAATACTTCAAAACGAATACCAGTGGTATTAGTTTATTATCGTAATTATAGAAATGAATAACGATAATTTTGTGGTATTTTACAAGGGAATAGATTAAAAAAAGTACTATGTTACGTTTTAAACATAATTATATGGGAATGGACCTGGGTATGTCCTTAAACTGCAACCAGACCCACCGGAGGACGGGCAGCAGCGTCCTTTTGGTTAACGGTGGTGAGCACTCTGCGATCCCCAAGCCGCCTGCCAAGCGTGGGGATTATGGCTATTGGGAGGCCTTCGTCCAGCAGTGGACGTCTTATGGCTGACTACGACGATATCTCTCTTATCTTGGTCTTTTTAGATTAAGACTACTCTTTCACTTGCACTCCCAAGTCCCAATTTGCGGATCCATACTCCAAAAGCTACCGATACAGCAATTAATACGGAGCTCACAAGAGACTATCAAATTAGAAGTTTACCCCAATACACAGATGAAGAGCTATAAAGACGGACAGATGTCGCTAATTTGCAAAACTGACAAGGGGTGACGCATTCACTCATTTCTTTTCAACACTTATGAAATCCCTTCATAGCTCATTAAGAAAATGACTCTATTGTGACACGGATGAAACTACATGCATTGCATTGAGCCGTTGATTTCACATATAATCGTTGTTTTTTTATAGTTCACTGCTGAACAATGGCATACCTCGAAGAGCGATGGGGTCCACCATGTTGTACAGGTGCACCTCGAATCTAGGTGCACGAGGTGTTTTTTAAGAAATTTGCAAATACTTGGTTAACTCAGGTATTGTTCAGAAACCTTAATTGTAAACGAGATGACTTTACATAATTAGAAATTTTCACATTTCGAATCGCCGTAATACAAACTACACTATTCGTCAAAGTTACAACTCTTCAAATGTATTCTTCTTGTAATGTTCCTTTACACCTAAGGTTATCTGGAAGAGATCGTTTTTAGCTATAAGACCGCCAATTGTTACATTAGTTCTAATTAGTTGATTTTTCTGTTGTGATCATGTTACGAGTAATTTCTTATGGTGTGTACGATTAAGAGTTTATCTATCCATCTAATGCCTTTTTCGTGGTTTCGTCAGTATTTATATATATAATAGTGTATTGTATAAATTTTCGTGTAGAGACGTTTGTGCATCATTTAGTATATACATCAATGAGTAGTATATAATGTAGACGAATAACTTGCGTCATCTACATCGATGCTCAGCATTGGTCGGACAGCGGCCGCTTGAGACTCAACACTATCGAGTTACCTCCGACAATCGATACCTAATGAAGGCAGCACTTCGACCGATCGATTCGAATTAAAGGGCTTTTCAGACTATGCACCAAAATAGCCGAACTTTTTAATCGATATTTTCACGGTTTGCTTTTGTTTTCCCTGCCCGATGTTAGGCAATGATTTTAGTCTTCAAGTGAGATCCGCTTGCGATCTGCTTGCTTGATTGGTGCCGAGACAAACCACGGTGGTTTTTCGGTCTACTACTTATGATGTAATAATGTATGTACAAATTGTAATGAATGAATAAAAAAGAAATAAAAAAGATGCATATAAATTATATATGCGTTCTTGGTTGGCCGGACTGAAGTTAGCGCAAGTGGCGTCGTAGTGATAGTGGTGCCTAGTGCGTAGTGCCTTTAGGAGAAGTTTAGGACTAAGTGGTTGCGACCGCCCCGGCGCCGAACTTCATTCCTGCCAACTAAGCGGGTTCTTAATAGTTGGCTGGACTGAAGGTATTGTAATTTCTGGAGAACACAGGCTTACAAAGCTTCACACTCTTGTTGTGCAAAGTTTGCCCGTAGAAAGCTTTTTTTCATATTTCCGAAGAAAAGTATTTTACTGTCGCTTCTACAATCTGTAACAGGAAGATACTGAACAATACTGAAGGGTATATATGTACTCATCATTACGAACAACTTTTACTATGGGGCCCCATAGGGGCCAACACTGAAATCACGGAAATATGTAGCTGTTCCATGCATTTTGTCCAAGGTCAATGAACTTTTCGTATGGAACAGTTTTTTTTCGCGATTTCAGGTTTAGCCCCATAGTAAAAGTTGCTCATAATGATGAGTACATATCCTTCAGTATTGTTGAACTTTTTTGTTACACATTGTATTTTTTTTTTATAATATCGCTATGGTAACTAATCCAGCCAGGTGGTCCATATCAGCAAGCTTTAAATGGCAGTGGCTTAGTCATATCTGACGCAGAATTGATACAATACAATAGTATATTGATAACACCAAAGTTACACGACACATTTCACTAAAAATAATCAATTAAAAATGAAATACTTCATTATAAAAATACGTTAATAACGTCTTATTTTAAGCTTAAGCTTCAAGGTCTTAAATTCTGCTATAACCGACGTGTTCTAGAGTAGAGATCAGCAAACGTAGCGTAGGACGCCCTGAGCTTTGACGGAATGACGATATACGTAGCACAGTCTGTGAGTGGTTGGGAGCAGAAAATCGAGGCACTAGCAGTGGACTATGATAGGTTGATTATGATGATGATAATGAAACAGGCAGAATTACAGATAGAGTTACTTACGACATTTTAATATTGTACAAGCGTAGTCTGAAAAATATTTCGTTGCTACATGGGTAGTAAGGATCAACCCACACGTACCAAAACCACACAACCACAACACGTGGTCGGGCGCATATTTTGTATTGAAAATGAATACTTAGTAGAATTTACACGTACCACATTTTGCCGTCGTTATCGACCGCGTGGTTGATACCGACCACATCGCAACCACATCGCAACCACAACGCAACCACGTCGCAACCACAACGCAATCACCAGGTACACAGTGAAATAGCCGCCGGCCATCGCAGATACAACGTTGCGACGACGCAATGACAGTGCACGCTCTATGAAACCCAGAGTCAAACTGTGTCTGCACACGATCCAACCACATCGCAACTGCTAACGACAACGCAACCACATCGACATTTTGTCGGTACCACAACGCAACTGCAAAAAGCTGCAGCGACATTATTCGCACGTAGCCACTGCGTCACCACATTTAGTCGTTGCGCTGTGGTGTGGTTGTGGTCTTGTGGTACGTGTGAGTTGACCCTAATTGCAATCGATGCCGATGTATTATGCAGACGTGCACCGATTACGTGCTCCTATGTGCTGGAATTTCGTGCAGTTGTCGCTTGCAGCCAGCTTGAAACATTACACCGACGTCACCGACCCTTACTTACCTAGCTAAATTTTCAACCAATTTTGCTAGGTAAGTAAGACATTGATACATCTCGTCAAAAATTAACTCGATTCTAATTATATTTCGAGAAGTCTCGAAGTCCCGAAACGTTCCGGGATTTTGAGAATGTCGTGACTTCCCAACCCCTAAAGGTACTTAGTACCCGTCTAGCCTGTAAGCCGTGATAAAACTGTATCCACTCTTATCCCCACGAAATCGAGACAAACGTATCCATATTCTAGCTTTATCATAACTGTCCCTGCGCGGGGAAAGACCAACTAGTCTTCGGCGCGTGCTAGGGGGGACACGAAAGTAGCTTTTCCCTTTTCTGTAGACGAGTCTGTGCATGAGCACTCGTCACAAAACTCTCCCTATTACTTAGGAACATTCGTATTATTTATCTCAATATTCTCCCTAAAGTTTAAATCTGAACTTTGTAAATATCCTCTAAACTTCACAAACACGAGCCAGATTTTACAATTTACAAACTTTCTGTATCAATTCATTATTAAAAAGGTCCTTATTGACATTATCATAATCGCGTCGAACTAAAACACAAATGAAATACGAGTAGTTGCGAACTGGCTCGGTTCGAGGGTGTAATCCTGCGAGGGTAAACAAGGGTAGATTGGGATGAGGGGTTAAAGGATAAATGAAATGCTTTGAGCTTTGACGGACATCGGACGAAAGTTTGGTGTTTCATTACAAACGGTCGAGTTTGACTATCGAATGGTTTGAAGTTTGGTCAATAAAACTAGAACTGAAATTAGGTTTTATGATTTAAAAGCAAGTACAGATTTTTCCTATATATTGCAGCGAATTATTGATTTTAAAAATCGATATAATTATCTGTCATTAAAGACCTGGGCAAGTCTAAAAATGCAACCAGAACTACCTGAACGCGGGCTTCAGCGTCATTTCAGCGGCTGACGAGGGTGAGCATTTTGCGAATTCCAAGCCGCCTGTCAAGCGTGGGAATTCTGGCAACACCATTCTATTAAAAAGGAGGCCTTCGTCCAGCAGTTCACGTCTTTTAGCTGATGATGATGATGATGAGGTTGTCTGTCATAATGTACGACTAGTGCATAAGGGATTAAAAAATCCTTTTAGGCGAAATAAAACATTATATTAAAAAGTGGTCAAACACGGCCTCGTTTGCGATAAAAAAAATATTAGAAAAGTTTGCATAATTATCAGCTAACTCCTATCCGACCTTTGATGGAATATTCCCTAATCAACATTTTATAAAAGGTTATTGTTTTGCTATGGAATTTGAAAAGGTGATGCAGTGCTTTCTGTGAGTGCATAAAACAACAGAAAAATTGTTTGAAAATTAAGCGCAGGGCAATAAAACACATACTACGATTGACACTGAGTTGCATTTACAAGATCCGTTGCTACTAACTCGACGAAATGTGTAATAAAACTTTCATCATTTGTCATAAATACTTTCAGCAAATAAAATATTACCAAAACAGATCAGAAAAAAAAACACGTATTCAAGTACTAACTTTTATATTTCTCTTTTCATATGCTCGTGTACTTGTACTTACGTTGGGGTAGAGCTTTCTAACTGATTGCACTATTGCCGGTGGCGTACGCTGATCTCAGCGTTTCATTAACAGCTCCCGCTATTAACCAGTGACAATTGATCCTTCAAGCCTTTTCTGATGATCCTTTAGATTGGTCTGCTAAAACTGGTTAATACTTAGACTGCCGTATACTGAAACCACTTTAATGTGACCTGTCAGTAGTTAACACTAGATCTCGTTGCCGTTCTATTAAGTTCTATTAAAGCGAGGGGAAGGTCAAAGTATTCTGGATTTTAACAGTCAACATTGGCCCGTCGTCAGCCTGTTTGAAGGAATTTGCATAGTTATTAGTCGGGTCGTTGATTCAATATTTTATAGTGAATTTCAAAGAGTTTTTATTTGAAGGATTTGTTTCATTAGTTTCGGATTAAGAGGGAAGATGGAGGACTGTTTAAATTTGCGCACGTGTGATTTATTTGTCCCAGTTTTTATTACATATTATGTAGTTATTTCATAAACTTTTAAGACTGACAGTAGCCAAATTAGAGACAAAACTTCTAGAGAGCTTATTTATCAAAATATATTCTTGTTAGGTACGACTAATTAGCAAAAGTCCTCAGAACTACTACATTTATAAACCCATTTTAATAAGTGTTTATTTTTTGTGACATACATTTGAAATTTGTCGTGTAACATTGTCGTTATCAATTAACTATTAAATTGTATTGTAAAAAAACATTTGCACCATTTTAATAAATTCATTTTAGTAAGTCATTATAATAGTTTGAGCAGGATGATTTCTCATACTGCAGAACCACCGGCAGCTTGAACCCTTGCGCCGCCGGCAGCGGCAGCTGGACTGGCACACTAGTTTTAATGCATTTTACTAGTAGTTCTGTAAACAGTAGAGCTCAGGGCACACAGTACGGAGTACAGTTTCTACAATTGCGTAGAATTTTTGGCGTCGATTTTTTTGTTTTTTTTTTCGTAGAGGGGGAAGTTTGCTGCAACGCCATTTACCAGCAGATTTTAATCATATTCGAATTTCGTGTTTCAGCAAAATATTATTAAAATTCGTGTTTCTGCAATATTATTAAAATTTGTGTTTCTGCTAAATACTATTAAAATTCGTGTATCTGCTAAATATAAGATTAAAAATCGTGATTCGGCTAAATTTCATTAAAAATCGTGTTTCTGCTTAATATTATGAAAATTCGTGTTTCTGCTAAATACTATTAATATTCGTATTTCTGCTAAATATGATTAAAATTTGTGTTACTACTAAATGTTAATAAAATCAGCCGGTAAATGACGCCGCAGTAAACTTCCCCTATTTAGGTGAAATACAAATATCATCGATGATAAAAACATTATACGAAATGGACTTGTATACTAAGTTTCGTCAAGACTAGTTGAACAATACGACCGTACGTGAGTACCAACATCCATAGATCCGGACAGATGAAAGCAAATGCCAGTTGTTGCAAACACTGCTCGCGTGGTGAATGATGTGTGTACCTTCTTTATTTAAATGTAAAGAAGATTTGCCGCCAGGCATTTAAAAAAAAGAAGCTCATTGTTGTCATTGTTGTACCTTACGCTGACCAGACGTGGCTGTCATTATTAAGTTTTTATTTTATACACAGATCAAAATTATTATTCTGTTTTTGACTGTCACATATATTCAGCGCCATCTATCGAGGTGAAGAGAACTACTTTTTTAAATTGCCTGTCAGAAAACATCCCAATGTAAAAACTTAAAATTAAGAAAAAAACGTGATTTATCATGATGTCATTGTATTCATAGAGGTTCCATTTATTTGTATAAATTTACTACTTATCGGCATGTTTGGTTACTGAAGTGTCATAATAGGTAAGTATATTGGGTAGATACTAGGTACTACACGTAATAAAAATAATTCATTCATTATACTTTTTTTATTTTATTCAAATTAGTTCAAGGAATGATATAATTATTATAAGAAACTGAACACATTTAAAGCTAAACTTTCTTGTCTGTCCGTCCAACAACTGCGTGTGCGTCCGTTTGTCAGTACTGCCCCATTGTCCTGTCTGGGCTGGCCACCGGCGGCCTGGCCTGCTCGCATTTGATTGTGCACGCTTCTTTTTTTATTTATTTAATTTAAACTAGAAGTTACAGCGAACTGATAGCTCACAATCCCCTTGTCTTCCAATTTCCTTGCCAATTTGGGGCATATTCGAACTTGATAATAGGCTAGATGACTGTTTTTTTTATTGTCCTATTAAAATGTAGCCCATAAATATAGCAGATTAATGAAAAGAAAATAAAATCTGATCAAAAATAAGCAACTTATAAGCATTTTAATCATGCTAGACAGAGAGGCGAAACAGCAAATCGTGACGTCACTTCTCTGTACGCCATACAAATTCTATTCTGACAAGTAAGGCGTGACGTCATTTTTTGTTTTGTGGGAAAGAGACAGAGTTGTCTCTACCAATAACTTTATACGCTTATATATCAGAATATAAATTACCGATTTAAATTATGTTTTCAATAAATATAATATATTTACTTAAATTCTTCATCGAAGCTATTGGTTTCAACGATTTAAACATCAGTCATCTACCCTATTGTAGTTGCACGAACTACTTGCTTAGGAAATTTCATAACAACATTATCATCATAATATTGATCGGATCAACGGTTCGCAAGTTACCGTCGTAAAAATATACCTACAAACGTACATACAAAACGCCGACTTGTCCCCTTAGACTCGGAGACCTTTGCTTCGATTCGGTCAATTATCAGAGCTTAGTTTACCCGTCTTTACTCGTTAGATTTTTTTCCCTTCCTGTAATGGTTGTCTGGCAGTGATCGTTTGTAGCGATAAGGCCGCCGAATGTGCTCATAACTTTTCTTGTAACTTTTTACACGATTACCCATAAAAAGGAATGTTATGTTTTCAGGGTTCTTGTATGTGTAGGTATGTAAGTACCTGTCAAGACCGTAGCCAGGAATTCATTTCCGGGGGGGTCGAGCTCATTTCGGGGGGGTCGAACTCTGGACTAGAGACAATAAGTAACAACTTTAAGACGTAGGCGATCTATACGGAAGTAGGTATGTATAAAACGGTGGGTTGGCGAAAGCATTTCGGCCCCCCGGCCTTGGTACCTGTGTAATGTATGTGAGTTTCTTTATTCCACCATAACTCCTAAATGCCTGAACAGATTTGGATGTACGGAGTACCGTTAAAATCCTTACATCATCAGGGCAGTCGTGTTTATAATATTTTTTTAAATAAGGCTTTACAACAGCATCCTGAAAGTAGTGTCTGACGACCACCAAGCGCCGAAACTGGGGCATTTAGTACTTTTGTGTACTTAAGTACTAACCTTCAAAATTTGACTTTTATTATAGTCTGAAATAAATAAATTTGAATTTACTGGTAAATTTTGTAATTTGCCTATGGGCTTTAGACCTTATTCTATTGGCGGTAAAGTGAGCATGGGAGCATTATTCTATTGCGCGAGAGCATCTACGCCATGGAGTCGACGGCGCATGTCCGCACGGTCAGCGCGCCCAAACCGGTGCGGTGTCGGGTGCGCGTGCGCCTACACAACCTGACGCACTCGTGTTTACTATTGTTTCACTTGTAGGTACTTTTACTATCCATTCTGTGGTGTAGGTCAGGCTTTACATTACGTTAAGGACATTATAACCGTGCCATGGGCATATTATTATAAGGGGGGATTAGGGGGTCCGGACCCACCCTTAGCTGCTAATAACATCCGACGAAAATAGTAAACATGCGGGTGGATACCCGGTGGGAACGAAGTACGGCAAGTCATTCGACAGATACTACATATACTTACTGTCTCTCCCCCCCCCCCCCTGAAACCTTGGAACCTTGAAAAAATTAAAAATAAAGGAATACATTCAATACAAAAACAGTTCAGTCGAAATTAATAATAATAAAAGTACGAAATCAAAATTAAAAATAAACATGTCATGGACAGGATTTATGGGATCAATATGGCGAGACCTTAAAACAGACCCTTTACGGTCTTTATGTGCATACGGGGAAGTCCATTAGACAAACAGCCTGCTTGCATCACTGAATAGTAATAAGGCAAAACAACCACGGATCATGACCCAGAATCATGTAAATCCACTGATTACAAAGGTCGGAACAATAATTGTGTGCCTCGTTAGTTAGTTTGGCTGCAATCACGGAAAATTAACGAAATGCCAAGGTTTCTGATGAAGGAACCATGTGCTGGCTCTGTGCGTGCCAGTGTATTTTTATCACGTGATAGTTTTTATGTAAAACAAATAAGACAAGTAGCTTTATAAAAATAACCAACTTCAAGTTTATACGGGACCACCTCGAGATACCCTTTAAAATATAAAAGAATTTTCAAAATCGGTCCACAATATAATATGCATGTGTTTTTTTATTGACTCACAAGCTGACTAGCAACAAAACAAATCATCACGCAAATCACAAATCACAAATAATGAAGATATAAACATTTTAATTTCATGTTAGACGGGGAGGGCACTATACTAGGTTTATGACGTCAAAGTCCATTCCAAACAAATTCCTTACTAGCACGTTTTACTAGAAAGGGACAGATGACTCCCTCCCAGATACTTTAAACACTTACGGCCTTACCTAAAATAATTTCGATTCTCTTAGTCACTTCTTAAACTTCTCTGTCCTTTTCTTGCACGTGCAACTTCACGTCAGAGAGAAGATGGCAGAGCATCTTAAGCAGTGACTAACGGTTGAAAAGTTTTTTTAAGTAAGGCCGTTTTATTTCAGAACTTTACCAGCCGATTTCAATTATTTTTTCGACGTAAGCATCAGTCTATCCTATTATTATTAATAATTGAAACATACATGAAACATATAAAACATATTTCTCTATTGGCGGATAAATCTGTGAACATAAATACTAAAAATAAACATACATACAGTCGAACATAGTGTTCGACTATATGTATGTTATTTTTCCTTCTCCTTTTTGAAGTCGGTTAAAAATAAGGATTGTCTTTCTTTTAAAACGAATGTCCCATATGCTGCCGACCTCTCGAGTGGGCGTCACAAAACACAGGACACATATTATATCGTTTCGAGAGCGAAGAACGGTGTTGAGTTTGTTGTTGACCCAATTTACGCACTGTTTGCTTAGAAACTGAACTGTCAGATTAATTATTTAAATGATTATTATTTTTGTATTAGGTACTCACTTCCTTGAGACGCCTGATGTTAAGAAGCTAGTGACAATGTGTCATAAACACGTATTATTATGTTATTAGAATATAATAGAATATAATATAATATAATAGAATAGAATATAATAGAGTAGAGTAGAATAAAATAGAAAAGAATAGAATAGAATAGAATATCTTTATTGATTCACTGTGTAGGTACATAGAAATAGAGATGTACCTACACATATTATAAATTATATAATATTATTATTATAGTACTTAACTTTAGGCGATTGTTAACGTAACACAATAAGTAGTACCTTACTTTAGATGGGGGTTAACAAACAGATGGGTTGGCCACTCAGCCTATACGAACTTACTTACTTTTAACGTGATTGAAACATTCGGCACAATTATACTCGAGTAACTAGAAATCAGTAAGAATTATGTAAAATAGTACTACCTATACGTATCTACTCTTAGACAAGTAAGAATAAATAAGAAATCAGTAAGAATTATGTAAAATAGTACTACCTATACGTACCTACTCTTAGACAAGTAAGAATAAATAAATTAAAAAAATACCTACGTTAATACCTCGTTAATCTATATTTATTAAAAGAGATGCTCATACAATTCGGACAAAAAATCTCAAAAACTACCAAAGCTACGATACTGCAATTTTGCATACGGTCTAAATGCTCACTAAGAACAGATTTTGCGAAATTTCACTTCTAATGGGGTGAAATGGAGGGTGTAAGTTTGTATGGGAAAAAAACTTTTTTCGATGTTACTTACCGCGATGAAATTTCGTACAGTTTTTTTTTACGTTTAATTCTTATTTTTCAATAGGAACTGGTTGCAAAGCTTATCTATGCGAAATCTAAGAATTATTCTTTTCCATTTTATCCCGTCTTAAAAATAAGAATATGTGGAGAATATGGCATCCCTTCCCTATTGCCTTCGTCCAGCAGTGGACGTCTTCTGGCTGATAATGATGATGTGAATTGAATGATAAATATTGAACAATGTAGGGCCAAAACCATTTTTTGTAGATATTGCGTACTACATTGTTGTATTGCGTAGAAAAACTTAAAGTTTAGGTTGAGTGGACCCCCGGGTCCACTGGCGAGCGGGTCCAGTTGACCGAAGACTCTTAGCGAGAGACATGTCGTAATAAACCAAAAAATAACCAAACCTCAACATCAAAATAAAACAGTCAGGACCCTTCAGCCATCAAATGATAATAAAGCCATCTGATATCCCATAAATTACCCCATAACCAGCCGAAAGGCATTCCCATCATTCTCAGCTTAGTTACTTACACTCGTCAATATAATTTTCTGGGTCGGCTATAATGGCCCAATAACTTAATTAAGGAGGTATTTCCTGCAGCAGAGAGCGCCGCGCGTCTCATGTAGACGGGCCACTTGGAGCCCCATAAAATTAATTACGACTAAGTAATTTATTTCGCTGAATTATGGGTTCTTCTGGCTCAAAAGAATACTTTATCGCCTCCAAGCGTTTTAAATGCAAATGAGTTGTCGCCTAATGAAAGTGATAAGGACCTTGTTTTATGAGGTTCGGATGTTAAGGACGAAGGAGAAGAATAAACGAAACTCATGCTATAATGTAAAATACTTATGTATAGTCATCATCATCATCTGCCCGGAGACGTCCAGTGCTGAACGAAGGCCTCCCCTTTAGACCGCCACACTGTACGACAACCTGCCATTTGCATCCACCGGTTGCCCGCGACTTTATGTTATGTTTAGTAGTGGTAGGATTATATTACAGATCTGCCTGGTTAAATACCACGCCTGTGCCAGTTATTCAACCGCCAAGTCGTAGTGACAGACAAATTACTGGGCATGAAGAGATTTGATGAAATGAAAAAATGAAAAAAAATATTAAAATAATTTTATTGACAAGTTACTTATCTAACAAACAACAATATATCTGATGGTTGCCTTACTAGGCAAAGCCTGTATCAAGGCAACCTGTTTTCCTGATTACAGTAAACACATTAAACCTTAATAGCAAGACAGTATATTTGATTTAAAACAATAAATTATTTATCTATAAATTCTAGACTGTTATGTATACATGTACTATTGTTTACTTTGGAATTGTATATATGGTTATAAAACTTTTTCAGCTTATATTTTAAAATATATTATAAGTAAACCAAATTAGCCTAGATTAGCGTGATATTTAAATCTATTATATCTTTCTCAAAATATCCAATATCTCAGGGTGACGAGCCAGTGCAGCGCGGCGCGTCTCAGGATTTTATTCGGTTGTTCACTAATTGGCTCTGCTACTGTTATGGGCAGGCGTGAAGCTTACCACCAGGCGAATGTCTCGCTCTTTTCTTCACTCTAAAAACTAAAAAAACTTATGATAGAATTACCTAATATACTTACCGTCCTATGCATAAAACCAGTGAAACATATAATATCATTGCATAAAACGCTAAAACGTATTTCAAACCTATTTTTGTTAAAAAGTGTTTTGTCAAATTTCTTTCAAATCACGATTTGAGTTTGAAAAAAGAAGACAAACAGCTGTTCCATACATTTCGCTCAAGGTCGATGAACTTTTTGTAAGGAACAGCTGATATTTTTTCGCGATTTAAATTTTGGCCCTATATTAAAAGTTGTTTGTTTTTGATGTACAAAATATGCCCTTTAAACGATGCTAACTGAATAGAACTAACCCTGTACAGTTCACTGTCCTTCGCTTCCACGATTATTGTTGTTTTAGCCAGTAAGCTACGATCGTCTTCCAGTCCTGTCTACTAATTCTGTATTCTCATTTTCCACACCAATCCAAGCGTTGCGTTGGTACCACGTTGGTACCGATATACACTCGTCGTTGGTAGCAGTCTGTACTCAAACTTAAGTGTGAAATGCAAGTATGTAGCTTGCTTATTCGATGACGCAATCATTCTCGTACCAAATCAATTTGTCAGCATTTATCGCCACTTATCTCTGTAATCATTCGCATCGCGAGATCATACGAGGCGTGATAGGCATCTATCGCCCGTGAAGCGCGCTAAATGGACACACGTATTAGAGGTGATGGCTAGTAAATAGCGTGTAACCAGATCTAGTTTGAAGGACCAACGCTCCGAAGATCTTTCATAATTCTTTGCTTAATTAATTTTGTGGATTGCTTTAGTAGAAATTGAAAAGCATAATATTTTATATGGTTTATTCTGTTATGAGTTATAAGTAGTTGTATGTAAATAACTTGCTATTTAAAAAAAATACAACCGACTTCAACTTCGAATACCTGATGACATCTTTATATTATGTAGTAATTTTGAATTGAAAACTAAACTACTAAGCCGATTTCGATAAAATGTATATGGGACCACCTCTGAAGTATTACCTACCAAACAAAAAAAATATCATCAAAATCAGTTCTAGTAAAAGTTAGAGTAATCACATAACATACATACATACAAAAAAAAACACATTCGAATTGAGAACCTCGTTTTTTTTAAGTCGTTTTGAAAAGGGTTGCGATAAAGAAACATTTCATTGGCTTTAGGCTTGAAGGCTTTAGCCTGCCCAAAATGGGCGAATAAATAAAAAAATAAAATAAAATGGTTTGTTTTTTTTTATATTCTCTACTACGAGTACCTATATAAATCTAAAAATGTATTCGTTTTTTTTATTGGATCGACAATAGGTACTTTCGTATGTTTTTATCGGTAAATGTTAAAAGCTTGGTTTTGTAAGTATGCTCGAATACGTATCACTTTATTTATATATTTATGGAGTAGGCTCTGAAAATTTAATACAACTTTTTTTTTTTCAAATTTTTTACTCGGTGTATAACAAAGATTACGAAAGATGCGCCATCGCGTAATAAAACAACGTTTGTAAATGACCCCCGGACCGCAATGTTTACGAGTTGCGTTGGCGTGCGAAAGAAGATAGCACTTTTATGAGAGCAAAAGGGATAGCGCGCTTCTCGCTTAGTGAGCGCAGACAGGCGAGACAGTCCTTACGGGGCCATTTTAGGGCGCAATATGACATATCTCCCTCCTTATATAATATAATATATTATCATTGGTGTATGAGGACAAAAGACGAAATATAACTATTTCAAGGGTACCTCACTTTTTTTTTCATAATAAAACAGTACCTCAGTTTTATTATAATAAGGGAGAAAATCTGTTAAATCTACGTTTCCAATTCGTAAAGCCAAATAATGGCGCAAGCTGCCTTATTTACTGTGAGATTTTATCTTCAAATTCAGAATGAATTATCTTCTAAATCTCTGTCTATCTACGAACACGTAGTAATGTATGGACAGTATTAAACAGGTGATCGAATACATGCAAAACAATATTGCCACCGTAGCGAAAAAAATAGCTCTGTGAGTCAACATTTGCGGCTAATGTGCAAAGCCGCGACATCCGATCCCCTCCGACGATATGTTTGTTGAAGCGTGTCTGCATGCCCGATCTGACCAATCGGCTTCACCGGCCAGATGGTCGATGTCTTCCGGTAACCGGATTCAAACCAAAGAATTTACAAGCTTCAAAAAACCTAAATGGTTCCGTTTATCTCATTAGGTTTACGTTTGAACACGCCACTTCATAAGCAATGGTGAATGGAGCAGGCTTACCTAGAACTAGAAGGAACTTATTTAACCTACGATTTTAAGACACGTGTAATACTTTTCGAGAAATACAAAGTCCGGTAGAGTTTGAAAACGTTGCTGTACGATAAAAAAATGTGGATTCGAAAAATTTCGTCGTAGGGAATATAATATCTAGTACTTATGTACGGATAGACCTATGTCGCGTTTGTGGCATCCGAGGAAGGGCGAGGGGCGATACGGTCAGGTGAAATCAATGTGTGCAAAACTCGGAGGAACTAGCTCGTGCAAAACGATTGCGCTGAAAATGATCCATACAAGTTAAAAACTGTAGGATAAAAATATCAGAAATTTTAATTAGTTGTATACAATTTCTTGTAAATTCTTAAAAGACGCAACATAACAAATCAGATAAAATTAAATCGGGAAACAATATTGTACCATGCCGAGCTACTTTACCATAGTTACCATCACATTAAACGTACATTTAATAACTAGACCTCCCATGAACAGGCTGCGTGGCTCCCAGCCGGTACAGTTCGCAAATAAAGTAGGACTGAGACAGTTATGATCTCGCCAATTATTCTGACCGTCCTTGCGTTCCTGTATTAGGGCCATGCCATACAGCACCTTGCGGCGCTGCACCAACGTTTAAAACACCTCGCCCGGGTGCGACTATGCGCCGCGATATCGCGACAGCTTATAAAACATATCATTTTAGTTTGAAGCTTGTGCATCTATGTTATTATAATTCCTGTGATATTGATAACAATCATTTGAATTGAATATTGATATCAATTTGAACGTACTTATTAATTGAAAGTGCACTAAAATGTATATGAGGAAGATTATGTAATTTGTCGAGTTGTAATAAAAACACGCGACTGGTTTTAATTCGTCGAGTTTATTTTCCTAATTTATTAAGAACCGCGACTATATTATAAATGCTTCTTTATTCTTAAAATAAACAAGCGATGAATTAAATAAAGTTATTTGACAGAATCTACTTTTTTACACTTATACACCAAAACAAACTATGCTGCGGTTTTATAATTTTCTAGGTACCGGATATTTACCGAAATAAAATAAGAAACTAATGATAAAGGTTATTTACAGGTAAAAACCATGTTAATAATAATAGAACTGTAATGAACAATCGTGATAGTTTAAAACAGTTTTGAACTGTGGAAATGCTCTGCACCTCTCTTCTTCTATTCCGTTGCATGGAAGCACGCTGCGCGTCCATCGGCGTCGTCGCACGGAGCGTGTGGCTAGGCCCTTACGTATGTGCACAATCGTAATAACTAGGAGTGATTTAAGACCGTGTTACGCTTCGTTACCCGGTCCCTTTGTTTGAACAGTGCCGGTTGTATCCTGATATTCAATATTTAGCCAATGTACAGGACCGCTGTCTTGGCTGCTGTATAAATTAGCCATTGTTTTTGATATATTATTATCTACTGTTAGTTGTTAAAAGTAATTTTGCTAGATAAAGTAACCTGATGCCCAAATTCCCAGGCCACATCCACTTCAGTAACTACCGTTACTCTTTCTCCGTGACAACAACATCTAATAACCAAAGAATCTTCATAATTATAAATCTATACCGAGTTTCATCCAAATCCGTTCAGCCGTTTTGATGTGAAGAGGTATAAACATACACACACATACTGACAGACTTTCGCATTTATAATATTGTCAACAAACCAAATACAACATATACAAATACCTTTAATCACAAAATTCCAGTATTTCGAACGACTTGAAAACCGTCACTAATTAATAATCACCTTTCCTTGCGACTCGTGACATCTTAATTGATGTACCAACATCGTAAAATTAATTATCACGATAATTAACAAGTGTGTAATGTGTTCTGGGTTTCGCGAGCTAATTTTCTGGATCTCAAACCAACTACTAACCCTATTTTATGGCCACTAAAGTTATGTTTAGGTTGTGATCGTGTAAGATAGTTTCCGAGATTTGCAAGAAGCGACAATTATCTCTGTTTGTAAGGGGTTAAAGTTTGTATTAGGTTGGGTTGTGTGTAAATTGTGATCATTTATCTACGACATTTGATAACGCCTACTCTACGATATTACAAGTAGCTTGACAAGATTAGAGAATTGTTGTAGGTATAAAATATAACGTATGGTCTGTAATGCCTATTTAACAAACCCGGCATTCTAGTAATGCTATATTATTTCTGTACTTTTTGGTGAATCTCGTATTAAGAGTTCGCCTATTGCCGGAAAATATCACATTTCAACCGCGCGTCTTGCATTAGTTTAAGAGTCGAAAATCGCATGTTTGTTTGATGACGGTAATACTTTGAGAAATTTAGGTGGGATTTTATTTAATTATTAAAAATATAAGCATGAAATTAAATAATAACGGTTACTCTGCTAAAACATTAGTCTGACTAAGTAGGTAATTCTTAAAAAAAAAGTGGTGTTGTCGCTGATAATTTAGAGCATTTGAATTAAAACCGTTTTTTTTTTGTTAGTAGTTTGTATATTTTTTTCACGAGCAGTGAAATAGTCTACAGCTGCACTTAGGCCTACTCTCCAAGGGCGATATCCACGACGCTGGCCGAGTTGCGGGTTGGTTAATTCACATACGCCACTGAATTTATTCTCCAGACGTATGCAGATTTCCTCATGATGTTTTCCTTCACCAAAAAACCAGTGCAGTAATCCGTACATAAGTGCAGTAAAGCTCATTTGTACGGGCCCTGGATTTGAACCCGCGACGTCATGATTTCAAGTTGAGCGGTCTCCCAACTAGGATTTTCCTAATCATCGTCGTCGTCGTCAGCCATAAAAATGGCCGAAGGCCTCCCCCTTAATAGACGGGTGTTGCCATTATCCCCACGCTTAGCAGGCAGCTTGGGAATCGCAGAATGCTCACCACCATTAGCCAAGAAGTCGCTGTCGCCGTCCTCCGGTGGGTCTGGTTGCAGTTTAAGGACATACCCAGGTCCAAGGACCATACTAGGATATTACAGGTTGTTAAATGGTGTGGAATCATTAAAAACGATTAATAAAAATAGTATAAAAAAACCAATTATTAAACAATTAGTATGTTTATGTTTAAAACACGCCGCAATCAAAATCAAAATCAAATCAAAATCAAAACACATTTATTTTCAGACACAGAGATCCATATTAGTACAAATTACAAATTATTATTATATTAGAAATTAATTAATTATATTCTTAAAATTAAATTAAATTAAAATTAATGTTTAAAACCACAATTACTAGCTCTCCTTGAAATACCTATCTTTTAAAACACAGATAAAATTATTTGCCTAAAGTAAAGTATCTCTCCCTCGAGCCAAGTCTTATAAAGTATCTTCCCTTGGTCTCCAGAGAGCCGTTAACGACTAGGAGAGGGCTTAAACAAGAAATAACAGTTTCGACTTGTTTTTACAACCGGGGATAAAAGATGAACCGGAAATAAATAATAAAATAGCACTTTGTTTTTACAACAAGATATAATTTTATAATAAAGTAAAATTGTTGTTTATACGATAATAAATATTATTATATTCTATTCCAACGTAATTTTGAAGTTAAGTCGTAAATGTGTAATTAAATGAAGTCACCTTGAAGTATGTTGTATGTATTCCAGAGATTTGGACCTGGGTATGTCCTAAAAATGCGGCCAGAACCACCGGAGGACAGGCAGCAGCGTCCTCGTAGTTAACGGTGGTGAGCATTCTGCGATCCCCAAGCCGCCTGCCAAGCGTGGGTATTATGGCAGCCCCTCCCTATTAAGAGGGAGGCCTTCGTCCAGTAGTGGACGTCTTCTGGCTGTTGACGTGAAGGTTATTATTATTACGTATCTGTCAGTAGTTAGTACCTTGAAGTATAAAAAAATTTGTGTGTTCATTTAAAATAAAAGAATAATTATTTAATCTGACATTGTCCTAATGCCAAAAGCTCAAAAGCCCTCTCTCTCAGATTTAGTTTCTACCATTAAAAATCCGTCACAGATCCTATAAAATCAGAAGTTCCAAATATCCATCACGATCTGTGATCGCAGTATCATAATAAAATATCAACTCGTATTTTTTAGGTTCTTTCCAGTCTCGCTTCTCAATGATCACGATTTACGGCAGACATCGTGGCTACAAAAGAACCTACCTGACTTTTTTTAGCTGGCTCTGGCCGGTCCATTCATACATCTATTCGACAAAAAGTTTCTATATCAGGATTTTATTGCAAAGCGATTTATGCGTTGAAATGCCAGGCTTTCGTATTATTTACGCATGGTATGCTCATTTTTTGTGAAAGTTTGTTTAGGATGACTTCGGTTTTATGTAATTGGGGTAGCTGGCGGTTTTTATGGCAATATTTAACGTTAGGTTTGACTACTGCTACACAGATGAGGTTTTGACAGAATTATAGAATAAAAGGATTAGATTAAATTTAGACGAAGGTTCTTAGTTTAGCGCTCGTTACATACGAGATGTTTGATAAGTAATTATTCTGTAAGTGTGTCTATTGTCTTCATGGCTTAAATATTTTTGGGTGATAAACACAAATGTACACCTCGTACTAGTAGTTGCCAGCAAACTGAGACCTCGCGACCCGAAAAGCTTCCTAGCCCCCAAACCAATTTGGCTCATATTCGAACATGGTCATTGTATTTGCACTAACTACTTGCTTACAACCTTTTATAAAGATCGGATCAATGGTTCGCAAGTTCAATTAATACCTACACTGAAATCACCCAGATAAGTACCTATATTTAAATTTATTAGGTATTAAAACTTCTATTTCCGATTAATTCGATTCCCACCTGCGACAAACATTTACGCGATGAACATAGATGCTTGTGTCTTGGTATTGTTTGTACTAAAAGTATGAATTTACAAAAAAAAACAAGTATTATAACAGCTATTTGGTACCCATAGTAGGTCTTTGATTGGGTTTTGTGTTAGTTGGCGCTGTGTGAAAGGTCCAACAATATTTAATTTATATATATCGATGAGAGTACATAGGAAGGGTTGCCGTTAGTCCTGTGTCGGTCGGTCATTTTCGGAGATCTCGATCTTTCGTAACCGACGAGCCAAGTGATCGAGCCAAACGTCGGTCATCGGTCCCGAGAACCTACAAATAAAAATAAGGCTTAAGGCTATTAATATAGAGTTGAATTTAGCTACGCAATTTCACCGAGGTTGATCGAAGAAAACCAAGACGAAACCGGCCGGTGTTGTATCAATCGCCGGTCATTCATTCGGTCTCGGTCTCTCGGTCGGTCGCAGATCGGAAGATCGTTTTGAATAAGAAGGCAAGTGCCGCGCGTCAATCAATCACGACCCGGGTCTTTAACGATTGACGACCGGGTCGGTCACGCAGAAAGCGCGATTCGATCGTTTTGATTCGTTCAATCACGATCGACACAGGACTAGTTGCCGTAATCCCCACGCTTCGCAGGCGGCTTGGGGATCGCAGTATGTTCACCACCGTTATCCAAGAGGACGCTGCTGCCCGTCCTCCGGTGATACTGGATGCAGTTTTAGGACATACACAGGACCAGGTTTAGTCCCCTCCTGTTAAGGCATGCCTTCGTCTAGCAGTGGACGTTTCCGGGATGATAATGATGAATGGTGGGAGTAGTGGGATAGACCCTAATTTATCTGCCAGAGCAGAAATCGAATAAGAAAAACCTAATTCTCATAAGACAGTCGCGCTATCAGAGTCATACAGGGAGTCTATAAATTGATAAAATAAATTAATAAATAAATATTGGGGGGACATTTATTACACACAGCGCAATATAGCCTCATACTAAGCAAAGCTTGTATTATGGAAACCAGATAGCTGATAGAATACTTATATATTTTTTTTCCTAAATACATACTTATAATACACCCAAACACAGAACAAACATCGATGTACGTCACATAAATTTTTGTCCTGGGTGGGGATCGAACCCACGCCCTACAGCTCTGAAGGCAGACATGCTACCAACTGAGCTATAAGGCTGTGTAAAAGGATAAATCCTAAGACATTTTTCTTATAGTAGATTAGAACGATCCGCAGAGAACAACCAGCTGCATAATTTCAAAATAAACAGCCATCAAATGCTCCAGATTGGAAACAAAGGCTGAAATACTAACATTACTCATCCTCCAGCTAAGCATCCAAGTTATTGTTACCAGATTTCTGTGAAGTGTTTATCTGATCGGACGGGTTATACACGGTGGCTAAGAGTTGCATATGCTTCTTCTCTTTCTAAGAGGATTATGGCGTTGCACTTTGTGCGTTGACCTGGGCATGTCGTAAAACTGCAATCCAGCACCACCAGAGGACGAGCAGCAGCGTCCTCTTAGTTACGGTGGTAACACTCTGCGATCCCCAAGCCGCCTGCCAAGCGTGGGGATTATGGCAACCCCAAACACAATATGACAACAAACCAAAAACCATGGCCCCCAGTCCTCGGCAGCTCCTCTATTCCTGACCTAGGTAGCAGGTCAGGTAACGGAGGAGCAAGGGGTGCCAAGAATCACCGGAAAACGCCCCGCTACCACCCCCAACATAAGACATTGTAAAAATCGCGGGCAACCGGTGGATGCAAATGGCAGGTTGTCGTACAGAGTGGCGGTCTAAGGGAGAGGCCTTCGTTCAGCAGTGGACGTCTCCGGGCTGATGATGATGACCTTGTGCGTTTTCCAGTCTCAAATATTTTAATATTTTAAGTTTTTGATTAATTCTAGTCAAATAGTCTTGGCAGTGACTTACTGTGTCTACAGTAAGTCACGGCCAAGTCCAATCATTCACAGAGTAGTAGAGTAGTAGAGTTGTACCTGTCATGGCAGGTATGACAGGTATACCTGTCATGGCAACTCTACTACAAGCTTCTTCGGAGTTTTGAAAACAACACGAAAAGACATATTTCACTACATTATATTATCACTTGCCCACACTCATCCATGCGCGTAAATCAGGACTAAATGAAAAAACTTTACCATTTCCAATGAATTCCATTTTAAATTAAGTACTTTGAGAAACATCCAAAGCCCGCCTCCACACCACTCTAATAGATTGAACTCTAATTTGATCAAACAGAATTATAGAATTTTCATACAATTGCTTTCAGCGAAAGTTTAATGGCGCTATGTCTATAATGAAGCACTCATAAATATTTACGTACTTACGCAAATACTTATTATCTTTGGTAAAGTACGAATTCTAAGTAAAAAATAACGTAGGTATGTAATTATAAGATGTTTTATGACCAAATGTCTTTTTTATATAAACCTTGTTAAAAATATATAAAACTAGCTCAGCTGGTTAGATAATAATTATAATCAAAGTGTAAAACAAAATTTAGGGCAAAGTTGCCCACTTTACCAAATACTTGGCATAATTTTTTTACCTCTACATATTTGCCCTACTAGATATTTATGGCAGAATATCTAATAGACATCATCATCACCAGCCCGGAGACGTCCACTGCTGAACGAAAGCCTCCCCCTTAGACCGCCACACTTTACGACATCCTGCCATTTGAATCCAACGGTTGCCCGCGACTTTTACAATGTCGTCGGTCCACCTAGTGGGAGGCCTTCCTACGCTGCGTCTTCCGGTTCGCGGTCGCCACTCAAGAACCTTTACTACTACTTTTTGCTTTTTTTAATACTATTTTTCAATTTTATATTGCCTAAAATAGCCCGCCCAATCATTCTACGAGACTTTGTATGACGCTACTCGCATAAATTTGTCATTAAATATTAATTGAGGTTGGTTACATTTGTTGACAGATTATTATTTAAAGGAATCCAGAGCCGTATCAGGGCGGCTGTAAAATCAGCAGATTGCACCGGAGTCACATTTTTACTGGAAGTAATGACACGGCCGTGATTGTAGCCGCACCTTTTCTTGTCGGTGTACAGCCAGCAGAAAAAAATGCAAAAATCAAAGAATAATCGATAATATCGTTTATCTCATTTTATCGCACTTGTTAGGTAAGTTCTTCAAAAGAAAAATGTTGCCATTATAGTAGGTACAAATTATGTAATTAGTTTGTTTTGCATTAAATTTTGACATTAGGTCTATTATTTATTCTGTGATTTGGTACAGTTCTATGAAACGTCTGTTTATGTTGTTTTCTAAACTCCAGAGTTATAGTAAAGTCGCCATAACTTTACTAGGACATGGCTGCACGGAAAAAAAAGTTTTTGCGCCTTTTTTGTACCAAGATAATATATACTCTTAGAAATGTTATCTAATACCAAGAGGGTTTTGTTTTCAGTCTAAACTTGATTCTTAATTCTAGAAAATGTTTCTGTTAACCGAAGGGGAAAACAAATAATTATACTAAGATTATGTATCCTTTGGTCAAGAGCCAAAGTTTTGTTGGTCTGAAGAAATGACACTTAATTTAATTTAAGATTACGAAAATTGTTGTTTCAAACCCTTTCTGTTATTAATTTGAGATATTTAATCGCCTATAGTCAAAAATCAGCTTGTTTCATTGAACAAAAAAGGCCTCTTGAAATTAATTATTTTATTTTCCTCAGAGAATAAGTTTTCATTTAGATATCGTATTAATGTCTTGTCCGGAATGTACAAAATGTCTGAGTCCAAATAGAATACATATTTATCTCAAAAAAAACATCTTTGTACAAAATTTTATAAAAATTAGATAAATACTACGCATTATATTTTATTTAAAGAGCCTTCCTCTCTTTATTTGATGGTAATTTGTTTTAAATTAATAAAAAAAGAGCGTTAACACGCGTAAAAACTTAGTTTGCACTATAGTTTATATACATTTTAGCTCTGTGGTTTGCACCGACCACCCTCAAACAAACGAGAGCGAAAGAGAGAGAATTAATAATTATTTTTTAAGGGTCTCCACGGTTGACAGTAGACGGTGGAGATTGGCGCAAATAAAAGTTTTACAATACCTACAACAAACCGTGCTAAAGAGAAAACAAATTGTTTCTCCTATGACAACAAATGTCATAACCCTTCTACTTCGTAGTCGGGTAAAAATTACAAATTAATGATCTTCGCTTAAATTTGATTTAAAAAAAGAAAACTTGACTAGAGACGTTTATTGCTTCACAATAAAACATAGTTTTGAAAAGTTTTTCTTGCAAAATTATGTTTGTTTTATTAAAAGATCATACATAATTTTCGGCTAAGACTTTTGAAAATCTTAATTGAAGAATCCTTGAAAGAAAACTATTACAAATCGTTGACGCGATAGGTATCTACTAGAAACCGTATTCTACAACCGAGAAAGCAAATTGTGTCTATGTTACTTATATCAAACGTCAAAATGGCCATTATCGATGATCTTCGCTTCCATCAATAAGTACAATATTTTTAAATAAAAAATAAAAACTTGAATAAAGACATTTTTTTCATCAAGTTAAAACGTAGTTTTAAAAAGTTCTTCTCGCAAAATTATGTTCGTTTTAATAGAAGATCATAAATAATTTTCGGTTAAGAACTTTGAAAATCTTAACTGAAGACTCCTTGAAAGAAAACCGTTACAAGTCATTGGCCATCTTTGACCAATCAGGGGCTTCTACGCGATGCTCCAAAATAGGGATGGGAACCGATATTTCATAAGTACTCGTGGTTTTCTGGAAAATCAGAGTAAATAATCGATTTGTTTCATTCTTATAAAATGGTTATTATTTTTCATTTTTATAAAAAATTGTCAATTTTCTTCAGATGATTTATCTAAACGACCACTCAGGACAAAACATAAGACGTTCCTACGAGTCTTATTTTTTGAGGGGTTGAACTGTGAAGTCCTTGTTGCGATGTAACGTAGCGTCCTAAGTAGGCGATTCGGTCAACTTGCACCCCGTACATAAAAAAAAAACAACCACATACTATCACGTGTACTGTGTTCAGTGTTGTTATTGTTTACTTGCTAGATGAAATTCAACTTCATTCAAGAAATACAAATAAAAGTATTATTTAAGGGACAGTAGGTATTTCGGTTGTGTGTCTGCAAGTTTTTATTGAAGATGAAGGTGAATTAATGACCATAAACGTCTCTCCAGAGGATGCGAAGAGAGCCTAACGAGGAAGTAGTTGGGTGCACAAAAATTCCGCTAATCCACAGATAGACCGATATGTCCTTGATGTCAATGTCATGTCATCATAAGTGCACTTACGTTTGGTCCGAATTGGTAGTAGAAGTAGCAGCCATATGCGTGAAAATTGAAACGGACCATTAGTGAGCGCTCTGAGGCTCATGAGTAATGTTGGCATAATACGAACCGCACCCAAAGTGAACGCAATTGCAAAGCGATCCAGTGACACAAAAATTTAATGCGATGTGATGCGACGCGTCATTTGCGAGCGAATCTTCTCACATCAGAGGGCTGACCGCGGATACAATTCGTAATGGTAAACGTCTTCATTTGACTTTTTTAGTATGAGAAAAATGACAAACTGAATACGTTTACCATTACGATGCGTATTGGCGGTAGCACTACAGACCGCAGACGAAAAACATCAAGCCAATTGATTGCGTATGCTTCATTTCGCACCGCAGCCCGGGTGCGTTTGTTCATGTCTCATGTAAGCCACTTCAACAGATATTGACTGTTTGTTATTTTCGCGCCGAGCCGCGGCACTTCACGTCTGCTTCAAGATCACTTGGAAGCCGCGTTAGCTTCAGTCACCGTTGTAGCCCAACCTTTTCGCGTGTTAACACCTTTCGTGGTCGCGCAGCGTCGTCCGCTGAACCTAGCAATCGTCGCAATAAACACGTCACTTATTTATTTCGTGACATGTCATTTATTTGTACTAAAAAATCAAATTGAAACTTGTTATAAACCAAAACAGGAAAGAAAATAACGTGACGTCGCCAGCCTTTTGGATACAAATACGATACGATACAAAAAACATTTATTCATAACAAAAAAGGTAACCTCCTCTGCTTTTGGATAGTGACTGAGCCCTGTTTTTATCTGAATAAAATTAGTTTAGAATAATTTCAATTTTGCATTGTTCCTACCTATTAATTAATTTTCACGGCTCGAACTCGGCACGACTTTATGATTGGCCGATGTGCCGGCAATACATAACAAGTTTGTTCTTGTCTACACAGTACCGTCGTACCGCTCGCCCAGTTTTAACTGAGCCACCGATATCGGCACGGCGGTAATAATCTCGTTCTCGGTGACGGTCCAATGACGGCGTCGGTGGACAAACGGCCTTACTCAAGGTCAATTTATAATGTTTCTTGGTTTTAACTCTTAAAAATGGATCCGATCTTTGATACAATCTTTCTTTAGTTATATCGTATCACATCGATCGATGTTATCGATTATCGACGCCGCCGGCTTGCGCGACTGCGCATCCCTAGACTACAATGGTCGATGGTCAAACTATGTCCGTACTTACGACGCACGCGCCCCCTTGCTATTCTCTCTTTTCTATTGCGTCATTCTTTCGAGTAAACGTATTTAGTGTTAAATTCACTTTGCTGTCGAGTTTTCGAGTGCAGTGCTGAGTTTTTTCTTGGTTTAGTCACCAAAGCGTGAAGGGAACTGTATACATCGGTACGCAGTACAAAGTAACTCAGTGACTGTAGAATTTTTGAACATATGGACGAACTACTCAAATCCTGGCAAATGCCAGAAGATGTTGCTGAATTATTTTTCAGTGAGTACCTTCCTACCTATAAACTTACTTACTTGCAAATACATAGCAACTCTATTTTGTCTTAACTTGCTCACAAGTACCTACTAGCCGTGTGTAGTTCTTGAATGAATCCTTCAATTGAAGTACTTCGCTGTGTTTCGTCTTTCGTTCACTACTTCAGTAACAATGTAATTAGTTCTTAGTTCAGCTGTCTAGTCCAGTAAAAGTCGAGAACGATGAGACACGAACGAGCCCACCCAGTGCGCATGGATAGAGAATGCTGTCACGCTCTTTTCTGGGTACTGGGTACTGAAGTAATTGTCTATTTCACTCGTAGACGGAAGAACTAAGAACGAAGAACGAAGTACTTGGTTTCTCTCTCTACGATTTCACTCAACTTTTTGATTCGGTCTTGGTTTTCGTTCGGTCGTCTGGTTACATATGCCGCGTTCCGAAATGCGTCAAACTCACGGTTGACGCTGTGAGCGCAATAGAAACCCATTCCGATTTGGCGTTAGCGCGTCTACCCCACTAGTCTCGATGTCATGGATGACGTCATTTCTGGCGCCATCTTGCGTTCACAGTGATATTACTTCTCGGCGTTAGCACCATTGATAGTACAATATAGGTTAGCACCGTGAGCGCTGTCAAATCCGACAATTAATTTGAGCAAGACATATAAAGAAAGTAAAAGGCGAGTTGTTTGTAAATACTGGAAGAATTAGAAATACGAATAGGGGAGATAAATGTTGGTCGTGATTAATGATGACACAGCTGGTAACCAAATCTGGTTAGATTTCAGTGCACTTAATTCGAAAGAGCACAAAAAAGTAAATTTATCACCATGACAAGTTTTAAAAAAAATTACATGTTTCTAATGTTTTTCCAACATAGCAGAAAATTAATTCAAATACAACATTGAATTGATTAATTTTCTTTTTATTATCTTTATTTTTAGCACTGTCAGCCCATTGATGCATTTCGGAACGCGGCGAATGTACGATAGTTCGAGAACGATTTTAGGTATTCTCAAACTTTAGTCGTACATTGCGTGTTTAACGAAATAGCTAATATTGAACTGATAAGGAAAAAGGCAGTGTACAATTTACAAACACGTGTATACGAGCTTGGACTTTATATTGCAATCATAATAAGCGCATTGGTTTCGTCGTATCAGAGTAGTCATCGAATAGCGAAATATTTTTAATATTATTTTGAGCTTTATGACATGGCATTACGGGACACTTTTGTAGTTATTTGTACCAGTTTACTGTCCATCTCTTTCATTGTAAATAATAACAATAATAACGTAGACAAATCTCTTCCCGCCAACTTCCCGCTCTTCAGTTCAAATGAAAGTTTTAAAAGTTTTATGCTTTTATGTTTTATTCTTGTTCTTGAGTTGAGTTGATATTTTATTTAATCGACATTGTACATAAATAAAATATATAATACCGTGTACTATTTGTGTTAAGTTAGTGTTTATAGTGTGTAGGAGTATATCTGTATAGTGATTAACGGTGATTATCTAGATTGACAATCCTAAGCCTGATCAAGTATGAAGGGAAATCTGTGGTATGATTTTTACGAACCAATTTCTTTGAGCATGTACATACTAACTATAATTATCTCAACTCATCTATCAGCGATACATGCACTGTTATTTTATTCTCCTATTCGATATCTCTCGATGAACTAGCAAACGGAAATCTAACGACAAACTATATCATTTCAATTGAGCAGCTGAACTAGACTGAACTACTGAACTAGAAGAGAGAAGTACTTCACAGAAATGAAAAGATATATATATATCTTATCATTTTAGTGACACATTCTGCGCAAGCCTAGTACCTACCATTAAGTTAGTACAATGCGTGCAATGAAAGAAGAGACTTGACAAACCATGTGGTTTGACATGCGCAGTAGACGATTTGTTGGTGTCTTTAGCGGTATGAGGTCGGAGACGGGAAGGGAACCGGGCGTTATCGGGGCGGCGGAAAGAGTACGGGAGGCACGGTCAAGTCTCATCTTTCGTTGCGCGTATTGTTCCTATAGTAGGAAGCAAACTTTATGGCGGCTTTAAGCGCCGCGAGGACGGCTACGCGCAGCCCCTCACCTCCAGCGCCTCGGGCGAACTTCACAGCCGCCATGTACCTCAAAAGGAAAAGGAACACTTCCTTTTTTCCTTTTGAGGTACATGGCGGTACACTTAACCTTTTTCTGACCTATGACTATGGCTTATTTATTACCTTATGGTTTCAACTTGCAGAAAATGGGATTGAGCCAACCCACCTTAATTCTCTCACAGAAGAGAATCTTAAAGAACTCTGCCCATTAATGGGTGTGCGAATTGACTTAAAGAAAAAAATTGCAGAATTCCTTGATTCACTGGTAAGTCAAAAGCTTTGTTTTGCTACTAATTATGGGGGCTCTGACCTCTACGCATGTTAATTAGTTTTTCAGGCAAAACCTACTACATTAATATTTCCTTGTTATGTAAACCGAGTCGCTACTCAATGGGACCCTATTACTTAGCCTGGTCTGTCTGTTTGTTCGTTGTACCTTTAAAAGTCTCTCTTTCGAACTGTAATAGGTAGGTTCTTCAAATTATTCAAGTCTTTTTTAACATTTCTTGTTTTTGCTCTATTGTAAAAACAGACTGTAATACAGGCAAAAAACTTGATGTAATTATAGTGCAAAATATAATGCAATAGTTTTACTTTCTCACTTACCTATCTAAATTTTATTTTTAGGCAAATACGGAAACTGTCACAAGTGACTCAGTTGACTCAATCGACCATATTATATTTCCTGGGGAGAATGTGTCCGATTTTAACATAAGCTTGTCCGATGTGTTAATTTTACCACAATTCCAAGACTTTGACCTCAAAACCCTCCTGGAGACATCGCCCTGCGGGAAAAGCATCCTACAATTTTATAACACAAATGGATGTTTAGACAGTAAGCGCAGGAACCGCTTAACAGATATAATTATTAGACACCTGTTTACGTTCATTGTCAATAAGTGAGTATCTTTCTATAATAATTTATTATATTATACAATTATAATATAAATGTGGAATGTATCTTTGTGCAGGTTTCATACTTCAGGCTGTAATGTATATTTTAAACCTGGATTAATAACTACTTTTCATTCTGTATAAATTCATAGTTGCCTAGAGTCCTTCCATCTTGTAAGTTAAGGTTTAGGCTAAGTGGCTAGACCTAATCTTTGAGCTAAAAGATTGTCAGAAGGCCTCCAATATGGCCTGCGATTGCTTTTTTTCCATCTGTCTCGGCCCTCGGTTACACATGCTTTTGAATGTTATTTTTCTGAATAATAATAATATGATCTATTTTTTTAAGACATAAAAGGTATTGTCTGCTCTATTCTATTTTTTTTTTCAGGCGTTTGACTTATGATGATTATACAGTACTATCTGGCAAAATCATCACTCTCTTCCCGCAAGAGTCAGCCAGTACATATTTCACACGGCCTGTTAAAAAGAATGATTCCCATAGCGGTAAATCAATAGCGGCTAAGGGAAAACTTATTGATAGGGTCAGAAACCTATTATTTCAATCTGGCGAAAAAAGGCGCAGTTCCACAAGCACAAGTAACGAAGATGCACCCCCAAAGAGGTCTAGAATAATAGAAACACTTCATGGTAGGTAATCCGTCACAATGTTGTTTGTTAAAACTTCTAATTATAATTATTTTATTTTTTTAATTTTTATGTCATTTTCATCAAACTTGTGTTCAAAATTATGTTATTTTAAAATAGAAACTACTGCAGAAGAACATAAAGAACATCAGGACTGGTTGAAAAATCACCAAGAACCTTGGGAAGAAGTTGTTGAAAAATGGAAAGCGACAGCTCAATTTAGACATGACAAAGAATATAAAAATGTTGCCCAGTTTATTGAAGAGTGGGGTATATTGAATTGCCCAAAATCAGTGCAACTTGTAAGTACTTACCAACTTATTACTATTTGTTTATTGTTCATTTTACTTGATTCTTAATTTAGTTGCAGTGATAGTAATCTTTCGCATAGTCCATCCAGGGGAAATAGCACACCTTTGCCAGTTATTAAATTGCCAGGTAGTACTGTGCAAACATAAATATGTTCTGGTTTGATGGGCTTAGTTTCCTGCCAAATTACTGAGCATAAAAAGATTTTTACGATTTTTACATCATGTAGTCAGGGTGACGAGCACAGTGCATTGCTGTGCAGATTTCAAACAGTAAACAAAATTTTAGGTGGCACTGAACTGTTTGGGCTTGCGTGGAGCTTACCATTAGGCAAGTGACATGATCGTCTTGTTACTCTGCAGTATAAAAAAATATAATATATTTTTTTTCGCAGAAATGAACCAGTTACTACTTAATTACTTTCATTGAACCTAGATGAGAACCTCATCGGTATATAATATGTAGGTACCTATATTGTTTGTCATGTGTTTTTGTTTGCTGGGTTTGGTAACATGCCATTTTTGCACTATTTTTAAGGCTTGTGATGTGTCATCCATTGCACCAAATAATTAACAAGGAAAATTTATATTTTATTTTTTTAATATTTATTATTTGTGTAAATGGAAAAATTCATGAAGCATGAATGTAAAAGTGCCTATATTAACTACCACATAATACGTACAAATAACTACATAATCTACTTAACTTTATACACAAAAAAATTTAATACAATAAAAATCAATGTCAAATATACTGTTAAAATACCTACTAATAAATACCTTAAAACCTCAGTAAATTATTTTTTATTATATTAATTTGTAAACCCAACTGCTCCATAAAGACTAAAAAGTAATTTTATGCATACAGAAAAGTAATTTTATGTCAAATTATATTAAAAAACAAGTTAAAAGCTAGACTCCGCTCTCATGGGTGTTTGTGCATTATGGGAGTCCGTACTTCCCGTGATTAAATTATAGTGGTCTTTAATTTTTACTTTTACGAGTGATGTACTATTAAATGTTTATAATAAGTTGTAGCCTATGACAGATAACAATATACACATACATACATACTCACTTACACTCCAAAGAGATTACATACTTTCCTTCTTGATCAATTGTGTAAAAATTTGATTTTACCCATATTTGGTGACAGTATGGCAAGGAATACCACTTATTGCTAACATCACCACTAACGTATTAACTAATGATTTGTGTGTGCTTTTTGGTTTTGATGACAACATAAGTTGTTTTTGCATGATAGTTGCCTATAATTACTGTGTATGTTTATGAAAATGCCTAGCTATAATTTAATAAGACTAACACCAGCGACCATGCATGTACGCATTAGTGTGAATGCAGTCTAAATAATTGATTTTTTAATTATTTTCCAGATTGACGAAGACTTTGATTTGTTATTCCCCGGTAGACGCGACAACTTCAGCCAGAATTGGAATCCATTCTGCAAAAAAATTTTTGAGTTGAAGAAGTCAGGCATAAAATCTGACGAGTACAAAGAAGACTTGTTATCTTCAATAAATCGTTTAAACACTGATGGTAAGCTAACACATCATTTTCTACTTAGTTTAAACAGTATTACCTATTTACCAAACTACCTGAGAAGGAGGGTATTGTTTTTGGGGTGCTTGTAAGTATTTAATATTTTATATTAGGTGTTTACTTTGGGTATTTCTGTTTAATTTTTCTTACTGTTTGTAAGTATGTTTGTGTGTTCCTATATAGCCTAGAAATGGCTTGACCAATTTTTATGAGTGAGATGTTAGATTTCTGTTTATGTTGGAGTGTCATAGGCTAAATTTTACAGTCGGATATTTCAATTTTCTTTTAATAATAATACTTTCACATAGGTAGGTACATTATATTTCTATGACAAGGTTTTTGACTACAGAATAGCAAGGCTGCTTTGATACAATTTGGTATAATCTTGCTGAAACACTATGTATGTACTCTCGCTTTATATTTATCACCACTTGTGGGTAACCCTAGGGCTAGTTGTCGCTCTGCAGTCTGCTCAATCCCCTAACACCCTGTCTTTTCTGTATGTCCTCTGATATCTAGTTCGTAAACAGGATGAGCATACATTGTGTTTAAAAAAAAAAACTTTTTTATAAGTACTAAACATTTGCATGTTTTTTATTTCAGAGGAAAAAATACCATCAGAGTTGACGTTGCTGGTGCATTTAATTCCACCAAAAGGGCGTTTATCTAAGAAAAAGAAGTTCTCGACGCGGGAATGCTTGGAGAGCATTATGGTCATTGTCGAAGTAAGTTCCGATCTGGTAGGACTTATTGGCGTCTGTGTGGTACAGAACCTAAATTTGCAAACTGAAGTAATATGTTTGTATATATGCAGTTAATAGCAGAAAACCTAAAATGCGCGGTTGAGAGAGCTGTGGCTGTTGTTCTGCCCCTTAACTGATAGTGAATCTCCTAAAGAGATTCACTAATAGTGAACTAATAGTAAACAAAAAAACTACTACTAATAGTTAACTGACAGTGAATCTCCTAAAGAGATTCACTATCAGTTATTATTTTTAATATATAGCTCAGTAACATATTTTACTGTAGATTAAAACATATTTATTTCATACTAAAATATTGCAAATTTTTCAGAATCCTGGAGATATTAATAAAACAGTGGAAGAACGCAAAGAAGAGGCTCATAAACACCGAGTACCAGTACAGCCATACCTCATTTTACTCGGCAGTCTTCAAAATTTTCACCAGTTGTATCTTGTGATCGATGATATAAAATACACTTTCAACTCAGCATTGGCTGCCTATGATACACTATTTAAATCGTATCAGGTATTTAATGCTAAATATAACCAAGCAAGTGATCATATAATGCTGATCATTCAAAGATGTGTCTACAAAATAACAACTAAGTATGACAATCCCGTGCCATACATTGCGGACATATTAGATTTGGCATTCTAAATTCTTTAAGATGGATTGTCCAAAATGTGGTAAAATTTTAAGTGATTTTAATAAGTATTCGTTCCATTTAAAATTTTACCACAATGTTAGTGATTACTATCTCTGTCCCATAGGCACATGCAAAAGATTGTATCACAAAAAATATTCACTTAAAAGTCATATAAAAAGATGTCATACAAATTTGCCAAATGTAAATACCGATAATGCCATACCCACTAATAATACCAATAATACTGTATCCACTGATAATACAGTACCCACTGATAATACCGTGCCCACTGATAATATCGTACCCACTGATAATATCGTACCCACTGATAATACCAATAATAACTTACGCACTGATCATACCAATAATAACTTACGCACTGATCATACCAATAATACTAAAAAGTCACAAACATTGGAGATTAGCAACCACTCAACAACCACTGAAAAAGTAGTTCGGGAAGTAAATGCAGATAACTTTTCAGAGATATTGAAAACTTACATTGATTCTTTTGTATGCAAATTGTATGACAGGCTTAATTTGTCTAGATTATTCACACAAGAACTTATAACCAGTGTTAAAATATTATTTGCAGACGTTGCTGCCCAGTTGATGTATATGTTCAAAAATAATAATTTAAACAAACATGCTTTTGAGGATTTAGTTACTTGTTTTTCTCACGTAGACAGCGAATATAAGCGACTGAAATATTTCGAGAAAAGTAAAAAATATATTAAACCTGAACTATCTCCTGTTGGTATAACACAAAAAAAGACTAGGATTGGGGATAATAACTCTATAATGACACTAAAAGAAAAATGTATATGTATGGTATCATTAAGACAAACTTTGAAGTTATTTTTAGAAGTGCCAGGGATTTATGATGTTATAACCACATACCAGTCTGACCTAGTTAAAGAAAAAAATATACTTCGAAACTTTGTACAGGGTAAAATTTGGAGAGATCTTCATGGGAATGATGGTAATAATATGTTCATTCCTTTAGTGTTATTTTTTGACGACCTGGAAACCGGTAACCCACTTGGTAGTCATGCAGGCTGTAATAAAATTGGGGCTGTCTATATATCAATAGCTTGTATACCACCAGAGTATTCCAGTCGTTTAGAAAATATATTTTTGGCAATGATTTTCTACAGTGCTGACCGCAATAAATTTGGAAACGCAGCTGTGTTTAGTTCCTTGATTGAAGAGTTAAAATACTTGCATGAAAATGGTATTGAAATTAATGTGAATGAGATTACATTAAGAGTTAAATTTTCTCTAGCTGTGATAGCCGGCGATAATTTAGGCCTCCATAGTATTTTAGGATTCAATGAAAGTTTTGCTGCTCTGAGTTACTGTCGATTTTGCCACTCAAATAAAGAGCAGTGTCGTACTCAATCGCTTTGTGATGATAGCACTAAGCGATCAGAGGATCAATATAAAGATGACGTTATTCAAAAAAGGGGAATTAAAGAAAGTTGTATTTGGAATCAGATCAGTGATTTTCATGTCTATAATAATGTATATTGTGATGTTATGCATGATTTATGTGAAGGGGTACATCGCTATGGTATGGCACTGATAATAAATGGTTTAATAGAATTGAAATATTTCACACTAAATCAACTAAATGACAGGATTAAATACTTTGACTTTGAAGCTTCTAATGTACCACCGCAAGTCTCAAAGAATAATTTAGAAAAAGGTGCGATAATGTTTTCTGCTTCAGAAATGTTGTGTTTCGTTAGACATTTTAATTTTCTTGTTGGTGATCTGGTACCACTTGGTGATGACATTTGGAAGTACTATTTATGTTTGCTTGAGTTAACAAATATTGTTATGTCACAAACATTTACTACAGAATTGTTACAACATTTAAAGAATTTAATACTCGAACATCATGAACTGTATATTTCACTGTTTGGAGCTACTTTGAAACCTAAACATCACTTTCTTGTTCATTATCCAGATATAATTGAAAAAATTGGTCCACCAATTTTATTAAGTGCGTTTAAATACGAAGCCAAGCATTTAGACTTGAAACGCGTGTCCAATTCTATAAACACACAACGTAATGTGCCTTTGTCGCTAGCAATTAAGTGCCAGCTGAAATGTTGTTATAGGTTTATAACTAAACGGGGCTTAACAAATATTATACAACACGGAAAAGTAAAAGGAGAGCGAGTAATTAGCGAAACAGAAAGCGAGGATGTGTATGGATATGTCAAATGGCTTGTTATTAATGGTATTAAATATTCGATTGGTGATTGCCTTACCTATGATTATAGAGATGCTGTGCCAAAGTTTTGTAAAATTATCCAAATATTGGTTGCAAGGGACGATACATCACAAATTTATTTTTATTGTTCTTTTTTAAATACAAATAACTTTTGTGAACATTTCAAGTCTTTTGTAGTTGAAGAGACAGATACCTGGGAATTATTGAATTTAAGTGATTGTTTTAGTGCCATGCCTAAGCGTGTGCATACCATTTCAGAGAACAGTTATATAAGCTGTATTGAATAAGATCATTATAATAGTATTAAGTATTCAACTGTATTCAACTTTTTTTTAGTTTTCCTTACTTATGGTTGTGAAGATGCTGTGCCAAAATGTTTTAAAATTAACCAAATAGTGTTTGCAAGGGATTTTACATCCCAATATATTTTTTATTGTTCTTTTTTAAATAAAATTAACTTTTGTGAAAATTTCAAATCGTTTATAGTTGAAGAGGCAGATACCTGAGAATTATTGAATTAAGTGATTGTTTTAGTGCCATGCCTTAATGAGTGCATACTATTATAAATCATAGTATATAAGCTGTATTGAATAAGATAATAATGATGTGTGTGTGTGTGTATGCCATAAAGAGCAACACTTTGGTGGTATTTTGGACCCCATTTTTTTTGTATATCAAAATTTTAATTCTTGGCAAACTTTTTTCTAAACATTGAAACGTCTCCTTTTTTAAATCAAGTCTGATGTGTGCCTGTTTCAATTAAATCTTTTTTTGGGTTGGGTGGGGATCAATAATAATAAACTTATAAGCTCAAACAGTGTTGATACAAATATTATTAACGTGCAACTTTGAATTTATGTTTTGAAAGAATAAATGTTTAGAATTTCATAAAATGTATGAAATTAAATCTTCAATTATTTAGTATGCCGCATGCTATGAAACTTCATAAGTTGTAGAAGAAATAAGCAATTGTTCCTGAAACGACTTTACAAATTAAGTTATTCTTCATTATATAGTACAGTGAAAAATACCGTTTCAGAAACAACTGCTTATTTAGTGTGGCACACTTTTGTTAGGACGAGCTTGAAATCCTAAATTTTTTATCGTAGTACTTAATTTTGAAAAATAATAATTTAAAGTAATGATAAGTAATAACTATTTTACTGCGCATTATACATATTATAACCTAAATTAATGATTCTAAGAAAACAAGCATATATCAAACCTTCTTTCGGCTTCACTTACAGAAATTGAGACATTCCAATGTTTAGGATAAAATATAATGCCAATGTCAGTTTTGAATTTTTTTAGCAATGTGTGAGCCGCAATTTTGTTTTTTTTCTAATCACGTCGCACAATGAAACTTTTGTATGTGAATTGGAAGTTTATAGAAAACAAAAATGTCACATAATATTATGTCCTAAATTATTTTTTGTTCGTCTTTATGTCCCAATTCAAATATACAAGTTCCATTGTGCGATGCGATTATGAAATATAAAAAAAAAAACTATTAGGACACGGCCAGTCTACATAAAAAACAAACCCTTTTGGTAAAACCATAAGTATCAATAACCAAAATACCACCCAATGTAAAACCCAGAAGGGCACCCAATGTGCCCTTCTGGGTTATTTTTCTATATTTTTTTTTCTATAATTACAAAAATTAATCATGCCATTCTCTTGTAATATTATAACAATTTATTGTCTTGTATTAACATTATTTTTACTAAACAAGTTGAGTAAATAAAACTTCTTAAATTAAAACATATATGTGATTTTCATTGAAGCAAACCAAATTAGTCCTTGTAGACAATAGTGGTCTTCATTCAAATAAGCGAAAATTTGGAATCGAACAATATTTTATGTAATCGAAGTTTCCAATACATTAAATCAACATAATTATTGTTTTGATCCAGAATACTATCATTCGGAACAAAACAGATATATTATTTGACCAAAGATGTAGTGTTTTTAATCAAGTTTATTGAATTCTTATTGAAATTTAAAGTGGATTCAATTCAAGAATTCTCATGTATTAACTAAAAACATCAAGAGTTTTAGATTAATAATAATAAAGCGTTGATTATAAAAACGCTATATTTTCTTTTCAAAAAACTCGGATGTGTTGGAACAATATTTTTATTATTTTTATCTAAGAACTTCTTAGTTAGATTCAAGTTCTAGCCATGTTTGTTCAAAGTCTTTGTTTTTCCCCGTAACACAATAATTTTATTAAATTAAGCCTCTTCATTTCCATTGGAGAAAGCTAATTATTATTTGAAGCAAACTCGATTCTAGTTTAAAGAAGCATATAATTTCTATCGGAACATGTCCGTTTTGTAATAAAATATAAAAAATCTTGACCTAAGTAAACTGATTTTTTTAAGTTAAGTAAACGGTATTGTTCAATCGAAAGTAAATGGTTGTCTTCAATTAAGAAAACTGCATTTAATTCAATCCAAGAAAATTATAATTGCATCAGTGAAGAAAACTTGGCTTCTTAAATTAACGTATTTTTTTCTTAATTGAAATTGTTGTTAACCCATTGGATTAAACGAATATTAGTTTAACACAAGGTGATATTTCTAAGAATACGGAATTTTGAATATAAGAGGATTTATGCTTTCGGATATATATGAATTAATATTTGCTTGGCATAACGATAATTCCTTTAGTTGAAGAAATCGTTTTTTACAGTGTGGGACTCGACTGTGACAAATTTTATGTGACTGACCGTGATTTTATGACTTACTAGCGACGCCCCGCGGGTTCACGCGTAAAAAGTAGCCTATGTTTTGTTCCAAGGTATAAGCTACATCTATGCCAAATATCACCCTAATTCATTCAGACTTTTACATTTTTTTATTATTATTATTTAAGAATCAACGCACAGTATACAGCAAAATGTAAAAGTAGTATTAATAAGAAGCTAGGCAGCTGGTGCACCAGCAACGTTGACCACAGTCAGCGTGAAGGAGTAACAAACACACATATACCGACAAATTTTCGCATTTATAATATGAGTAGGACTAGGTGCGCCCCGCGGTTTTACCCGCGTTTCTTGGGATAAAAAGTAGCATTATGTTATAATCGAAGGTATAAACTACCTGTATCATTGACACTGGCAGAATGCACAAAGTGTAATGACAAAAATGAAGAAAAAGAAGTGTCGTAACAAATTTATTTTCAAAGATTTGACCAAAATGTTTTTTTTTTATATTTCTTAGTGGCCAGTCTAATTACTTTTTAAATGATTATAAGAAAAACACATTTTCATCACACTTGCTCGTAAAGTGGATCTTATTGCATCGGTTTTAGGCTCATAATCCAAGCTATTACACACGCGTGCTTTTTACTTTACATTACGGCACTTGTACTATAATAGGTATAACCCGGTAAAGTCAAGTTTGTACGTGACTGCAATTAGACGTAATGTATACGAAGGACTCTTAATATAGCCGGGTAATACTTAGTTTTTTTCCAACAAAGAGTTCTTATGCCGCTGAAGTAAATGTCAACCTGCGCGCGCATTGCTGGTTTGGACGCCATTTTCCGCAAATGTTTGTTGATGTTTTCGCTGTGTGGTTGATTATTATCAAAAAAAAATTGTTTTTTCCTCGCAAGTGTGACGAAAACAGTCGTATGGAACTCTTGTGCTATTAGTCATTACGCTCTCGGCTTCCTTATCGCGCTCGCCTGCGGCTCGCGCGCATAATACCGCCTCTAGTGTAATGACCAACATAGCACACTCGTATCATAATGTACTATTATGTAACTATTCCTACAGGTTTATCAATACAATATCCATTTTACTAAGGCATGTCTTACGACTTGACCGTGACTTGCCTCGATTGACTCTAACTGTGATTCGATTGAAAATGTTCGTATATTCTTACCTGGTAGCATAAAAACCTTAATTGACAAAGGCTTATGATGCAATATCATAAACTTTGCAACAGAAAAAAAAAAAATTTCATATACCTATAGTTTGTGCTAGCTATGTGGCTGTTTAGTAAATACTCTAAGTAGTACTGCTACCCATAGAGTGATCCCATGTAATCGTAGCAATTCCCACGTCAATTTATACAAACCATAAATTGCCAACAAAGAGATTGCCGACAAGTCTAATCAAGAAACGTTTCTCAAAGACACAGATTAAAATAACAGTTACTTCCAAATTATGTAGTTTGTTCTTCAAATTGTAGAGCAAATGAGTCTAAATTGGGTTCTTATACATGAAAAACAAACAAGCATGTATTTCCCATCGCTCCGTCCCGCTCCGCTGGCCCTCATCATTCGACATTATATGCCATCAGCAAAAACACTAATAACCCATTGTTTTGTCGAAAACAATCGCGACTCACTCAAATCGCTTTTTTAGCGCGATTGTGATTTTGATCCGACGATAATTCGAGTAAATTGCGCGGGCGACTGGCGGGGTTATACAATGTCATATTTAGCTTTGATTCTTTTCGCTCTCTTCGATTGAAATATAGTTAATTACTTCGATAAATCTATTTGTAGTTTAGTGATAGGACTTTTTGAAGCTTTCGTCTAGCGTATGAGTTTAAAGCAAATTCCAAAATCTAGGTATCAATCTATCTATTTATTGTTACAAGATAAAATGTATACCATAAAATTGTAAAGAAAATGTATGTTTTTGTAGTCCTATTTACAAAAAAATATATATTGTTAGTTTCATAGTAAATAACAATTCAAAGTGGTGATTTTAAGATAGATAGAGTTCTAGCTTTGATTGTTTAATCAAAGTTCATTATTGTTACTAAACAGTAACAAACTCAATAAGTAAGTAAACTCCTGTAAAACACCGCTAAAAAACTAGGACTACAGGAGTTCAATACCTAGAAGAGACAGCATGTAACAGTTTTTAGTTTAGTTCAATCCTTGGAAGAGTCCGCTCTCTGTCACATTCTAAAATTGTGTTGTATTTAGCCTGTTGGATCCCACTGTTGGGCAAAGGCCTGCCCTCGACATACATTCTAACATACGCCTGAAAAACACCACACCTCATCGAAAGATTGCTACATACCATAACCTTCCACTTTAGGCATCTGTTGTTTGCTTCAAGCCTTTTACCTTAGGTAGATACTTATTTGTCGCTCTACTGGTTCATTACTTAATTAAAACTTAGATGTGAAAACATTAGTGTTAGTAGTTAACCTCTAGTCTGTCGTGCATAGGTTTTCAAGTTGTTCAAAATAATTCTGGAGTTTCCACTCACTCAAAGTTTACCTGCATGCCATCAAGTCAGTGAGTTACTTGTCTCGGGAGTCAGAATAACAAAATGGTAACATTTATTTTTACAGTATTGTCACCAGAACAAGGTGTGAACCAGTTATCAGACCAATCTGTCAACAGGGGGTTACATTTTAATTACTTTTACCCCAAAGAATAACGGCAACAAACAAAACCAAACTTAATAAAACCGTTTGATAAAAACCATTGAATACGGTCGAATTGAGAACCTCCTCCTTTTTTGAAGTCGGTTAAAAATGAGGCAGGTTCATCCATGACGTTGATTGTAGCGATTAGTGAGAATCTAGCGAAAACTTCTAGCGTTTTTTGACCTGAATGTATATTTAAAAAAAAACAGAATAATATCCAGTTGACGATAACAGACAGATTATTCAAACATCTTATTCACTATCTGGACACGTATGAAAATTCTAGCGTGTCCAGATGGCGAAATACCGACTGATACCAATTTTGACTTTCACCAGCTGGACACACGCGTGTCCAGTCCCTTGAGTCCACTTGGTGAATAACCAGAATCTTCAATCCTTTATAAGTGCAAAAAAACCTGTGTTTGTTTTTAGTGTGATTAAAATAGATCTATGAGTAAAAGTAGAAAAGTTTGACTTATCGTTGTCATAACTTCGACGTACCTTCTTATTATTTTCCTAATCTGGCAAGTTGCCACAATTCACAGTTTAGTAAGATTAATTCACAATAAACTGGTAGTAAAATGACCGCGCTTTAATGTTTAAATACAGTGAGATACATTACGAAGCCAGATTTTATAGCTGTCTAGCTGCATTCAAATGAATGCTTCTTCTTGTGTGGTAGTCAAGGCTTGAATTACATATGCGCTATTATTTATTTAGGTATGGTATATGACGTACCTAGGTACTACGAACCGGGTGTACCTAGGTACATATAAACTCAACAAAATCCGGATTTCTTTTCTATGTATTAATTCATTCATTAAAAATGTTTACTACTAGACCAAACCTGCAATCTCCGATAAAAATAAGCTCTTTTGTACGTTTCGTTTAGTATAAGCGATATTCTGTTAGTGACTATTATTACAGCAGATTCTTCGTATTACAGAGATTTTTCTTTTGTATTTTCCTTTCTCTCGAATTTATAAAGCATAAGATAAAATATAATAAAGACAAGATAAAATATGCTAGATACCGGTACACGAATGGTAAACAAAGCGTCGGACGTCCACCAGCTTGTTGGTTCGATGATATTGTAAAAATCAAGGGTCGAACCTTGAATCATCATCATCATCATCAGCCCGGAGACGTCCACTGCTGAACGAAGGCCTCCCCTTTAGACCGCCACACTGTACGACAACCTGCTATTTGCATCCACCGGTTGGCCGCGACTTTTACAATGTCGTCAGTCTACCTAGCGGAACGCCTTCCTACGCTGCGTCTTCCGGTTCGCGGTCGCCACTCAAGAACCTTTCTTCCCCATCGGTTGTCAGTTCTTCGAGCGATGTGGCCTGCCCTGCGCCACTTCAACATGCAAACCTTGCGAGCTATGTCGGTAACTTTGGTTCTTTGGCGAATATTCTCGTTCCATAATATTTCTATTATTTACTACTATTTATACTATTTATATTCATCGTTCTAGAATATATTGGCACAAGACGATGAGTGGACGTACAAAAAGCATTGAGCTAATTAATACCTATAGAGTTACAAACGTGCAAAAAATATGTCCGCGCCAAAACTCGGCGCACTGCATAGCGTGCGCCAACTTTTTGAACGATTTGAACTACGATGCAATACAACAAGCGCTCAAGCATACATTGAACACTATACAAGCCACGTAACGTCTAAATTCGAACAGTTGTGAACTATATAATGCACGTACCTATAGGTATGAACAACGGTACTCGGACGTTTTATGACTGTTTGACTTAGAGATTGTGACTCTTTAGATATTAGCTCAATGACAAAAAGAGAGGTCTAGGCTCAGCAAGTAGGCTATTACGAACTAAAAATAATGAAATGATAATTTTTCATTCAATTTTATCTTCCGTTAATGCTATACAACTTCTGATCATCACAATTTCATTAATTTAATACCAAAGAGATCTATTTCCAGCATCCTTTCATGTGCCATTCAAGTCTAGACTTACAAACAGTCTCCACATTGCCTGTCCCGGAACCAAAGCCATTGATGTTAACTAGATTTAACAGATCTGTGCCCGGCTAGGGGCGAGGATACACGAGCGGAATAAATAAATATTGGGAGACATTTCACACAGCGCCATCTAGTCCCAAACTAAGCAACATATGTAATATGGGATGGCTAGTGGGACTAATCAATTAATAACTTAAATAATGTAACCTACTTTTTTAGAATGAGAGGATTTTGAGACCGTTTTTTACACTCTACGTGGTCCCATATTAATTTGAAGTCGGTTGTTTTTTTTTATGGTTACTTGTTTTAATTGATAATACGAACTGTATTTACTTAGATATAAATAAATATACTCAACGGGCTGAGACTGATATCGTGATATTATTATGACCCTGTTCAGATCTCAGCCTAAGCTTAAACCACAAGGATTTGTAATACCTAGTGTTAAACCCTGCCATTGATGGGCTTAGTTCGAGACTGGACAAATAGTTATTTGGACCTAGTCTTAGAGCTGTTATCCATTGAAGAAAAACTTTAAAAATTCGATTACAACACTGACAGAAAGCAAAAAGTGCGATGCCAAAAACTAAAAAGAAGAAGAGTATAAAAACACAACATGAAAGTTATCATAGACTTTTAATATACAGAAGAAAGACATCCTTAACCTTAAGGGGGCGACTAATGCCAAAAGTAAGTAAAAGGTGATTTTTAAACACATAGTTTAATGATAAAGAACGTAAATATTCAGATTAAAAAAATACTATAGGTAGGGGAGAAACCTAAAAAAGCCGAGTAACCGAATAGAATTTTGGAAAACAATCTAGTTAATTAAAAAAAAAATACAAATTACCAACAAATAAAAAATGTTTTAATTCAAATGCTCTCAATTATCAGCGACAGCACCACATTATTTTTTAACAAATACATAGCCAAACTAATGCTTTAGCACAGTAGCTGTTTATTTTTTTTATTTCGTGCCTACTCAAAATGTAGGTAGGTAGGTATGTAATAATTAAATAAAATCCCGCCTAAATTGCTCAAAGCCATCATCATCGTCAATTGTATCAAGCGATTTTCGACTGTAAACTAATGCAAGACGCGCGGGTGAAATCTGTTATTTTTCTGGCATTAGTCGCACTCTTAACTACTTTCTTCTACCCGACTTACTGGTTGTACCTTTGGTGGGCATCGGCCCTTACACAAACAGACAGACAGTATACGTAAACATGACGATGTTTACGTGTAACAATGTTTCGGAGGGAAACATTTACTTGCCTTGTCGTAAAGTTGTTTTAGATCGTAATAAAGGTGGGGTTCTTGACCTTTCGATTTAAGGGATCGTTTTTAAAGTTTCGTAGCTACGTAGCAAGTTGGAAGTCGGAGTACATTCTCGTATAAATGAAACAAAAATGTGTAAAAACCACATCAGTTTTCATAATATAAAACGCTTTTAAAAAAATTACAACCAACTTCAACTTCGAATACCTGAATGACATCTTCATATTTTCTACGAGTTTTGATTTAAAAACCAAACTACTGAACCGATTTCGATAAAATTTATATGGGACCTCCTCTGAAGTATTACACCAAACAAAAATAGAATCATCAAAATCAGTTCATAATTGGCGGAGTAATCGCGTAACATACATACCTACAACGAAAAAAAAAAAACATTTAGTCGAATTGAGGACCTCCATTTTTGAAGTCGGTTCATAAAACCGTTTTTGTAGTGATAGGACTCTACTGCAGAGTCCGCCTGGGGAAGTACCACACCTTTGCTAGTTATTCGATCGCCAGTGATGTGCAGTGGTGTGCATATCCGTGTTCCGGTTTGAAGGGCAATGTTAGCAGAGAAATTACTGGGTATGAAGAGATTTAACATCTTATATGTCAGGGTGATGAGCGCAGTGCAGTGCGGCGCAGGATTGTGTTCGCAAGTTTACAATTCTGGCGCTGCTACTGTTAGTGGCAGGCGTGACGCTTACCACCAGGAGAACGTCTTGCTCATCTCGTCACCTTGACTGTATTAAAAAAACCGTTTCACACATAAATCGTTGAGTGTTGTCTACAATATCATCAACCGCATGTCTTTTCTCATATTTAATGCAAGTAAAAGTAGCTTTATTTACTTTTTGAAGTAGTCAGAGTTCCCGAACATCAAAGCTCACTTAGCCATTCCATGCATTACTCTCAGTCAACAAATGACAATTCCATCGTCATAATCACAAAATAATTACGCAGAGTCCGGCATAACTGCACGTACAACGCGGCCGGCAATTATAAAACGATTCATCTTGGAGCCACCGGTGTGTACTCGGCTTTATTTCATTTTATACAAGAGAATGAATAGACGGGTATTATGGTGGTAGAAGTCTTATTAACTTTACATTTCTATAATTATTTACGGGATATTTACCGTGATTATATTGTGAAACGAGCTCCCGATGTTTAATGTCTGCCCATGAACATGGTGCATGTTCATTCAGCTAGCCCATCTTCAACGAGCCCTCAACCTCCTCGGAGACTGGTTCAAGAAGTGGGCTATTACCGTTAACCCCGATAAAAATGCAGCCGTGTACTTTCATCCGACCAAAAGGCCTCCTTCTAAGCATATCACGCTTCACGGCCAGCCCAGAGACCGTCTCGGTCTAAATATATATATAATAAATATCTTTTCTCACCAAATATCGCGGTGTGACCCTTGATCGTCGACTCACGTTCTTGAAGCATATCCACATAGTTCGCAATCGAGCAGCCTTCTTCTTAGGCCGGCTCACTCCCCTACTCAACGAGCGTAGTAAATTTTCCCTTAGAAATAAGGTCACAATCTACAAAACTTGTATTCATCCCGTCATGACGTACGCCTCCGTGGCGTTTGCTCACGCCTCTAGCATAGATCTAGAGAAACTCCAAGTCATACAAAATAGATTCACCCGTAGAGCAGTCGGCGCTAGCTGGTTCATGCGAAACTCCGACCTGCACTGCGATCTCGAACTCCCCTCCCTCCGTCAGTATATTAAGTACGCTTCGCGCCGCTATTTTGATGCGGTCCCTCACCATCCCAATCCACTCATAGTCCAAGCCTCGAACTATACGACAGAGATGACAGATGCGCCTTCCTTCCGTAGACGCCCCAAACACGTCTTGAGCGACCCGAACGACCCCATCGCCGTCATCACATGCGCTCGCCCGATCCGACCACTCCTAGCAACAGGAAGTATTCCGTTTTTGGTATAGGCGCCGGTTACCAGAGGCACACCGACCTCGCCAGCGAGGACGAGGACTCCCCAGATCTGTCAGAAGATCGGTTAGATTCTCTCCAAATAGTCAACCAGATCAACCTACTAGGGCCCCAGGGCACATCCCTTCTGGGGTGCCAGGGCAAGTCTGACTCCACTCCCGGCGACAGCCAAGCCGAGGTTCGTACCGTCTGAGGTACCCTTGAGCTAGTCGCCTTTAACCTAAACTAGGCCGAGTGCCATTTGCGCGCTTGCCTAAAGTCCGGTGACGCTGTAAAGGCCATCTGAGGCCAACAGCATCAGTCATTCAATAACATGGTGCAGTAACAGCGCCTAAATAAAAGTTTCCAAATAAAAATTTCCAAATATCTTTTTAACATTTTCGAAAGTTCGTATGTTTTTTTTGGACGTTTGAAGGTTTTATGGATGTTTCTCACTCAACCACGCAAAAACAGCTGAACGGATTTTGAAGGGATATCTACCTATACACGAATACCTTTTAATTTGGAAGACACACATAGCCTGCTTTTTATCTCAGTGATCGCGGATGAAACCGATCAATCATTTACATAGGTACATGAAGAATACATAAACGCCAACCCACTGTCATTGAGTTGTCAAATGCACCACAACGCGTATAAACGGACGGCAGAGCTCATAAAATTGACATCAATCTTAACCCTGCTTTATATAAGCTGCCGTTGCAACTGACATTCTGCTGAAGGGTAACGTGGTGAATGTGGTAAAACCTAGTAAATGTATCTGGGTAAAACATAGAGAAATATCTAGAGTGCTGAAAACAAAAGACATAACTGACCAAACGAATCAAATATCGAATCATTTTTAAATTCTAAAGGAATCATACATTTCCAATACGCGGTTGGCCTAGTGGTACAAATTATTTAACCTCCTTGTATGAAGTAGGCCAAAATGGTACATGTCTTTATTTTGGGACTTTTGTTTAAATCAGCAGTTCCATCATATTTTCTTACATAAATATTAATCTTAACCCTACTTTACACAAGCGGCAGTTGTAACTGACATTCTACTAAAGGGTAACGTGTTAAATGTGGTGAAACGTAGAGCTAGTATCTGGCATGTGGTAAACAAACGACATAATATAAATAGTAATAGGCTTTTAGTACTTATAAGAATTATCGTATATATATTAGGCATACGACGTTTTAATGTGCTTAAAGTAACCATTGTTTGCCCGCAGCTGAACTTGCGCGTCTGAGATTGGCCTTTAGAATTGCCTTTTTTTCCCGGCAAAAATATATTTTATATTTGTATATTTTTAGTCCCTCAGACCCCCCCTTTTTATTTAAAGTTTTTTTAGTGAACATACAAAACAGAATATAATAACATTAGACTAAAATACTTACTATACTAGAATAATGAACCTAAAACTAAAAACCTGAAAAATATAATATAATAACTAAAATATATAATTAAAAGGAGTCCCTTTAGGCAAGGTTCCGAAGATACTGGCAGCGTTCCCCCTTTGAATAGCTAGACTAATTCTATTATTATAATTATTTTTTATTTAATTAAATTTAAAAAAGTTTGATATAGAAGCAAAGTAACGTATCACAAGTTGTGTATGAACGACCAGCAAACAAACTCAGCTTTTGTAGTTACATCTTACTGAAAATGTTCAGCAGAAAATCGTTGAAAGATATCTATAAATTGTTTCAAATTGGCCACGAACACGGGACTACTAACGAGTCTGTCAATTTCTTTAATCTCGTCTGATTTACTCCAGGAAGCCCCGGGAATGTCGGACGACGCGCTCTGAAGATAGCTCGAATTTATTCACAAGATAAATATATTTTCATAGAAATTTATTCTTATTTTAAGGAAATTTGGATTCCGGTTGCTTATGTTTATTTTGGGGTTATTATTTTGTTAGTCGCTTATGTTAGTCATCATCACCAGCCCGGAGACGTCCACTGCTGAATGAAAGACTCCTCCTTAGACCGCCACACTGTACGACAACCCGCCATTTGCATCCACCGGTTGCCCGCGACTTTTACAAAGTCGTCGGTCCACCTAGTGGGAGGCCTTCCTACGCTGCGTCTTCCGGTTCGCGGTCGCCACTCAAGAACCTTTCTTCCCCATCGGTTGTCAGTTCTTCGAGCGATGTGGCCTGCCCATTGCCACTTCAACTTGCAAACCTTGCGAGCTATGTCGAAACAAACCCTACATAATAAAAAATACAAAACTTATAATTTAAACTAAAAGCCCCGTAAATGATGGAAAGGTGGCCAGAATACTGGCGGCATTGCCACGTTGGATGGCAATGCTAAGTTTTTGAACAAAATAATAAATTAATTAATCAATTTAAAGTAATTAATTAATTAAAATGAACTAATTAATAAAAAAATAACTCACCTAACAGTACCATTAAAACATCATCATCATCATACTCAGCCAGAAGACATCAACTGTTGAACGAAGACGACAGCCTGATAGCTCAGTTGGTAGCATGTCTGCCTTCAGAGCTGCAGGGCGTGGGTTCGATCCCCACCCAGGACAAAAATGTTTGTGACGTACATCGATGTTTGTTCTGTGTCTGGGTGTAGTTATGTATCATAAGTATGTATTTACGAAAAAAATATGTATATAAGTATTCTATCAGCTATCTGGTTTCCATAATACAAGCTTTGCTTAGTATGGGGCTAGATGGCGCTGTGTGTAATAAATGTCCGCCCAATATTTTAAAGACCTCTCCCTTACACCGCCACGTACGACAACCTGCCATTTGCATACACTTGCCTGCAACTTTCACAATGTCGTCGGTCCACCTAGTGGGAGGCCTACCTACTGAACACAAAAAAGACGCATAAAAAGATGCGGTCACATTTTTTGCAGATGTATTGCGACGAGGGCGGCAGTTAGTTGTCAGCAAAAGTGTTGATAGTTTAAAAATTATTGGTAATAATTTCTAAACAGACAAATCCATTATTATATTTAAAAGTTGCAACTTGTTTCTCAGTGTTTATTTTTGTTTCGAAAATGATAGACAGGCAACAGGCGCCATCCCCAAAGTTCATAGGTATCCAATGTCATAGCAGGGGGGTCCAAGTGAACAACTATCTTGATTCTTTACATATGTCGCCAATAATAATATTTAGAGTACTTATATACGATACAAATAGTTAAATTATAAGTTAATAAGTATAATTATTAAGTCACGCTATTGTTCCACCCTCTATAACTATTGCAGCGCCCTAACGGGGTCTACGTACGCAACTGCTAACTTCAGTTATACAACCATTTGTTGTTAGTGTGCATTGTGCAATAATAAATAAATAAAATAAATTAGTAATAATAAATTATTTTAGGTAATTCGAAACCAGTGATTAAGAAAATCCTCTAAGTTCGAAACAAAAGAGAAACGCTAGGTGCTCGATTTTTAAATGTTTTTATAGTTTTTTTAAATGGTTTTATATGTATCATATAAAACCGTCTTTCACTGTAAAGAAAACTCATACGTATGGTTAAAAAAACATATACCGAGCTACGTGAAAGCCGAAAGGAAAGTTGAAAGGAATTTATTGTGAAACCCTGATATTGTAAAAATATAGCGCGACCACTGGCGAGCGGGTCCAGTAGACCGAAGACTCTAGACTCTCGTCGCATGTATTTAAGCTTGAATGTTGTTTTTAACAAAAACACAAATATGATTGGTCTCTTAATAACTGTATACAATATACCCATTCCATGTATTCTTGTATAAATAACACTAATTTGTTATTTCATAACCGAAAAAATTAAAATACCTAATTAAAACGCAGTAAATGAAAATCTTTGTTATTGTTCAAATAACAAGTAGTGAAATAATAGTACATTATGATACGAGTGTGCTATGTTGGTCATTACACTAGAGGCGGTATTATGCGCGCGAGCCGCAGGCGAGCGCGATAAGAAAGCTGAGAGCGTAATGACTAATAGCACAAGAGTTCCATACGACTGTTTTCGTCACACTTGCGAGGAAAAAAACTTTTTTTGGTAATAATCAACCACGCAGCGAAAACATCAACAAACATTTGCGGAAAATGGCGCCCAAACCAGCAATGCGCGCGCAGGTTGACATTTACTGCAGCGGCATAAGAACTCTTTGTTGGTATTACAAAAAAACTGTAAGTATTACCCGGCTATATTAAGAGTCCTTCGTATACATACGTCTAATTGCAGTCACGTACAAACTTGACTTTACCGGGTTATACCTAGGGTACAAGTGCCGCAATGTAAAGTAAAAAGCACGCGTGTGTAATAGCTTGGATTATGAGCCTAAAACCGATGCAATAAGATCCACTTTACGAGCAAGTGTGATGAAAAGAATTTATCGCCATCAGTTCGTTGCTTATTCAGTTCCTTTCCTTAACCCTTATATTTTGACAGGTGTCATTTAACATGCGACGCACCGAACGCGCCGATTCTACATTTGTTTTTCTTTTTTGTCGTTTGACACGTGTAGGTAACCGTATAGTGCGTGCCGCGATATTTTGGGATCGTCTATTTTTATAACGCTATTTAGGAAGGCAGACTTTGTTAGCGTTGTTTTTTAAATGATACATCCTGGGAAATATTTAGATTTTAATGTTGTAATTATTTTGTTTCAGGTAAAGAATTTTGGTGGCTGCAGGGTTCTATATCATAGGAAGAGTAATTAGCGTAAGAATAATATAAAACGTATTAACACTAAAAGAGCTGCTACACCGTCCGGTACAGGGCTTTACCAGACCAAGATCACCTTGGCCTGAATTGTTCCATCCACACGGTCTAAAGCTAAACGGTCGGTGACAGACCAACTTAGACCAAGTGACTTCGGTCTGGTAAAGCCCCGGACCGGACCATGTTGCAGGCTTTATTCAGGTTATTTTACACACTTTAGGACACATTGTAAAGTTTATCAGGTTCATAATCAGTATTTTTTTATAATACACTGAGAATATGTTACCCATTAACATCTTGACCTCGAAATATTTGTGTACCTCGCCATTCAGATTTTAATGTTGCCAATTGCCACTGTTAGTCCAGAGTTAGCCTATTACAATTAAAATTCGAGAAAAATTTTTTTCTTTTAATAAAGTCCATCAAATGTTCATAAGTACACAACAAGTCTTATCTCTGTAACTAGTAAACTAAGAAGAAAAATCCAAGTCATTGCATCAACAGCGTAAGTTTACGAGCGAAGTTGACACAAGCTGTATTTACGAGGTATCACGTTCCCACAGGACGATAAGGAGCCATAAAATGGACCAACTGCGGTCCTTGCGATGTAGGGTTAAAAAGTCATACAGTGATAAGACATGAGTATATTGATTCTGACGTGAACATAAAATATTTTTCTTTACGAGGTTTTTCGTTACTTAATATCAAATTGGCATAAAGGCCCTTTATTATAAGGACATTGTGTTTTTAGGAATACAACTTGTAATCAGTCCAGCAGAACGTTTTATTTGCACTTCACCCATTTCGTGATATATCATTAGATTTTTCTTAAATAAAATATGGACACTATTGTCGCCTTATCTTCTTTTTAGAAGTCAGTAAGTAAAACTGTCACTTCAACTTATCATCTTATTCGCAAAGTAGATGTTTATTTAAAATCCCACAAAATTCGACGATTTATTCGCCCAATCGTTTATTCGACCTCTCGATCCTATTTCCCGACCCTCGTTGGTAACTGGGCATCTAATCATCGTTACTGCCTATCATCCGAGCAGTCTTCCACTATTTCTATAACTCAATCTCCTTTCCCCATTTGTGGCGGTCAAACGCCTACATCTTTGCCAAAAATGTGGCTATATGTCAAATAAAATAGGATACACACGCACATTGGTAGAGGACTGGTTAATTTGCACTGGCTAGCTTTTCGATCTATAGAAGACAATCCCTTGTGAGGTTTCACAGGCAAAAGTTTTCGCAGATGGTGTCAGCGGCGGTCCGGATGTGGTAAAATTTAGTTTTTTTGTTAATCGTTGCTTAAACCTATCTGCTTATGATGAGGGCATTGTCGATAATCTAGTCGATGGAAAAATACTGGGTACTGTGCCTTGTTTTAATAATCTATGCAGCTGTTGACGGCCTGAAAATAGATTTGTAGGTTACATTGTTGCTTACATTTTATGTTGGACGGACAGAGCTTTAATTAGCAAGGCAAAAGATTAAATTAAAATTATTAATTAATTATTAATTTAAAAATATTTATCTATAATATATTTATTAATATAAAAAAATTAAATTATTAGGCTGTAAAAATCTGTGTATATGCAGATTCTCCCTGGTAATCCGAGTCATTGATATGTTATCTGCGAAAACAAAACAACACCAGTCACATTTGTAATAAAAAATCAACCGACTTCAAATTAATATGGGACCACCTCGGGAGTAAACCGTTTCAAATAAATAAAAAAATAAAAAATTGACGGAGAAATCGGTGAACATACATTAAAAAAAAAACATACACTCCGTCGAACATAGAACCTCCTCCTGTTTTGAAGCAAGTTAAAATGTATGAGATTGACAATTTAATATGGCCGCATCGATGATGTCACACCAAAAAACAAAACCACACCAAATTGTACACCATGCTACGCATTTTAAATCTATCATTTATCCGTCTCTAGCGTCATAGAGCTTGTGTCATCAGTACCAATGAATGTCAATGCTTATGCGTCGAAGATTTATTTCCATCTATCCTTTAAATTTGTTTTCAACAATTTCCATTTCCGTCCACAATTTCCATGTATTAGTCTCGCAAAAACTCGTAAATGGCTCGACCTATTTATGTTTTTTTTTTGTGTTTTTGAAGTCCCTTGATGGTTTAGATTCACAATTGAATGCGGTAGGTGGCGCTGCGAGCCCGGCGCGGGTCAGCGAGTAGATAGTAGAGCTAATAAAAAGCGTAAGAAGCAAAGATATCCTCACGTAATTCGATGCAATTAAAACAACCTTCTATTTCGCTAGAGCTCCTTTTAGATAATACAAAGCGGTGCATGTAATTCCGTCCCTAAGCACTATAAATCTGTCAGTTGTGCATCAGTTGCAACTTGCGGCGGTTGTTTGAATGTCAATGCCATCGCAGATTATATGCGTTATTTATAATTTGTGGCTCGGTACACATTTATTTTTACTAAATACGTACTAAATACGGTCTTTGGTTACCATCAATCACGATAATCTAGTTTTCCCGTATAGATAAATATTAAGTAAATATATTATATTTTGGACGATTTTACGAAAGCCTTTAATACGGTTCGCTGGTGGTCTGATATAAGGTAGAATGCTATAATAATATTATGTTTAAGACTGAAATAGATCGGTGTACTGCAGATTTTTAACATAACAAAAACTGTCTACGAGAACTACATACTCAAGCAAATCATGATGGGTCGGAAAGGATTCCAGGAAATGCGGGGGTTCCTCAGGGTAGTATACTCTCTCCCCAGCTATTCTTCGTTGTGCTATAAGGTGTTTCATCCCTTGTCGCCTATTTACACACTACAAATATCCAATATTTAGTAGTGCGCAGAAAATGAATAAAGCTTCCTTGGTGTTACAATTGTATCAGTTATCTGGTACCGATGGTACAAGCTTTGTTTAGTTTGGGGCTAGATGGCGCTATGTGAAATGTCCACAATTATTTATTTAATTTCGCTTGCTATAAGCAACTACACGCACACAAATACAAGTCAAGATCTTACGTCCTACAAGCACATCAAGGTAATTGTGTGCATATAGATCGCGTATAACAAATTACTTTATAGCACCGTACCGCCTTCGTTTTCATATCTGTGACCTGCATACTTCTATTCCTAAAACGAGAGACTGCATAAGCTCGCATCGTGGACTAGTTAGTCCTGTATAACCGTGCTATCTCCAGTTTCCGTCTGTTTCCAATGTCAACGTGAGTGTAAATATAAACATTTGCCGGCGCGTCCCACGCGGTGCGTGCGCGTGTGTCGTGTCATTAGCACCCTATAAACGCAGCAAACATGCCGCTATGCGCCGCATACCTGACAGCGACTCTGGCTGACAGCCGGCAGGGAAACCTCGAGAAAAGAATAGCGCTACGCATGATTGCCTGCAGTTAAAAAGTATTATTTAGTACTTTTTAGTACGTAGCGCTCGTGGCGTAGCTTGCCTAGATGATTCTAAACAATCACCGATGTTAAGCAACGGACGGTCCGGCCAGTCTTCGGATGGGTGACCGTGAGTAGCATTTATTTCTGAGCGCTACCGTGGGTCGGATGACACGTTAAACTGATGGTCCCGGTTGTTTGCTCTAGTTTCTATAACAATAACCGTCAGCCATGTCAGAGGCCTTCGGGCGGCACATTAACTCTGACACTCAGCATATACGAACTTACTTTACTTAATGTAAGTATTATTTTTTCAAATAATTCTGGTTGCAACAAAACCACGAACCAAATACAATTTGTATTGAAGGATACAGGAATGTACGATAACCTTACCGATAGATAAAAAATCACGTAAAAGCACCTTTTTCAACATAGGCCCTTAATTATTAGTGTATTAGCACACGGGACCGTGCTAAAGCCAGATAACGCCGCCACCTAGCAGGCTAGAAGCGGCTTCTGAAAAGCGAAAGCGCACGACAGTTCTCTCTACCGTTTCATGCCAGTTTTTATAAAATGTATGAATAGTGGAGTCCGCAGCTCGGTGGTGGCGTTTGTGGCTGTGGTGCGTGTCCCATATGCGGCTTAACTAAAGTCTAGAGTACGGTACACTGGCCCTCTTTCGAAGCTATCTAATAATATTTAAATAGTTAATAATTTGTGAATAATTTTCTTGAAGAATGTTCAAATTGTATCATCATCATCAGCCTGGAGACGTCCACTGCTGAACGAAGGCCCTTAGACCACACACTTTACGACAATCAGCCATTTGCATCCACCTGTTGCCTGCGACTTTTACAATGTCGTCGGTCCACCTAGTCGGAGGCCTACCTACGCTGCGTCTTCCGGTTCGTGCTCGCCATTCAAGAACCTTTCTTCTCCATCGGTTATCAGTTCTTTGAGCGTTTGGCCTGTCCATTGCCATTTCCACTTGCAAACCCCGAGAGCTATGTCGGTGACTTTGGTTCTTTGGTAAATATCAACTTTCCAGATTATATAGCGCTAAGAAACTCCGAGCATAGCTCTCTCCATTGCCCTTTGTGTGACTCTGCGTTTCCCCCTTGTGCATGTGCTCTGTAACGAATGATAAACAGTGTCCAAGATAGATAAAGTGAGCCTCCAGTGTTAGGCACACTCCAAAACATTTCAATAAACGCGAATATCGTCCTAACTACGTTACACGTAAGTCAATAAAACCCGTCGATCGCGTTCGACAGCCGACGATAATTTATTTAGCTTTGATCGGATCTCCGACTTCAAACGTTCTATTTCGAACGCGTCGATTGATCGAATCCACGATCGACGGAACGCAGCCATTCGATACTGTTAGAGTATCGATTTGGGAGCGTGTCAGAGATTAAACGACAATTTCGAATCGTGTAGAATGACGGTGATAATGCCTGACATCGATTTTCTTGCCGTTCTAGGTACAGTAAGGGCCGGTATCAACTAAAACCACAGGTTTAATAAAAGGTCATCAATAAATGACGTGCTTTATCTTACGATAAGTTGTGCCCAAAAGCGGAACTATAGCCTGTTCCTATAGACTTGTCCAAAAAGGTAAACAACCTTGGTAAGTCTCATTATTCCAATATTTTGATATATTTCTATTTCTAAAACATAATTACAAATTCTACGCATGTAAACTGAATCTAAAATGTTTAAATATAATGTAACAAAGAACTTTAATAAAATAAATTCTGAACTTCATAACAAGACACGATTTTTTTTTTACTTTTTGGGTACCTTCGAAAAATCGTAAGGTGATCTTTTAACGCATTTATTATGAACCATGGCGTAGCATAAAGTAAAAAAAAATGCCTGAATGTCTGAAATGTGTATAGGCATGATGACTACAATTTTTTTATTACCTCATAAAAAAGCTGATCATCAATAGAGCCTATCAACGAAAACAAAATTTAAAATAATTCAAAAATAAATAAAGTTCTAAGTATTTTAATTTTAAGCTTGACAGAGAGCGCGCTATACTGAGCTATGACGTCAAGCCTCAGGCGCGGCATACAAATGCTATACTAACACGTGCTTTACGAGAAAGGGATAGAGCATCCCCTCTCTATCCCCACCTAAAACTTTAAACTCTCATATCTCAGAGATTTATCAGCCAATACAATTTTTTTTTCAGTATGTGTAATGTATTTAATTATTAAGCATTAAGCCTGTTATTTGTCATAAATTAAACATTAGGCCACACGCCCTTTGTCTATTACCATTTTTACAATATGGTTGGACTGCTTTTGTTGCAGCTTGTTCAGTTGAATATAAAAAGATCCAACATAGCTTCTAAGCTCTATTGGGAATAAATAAATAGAAAAATCTTAGCAAGAAAAATCAACTCTGCGGTTTGAAAGCTGCGAGTTTATCGAAAAAGTCGGCTTCTAAAATATATTTTTTATACCTACCTACTTGTGGATACATATGAAATTAAAAAAAGTTTCAACCCATCCTTTCTACCTAATGTTTTGTTGGATACCGGTCTTAATGTCAAAACACAATGTTGTAGAAGATTAAAAACTCAACCCAAAGCTACTCGTATAATACTCAGCTAAACATAATTTTACAGTTTTTAATAAAATTATACTTACTTAATTTATTTTATGTCCATCATTTTATCTTGATCAAAGTGCTATAACTGCATGTAGGCAAATCCGTGGGCAGAAGCCTTATGTCATGCAAATTGATGTTCTAACGGGAACCGTGATTAATGCATATAATATGATCAATAAAATAATTTATGTGCTTTGCGTTCTATCCCTTATTTGTAGAGATCTAAAGATATTGTTATAATGTATGTAGGTACTTAGTCTTAGTAGATCTGCATGAACCTTATACGTATAGTGAAGTGATCATGTTTGTTTATAGGTTTAATATCAATAAATTACTGTCATTAAATATAATTAGTACTTTTTTTCAGGTTGGGTTGTTTGTATTAGGTATAGGGTAGGGTTCAAGGCCGTAGCCAGGAATTCATGGGGGGCCCCCCCCCCATGCTCGACCCCCCGGTCGAGCTCATTTCTGGGTCGAGCTCTGGCCAGAGACAATAAGTGTAACTGGCGCTAGCCGTTCTTGTTGCTCAATAAATAAATAAATAAGTAACAACTTTAAGACGACGACGATCTATACGTAAGTAGGTATGTATAAAACGGTGGGTTGGCGAAGGCATTATGGGGGGGGGGGGGGGGGGGGGGCCCCCAAAACCCCCTGTCTACGGCCTTGGTAGGGTATCATCAAAATATCATATATTTTATTATATACTTATAAATAGGTAGGTACTAATTTTACCGGTGGATGCAAATAGCAGGTTGTCGTACAGTGTGGCGGACTAAGGGGTGACCTTCGTTCAGCAGTGAACGTCTCCGAGCTGATGATAATGAATAATTTTACAATACTTCGGTACTGAAAAACCACCGTGGAAACTATGATTACTTTGATGCACATCGCTAGTTGGTGCGAATTTTACTATCACGTAAAAGCGAAAGCCTTGATAAAACATATGAGAACACTAATTTAAATTCTTACCGCTGATTTTGTAGACATTTATCTGTTTTGGCAGGAATCTGAATTTTTTTGAAGAACCAGCTTGGTGTTAATATTTCTTGTAAGTTATTGTACTTTTCCGGTAGTTAAGCTAAATACAAGCCTAAACATACTCCAATTAAATCAGAATTATAGATGTCTTAGTCATGCGATGAATCTAAATGGCAATTAGGACATGCATTTGCAATGTGTACCCAGACAGCCAGACATACCACGCAGTTAATATTAAGTAATAATTAATATTATATCAAAATAATATAGAAACAACTTCAGCAAACATGCCAAAACCACATTAGAAAACGTAAATGACAATCAAAATTCATATGAAGAATAATCACACAAATCTTAAGCCCCCTTTCCACTGCACGTTATCGCGACAAGTGATCGCGCGACCGGCGCGCGACGCAACCATATCGCGCGACAAATCTGTTTGAATCGCCGCGACCGGCGTTATGATTTCATTCTGACGGGCTGATGCCGCGATGTCGTTTGACACTTGGATTTCGGGATAAAAAATGAAAGTGGGCCAGGTTTTATGTTGTTACGTGTTTTTTATTGCCAGGATTTCTTTTAGAACTTCAGATAAAGGTGTCCTGATAAGATTTTTATGACTTTATTTTACCTGGCTACTAATTTCTTCTAGAATCAATGTTTTTTTTTTGTTTTCTACTGCGATTCAGCGAGGCTATTGACAAAGATAGCTTTGCGACGATAAAGAAATAAATAAGTATTTTCATAAAACTGTTTATTCATGTAAGCGGATTTTAATTTTATTATGATCCAATATACTTATATTTTTATTAATAGAATAAATCGAATCTAAATTAATAATTCTTATATTTATTATTCACAATGTTTATTTGACGCCTTCTGCGGCTCAGTGGTAGCATGTGTACTTTATGAGCTTTCTATTCCCAGCCGACCATCCCAAATCAAATCACTCGATTTGTTCGTAGTAGTATTTGATACTTCAAGTATTTTTTTTTATACATTCAAGTGACGAGACGAGCTAGACGTTCGCCAGTGCCATAACTGTGAACTTGCGAACACAATCCTGCGCCGCACTGCACTGCGCTCGTCACCCTGGAGATATTAGCGGCCTTACTATAAAACTTAGAAACTTCTCTGTCTTGTTCTCGAACGGGACATTTCACGTCAGCGAGAAGTTGTCATAGCATATTAAACAGTGACTTTGGTTTGAGCAGCGTTTTATAGTAAGGCCGTAGATGTTTAGATTAGATTAGATGTTAAATCTCTTCATACCCTGTAATTTCTCTGGTAACATTGGCCTTCAAGCTGGAACACAGTAATGCTTGCACACTATTTGCTTAGCGGTTGAATAACTGGCAAAACTGGCTGCCCCTGCCAGTGCATGACGACCACGACCACTACCACGAGCGTAGCAACCTAATAGAAGAAGTGTTGTGATGAGAGCTGTGTAGCGTTATTATTAATGCATCAACAAAGCCCCAAAGCTGCTAAATGCCGCTGTTTAAAATACCGCGTTCAGGCCCGCGTCTGTAAAGCCGAGACTGTCGTCAACAGGTGTCCGCCGTGATTTACATCGCTAATCCTGTAAACATCCCCTGAGCGAAGTCTACGTACACGGCACGGCTACTTTATGACAATAATATGTAAAAATAATAAAATAAAAAGTAGAAATGCCATGTGTCTGCCGTTTGTTGAAAAGGCCCTCATTTTCATTATTCTCGTTTGAGCACCAATTTCTTGGACCAAGAAAACATCACCTAGCATATTCCCAAAAAACCACCAATCAAAATTTTGGCTTGCTTGCTTTGCTATGCTTGGTGCTATTATGGGAACAAAAAATAAAAGGAATCGTAGCATCTTTTGCAGCCATTTCATATAGGAATTTTAATTTCTAGTACCACATAATATTTTCGTCAAATTAGCCTGTATCTGTCTAACTTCAAACATATAATTATTTTTCCATAACAAAGATACGTCATGATAATCACCAAACAACAACCCAATTCAGCTAACCAAAGGCGAACCGCTTCTCATGCGTTCCCGCTACTCTTTCTGTCTGACAGCGGCGGACTAAAGATCTTGGTCCGGTCAAGCGTACCTAAAGTTTTATAAACGTGCGATGTCTATGTCGATAAGCAGTTTGTCTATGGTTTCGATAAACTTTAGGTACGCTTGGCCGGACCACGAACGTTAGTCGTCCGCTGTCAGACAGGAAAAGTAGCGGAAACGCATGGGAAGCGGTTCGGCTTTGGTTAGCTGAATTGGCCTGTATTTTGGAAGTAACCTATCTGATTCCTCTTTCTTTTCTACCGTATATTCAGCTAATCTTAGCGCTGCGGTAACCACCAAAGTTACCTTTACAAACTTGACGCTGATAATTTATTTGTTATTATTATTATTAGGCTTCAGTAAAAAGTATATTGGTGAAATGGCCGGTGCCCCTAAAACGCGTGTTTCTCTCGCACAAAGCGTCATACTTGTAAGACAAGTCATATTCCTCCTGCGAACACAAATCTTCGTGTAAATCTCACAGTTCAAGGCGTTCAGGGAATCAACGAGTTATTCTGGGTCGACGATGCAATGTATCAAAATGATGTATGTTTTCGGAATAAAGAATTTTAAGTCAAATTTATCTGGATCAGATCTGGCCTCAACAATTTTCTGACTAGATCAGAAAAGAAAAAAAAACAATCTTGGAAACATTCAATTGTTGATTTTTAAGTGAGTTTTTTTTTACTGAATTACGTAGTCAAAGTAGAGTCTGAGTGCTCTGGTAAAGCAATAAATCTAACTTATTATTTTTATTACAAAAACGAACAAATGTTTATTAAAGTTGTAGCAGATTTAATTTGGGTCAAGACATACCAAAATTTTCCGTTCTTAATTTTTTTGCCAAAAAGTATTTGTCCTAAACTACAAAAGCTTTCTTCTCTCTGAACGCAGTCGCTATTCCTTACAAAGTTGCGAAGTTTAATCGTAATCAATCACCTAACTTAATACCCAGAGGGTTCTACAAACACTTAGGCAAGCACCTACCTACTTACCATAACATTTGCATATTAGTTACTAATAGAATGTTAGTAAACCAGTAACAAACTGTACAGTTTGTAAACTCCAAAAAGTTTGTAAACTGCATTATTTACGGTTACAAACAGCAGTTAGGAACAAAATGACTCGTTGTTTAGGCGAGAGCCAGTAATGTCTGTGTTTAATGTTAGTCTAGGGCTAATTATGAAGATCGCTGTTTATACTTCAGAATAGCTCCGTTTATTTTTAGGTGTTAATTGTGGCGTTGCTTCATTGGCTAAGTAATTAAAGTTTAGCACATTGTGTAGTCTGCTAATAAACATTATAGGTACCTATTTTGAAATAGATATGACTTATTTTTAGATTGTTCCTCACTCGTCCTATGACGTCTCATCCTTGGTATTATTTTTCTTAACTAATTTCCATGAGGAAGCTTACACTCAATTTTTTTTGCAAGCAGTATAAACCGTGTTATTTACAAAAGAATTTGATGTTGGATGAGATAAGAATACAAAAAGGATGAGTTAAGAGTAAAAAAAGGATAAAATAGCTGAGAGTAGAAAACTGTCGACGTTCTTAACTCATCCTTTTTGTATTCTTATCTCATCCGACATCAATATTTTTTTATAAATACAACGGTTTGTACTGCTTGCAAAAAAAATTGAGTGTAAGCTTCTTCATGGAAATTAGTTCAATCTGGTTGTTTTACCTTAAAACCCAAACATTTTTACACAATAGGATGAGTTAAGTAAATAAATTAAAATAATTCAATTGGACGAGTTTAGAATACTGATTTAGGACGAGTTGAGATAATTAAAAAGATATGATGAGTTGACCATTGACCAAGGATCAGTAAGGAACAACCCTTATTTTTCACAGTTAAGGGCTTATAGAAACAAAGTTTTCGTATATTTTCATTGTAGTTTTGTATTTATTTCACTTCTGTTTTTGTACAATTGAATTAAATAAAGGAAAATATAAATAAGAATAGTAATATAAATGCGACGAACCCAAAGGACCAAAAATACACTTAAGCTGTTAGATTTGTAGATTAGTGTCCATTTATAAAAAATTCAAATTACATAGTCTTTTTTTGTTTTTAAAGCTTAAACAGGAAGAAAAATTATGATCTCCGGCAGGACTCGAACCTGCATACGAGCAGTCTCTATGGGTTTTCGTCCGAACTGCTTTGCCAATTAAGAGCGGGCCTAATGGCAGGATAAATTCTGATTTCCCCCGCGCATCTCGCCACACCCAGCGCATGTACGGATAACAAACAGAAGTCTCTGCCTTAGATGCCATATTTTCCCAACCTGTTACAAGCTAGTGAACTAAAGCGTTGGTAAAAAAAAAAGATAGAAATACCATAAGTGTCACTTCATACAAACATATTCATATTCATTTTATTCTGTAAACATATCAGATACATTTAGAAACGTCAATTATACAATTATAATAGTTCACTTTGAAATGGATTATGTTTGTAATAGATAAAAATAACAATTATAATAAAATTAGTCTATTATTGTAAGTAGTACCACATTTTTAGGTATGATTAAAGAAAAATTTCAATTACTTATTTTTAATAGAAAATATTTTCCTTTTATACGAGGTCGGAGACAAAATACCATGAATAATGTACTTATTCTACAAAATGTTGTAAATACATCTAACAGGAAAATCGTCCTAAAATAAATAATAACCCAAAATACTAACCTTCCAAGCTCCGGCAATTACATTCTCATTTGTCGTTTCCGAATAATTTAACAAGCATGTGGACTGGACATTGGTCATTTTTGGACCCAAGTGCTGACATAATAAGGGTCTAATCATCATGTCCTGTACTTTATGTCGTAATTTACCATTTTTGGTTGTGCCGTTTTGTATTTCTGTTTTTGCTTCGTATTTTATCTTAAGGGTATGTCGTGGGCTGATCCAAAGGCGCAGATCAGGATCCGGATCAAGAAACACGCAAACTAGTAGGTAACTTAAAAGAAACCGACTTTAAACTAATATGCCTCTTGGAGACATCGGAGAAATATAACAAAAAAAATTGTTTTTCTAAAACGGTTTAGAGTTGATGGAGAAATCGGTAGAAATACATTTTAAATAACATTCAGTCGAATATAGAACCTCCTCTTTTTATAAAGTTAAAAAAATTATATAAAAGTATGTGTAATGCGGACGCGGAGCTTCGTAGCTAATGCTTAGTACGAATACCTTTCGTGTAAACGTACTATTAGTGCTTAGTATTACTAAGTGACAGTGTTAGTGAATAGATTCCGATCCTATTTACTATTCATCGTCAGCCCGGAGACGTCCACTGCTGAACGAAGGCCTCCCCTTTAGACCGCCACACTGTACGACAACCTGCCATTTGCATCCACCGGTTGCCCGCGACTTTTACAATGTCGTCGGTCCACCTAGTGGGAGGCCTTCCTAGGCTGCGTCTTGCGGTTCGCGGTCGCCACTTAAGAACCTTTCTTCCCATCGGTTATTAGTTCTTCGAGCGATGTGGCCTGCCCATTGCTACTTGCAACCCTGCGAGCTATGTCGGTGACTTTAGTTCTTGATTGAGATGTCCTTGTTCCGAATTTTATCGCGCAAAGTAACTCCGAGTTTACATCTCCTATTTACTATTGCCCTATTTACTAATACGAGCGACATATCAATATTAATGATTAGAACTAATGAGAGTACGAAGCCCGTGTAATCTAGGTCTAGGGGTGTGAATACAGAGAGAGAATATAGATGACGAATGATAAATCTATCTTTGTACGTTTTTGGACCCTCGCCCCCTCTGTGAAACTTACAGCTACTACGCGTGTGCCTGCAGGGGCCTTATTTTAGAATCGTACGCAAGAGTTGCGCATGCGAGCGGAACCGACTTTCGATCGAAATTGTTTGAAATAAGGTTCGATATCGTTCGGAAGTCAGCTCCGCTCGTATGCTCAACTCTTGCGTGCGATTCATAAATAAGGCCCCAGATTTTTTTTTTTTTTTTTTCTACTGTTGCATGAATATTATGAATGAAAATTTATCCAAAAGTACACTAGGCACCATGGTTAAGACACCTCCTAAAGCTGTAAATCTACGTGTCCCGTATCTCGCTACGCAGCCCTCGAGAGATGTCACTGTCAATACATCCTCGAGTATAATCCGACCCGTCATCGGGTTAATTTGTCAAACTGTCATCGATCGGTAAATCGCGTAAGGTGTAAGGCAACGGCGACAGCGGTATCATAGCCCGTTGGTAATAATTATGTTGTTGGATAGGATTAGGTGTTTTCAAAATAGTTTTTTAAACATATTTTTTTGCACGTGATATGCTTGGGTTTGACTTCATCCTGCCGATGCAGTCTAAAATGGAGCACGCTTACCTAGAAGGAACCTGTTTACTCTGGATTTGAAGATACCCATATTGTACTTTATGGGAAACAGACTCTGGCAGACAGTTCCACAACCTCTAGTTTTGCGTTTGACCACATCCTGCTTGATGTTAAGCAACGATATGGTCTAGGATAGAGAACGCTCATCTAGAAAGAACTTGTTAATTTTTTGAATATTTTTGTATGAAGTGATTCCACACTTATGGTATTTTCTATGCCTGCCGGAGGTCATAATTTTTCTTCCTGTTTAAGCTTTAAAAACATAGAACTTGTTTACTTCGGATTTAAAAGCTTTTCGGGAAACACAGACTTTTCCAGAGGATCCATCCTCGCTGTTCGAATAAAACACGTAAGCACAAAGCGCTTTATGCTTACGTGGGGAATATCCACCATGTACGGATGACGCTTTGGACACATATGTTTGGCCATCCGGCAATAAATAGCGATAATGGAATCTAGTTATGCATTTCCTGGAAATGTAGGTATCCTATAGCAAACCGACAAAAAAAGCAACCTTATATCGTATAATTAGTGGTTAAACAACCTTACCTTATATGAAGTTTTTTTTTTTTTTTTTTAATTTTGTATTTTTGTTTTATAAATACTTATCATATCATCAGCCACAAGACACCCACAAAATATTTACCGTATTATTTGGTTGCCATAATCTCTACGCTTGGGAGGCGGCTTGGGGATCGATAAAATACTTATTTTATAGCATTCATTGTTTATTTGATAAGCACTACTCTAGCTTTTACTCTATGTTATTATGACAGTACGGAACCTTGGTGCGCGATTATGTCTCGCGTTTGGCCGGTTTTTATAAGACGTAATAACTACTATTTGTATGATAATAAAATAGTACCACTTACTTTCTATAATAGCGATGAATTAACGACAACTTTTACCTACTTGTGACGAATTTACACATAATATTTATTTTATACTAGCTGCGCCCCGCGATTTCACCCATGATTCTTGGGATAAAAAGTAGCCTATATTTTATTCTAAAGTATAAGGTACCTCTATACCAAATTTCATCTAAATCCGTTCAGTCACTTCATCTTGAAAGAGTAACAAACATCCACACATCCATACATACAAACTTCGCGTTTATAATATTAGTAGGGAAGATTTTTAAGGATTATGGCAAGTTTACTTTCAGAGTATGGTAAATATATAAGTGTGGTGAATTTACATTGTGGCGAGTTTACAATAAACCGTTCTACTGTATGCCTAACATTTTGAAATACGCAGATACACTCTTATCATACTGTTATTGTGACTACCGTCACTATCATTACAACCCCAATGAAAATTATCGAAGACCCATCGACATTTAGACGAATAATGAATGCGTCGGCACGTACGGACAATATGCTAAATATACGGACAATGTGCGAAATGACTGGAATATTAATATCTACTACGGTCGAACGCACTTTAATCATAATGGTGTTACGGCGAGCGATTCCAGACAAATTGTGTTTTGCCCGACTGCCGAAATAAATTATAATAGGGTAGATGACTGATGTTTAAATCGTTGAAACCAATAGCTTTGATGAAGAATTTAAGTAAATATAGTATGTTTATTGAAAAAATTATTTAATTCGGTTATCAATGTTCTGATATACAAGCGTTTAAAGTTTTTGTTAGAGACAACTCTGTACCTTTCCCATAAAACAAAAAATGACGTCACGCCTTACTTGTCAGAATAGAATTTATATGGCGTACTGAGAAGTGACGTCACGAGTTGCTGTTTCGCCTCTCTGTCTAGCATGATATTAAAATGCTTATAAGTTGCTTATTTTTGATCAGATAATTTTTTTTTTTCATTAATCAGCTATATTTATGGGCCACATTTTAACAGGTCAATAAAAAAAACCAGTCATCAAGCCTATTATAGTGCAGTCTGTCTGCAGTCAGTCAGTCTGGTGCTGACCCGAGCCCGTGCCAATGAGATCTTTGTAGTTTGTGTACGTATTTTCATATGTCCGGAGAATAAATTGAAGGGCGTATGTGAATCCACCAACCTGCAACTGAGCCAGCGTGGTAGATATGGACCCATGGGGTATAGCTTTCACATGGTAGCTATAGATTTCACTAGGGTTGGGTTGGGGTCCGACAGTCCAAGAATGTACAAAGATAAGACTAATGTTGGGGGGAGTGGTGTAAACCATGTAAGGAGGTAGCACAAAGACGAAATATTATATTGATAAAGAGGGGATATTAAGGGGGGTCTGGTCCCCCTAAACAAATTGCCCTTCGAGGGTAAACCTTAAGATCACAAGTGGACTGTTTGATTATGCTATTCTATACCTATTCTATATCTATTTTATACGGGTTTGAAAATATCATTAATCGCATTTATTTATAGTACTTGCTGCGCGCTGCGGTTTCACCCACGTGATGATGAAATAAAGTGATGATGAGGATGAAGAAAAGTAGCCTAGATGTTATTCTGGGAAATAAGCCATCTCTATTCCGAGTTACATCAGTTACAGTCTATATGTAGCCACAATATTTAAGCAATGTGTAACAAAAAGAGACAACCCTTCTGTATTTAAAGGGTATGTAGAGTTATTTATACACTCATCATTATGAACAACTCTTAATATGGGGCCAAAAACAAAATCACGAAAAAAATAGCTGTTCCATACAAAAAAATTATTGACCTTGAACAAAATGTATGGATCAGCTGTTTTTTTTTCGTGATTTTTGGGTTGGCCTAAGTTAGATAAAGTTGTCCATAATGGGGAATACATACATCGTCGTCGGCCATAAAACGTCCACTGCTGGACGAAGTCCTCCCCCTTTATTACCATTAGAAGGGTGTTGCCATAATCCCCACGCTTGGCAGGCGGCTTGGGGGCTTGGGGAATACATACATACCTTTCTTTAATCTTTTTGTAACACATTGTATACAGGGTTAGTTCTAATCAGTTAGCATCCTTTTAAGGGCATGTTCTGTACATCGAAACAAAAAACTTCTACTATGGGGTCAACATTGAAATAGCAAAAAAACAGCTGTTTCATACATTCTGATCGATGAACTTTTTGTATGGAACATAAGATATTATTTAAAAATAAGAATTAAGATATATTTATATACAGAACATGCCCATAAAAGGATGTTAACTGATTAGAACTAACCCTGTATAAATATGTCATTACTCGTAAGGCTACCCGTATACTTGCAGTAAATCTCTTACACACGAAAAAGATCCAATTAGAAAGTACTCCAAAATGCTTTTAAATACCGCCATCTATCGCGTGCCAGCATCTTTAGAAAGGTTGAATACGCACTACAGCCGATCTACCCGCAAATTGCTTACAACTACCTACAAAATAACAACTTTACTTAAAAAGACCGCTTAAATTTATATGTTGTTAGTAGTGAGAGATGAATTTTTGTGTTGAGCATTCTGTAATTTTTTTTTGCTCATTTTGTTTTCGCCTTTTCATGGATTCCGACCAGTTATTTAAAATATAATATGTAGGAGATATGTACCATCTGACGTGATAGTTCATAGTTTTTTATTGATACGAAAAATAGATAGGTCACATGCCATTGTTTTACAGTATTAAAAACATTCATTAATATTGTACCTAAATCGAATAGTGATAGGTACATATTCCTATGTTACAACATAATATATATTTTATTTTTTTAATATGAACAACTTTTACTATGGCACCAACCCAGAAATCAGGAAAAAAAAAACAGCTGTTCCATACATTTTGTCCAAGAATGAACCTTTTTGTATGGAGCAGCTGTTTTTTTTCGTGATTTCTGGGTTGGTTCCATAGTATAAGTTGTTCATAATGATGAGTATAATGATATCCTACATCTAGAAGGATAACGGTGTTCAAACTAAGACTCTGTATTAAAATAAAATAAATTAAAATGTCAAATGGGGTAAATTTCAAAAATATTAGTAATTAATGTCAAACAGCAATAATTAAATAAATACAATTTTGAAATAAATCTGAGATGTCAATAAGAACAAATTACCATAATTACATATACGTCGGCGTCGTAACGTTTCTTTAGATGGAATCGAACGCAGTGCGTTCATAATAACCAGGTAGCGATCCTAATTCAATAACATTCAATTAACGGCGATTGAAAACCGGTCTTAAGGAACGACGCTTCGCCTCGAACAATACTGGATAAGGAATGCAATGTCTTCAATGGAACAAAAATTTACTTTTCGCACGTATGCGGAGAGATCTTAACAACAACGTTTTGGCAATAATCAATAGTCAGTCGCCGTAAAATTTAATAAAACTAGTAGCTCTGCAAACAGTAGGCCTTGCCACCAAAAACTTCTAAGTCATGTGGAGCTAATCGGCCAGTAAATAGCGGTACAGCAAACTTCCCTGCCTTTCTGGGGGAAATAGCCCAAAAGTCAAAAATCGCCGACGACAAAAAACTATGAAATTGTAGAGCCTATTATACCAAGTCTCGTCACGATGGTTGAAACTTGAAAAATATAAATAGCATGCGAGTACCAACATCCATATATCAGGACAGACGAAAACTTTTGCCAGTTGATGCAAAGAGTTCGTTCGCTTAGCTCGCTCAATCAAAAATTTGGTCGAAGATTCTTCATCATCATCATCATCATCAGCCCGGAGACGTCCACTGCTGAACAAAGGCCTCCCCCTTAGACCGCCACACTGTACGACAACCTGCCATTTGCATACACCGGTTGCCCGCGACTTTTACAATGTCGTCGGTCCACCTATATAGTGGGAGGCCTTCCTACGCTGCGGTCTTCCGGTCTTCCGGTTCGCGGTCGCCACTCAAGAACCTTTCTTCCCCATCGGTTGTCAGTTCTTCGAGCGATATGGCCTGCCCATTGCCAATTTTGGTTCTGTGGCGAATATCCTCGTTTCGGATTCTATCGCGCAAAATAACTCGGAGCATAGCTCTCTCCATTGCCCGTTGCGTGACTCTAAGTTTCTCCAAGCAGCCAGCAGCAGTCAGCAGTTAAAGATCACGTTTTAGTTCCATATGTCATCACTGGCAATACACACTGGTCGTATACCCTTGTCTTCAGACACTGCGGGATTTTGGACGAGAAGATATTACGCAATTTTCCGAACGCTGCCCATCCGAGTAGGTAATCTAAAAACCAAACTGAGCAGTTTTCTTACTTTATTGGTTCTAAAAATCCCTGGTGCACGACACTATTATTAAAGGCTTAAAACATTTTGGCCTAGTTGGTACAAGGAACTACTAGGTATGGGTGTTGGAAATGTCCTAAGCCTTTAACTAGATACTTGATGTTTTTACTTAAGGCTTGTATTTTCCAAATTTGCCCCTGGCAAAATCAAATTTATTTAGTCAAATTACTATACATAAAGCCCAAAAATATAAAATTTTACAGAAGAACATCCTTCTTAGTAACTTTAACGGTTGAAAACACGATTGATTATACTTTCCTCGATAGAAAACAATACCGAAACAGTGTCTATTTTTAAACCATTTTCAGTTTTATGTCCTAATTACAGCACATAGTCACATAAAAAAATATGTATTAAAATATAATAGTATTTTGGAGAGCATTCTACGGTTGAAAAGTTATTAATTTCTATTATTTTCAAGTAATTTGAGAAAATCTTCAAAAATCGAAGTTTGACACGCACGAATCTGCGTAACCGACATATTTTTGCTTCGCTAAATGTGACCCTACCGGATACAGCTTTAGACTAATGATCGATCTCATTAAAAAATGTGCTTGCTTAGTACCCGGCCTTAACCTCTAATAATACCAGCTACCAGTTAGTACTATTCGTCCAGCTATGCAGGAATTAGTCAATTTATATTTCGACGAGGCTTGCGATTTCCATTCTGTGTATTTTCATGACAGTGAAAAAATATCGATAGAGGTGCAAAGCTAAACATTTCTGGTTTATTTTAGTTGATGCGCAGATCAATAAAATTTTATGCACTGCATGGCGGAGCAGTTGGAGGCTACAATCATTTATTCTATGGTTAGAGGTAGAAAAAATAAATATAGTCCGTTTTTAGTTGCGTTATGTTGCTACCAAATATATGCCTACCAAGGTTTTCAAGTTTCTATCCTATTTTGTGTGTTTTGTGTATGTAGATAGATAGGTTGACCTGGGTATGTCCTAAAACTGCACCCAGAACAACCGGAGGACGGGCAGCAGCGTCCTTACGGTTTACGGTGGGAAGCATTGACGATCTCCAAGCCGCCTGCCAAGCGTGGGGATTATGGCAAATTAAGAGGGAGACCATAGAAAAAAACTTGAACCGAATATGGAGCTTAAGAATGGGACAAAATGAGATTTTTTAAAAATAAAATATATTTTGGGCCGAATACGGCATACAAATGCGGGGCGAAAACAGTTTTTTATGTGGGCCGAGCTTTCTCGGGATGAATATGGCATAAATTCTTCGTTTAGCTGTGGATAAAGTGGATATCTTCTGGCTTATGATGATAACAAGTTTTTTTTTTTTTTTTTATTATTAACATTATCGTCATTTTAAGCTCCTTCACTTAAATTTCTGATCCTGCGTACACGCATCGAAGCATCACGGTCCGTAACAAATTGTCGCGTCATGTTTTCCGTAATTTTGTCGTTATCTCGGGCGAAGCCGCCGACGGCGGCGCGCCGCTGTATTGGACTAGGGTATGATGGTAAGTTGTAAAGGATTTACAGTTGATAAAGGTGGTGGTAGATAATGTAATAAAAATAGATGGAGAGAAAAAAAAGGAATTAAAAACATAAGTTCGTAGAAACGACCCACCTTAATTTTGAGAGGGAGGAAGAGAGCTAGACCTTCCAAGTGACCGACTACCACCAGCTGTCCTATGTCGTCACACTATCGAGTCTCAGGGCGTCCTGCAACGTTTTTCTACATGACCTGCTTTCCGCTTAGTCATTCCAAGATAAAATTATTCGGGATTTGTAATAGAGTCTCGTCGAACATCTTTCAAGTACAGACCCCTAAAACGTCAACCCTACGATACAGACTCAAAATCAAATGGAATGCGAATCCCGAATCCGAAACAATGCAACAAGTCCCGTTAGCAGACATCGATTTATTTATTTCTTTTGGCGATCAAATTATTAATGGCTTAATCATGTCAATTTATATGTTTGCATTTCAAAAAAGATCAAGTGTCAGTGTATGTTAAAAAGTTAAGGAATGAAGGTGTATTGCATTAAAAAAATATGGATATAATCAGAGGACAAAGAGAATATATTTGGAAAGAAATTTCTTATCTTTTTTTGTTTTTGTTTTTGTATTTTTGAAAATCTGTATCTTATACGGACTCATAAAAGATATTTTATACGGTGGTGTCGAACTTACTAGACGGACTGGACGCAATTACTAAGTCCATCCAGTGCCGTATCTAGGGCAGTGCCAGCGGTGCTCAGGCACAGGGCGCAGACCCTGAAGGGGCGCAGAAATGACCCGACCAGGACCTAGTTTGGGGTCATGCAAGGGCGCAGATACAGAAGCTCGCACCGGGCGCATGAAAAGCTAGTTCCGTCACTGAGTCCATATTCTACGTCATTTGCCTGTCTAGATCTTGAAGGATTTATCTGGTTGGGTACTTAATCACTGAGATAGACATAAATATCTTAACGTCCATCCGAATTCCGACTTTTAACCGGCAACCGGTGGATGTTTTCATAGAATAAGTTTGCGTTACTATAGCGTAGTTAGCGTAATATGCTGATGAAGCAAAAAAAAGGCAAAATATGGAGACATATTTTTTTACCTATCTACTATTTTGTGCATTTCAGAATTAAATTTCACAGTTAATTCTCTTTCTTTTTTTAGTGAACACATGTTTAATTACCGTGTATCGTTGTTTTGCTCCTGGCTCGATCCTAATTGTCAAATTATACGACACCCGATCCAGATAAGCGGCACCCGATAAATTGCCCCACGGCACTTCAACCGATACGATCCGATAACTAAACGTCGCCAATTAAAATATTGCCTGTCGAAAGGGAGTGACAAAAAAGAGTTAAAGGCTATTAAAGTGTCGTGTAGGTGGTATTCGGTGAATTGCGTCACTCTTGCAGTTTGCATTGTATGGTAGAGGCAATAAGTTTTTTTGCAATGGACTTCCGAAACGAGCAAGACTTTCGCTTGGTGAGCATCATGCCTGCCCATAACAATAAATAAATAATAAATAAATACATATTGGGGGGACATTTATTACACACAGCGCCATCTAGCCCCATACTAAGCAAAGCTTGTATTTATGGAAACCAGATACCTGATAGAATACTTATATACATTTTTTTTTCGTAAATACTTATAATACATACTTACTACACCCAGACACAGAACAAACATCTATGTTCGTCACAAATATTTTTGTCCTGGGTGGGGATCGAACCCACGCCCTACAGCTCTGAAGGCAGACATGCTACCAACTGAGCTATCAGGCTGTCGACAAATAGCAACACAATAGCAGTGCCAGTATTGTCACATTTGCGAACAAAATCGCACTACACTGCGCTCGTCACCCTGAGATATTAGATCAAACTCGTCATGCCCGGTAATTTCTCTGGTAATAGATAGATAGATAGATAGAAACACTTTATTGCCTTATTGGTAATATTGCCCTTAGAAATGGAACATAGTTATGCTTGCATACTACTACTTACTTGGCGGTTGAATAACTTGCAAAGGTGTGTTACTTTTCCAAGCGGACTCTGCAATAGAGTCCCACCATAACAAAAACTACGGAAAGCCGTATGTCGCAGGATCTTTGTGCCAAAAGTACAACACCTCGGTTTCCACAGGATGGCACGACCTCCCGTATTACCCAGACGGAGACGAAGATACTCCGAAGAGAGGCAAAAACAGAGAGCGACGTAACGTGAAGGAGAGAGAAGGGAACGTGAGGGGTTGGGGGTTGCTCTGATATGGTGGACCCAAGTTCCGCAAAATAGAGAGGAATGGAAGCGAGACCTTTGCCCTGTAAGTAGTAATCCTGCCATGTTAAGTACTACTGGAGTAGAAGTCTAGTAGCATGGACAAAAAAGTGACCCGTACTACTACTGGTAGTAAAGCTGTGAAACACTGCGAAACTATTGTGTACTATAACTGTGGATCGCTACCGCGTATCCACGTCATAAGCTGTCCTCATGCTTTGACGTATTTATTTATAGCCTCATTATTCTCATCTTATCGCATTATGGCAACTGTAAAGTTACGGTACTGTAACGTTTCGACAGTGTGCATTAAGCTAAACAATTAACAGGTTGAAAAGAACAACTGTCTTATTTGAAAAGTGTGAAAAAGAAGACGAATTTCTTCCGTACGCGTACGAAGTCGCGGGTGACCTCTAGTAAGTTTAATAAAGTCGTAATAGTATTATTAAGTAAAGGATAGGCTCTACTTAATAAGACTATTTAGAAACAAGACACAAACTTTATAGAAAATAAATAATTTGTGAATTATTAAACGACGACATTTAACTTTAAGTAACGTTTTCAAGGATGCACCGCCCGACGACGGTTCGAACTCATCAGTGGGCGTGCCTAAAAAGCTTGCATCTCTTGAAGATGCTCTTCATCAAACAAAGTGTGGGAAAGGGAGAAAGAAAGAGAAATGAGCGGGATTTTTTTATGTCGTCCTTTCGCTACTGGGTTTGGTTGAAAAAACTACTGAATGAATTTATTCCAACTAAAGTAATTTGAAATTACCGCCGCTTGTACTTACTATCTTTTTTAAACAAAAATTGACTTTGAACTCACAATATAATCACTATAATTACTATAAAATCAACGTAGTCCCAAATGAAAAAAAAAATGTCTTTTTCTTTTTTTTTGTTACTTTAGAACTTAGGACCTCTATCCTAAGGTAAGTTGAGAGCGGTTGCCGACTAACCAAAAGCCCAGCCATATCAGGTAGTAATTTTTTTTTTTGGCGTAACCCTTTATTAACTACAACAAACTACAAAGACTACTTAGCCTACTACACAACAAAAAACAAAAGGATTGTATCCAGACCGATGAAAGTCTAGAGACAATCCAAATGCTCTAACCCACTACCAATCGGCAGCGTAGTTAAATAATTTCTGATGCTCGATCAAATATTTATCTTTCACAATTCAAACTATATCCAATCCCATAGTCGGGGCCCATTCAGCTGTTATTCTTACAAAAAGTCTCGTCCGCTTACAATGGACCGCACTGTCCCGAGTGTCTCGATTTCAGATTTATTTTTTTTCGATACCAACTCGATTGGAGTGAAGTATCGAGTCGTTTAAGTTTTATGTTAGCTTGTTTATTGGTACGATTGTATTGTAATCGAATTTGGTGAAGCGTGGAATGAGACTTCCGGAAGAAAGTTGCTGTGTTTGTAAATTTTGTTGATTGTGATTAACAAGTACCTGGTTCTTAATTATCAATTAAAACATGATATAATTATAATAGGGCCGAATAAGACTCCAGAGAGTGACTACTTCTATACAGGGTTACACACACCGGTATTACTAAGCCGAAAGAAGTTCATTGCCAAAATATATATCAGTGTTTTCCACACATTTCTTCAACAGAGAATGTAATTTTTCTATGGAATAGCTGATTTTTTTAAACAAATTCAGGGTTGCCTCCATAAAAAAAATTTGGTTAAAGTTGTTCATAATGATGAGTACAATGACCTCATTTCGGCTCAGCAATACCTAACCCTAACACTGTATACTTTCACAAAACAAAAATTCATCACACTTGCTCGTAAAGTAGATCTTATTACATCAATTTTAGGCTCAGTTTTACTCTACGCGTGCTTTTTACTTTACATTACAGCACTAGTGCTATATAATAGGTATAAAGTTAAGTTTCTACATGTCTGCAAGTTAGATGTATGTACACGAAACATTTTTAATATAGCCTGGTAATACTTATATTGTAGTCAACACATTTTTTATTTCACATTTATTCCTACAGTCTTGATTTCATTTTAAACAATATATTTAATGCTTACAAAACCCCATGTAGCTATTTATATACCTCTAACTATAGGTCTCTGAAATATAAGGAAAAATACACTTTTCCAGTTATTTTGATTTAAAATCCAAACTACTGAACTGATTTTGATAAAATGTATATGGAACCACCTCTGAAGTATGCCCTACCAAACAAAATAAAAATCATCAAACTCAATTCACAATCGGCGGAGTAATCGCGTAACAAACATACAGTCAAATTGAGAACCTCGTTTTTTGAAGTCGGTTAAAAAAGAAAAACAAACGTGGCAATATCAATAAATCAAAATTTAAAATCGATATGACTTAGTAGATCTTGATTTTTTTTTTTAAATTTGCGTACGTTTTGGAACTCCGCGAGTTTCTTTGATTAACGTACTAACCTACTATAGTTACTGAGATTGTCTGAAAAAAATCGTGTATGATTGGTCATGGAGTAACTTAGAGACCCCCACGATGGTACGTATAATATCGTGCGCGTGGTTCATGTTACGCTGGATATGTTCAGTTTTTTCGCTCGAGAAACGAAGGTTGCCGAGCGATTTTGGTGAAAACTTGGAATTAAGGCCCCATTACCATTTCCTATAATATCTCACATATTTACCGCTCTAGAATGTAAGATTAGATAGAAAAATCTATTTTCGACCAAACGACGTCATATTTACTTAAGAGCTCTCCGCTCGTGTAAGTGCGCGGCTCTCATAAGCCTGGTTTTTTTAGGGTGTCTTCTAATCGCTCTAGTAACGAAAGCAGGTTTTTTTATGAAAATCCCATACTAACGAAAGTTTCTTTCCCAGAGTATTACAGTTTTTTTGTAATACCAACCAAGAGTTTTTACGCGGCTGACGTAAATGACACTTGCGCGCGCATTGCTGGTTTGGGCGCCATTTTTCGCAAATATTTCTTGACGTTTTCGCTATGTGATTCTTTCTTTTCTTATTTATTGGCATCGCACTTTGTGCATTCTGCCAGAATCAAGTATATGGATGTTAAGTTTATGTAGTATTATCAAGCCAAATATGTCATGAAATTGCAGTTAGTCACACGAAATTTGTCAAAGTCAAGTCTAAGTCATGCCCTAGTAAAGTTGTGGTGACTTTACCATGAGCTTTTACGGAGTTTTGAAAACAACACAAAAAAACATGATTCTCCACATTATATCACTTGCCCACACTCGTGCATGTAATTCAACAGTCAATGAATAAAACCCACCATTTTTAATCATTAATTCGCGAAAAAGCACTAGTTTAAGAAAATAATAGATGATTTTTCCGTGTTGCCGCCAAAACTCCCGCTGTGTGCTTGATTATTATCAAAAAGAGTTTGTTTGTTCCTCGCAAGTATGATGAAAACAGCCGTATGTTCGTGTATGCTTTTAGTCCTTACACTCTCGGTTTACTTATCGCCTGTGGCTCGCGCGCATAATACCGCCTCTAGTGTAATTACCAACACAGCACACTTGTATCATACTATACCTATCATCATCCGTATTTTGCATCCTTATAATCTTTTTACTAATTTGAATACATTTTCGCAACTTGACAAAAATTGCGGTCCCAAGTCAAGCAATCTTGTCTATTTTATATTTTCGCCGTTCAATAAATATATAAAAATACAAAACTGCCTTTATCTTAATTTAAAGAATACGTGGTCCGTTCTCGTTAGACTTACCGAGAGATATTCAGTTTTAGACAAAGATTACGATACATGCGCCATCGCGTAATAAAACAACGTTTAAAAATGATCCCCGTGCCGCCATGTTTACGAGTTGCGCCGGAGCACAGAATAAATAATAGGTAGCCGGAGTGCGAAAGAAGATAGCACTTTTATAAGAGCAAAGGGGATAGCGCGCGTCTCGCTTAGTGAGCGCAGACAGGCCCTGGGGCCGTTTATTAACGGGGCCATTTGAGGGCGCGATATGACATATCTCCCTGCTTATATACTAATATCACTAGAGGTCCCACGCAACTTCGTCCGAGTACGGAAGAAATTCGGACCCCTTCCCAAAATTCTCCACTTTAAATCATTCCGAGCAAACTCTACCGACTCTACCGACTCTATCGACTCTATCGTCTCTATCGACTCGACCAACTCTACTCAACTCTCTACTATAACTTCAAAAACAAAGAACTTTCCATACAACATTCCACCCCCAAAACATTCCCCCCACTTAAATCGTCCCTGTCAAAAAAATTTTGAAAACAGTATTTTTTATTTTAAATAAACTATCCAAATCCAAATTTTCGTGACTAAAAGTCCAAAAACAAAGGACTTTTATACCCCCCCCCCCCCCGTGGGGGTCGAATTTCGAATAATCTTTTCTAAGTACACCCCTACGCATCGAGACGAATACACCCTCCAAATTTCAAGTCTGTACGACCAGCGGTTTGGGCTGTGCGTTGTCTGTCAGTCAGTCAGTCAGGACAGAGCCTTTTAATATATTAGATTGGTTTTAGAGAACAAAAAAATCAGGTGAGCTGTGGCTAAATACGTAGGCTTTTAAGGATTATCTACACCTACAGCTATGTTTAATTCTTAATTGTGTCTACAAATTTGATAGTTTTGGTCAAGATACCTAATTTGAGTTTCCAAAGTGTTGATTATATAGCTTGAATCGGCAGACTGTTGGTCAATAATTGCGAAAGTAGACAGATATTTCAGTCCCAAAAGCAACATGAAATCTAAACTGGGAAACAATGACCGTCACTGAACGTAGTTTATTGTTATACTTACCAGTTGGCAACAAGTTTGGAAGGTCTGCCCAACAAATTCTAGAAGTGGGCTTTAATTTCCAAGACGATATTAAAATAATCAAGTCTTAATTGGGTACCTCTACTTTTTATTCCTTAACACAATACAAGGAAAAAGTTACAGTTTTTTAAAAACGAATATATTTTAATTAAACCGCCGCCTATGGACACCAGTGCAACAATAGCGGTGTCGTCGATGCGACTTATGGATTTCTCTGTGTACCTAGCCGGAGAGATGGTTATGGTCGCCCTATTAGGTAAAAGTGTTTTTTAAGTAATTCCTGTTGCCTGAAATAAACGATTTATTATTATTATTATAAAACGTTTCATATCTTAACTTTTTGGAATGACCTTCAGAAGGACACAAGTCAAGTTTAGATAAATCTGCTTACACATCAGCGTTGTCAGGCGTTAATTGACTTCAGGTCATATTTAAATCACATTGCAGGTGGCGGGCCTCAAGTTGGGCAGCTTAGTTTTAAACCATTTGATTGTTCTTGTAGATCCTTTCACCTTTCTCAAAGCCACATATTACACTGTCGACAGTTAGAAACAACTTAGCATTTGGTCAAGTACTTAATACAAAATTAGAAACAAGTTGTATATTAGGTGCTTGTTAAAGTTCCTATATTAAAAAAATGTGTTCAATTCACATTTGAGTGGTTACCATATTCTTCGACGGGATGTAATATATAACTACATAAGGTTTTTTTTTAACCGCCTTAAAAAGAAGAATTAGGGTTAGGAGGAGAACGGTATTTTCTATGTATGTTCACCGATTTCTCCGTCAATTGTGGACTGATTTTGAAAATTATTTTTTGTTTTACATGTTATATTCTCGAGATGGACCCATAGTCGTTTGAAGTTGGTTAATTGTTTTTTTGTTGTTTCTTATTAGTAGTTCTAGTTGTATTGGAGTCACCAGAACATTTTGGTCTAATTAAGCTGTATAAATAAGTAAGTAAGTAATATGCTAACCTCGGCAGAAGTTACATATTTGAGCCGTTTGGTGTTGAGACATTGGGTCCGTGGGGACCGGGATGGGAGTTCATCATCTTTTCAAAAACATATCCGAGTGCCTGGTCGACGCGACGCGTGATCAAAATGCTGGCGTTAATATGACCCAACGCATAAGCATTGTCATCCAGCGTGGAAATGCCGCCAGCATGCTGGGTACGCTGCCAACTGGTAGTGGGTTTGAGCATTAGGCCTGTCTGGAAAAAAAAGGTAAGTAAGTGATATCATCATCATCATCATCATCATCATCATCATCATCATCAGCCGAAGACGTTCACTGCTGGACAAAAGCCTCCCCCTAAGTAGGGAGGGTTGCCATAATTCCCACGCTTGGCAGGTGGTTTGGGGGTCGCAGAATGCTCACTACCGTTAACTAAGAGGACGCTGCTGCCCATTCTCCGGTGGTTCTGGATGCAGTTTTAGGACATACCCAGGTCAAAGTAATATATGAAACATTTACTACAAAGTCTTTGGGAAATGTCCTAACTTCGCGCTAAATAATATTTATAACAAAACTATCCTAACATACTCATTCAATGCTATCCATATACTTACTTATAAAATAGTCATTCTGAAAATGTTTATTATTTAGGACTGTGCCTTGTCTTGTCACGACGTTTCATTTCTGCTTCGAGCTATCCTCATTGTTTCTCACACAATCTTCATATAGCTTCCCTATTTCCTACTTACGACCATTTTCAACTCTACCATGAAACAATAGAGTCATAACTTCACTTGTGAAGAATTCTAGTCGAAAATGGAAAAGTTGTAGCAGTTCAGCTTTGCGCTGGATTTTATCCATTTTTACGACTGTTCCTTAATATACCCGGCAGCTTTAACTGGGAACTTATCTTTGTCATCATTTTAAGCAAGTTTAAGTTTTATGTTATGGAGAGCAACGTGTATTTTAACATCTTTAAAGTGGCTTTTTGATTAGTACCTCGAGAATTATTTCAATCTAAGCTTCATTAGCCTTAGTATTAAAATTAAAAAGGTTAGCGGTGCTATTAAAAATCTCATCAAAGGTAACACAACGAAATATTTCAGTCTGTATTTTATTAAATTATTTCTTTAGCGCCTGGAAAAGGAAATAAATAAATATAATGATAGTTCAATACTGACTAAGAGAATGTCTATTCATCGAAGGAATTTTTTATTCATGAACATTGCGAACTTTTTAGATTTGATTTCTTAAAATGAGTTGTCAAGACTAAACTGATATCGTAAATTTTTACAACAATTTTAAGCTCTACATAGAGACATGCCGATTTTAACACCAAACTTTCAAAAGTTTCAACTCTTTTTAACGAATAACTAAACCTAGCCGTATTCGTAAATAAAAAGTTTAACAACATCTATTTACGTTGTATCGCATAAAACTTCTTATCGTTTACTCGGGACTCCAAAAGGAACGTTTCAAAAAGTATTTTCGTTGAAGTACCTACGCTCTTTTAATACAACTCTTTTTACTAGTTCAGACCTTTTTCTTTAGAATTTCTTTTGGAACATCGATTTGGAACCAAAACGAAAGCTTTCTTGAATTTTCGTTACTCTTTTTGTGTTCACAAGCATATTTAAATTAGAACCTAATAAATAAATTAAATTAGACCAATAATATCTGTCTATCTTTACAAACCTATCATTGCTAGAGGGCAATTTCCTTCTACTGTTATTTTCTCAACAAACCCCACCATTGCAGGTTTACGTAAACAGTATTGAATACTGTAATTTTCTCAGAAACTGTAGAGTTTGTAGGGCTTAAGATATCAACCGTCTGATGTAAAGAGCCTTTAGATTGCAAGTTCAACGTGTTTAAATCGGGGTATACTCTATATCCCCCAAGTCCTGAAAGAGAATGAAAAGGGATTCATTGAATCGAGTGTAGCAACATATTGCACGCAATTTTTATTTAGTTCGTTATATACTTACGTACATACGTTTTAACATAACTGTTGATAAAAATTTGTTACAGAAAAACTCAGAGCAAATGAAACTGTTAAAATAGTCTTTACTTGATAATCGAGTTCATTCTGGCATACTTACTCAAATCTAACGTATCTCAAAACTAATTAGAATTTTATTTTATCCAAATTGTTCGTAACTGAAAAATATGCAATTATATAACAAAGCATGCAGTACTTAAACATGAAAGAGGAAAATTAAAGACACGAACAGACTGTTTAAGTTTGTCCAACGAAAGCGTGCTGAAAGTTGGCCGGTCTACAAATGTTACTGGATAAGTTTCAAGGAACGAACCAGCCTACCAGATAATTCGGCCCACCCGAGGCACTGCAAACAGTGCCGTGATTGCTAGAGACGATATGATTGCATGCGCAGACAGCGCACATTATATAGTGGCCCTAGCGAACTACCCTGAGGCACGCTCGGCTTCGGATCTCAACTGGCAGGAGTAATGTGTGGTGTGAGATAGGTAATACGTAGGATAGACAGTGGCGTAACGTGTATTTTTGTCACCCGGGGCTATATTCAGCCACTGTTCGCAATTTCCGCAATTTATAAAGAAAAAGTTTTAAGTAATAGAAAACCAAAGCCAGCAGAGATGCCAAACGTGAAAAATCAACGTATAACCAAAATTCTAATTATGAATAATGAAAAACAAAACCATAAAAAGTAGAAAGGCGCAAGCGAAAGGCGGATTCTTTTACCTTCTTGTTGAATGTTACATCATCAAAATAAGCTGCTCATGCAGTACTGGGTGGCACAAGAATTTTCCCGCTTTTCTCCATTGCCATATGGAGAAGATTTATCAGATAATACGAAAAAGAATAATAAACAAAAAAAGACAGTATAAAATTATATCATGTGTGGAAAGTACGCTTCCATACTATTTTCCCTCGTATTTTAAAATGCAAAATGAATCTCCCGAGAATATTTTCCAGGAATTATTAGGGAGCATTTAAGTTCTTTGCCCTTGGGCGAAACGCAATCCGATATGCTTGGATATAGGTACGTGTAGATACTACATAGGTACATATTGTATATATGCCCCCTCGTATAATATGAAGATCATTTACGCTTTATTAGCTACTTACATACCTACGTATAAGTACCAACTGATTGTGTCAAGTACCAACTAGAGGTCTTAGAATTAGTGAGTACCACGCCGAAAGGCTGATATACAATTATACTTTGGGACCTTTGTCGCATATGTTTCGGATAGTTTGCCATGGAGTTACACAACATGATTTTGCCTTCCCGTAAGTGCCTGTAAAGCTCGTAATTTCTCGCTAGAACAGAAAAATAATAAGCACCCAGAGAATTAATCAATTACTTACAAGTACAACAACAGCTATACAGTAAATACAAGGGCAAAAAAACTAAGAAGAGTTCCTTATGGCGTTAACAACTCCCGTTTGCCCATGGCTACGAATTTTTTTTTTATACATTCAAGTGACGATACGAACACGACGTTCGCCTGGTGGTAAGCGTCAGGTCTGCCACTAACAGTAGCAGTGCTAGAATTGTGAACTTGCGAACACAATCCCGCGCCGCACTGCACTGCGCTAGTCACCCTGAGATATTAGATGTTAAATTTCATCATACCCAGTAATTTCTCTGATAACAATGCCCTTCAAACCGGAACACAGTAATGCTTGCACACTACTGCTTGGCAGTTGAATAACTGAGAAAGGTCTGGTACTTCCCCAGTCGGACTCTGCAGTGGAGTCCTACCACTAGATACATGAATCTTATGCAAAAATCTCAACCAAATCACGCGCGTAGCTAACATTTCTTCAGCAAAAACTTCGTAGACTGAGTTACCGCACAGTCGAACCTTGTTAATACCCCGACAAGTTCACTTCTTGACGGTTTGTTAAAAGTTCCCTTCTCGTCTCCTGTCGGGATATTTCTGAACATTTCTTGTTATTTAATATTCAGGTTGTTATTAGACTTGTTAATGGTTTCTTCACAAATTGGAATATGCTTCATTTGATATTTTCAGGGTTTCGGAAACTTTTATTAAATAATAGAAAACATTTCGTAGACTTCTTGGAAAGGACTTTTTGAGGGTTTAGTTAAAGAGTGCTTGAATTTATTTGACATACCTATATTTTGAAATATCTGCTTGTAAAATCTGTTATTTCCGTAAATGCTCCTACTTGTAGCTCATGGAAGAGGATTTTAAAGGCATATAGGGTTGTGTTTGAGTGCCATCCCGCCTGATTTTAGGCGAAAGTGCAGTCTACATGCGGTCTAGGTACATGTAGTTATCATGTGTGGTCCGGTACAGGTTTTTAACAGCTTATGATTGTAATATTACTGTTGACTGTTTCACTGTGTAGTTGATTTATTGTTAGCTTTAAGTGATTAATGTTGCTGAACTGGAAAGCCCAAAAGTGTTGACAACGCCAATATGAGTCTACACCATGGCGGTAATATGTAGATATACTTTATTATGCCTACTCTACCTAGTTCCTACTCTTAAGATGAAAATATGTCGCTAAAAACCTAGCGGTGAGTTCCGGCAGCCTCACTTGAGAGCCGGTTTCCATTCCAGGCAAGTTGTGTTTACAATACCATAATATTCGACCACAACGTCACTCAATATTAGCTAATTTATGGTTATAGCTTCACAACCACAGATAAAAAAAACATCGTTACTTCAATTCTTATACTGTTATTAATTCTTCAATTCATTTCATTGTTGACAATAATGATTTGAACGATTAATCATCCGAGAGCTGGTTATGATATACTATTACGTTTAACTACATTTATATGCAAATCGCCACAAAACAAATAATACAAAGCTAACAACTTTCATGATAGATTACGACAATTAAAATAATTTGTTGCCGCGTTGGTTATATTTAGATTATAAATACTCGACGATTAGCACGATTATGGACCAAAAGGATAAAGCAGTGTCTTACGTCACGGGCGGCGTTTTGGAACGAGGGACTCTAGAATTGACTCCAGAACGCAGCAAGGGAGTAAGGGAGTTATGTAGTCCTGCCCTGAGTGAAGCGAGGGGTTCAAGCCGCCCAAGTCGAAGACAAGATCCTAGAGGTGAACAAAGAGGATGTAAAATACTACGTATGGTGAATACTCTACTTTTCATACCTTCTGCGAGACAATAAAAACCTTAGAGGATTTATTCAAACCTTATTTTTTTGTGTTGTTTCTATGGTGGCCAGTTCGATTTTTGAATTAATTCTGTTTACAATGTCCGACATAATAGATCTTGTGTTTGATACCCAGTGATTAAGTACCCAACCTCAAAGCTAAATCCTCCATGTTGATACGCTATGGTTTAGTTTTCCATTTGAGAGCCAGTACCAGATTGCACCCACACAAATAATATCCCACACCACCATCGCCATATAAGCAGAACTAATTGATATTACTTTGATATGCCGCGGTACGCGCAACTACTCACCTATTATGGATGATTAATTAATTAAATAAAACCACACTGTTCGTAATTAACGCAAGCTGGTGTGGGATTTAATATATCAATGTACTGTGAATATTAATTTGGTACTTTAGATCCAGTGACTTTGAAATAACACATTACAAAATTGCGTGAAAACCATTGGCTAATTAAAAGTAACCTAACATAAAATGTTATTGGAGATTGTTTTATATATATTAACCCATGGATTACAGATATAAACTATATATATATATAATTTCAGGCAATGAATGACCTTAAATCGCTTTGCTGACCCCGTTGGAAAGTTATACAGTTATACAACTTCAGTTGTATAACTGAAGTTGTATAACTTTCTGGCATAAGTATAAAAACAATGTACTTATAACGGCCAGAAAAACGTAATAATCAATAAATAACATTACGGCCGGCGTCCATAAAACCGTTGAAGGCCTCGTGGTAATTCATGTAGATAATGTGCAACTTTCGTTACTTTGCGCGATAGAAGCCGGAACGAGGATACTCGCCAAAGAACCAAAGTTACTGACATAGCTCGCAAGGTTTGCAAGTTGAAGTGGCGCAGGGCAGGACATATCGGTCGAAGAACTGACAACCGATGGGGAAGAAAGGTTCTGGAGTGGCGACCGCGAACCGGAAGACGCAGCGTAGGAAGGCCCTCCCACTAGGTGGACTGACGACATTGTAAAAGTCGCGGGCAACCGGTGGATGCAAATGGCAGGTTGTCGTACAGTGTGGCGGTCTAAGGGGAGGCCTTCGTACAGCAGTGGACGTCTCCGGGCTGATGTTGATGAATGTTCAACTATTTCTTATAAAACGGAGACCGTATATTAGATTTAGTAAATCTTTATTTCTCGGTTATTTGTAGGTATAGTAATCGCCACGCAAGTTGTCAAAACGTGGAGATGCGCAGAAAAAATAATTCATTGTCATTAAACTTGCCAAATATACTGCACGGAAGTGTACACCACAGAAAAGCGAAGGCCTTACCTCTTCTCTCTTCAGTGGTGTAAACGACGTACCTGCGCAGGCTCTCCTTTTCCATGCCGATAATTTGACAATTTGTTTGGCCGCTACTCCACCTACTGTTATAGTATTCTGTGACCCGGTCAAAATATTTACTTTAAAATTATACGGGCTGTTAGTTTGAACACCGTTATTCTTCGTTCGTTCGTTCGTTCATTTTCATTGTACTCATCATTATGAACAACTTATACTATGGGGCCAAAACAGCTGTACCATACAAAAAGGTTCATCGATCTTGGACAAAATATATGGAACAGCAGATATTTTTTTCGCGATTTCAAGGTTGGCCCCATAGTAAAAGTTGTTCATAATGATGAGTACAATGAAATCTTAGAAGGATAACGGTGTTCAAATTAACAGCCAGTATAGATACCATATGCGTGAATATGGAAAATGTGGAATGTGCTTTGTCTGAACCTCTTCCCGCTGAGTTTCAACATGGAGCATTTTAAAAACGGTATAACCAACACCTCTGAGACCTAGGAAAGCATCGAAAACACCTCTAGTTTTGCAACTGCGTCTTTGGGCAGCGGAAAGCACTGCACGCCTGGTCGCGGTTTCTAATTATAAAAATGATTTTGAGGCGGTCCGCGTGAATGAACAGGGGCCTTATTTTTGAATCGTGCGCAAGAGTTGCACATGCGAGTGGAGCCGACCTTCGAACGATGTTGTTTGAACGGTTAAAGGTTCAATATCGAACGGAAGTCAACTCCGCTCGCATGCGCAAAATTAAGTACGATTCATAAATAAGGCCCCAGGGGCCTCATTTTTGAATCCCGACCTTAGAACGTTATTGTTTGGAATAAGGTTCAATATCGTTTGAAAGTCGGCTCCTTTCGCATGCGCAACTTTGCGCACGATTCAAAAATAAGGCCCCTGGTCTCTGACTGGGTAGACGAAACGCTTCACTGGTGGCGGGGATCGACTGATGTCACGATCAACAAATGGACGGAACGAAAATTGTACGTGACTAATTCTCGATTTCGGTCTCAATTCCCATGAGCCTTTATATTCATTCATAGATCTGAATGGTACAACATACTACCCACAGTAGTATACCCACAGAGTATAAAAGAAACGCCTCCGTGCCAATACCAGTTTGTATACAACGTGTAAAAAAAAGGTTCAACAATACTAAAGGGTATGTATGTACTCATAAATACGAACAACTTTTACTATGGGGCTAACCCTGAAATCGTGAAAAAAAACCCAGCTGTTCCATACATTTTGTTCAAGGTCAATGAATTTTTTTTTAGGCCGCCCCTTGTACTGCCTAATAATGTACCCCGATTAGTTGTAAGTTGTTCTATATTTCTGGTGTGCAATAAAGTTATATTGTTGTATTGGAAAAGTTGTTCATAATGATGAGTACATACATACCCTTCAGTATTGTTGAACCTTTTTGTTACACATTGTATATACCTATACCCATTATTATCATATAAGTATAGATATAGACCTGCATGCCTCGGTCTTTTACGCCACGCTTGGTCCATGGACATTCGCCATAGTACTGAGCTATTTGGATCTCGGTTTTGTCTGCGATATTATTTGAAAACATGAATACTTAAATTTAGACGTATTTATAGGAAGATAGTCCGAATTAAGTCTGATAAAATCGACTAACCAAGCATGGTTCAAAAGATATCTATGAACTCCTAGCACAAAACTATCAAAAAGTACGTAGCGACAAATACGAAAAGTGCGTAGCGTGTTTTATGTAAAAAGTGTGAAGCTATCAGGTACTTCATCTTTTTTTTTCTTAGTTATTGGCATCGCAGGTTGTGTTCTGCCAGTGTCAAGTTTCTGATTTTCAAGTTTTTTTATTCAAATCAAGTCTAATATGTCTTGAATCACAGTCAGTCACACGAAATTAGTCATAGTCGAGTCCAAGTCATGCCCTAGTAAAGTTGTGGCGACTTTACTATTAATTCGCGAAAAAACACAAGTTTAAGAAAATAATAGAATGCAACGACATGATTTTTCCGTGTTCCCGCCAAAACTCCAAGCCAGAGCTTGTCCACTACTGACGAAGGCCTCAACGGTATTAAGTAGGTACTTACTTAAGGCTGCACTCATCTATGTTTCAAGCACATTTTTTTACTGCGAATAATAATTATTCTAAAGCTGACTGAGATAGGCACATTTAGCGGAGCAAAAATATGGTCGTCAGGGTGTCATGATTCAATTTTCGTTTTTTTAACCCATTTTTTATTTATTACAAGCATAATATACATATTTTTTCAAAACTAAGGCCTACAAATCGTGTCAAACGTTATTTACAAGTAAGTAAATTTTCGTGCTAAATTTGTAAAAAATTTACGATTAAAACTGTTCTAATGTGTAAAAATAGAGGTGTTTTGTAATTTTTTTCTTCTTATCTATTTTATTAGAAAGATTACAAAAGCGCTACACCACTTCTCACATCTTATAGATACAATTTTTTTTTATTGGGAAAACATCAACTCATAAAACCCGTCAAAAAACTGCTAGGACTGCACGTGATTTTTTTGAACAGGGCCCAATACTGACTTATGGTCATTACGGACAGACGAGGACTGATAAACAGACATTGGGCGTAGACTTAGACACTCTATTGGTAGGGAATCCTAAATACCTCAGTATTTTTCTTTCGACAGCGACGTGACTTGCAAGTAACGATTTCTGTAATACCCATGCAGGAAGTAAAGCGTGTGAAATGGGACGCGACGTAGTAAAATAATTTGATTCCTCTTTGAACATTTGCGTCGGTACTTATATGAGTCACGAGATGACGTAGAGTGCTGAGTTTTCGCTTCATTAATTTTCGCAAACAGTGCAGGTTTGTCATCTTTTCTGTTTCACCGTCGTTTTCGGAACCACTTAAACGGTTGTTTTTAATCATTCTTGGCCGTGGACGCAAGTCCTTCAGCCGAATATACACTATGCACTTAAAAGGATGCTAACTGATAAGAACTAACCCTGCATAGTAAAAAATAGCGTATTTTTTGCTTTAGATCCAGAATATAATTTTATTGTCCTTTAAAGAATTATGTTTGCAATCCTTAATTCGTCCTTGATTAAATCTCTGTGAGTCGTCCCTAAGTTATTTTCATTGCTGTTTTTCCTCCTTATAGAATTATGGCTTTGTAGATCTTCGCATTCGCCAGGTTGTTGATTCTGGTCTCTCTTCAAAAGTCTTTTCTCCTCTCTGTTATGTCTTCAGGTAGGTACTTCAGGTTCTTTTTGAAACGAGAAAACTAATAGGAATTGAATAAAAATTTATCAGTGTATATATGTGTAGTTGAGGGAAGAATAAGAATAGTATTATTGTAATTATTAATATATTTTTTCTAAATTCTAACTCTAATTCCATTCAAAACAAAACATAACATAAGTCATAATAGCAAAACACAGCCACAATAATAAAAAAATAACAATTTATAATACAATTCAAATCAACAACATAATATATAGTACTTATTTACAAATTAAATTAAAATACAATTACACATTCGTTTTGGTCGTTTGATTAGAATGTAATTTTAGTAAAAAGTGCTTTAAATACATAAAAAATAAATAATTTGCATCAAATATTAAAAGACTGGAACTTTTCTATAAATTCATAATGTATTAATAAATATACATTTTGGGAAAGGAAAAAATAAATAAAACTTTAACTTGAATATTTACCCGATTCGAAACGTTCTGAAGCAAAGATAAAATAACGAAGTAGGGAGTTACGCCAGACGATTTAGCACTACGAAGAAACCTTCCTAAATTTTCTATCTACTGAAATATAGCCAAACTATGCTAATGTTGCCATATTTCAGCAGCAAACTGGCTGGAGGAGGAATCTCCATACATGTGGGAGTTAATGATAAATTACCCGAACCATAGAATAAATAGTAGCACCACACTTCTGGTAGACCAAAGATTGCAACTGACGGATGGCGGGGAATATATTAGCAGGTGTCGAGACAAACGAGGTCTAGTAGGTTTCTTGAAAAATATGAAAAAGTCCGTAGGGAAATATATTATCTATGTTGTCGGCGTTTCCTCTAAAACAGCTTTTATATTTTGATTTTTGTTATTATTTATACCGGATTACTCATATTTAATTAATTGGGTTACTCCAACTAAGTTTCATTCATATCCCGTGACCTTTTCCAAGGAGTGGAAACTGCACCCGAACCACATCTTGCCTGACCTGTGGGGCCTGTAAACATTTTTTACTTTTATTAATGTACCAAGCAGTTATTATTCGAATATTACATAATCTTCATCGGCTCGATAAGAATAAGGATTTACTTTAGTACAACTATTACGTTATAATTAAAAGAAAAAAATACTATATGAAAATATTCACCTCGGCAGTTTCTGACAGCTGTCTAAAATTACCCAAAATACATACGTCCCCGTCCAAGAAACGATAAACAATACAGATACAAATTATTACAGCACATTTTAAACTCTGACTAATAAGGCGATAATAAATAAAAAGTCTGCAAATGAGCTCGTTAATCGGCGCGGGCGCAGCTCGTAATTCCAGCTGTCATCTTTAAAGTGGCGTTCGCATCGCCGATTCGTATTTTGAATTTTGCTTTTTAAATTAGTGGCAAATGGCGCGAAAGACGCGTCAGCCAGTGACAGTTTCGTAAGTATTTTATATCCTCTTTGGTGGTCACCAAAAAACAAAGCCAAAAAATGTATTTTTAATAAAAATTCAACAATATAATAAGCATAAGGCTCTGAATAGAGTTTTGGTGGGAACACGGAAAAATTATGTCGCGCAGTGATTCGTGAGTCGTGTGTGTGATTTTTTTTTTTTTTTTTCATTCTATTATTTTCTTAAACTAGTGTTTTTTCGGGAATTAATGTTTAAAAATGGTGGTGTTTTATTCATTGAGTGTTGAATTACATGCACAAGTGTGGGCAAGTGATATAATGTGATGAAACATGTCTTTTTGTGTTGTTTCCAAAAATCCGTAAAAGCTCATAGTAAAGTCGCCACAACTTTATTAGGGCATGACTTGGACTCGACTTTGACTAATTTCGTGTGACTAACTGTGATTTCATGACATATTTGACTTGATAATACTACATAAACTTGAACATCAATTATACTTGACTCTGACAGAATGCATAACGTGCGATGCCAATACAAAAACAAAGGGATAAAAAAAGGCTCTGAATAAAGATGAAATGTATCGCAGTGCTAGCGCAGCGTTGCATTTGCAAATTTTAGCCATCAATGGTTGGTAAACCAGGAGACCAGAGAAAAGATAAAAATCAATGTTTACGCTCCGTAGAAAACTAAATAAAGTAGAGAAGAGATTTGAACTTCAGAACTTTCTGTGTAGCGAATCTGTAGAAGGCGGTAAAATAAAACAAAGAGAGTTCCCGCTTGGTGCGGCTTTTGTAAAGGACCAGAGAGCCAACAGGTCGGGAGACATAAATTTCAGCTCTACACTTGTCCCACCTCCGACGAGGGAGCGGAAATATTCAATAGGCCCGTGTTAGTAAAAGAGATAGGTACATAATAATAATAGTTGATAGCTGACTGTTCACACTTCTCCACTGTTGCACTACACTTGCGCACTACTACTTGTACTGTTATATATTCTGTGGTACTACCCAGCTACAAAACAGTCCGAACTACACATTTGCTGGTCGTTTCTAGTCGCTAGCTCTACCCCTGAACAGAGAAAGTAGAGCCTTCGCTATTCTGTGTGCTCTACTAGCTTCTCGCTTACCGTACGTGGTGGGACAGGCGCATAATTGCGTTTTGTTGCTTTCTTCGTAGGTAGGTCTCATATACACTCTGGCATGGGAATAGACTAGTTGGCCGCTCCGAATTCTGAATTCGCGACCTCTATTATTTAAGAATATTTGTCATCATAACGCTTGTCATCACCATCATAATTGTTGGTCCCGGTTGTTTGTTCTAGTTTCTATAACAACAACCGTCAGCCATGTCAGAGGCTTTCAGGCGGCACATTAACTCTGACACTAGAGCTGGCCACTCAGCCTATATGAGCTTACTTACTTTATCATAACGCTTAGACTTGTTTAGCTTGATCAAACAAATAGAAGTTACACACATAATTTAAAGATGCTTTAATACAAATCCTGATTTGTCCAAGACCTCCGTGGTCCAAAGTACACTCGATGACCCTCGCTTTGTTATGTAATTTATTAATTTTGTGACGAATAATAAAACGGGCTCCCTTAATCTGTGTTACCTGAATATAGGCTTTTTATCCCGGAGGAATTATGCGGTTCCCGTATATAGGATTACTAGTACTATTTAGATAAGTATGTTCATAAGGCTGAGTGGCCAGCCCTAGTATCAGAGTTATGTGCCACCCGAAAGCCTCTGACAAGGTTACTTGTTGACTTAAATTATATTTTATCGGCTATACTCTAATGATTTACAACGCTCTTGTGGTCCTTCACACCGCACCTATCGCTTTTTCCTTGCAAAATGTACATTTTTGTAAAAGGGTGAAAATTACGTAGGGCGTTCTTTATAAAGCGAGAATGAGGTAGAAACTCTTTGGAACTGAAAAAAGTAAATACTAGCTGGTAATGCTGGAATATTGATAAGATTTAAAAAAAAGAAATAATTTGAATATCTTGTGTTTTAAAAAAATTGAAGTCTTTTGTTTGCAGTCTGTCGTAGCGTGTTGTCGAAAAACAATAATTGCGTGCGGTTATTAAGTATCTGTGCATGTCGCTGCAGTACAGTAGTTTTTAGGTGCTCAGGATGAACAGTTTTTTAAGATAGGAATTTTAAGCTTAGAAAAAATATATTCCAAGTGTATTACGCTAAAAAGCGTATTGAAAAATAAAATAACATTTAATTAAAGTTACCTGCAACATACTCATTCCCACTTTTTATTGAACGCCCCTCGTAGTTTCATTGAAGCGACACCTGTTTCCCGATTTCCGAAAATTAAATGTGATATTTTGAGAAAACATAAAACGAGTCCACCCACCGGCTCTGGCGTCATTTTCCGTATTGTTGTTGTAAATTAGCTAAAATAACGAATTACTTTAAACACTTTACGTGGTGAGCTCATTTTTGATGGGGGCTATTTGTGGCGCATTTTAAAAGTGCTGAAAATATAAAGTTATTTTCAAATTAGATGCTTTCAGCTGCTTTCCATTCGTGGTTATTTTTTTATGGAACATTATTTATGTTTTTCAAGACTAGAACGGTCTCACTACAAAAAGAAATAGGTAAGTATATAAATGTAATATTTTTTCTGGATTTTGGCATTGTTCTTTATGCAATCTGCCTGTCTCAGTTATTTGAATTCAACTACAAGTTTCAATAAAGTTTCAACATTCTTTTAGACACAGCAGCATCTACTTTAAATCTGTGAAATTTTACATTAGAGAAAGTATTAACGCGAATATGGAGTAAGTACGTAATCATTTACGAAGAAAAGCTTGGGGCCTATTATTAATAGGCCTACGCCTATTATTAAACCTACTATCAAGGACGATTATCTTGTGTGTTATCGTCCTTGCTACTACATATAGGTACGGCCAGCGACGGTGATAATGGAAATGGGTGGAATGGATCATGTTATCATTGTCGCTGGGTACGACTAGAATCGTCCGATCTTTAATGGCATATATCTTTTGAATCGTAGTAGCGTAGACGGACAAACCCTCTGTTTACGCGTAATAGGTTGGTCACATAAGTAGTTTTTTTTATTTTTTTCTTAGTTCTTGGCATCGCACGTTGTGCATTCTGCCAGTATCAAGTTTAGATTTTTTCAAGTATTTATATTAAAATCAAGTCAAATATGTCATGATATCACAGTCAGTCACACAAAATTAGTCATAGTCGAGTCCAAGTCATGCCCTAGTAAAGTTGTGGCGACTTCACTATGAGCTTCTTCGGAGTTTTGAAAAACAACACAAAAAGACATGTTTCACCACATTATATCACTTGCCCACACTCGTGCATGTAATTCAACACTCAATGAATAAAACACCACCATTTTTAATCATTAATTAGCGAAAAAACACAAGTTTAAGAAAATAATAGAACGCAACGACATGATTTTTCCGTATTCCCGCCAAAACTCACATAAGTAGTTGGTTGACATGTTTACAGAATTTGTTATAACATAAATGCCAAAAAAAAATATGTGGTTCCCACCCCATACAAGTTTTGAGAGAGAGATACAAATCATTTTACTGATGTACGCAAATGATGTAGGCAATTGAAATCAAAGATCGTCAAGAATTTAAAAAATCATTTAAGTCCTATAAAACATACCCAAAGCAGTTTTTTTTAAGTTACTCTGTGGTTGAATTTTTAAACTACGATTTATCTATAGTTATCGAGTAGCACTTTCCCCATAGATGCATCGTAAATAAGCCCACAAAGGCAGTGTACGTTACCATTTACCCTCAGGCGAACATGCGTTCTGTTTTAAAGATAAAATATTTTTAATGTACAGCTCCCTCTTTGCCCGAGGAGCTCTACCGACAAATATACAGAAAAATCGACTCTATTTTAAGCAAGATAAAATTATAAATTGGGTTTCAGAATAATTTTCATGAATAAAATATTGTTAGGAAAATGTTTCTGGTAATCAACTGTATCTCCAAAGCGTAACGCTCAAATTTCCTATGCCTTGGTTTGTTAAATAAAATATTGGCAAAGCAAATCGTCTTTATTTCGAGGATAGGAAGGTTTATTGTTCAAAAAGCTCATTTATATTATAAAAGTTGCAAACGTGACCGTGTCAAATTAGGACCTTGTTAAACGTCTGGGAAAGATTTTAAAGTACGTACAAGTCCAATTGCATTCCGGCATTATTGTTAGTCTTGTTTTTATCTAATTGTGAATACAAATAGGAGGGTAGTTGAGAAGATTCACATTATATGGCGTAGTGTTGAAAAGTATACTGGGTAAAGATCTTAAAAGTAAGGATATGTTTATCTGAACATTATTACGTCCTAGATAGATAGAAAGATTTACTCTTTATTGTTCACACCGATGAAATATGCACACAAAGGATTAAATAAGTTAAAATACTAGTGCACAAAGGTCCTAGTGTGCACTAGGACACTAGTATGTACCTATAAGTTTCTTTTTTTTGTTTGTTAGTTATAGGCTTGCATTTGACTGCCATCTCTTCTGATGTTAAACGAAGATGCAGTCTACGATGGAGCACGCTTGCCTAGAAGAAAGCGACTTGAAGACACCCAGATTACAATTAAGTACCTACCTATATTATACTTATACTTAGGTACCTAGTAAGTACATCACGAGCTTAAAAAAGCGACATCATTTCATTGTTAAATTCCAACCCGAACAAAATAAGTTGCTTCTACTTTCACCGAACTCATATTAGTTATTTGATACTAGTGCGTAAGTTGGTTCTTACAAACGAGTAGACGAATGTTAATAGCTTACCATAGTCACGAGTTTGTAAAAACCAATACCGCACGAGTGCCATACAACGTTTTAGAACACATTTGCGAGAAAACAGATAACAGAAAGAAGTACTTACAACAGATAATGAGGCAAACTTTATTATTTTCTTTTATTATATCGGACGGAAAGTCGCAACATACTTGACACTGGCAAATGCTCAAAGTGCGATGCCATAATCCTCCTAGGAGGAAAGATAAAAAGGCGCGAATTAACAAATGGCGCACGTACGCGCACGTAGCGCGTGGAGAAAATTAGAAAAAAAAAGAATTTAGTGGTGAGAATTTCTTTCGTCATTATATTAAAGTAAGATTTGAAGTAAGACAAACGTATTGAGCAAAAGCGCTTCCAAGGAGGTTTGATCATTCAGCTTATTTATTCTCGTAATTAGTAACTCTTTGGTGGAAATTCTTAAATTATTATTATGGAAATTAAAAAAATACCGTTAAGTTTACGCACGGCGCTATACAAGGGAGCGTGCGGTAAAATAGGTACTTAGCTGAGAGTACCTATTTTACCGCACGCTCCGTTGTATGCTGCGTAATGTTCAACTTTCGAACGATGTATACAGGGTTCGTAAATGCATTTTTCGAGCAAATGTGTTGTAAAAGATTTTCCAATCTTCGAAATTATTTTCTTTTAGGAAAGAAAAACATATTTTTTGATAATTCTACAGGTACTCTATACTGAGTGGAATAGGTCTAATTATCTACTGTGAGTTTTCTTCTATTAATTGTAAGAGGCGTCTCCTTACCTTACCCTTACACTTATCCTCAGAATTCAAGCTTCATAACCTTAAAATTATTGTAATTCATTTTATTCTGACGTGTATTCCATATATAAAACCGTTCGTGCAGAAATGATGTAGCAATAAGTCTGCTTAATACTGTCATTTACCTTCCGCTTGTCTGTTTTGTGAAGATAAGCATCGGCGCTCAAATTTGCCGCCAACCCGACGCGTCGCCATTTTCTTACAACATTTGGCGCCAAAGTTAACCTATTCATTGTTCCAGCAAGAAGTGTTTATATTGAAGTGGTGGGAAAAAAGTAATATTTGAAATGATGATGAATGATTGCCCCGTTTACCCCCATTTTTCAGGTTAGGCAAATATTACATCACGTAGTATGGCATCCTTTTTGACTAATAGGTAGTTAATCCAATGAGGTTCCACACCACAGGCAAAACTTTTGCGCAGATGGTGCCAGCGGCGCGGCGGTCCGAATGTTGCAAAATCAAGTTTTCTTGTTAATCGTTGATGATTTTGATGAGGGCGTTGTCGATAATTTATTCCAAGGAAATTAGATTTGTAGGTTAGATAGTTGTTTACATTTTATCTTTGACAGATATTTAATTAGGAAGGCAAAGGATTGCTGTACAAATCAATAGGTATATGCAGATTCTCCCTGGTAAACCGAGTGTAGATTATAACCATTAAAATGTAGAAAAAAACATTACAAAATGTATGAGACTGACAACTGTCAAGTTGTCGCATACAATTGACTATGGCCGCATCGACGATGCGCCACTTAGCGAAAAAAACCGCAGTGTAGATTCATCGAAAATCAGGAGTCAAAGAAATCAGATTCCTTTCATAATCTAAAAAGTTTTTCTTTATTTATCAAGCAAGTCATAGAAACCATTATTGATTTACTCGTCTTTATTACGTGGGATGGGATTTTTTCGCCCGCCATTATGGCGAAATGGCGAAGACGAGTACCTATTCCCCCATCAGAGGATAAAAGGAACAAAGCTCTTAATGTAATTTTGTTTGACATTCATTTGCGAAGAAAAATACTTGAAGAAAGTTTGCGTTCTATTTTTCGTTAACCTTTTGTCTTTGGGGGTTTTCTGTAATTTAATAAAGTACTTATCTACCTAGGTACTTAATAATATAAAATAGCTAAGTACCTACCAAAAAAAAAATATTTCGTTGATTTTCTTTTGGTATTCTTAACATAATTATATGGTAGGTACATATAACAATACGATACGATTGTCTATTGTCTATCGTCGTCAGCCATAAAACGTCCACTGCTGGACGAAGGCCTTTATGGAGGGGTGTTGCCATAATCCCCACGCTTGGCAGGCGGCTTGGGGATCGCAGAATGGTCACCACCGTTAAACAAGAGGACACCTGGACCCAGTATGTCCTTGCAACCAGACCCACCGAAGGACGGGCAGCAGCGTCCTCTATTGTCTATATGTAGGTGTTATTATAGTATGATAAGTATAATGTTTTTGACATATTGCGAAAATTTAACTGACCAATTGGGACAGATGCAGTAAAACTGACTCCACTGATAAGTTTCACTTGTGAATTTCGAAGATTTTTGATACTATTGTTTATATTTTCCCAATTATGTGTATTTTGACTAATTTTGACATTTTTATTTTCATTCTGTTTTATAATTTAATATTAATGTTTTTATTGTCTGCATGTTTTATCTATTTAATAATTTTGTAATCTTAAAATCTTAGTAAATTATAAGTTTAATATAATTATTTCGTGAGGTAAATATAATTGGACCTAGATTCGTTTTTATCCTCAATAAAAAATAAAAATAATAATAATAATAATGGTTTTCATGTCTGCCACCATTTCTTATTACATGGAGGAAGATAGTATTAAAAGTTAATACCGACTGCCACCAAGTAGGGATAACTGGTGGTGGCTAACGGTAACAATCCAGTAATATCGTACACTTTAAGGCCTAAATATACAACGTACAGGAAGACCTGTAAAAAAACATGCTAGTCTGTTAATTTGTCATTTCGATTGCTATAAGTATATATTTTATATCGTCTTCTTTATAGTATATATTTTGTATATATATTAGGTCAGATTTAAGATGATAATAATTATATATCACATAAATAAAGATCAGATATAGGTCAGATGTGATAAATAAATATTATATCTGACCTAATGTATATCACAATCAGCCTTTTCTTTAGTCGCACCTGGAATTTGGCCTATCCTCGAAGGGTAATTGGCCCATGTCAACCACACAAAATAAAAAAACAAAGTTTATTAAAAAAAAGCTTTAACCAAGCATAAAATTCCGGATTTCCATTCGAATAAATCGAGTCATCTGCCGAGTCGATTCGCACAATATCGACTCAGGGCCAAAAATCCATTGATCACTGTCGCCTCTCTATCTCAGCGGATTATTCAAGCAGACAGTAATCTTGATAAAGCGAATAAAGGATTCAATGCGTACGCGCACCGTGTGTTGCAATAATGCGTTTATGATTTTAGCGACGAAGTTGCACGATTAATCGTCGTGAAAAGGTACTTTTTATGTCAGTGTCGGATTAACAAAATATTAATGTGGTTGAATTATTTACTAGCTGCAGTAATGCGCGGAGTCTTGTGGCTTTTTTTATATCAAGTAAAGAGAGGAACGATTTCGCTTCGTTGATAGCAAAAAATGACGCCTGGCCATGACCATATTGAAGTGGCTGACACTACTTTCTACAAAATGGAAACTTGTGACGAAATAACAATAACTTTTACGTACCTGTGACGAATTTACATTTAATTTTAATTCTCGTGGCAAGCTTACTTGCAATGTATGAAAAATACAAAAATGTGAAGTGTGACCAATTTACTTTGTGGCGAGTTTACAGTAGCCCACTCCAGAGCATTGTTGAATTGAAGTTGTAGTGTATTTAGTTTTTACACCACAACTAAAAGTTGAAAACTTTTTTTTTACATAATCTTAATAAACGCGTCTGCCTCGTCTGCCTTGGAATCGGCATACGATTTCGTGTCGTTTGCTGTGGAGGTGGCGGGCCCGTGGGGTTCAGAAGCGAAGAAGTTTGTGGCAGACCAAGGCGTCTGCGGGATAGGGGACGAGACCCACGGTCCGGGGAATATCTTATATGTAACAGATTTCCCTCGCAATATAGCGAGGGAACGCAGCTAGCCTAATGGGTACGTTTGGGCGAGGGGCAAATTTTACGTAATCTGTTTAGATTTAATAATATTTTGACCATTTATTTAATTTGACATGATTTATATATAATATCACTTTATTTAATATTAATTGAATTTCAATGTCATCAACACTATATAAGCGCGTTGTCTGTAAAGTAAAAAGGCAAGTCAAAACAGTCAATTAAAACTGATACCATCAAGTATCAGGTTACCTTACGCCCCTCGTGCGCCCCCGGTGCCCCCGTGTCGCCCTCCGACGCCCCTCTAATCCGCATTTCACGCCGAGCCCCCGAAGACATAATTAATAATTAAATAATTAATTTTAACCCTGTAACGCATCCGGTTGCCTACTGTTAACACTAAATTGAATTTAACCCTTTCATCTTTACTCGGCATTATGTTAAGGTTTGAAATGTGATTCTACTATAAAATTGTTGTACCTAAGCAAGCACAATTTAAGAAAAAGATATATTCAATGGTTTTTACTGTTTTTTTCGTAGATTCTGATTTAAATATTATCTAATATTATATATTTAAAGCTTAAAACTTAACTAAAAAAGTTAAGTTTTTGAAGTTAAGCAGCAAACTGAAATTTAAAACCAACGAATAATTTTAACTAGAGTTCGGTCAACAGGATTACGAAAAAAAAAACTTCCTTAGTCTGGTAACTATGTACTACGAAAAATGTTTTACCCGTAGTCCGGTTGATCGGACAACTGAACCGTACCACGGGCAAAAAGCGTACCTATACGTAACTAAAATACGATAAAGTTCTGATATAAAAATTATTATAATATTTCAGTACGTAAGTAGGTACTTTACAAACGAACTTGGACAAAAAAACTAGAAAATCGCGTGTAAAACCGGAGGCCGCGGTGTATATTTTTATAAAATTTCTATAGTCATGAAAAGTTTAATTTTTTGAATTCTCGCTTTGTACGTATTCAAAATGTTGTGTTAGGAAACTCATGAATGTCATTCCACCGTCAGCAATCGAAGCCTGCGACGGCTGCACAATACAGACCCTCCATCTTTAGACCGCAAGCCAGCGAATGCTCCCTCCTTAGGGGACAACCCTAGCACAACAATATGGCAGGGTTGTCCCAATATTTTGATCCTTTTAATTAGTTACAAACATAATTGAACTTTAGGAGACGATATTACTATTGAAAGTCAATGTTTGCAATAAGATTAGAAGTTTACAGGTACATAATAATATGTTAATGTATCGCGCTGATACATTAACATATTATTATGATGATGGGGGAGGCCTTCGTTCAGCAGTGGACGTCTCCGGGTTGATGATGATGTATCGCGCTGAATGCTCTTTTGTAATGTTTTATTTTTGCGTGGCACTTAGTTAGCAAGCAAAGCGCTTACTATCTTACTTGCTCGACTGTCCTGCCTTCAAAACTAAAATGTAAAAGAATTGAACACTTTTTTTTACATTTGAAAATGGCGCCGTACAGCCACCATATTGTTTTTTTTTTCTATTATTGCCTATGTCATTCGGGATGATGTAAGGATTCTAACGATACCCCATACATCTAAATCTGTTCAGATATTTAGAGGTTATACTGGAACAAAGAAACTCACATACATGTACATAGATAGGTACATAATTATGAATCCTGAAAACATCACATCCTTTTTTGATGTTATGCCTGTTGTAACACGATTGGTGTTACACCCTGTTGTAACACCAATCGTGTTACAATTCACACACACACATACACACATTAACATAACATTACCAACCATTATTTTATAAAAATGTTGTTTTGCTATGAAAACGGATGTGGTTTGTTGTGAAAACCCTTATATTTGTGAAATGCACCAGCCCTACATTCCCTCGACGCTACAAATTCGCACCTCACTGCACCGATTACGGATTCCGGACGCGAATTATCCGATGTTGTTCCGCGAATTACGGACTTCAATAATGACAGTTACGGTACAAATACCACACAGAATCGACAGAAAGGACACTTAGGACTGTGCTATGACTATATTATTTACCTAGTATCATGGTTGCCTTTGAAGATGGTTATTTATTACTTTGTTTGAGATATAATGAGTAGGTGTAATGACTTAGTTGTCGTGGTAGGACTCTATTGCAGAGTCCTCTTGGGGAAGTTCCACAGCTTTGCCAGTTATTCAATCGCCTAGCAGTAACGCAGTAGAATGCAAGCATTACTGTGTTTCGATTTTAAGGGCAATGTTACCAGAGAAATTACTGGGCATGAATAGATTTAACATCTAATATCTCAGGTTTAAAGCGCAGTGCAGTGCGGGGCTGGATTGTATTCGTAAGTTCAAAATTCTGGCACTGCTACTGTTTTAGGCAGGCGTGATATTTAAATTATGCTTACCACCAGGCGAACGTCTCTCTCGTTTCATCGACTCATTGCATACAAATAATCGATCTATAAAGGATTACTGTATTATTAAACTTAAAAGAGGTTTATTGTACTTATCATGTTGAATAACAAATACTACAGGCCAAAAAAAACAGCTGTTTTATAGATAATATGTCTCATTCGCCTTTGACAAATGGAACAGCTGTTTTTTTCGTAAAGTCAGGGTTGGCTCCATAGTAAAAATTGTTCACATCGATGAGTTCAATTCGTATCGGCATTTCTGAACCACAAACCTATCTTATATGAGCTTCCGTGTCTCAGCATCATACAAGACATATGCAAGCATATGTAACGCACATATATGTGGCATAAAAGCATATGTGGGGCAAGACCCACTTGTCAATGAAACAAATTTTCAGCACAGATGTTTTCAGAAGCTGTGTTCAGATGCTGTCATCTAGTTTATGAAAACGGACCATCCAATTTGTATACACCTGACGATCTCCTTATTTTTATTATCCATGCCAAAGAAATAATATATATTTTGTTTTATTTATACGGGAATACTCACGTTTAATTAAATCGGATACTCCGACTATAGTTTCGATCACATCCGGTGAACTTTTTCAAAGAGTGAAAACAGAGCCCGACGCGAGTGCAGCTGCGTCCTGCTTTGCTTATGTGTCAAAACCACGTCAGTTTTCATACTAAAATAATATATACTTATTCTTACTACTGCAACTACTGTAAGATATACTTATACTTAATTATGAAACGTGATAAACTTACTACTATTATGTATTCAAATGTGCTATACAATAAATAAACCTTTCCCTCTTTCTGCGTACGTAGGAAAATATAAAAAGATATTGTGGTCGATTCTGGCCAGATTCTGGCGGTTTTAGTTGACAATTCTAAACTAACTAAAGTATTGCTGTCCTTAGCTAACATGCCTAGTAAAAAAGTGACAGCAATACTTTAAGTTAGTTTAGAACTGTCAACTAAAACCGCCAGAATCGACCACATTTTAGGTGTGTTTTTTAATTTTTTCAGTTCTGCTTTCTTGACGTATATCAACCGTATTACATGAAGATCCAACATCTGTCACTTCACATATCATGACAGTTCACTCGCCACGATAGGGTTAAGTAATTTATTTGGTCGCATTCACCCCTCCATGGCCCGCGGGTAAAACTACGGTCTATCTCTACGTTCACTTCGCCAGGGCTGTCACTCTTTATCAATACCACATATACTTTTGATTATCATTAAAAAAAAAAAAACCTTTTGATTTCCTTCGTGTAACAAGCAAAGTATCAAAGACAAACCCGCTATATCGCGTAGCGGAGGTCAGTGTATGGTTTGGGGTGCGTGATCTACAACCGCATACCAGCTTCCATTCGGGATGCTCCTTCCACCGCGTGCTTCAAAACCAAGCTGATACGGTGTTTAGAAGAGAATTCGTTTTATGACATTGAAGCTTATTTTAAACTAAGAGATTATTAAGAATTGTAATGACTATTTTATTTTATTAAGTGTTTTTTTTTCTTCGTCTGTTGCTCTTGGTCCAACCGCGTGGTTCTACTAGTAGTACCACGGGTGTTTTTTTCCGGTGCTCCTATTGGTAGGACCACGCGGTTGGCCCACGGGCAACAAACGATTTTTTGTGACATACTTAATGAAATTTGACGTGTAACTTTGGTGTAATCAGTTAACTATTGTATAGTATCTGCCGAAATCCTACAACCGTTAGATGTAGTAACTTAGAATAGATACCACGAACCAGTATACTCTTGGTATCTAACTCATTGAGCATATACCATTGCAAATAATAATGACTATCGCCATCTGCCTACATAATTTTTGCAAATTTTTACGGGGGACGCACAACAGAGTTAATCAATCAATCAATCAATCAACACACACACATACACACATATTCACTCACACACAAACACACAAGTCACACTTTCAAAACACTTTCACACTAATTAACAAACTCCTGGTCATACTGACGCACAGTAAAACAAACTCACAAAATAAACAAAGGGTATAATGGTCTCTGACCATATGGCAGAAAGGTGCTCCTTGGCTTGCCACCTCCAATAGTATATGCTTGAAGATCTAATTGTACAATTAATAAGATACGGCCATGTTCGGAAAAGCCACGAGAACTAGGCTACATTAATAATCGAATCAAACAGTGTCGAAATATCAATACCTCAGTAGTAGGTAATAATCCGTTAATTTAATATCAACAACTGATTTGATTTCCATCTTGTGTTGTAAGCTTATTATCGTCGCATTCCAGTCACTCGTACGGAAGCGATCAGTCAAGTGTTAGAGCGAGTGGGCGGGCGAGCGGCTGGCACGTGCGAACGCGGCTCGGCGTTAACCTTTGTAGGACTAATTTGGGTGGATTTGTTTGAGATTTCTTTCAACTTTTGTTTTGCTGTAAGTGAGAAAGAGCTATATTCTCCAAGGCTGTTAGCAAATTGCTTTGATATGTCAAATTTAATGTTGTTCGTTTCAAAATGGCAAAGATATAACTTACAATAAAAATAATAAGGAAGTATGTTATTATATTTTTGTACACAACTGCCCAAAAAGGAGTGTAACTAATCGAAGTATAAGCTACTTAGGGAGGTATTTTGACTTATCTAGACCACCATTTCTAGACTTTTAGCTATCTAGACCTAACCAACCTATTAACCATTAAGTATGTTATGCTATGGTTTTGACAATTGGTAGAGCTAATTAATTTGTTTGAATCTCTATCTACAGCGATACCTTCGTTCTAGTTTTTCTAAGCACCAACAAGTTAATCAAAATCTCATTAAACCTCAGTTAAGCTATAAAACATAGTATTTAAACATCTCGCTCCTGTGTGGTCTCCTGAAATAACTGAAAGCTGTAAAACCCGTTAATCAGGCTCGGATCGTAAACGCTCAAACCGGCCCGACCAACGACTTAATTCTATAGACATCTAAATAGGATGAACATTTTCAGTTTATACATTGGAACAAAGAGTGCTGAAATAAGCTTCAGTGAACGAATCAATTTATTAAAGTATCCTTCTTCCGCCTATTTTCATTCTTATCTCTGTTCATTATAAATCATCATCTTTATATAAACTTACCTACCTATACTTACTTACTTACCTACGCGTTTCATTCGCCTAAATAGTAAGTACCTAAGTATCCTACCTAGAATATAATGTGAGTTTAAAGTGGACACGTTCCATCACCCTTTAAACATGGAAATGAGAGAGAATGGAGTATAGAATTCAGCAATCAACATTTCGCCCCCTGCTGCTTTACATTGTGATTGGTTTTTTAAAAGGTAATTATGTTAAAACAGTTTCAACAATTAGGAAAAAATATCATGGAAGAATCAACTACTTAAAAAATATTTATGTACGTTCACTGCTGAACGGCCTCCCCCTTAGACCGCCACACTGTACGACAAACTGCCATTTGCATCAACCGGTACACATCACACAAAAGATGAGATGATGATCTTATGATTTTATTATGAAAACTGACGCGGTTTTGACACATTTTTGTTTTATTTATACGGGAATACTCACGTTTAATTAAATCGGGCCGGGCTCTGTTTTCACTCTTTGAAAAAGGTCACCGGATGTGATCGAAACTATAGTCAGAGTATCCGATTTAATTAAACGTATAAACAAAACAAAAATGATCTTATGATCTAAAAGATGTAGTAATACTGAAGGGTATGAATGTACTCATCATTATGAACAACTTATACTATGGAGCCAACCGTGAAATCACAAAAATACTCGTATCAGCTGTTCCATAAATTTTGTCCAAGGTCAATGAAATTTTTGTATGGATCAAGCCGAGTATTTTTTTGCGATTTCAAGGTTATCCCCATAGTAAAAAAAACATAATGATGAGTACATACATACCCTTCAATATTACCATTGAGGTACATATATTACCACATATTTTTAACACGTTCTATAAGCGAAATAATATGATTGCAAATACGAAATACGTTTGATGCAACGTCTACAAGGTTTCAAATCGTTGGCGCTGTGGGTTCGCGGTTTTTCCTCGAAAGCCACACGGTTTCAAATGAAAATGATGTTTCACCTTCACAGCTTCACATAATTAAAGAGATTAAACAAGATTAAACGTATTTGAAACGTGAATCTCGTTGTGAGGATAAATTTTGTTTGTTATTCACGATTTTCAGTGTAAAAACCACAAAGTATTTCTGAATAATTGAAAAGAATGGTGTCGCAAAACTGTTCTAGATAGGATAATCAACTCGAATTCGGCGATCGTAAGCGTGAGTTAGTATTTTTTGGTAGGACAAAACTACGAATTATCGATGTGATAGAAAACAATAATAGATATAAGTCATATTATTTACTTTGCATTAATCTGCAGACCGACTTCTTTCTTGCCATTATTATGCAAGTATGTTTTATTCCTTGTGAACACAAAACTGGTAGCCTCAACTTGCATTTTTAACTGAACCCTATACTTACTTACACCTTCCATACATAATTAGATAATAAATTATAGGTACCTATATATACTTATCCATAAAATGTGGACTCGACTTGAAATAGTAAATTCGTCAAAAATCAATTACAAAATGTAACCGAGCAAACAACGTGTTTTAATGCTTATGAATCGACTTCACAACTTTCTTCTTTTTTTCGGAGGTTCACATTTCGACTGTATGTTTTTTTAATACTTTGTGCGCGGTTACTCCGCCAATTATGAATTGATTTAGTCGTTTGCTTGTTTTGTAAGTCATACTTTAGAGGTAGTTCCGTATAAATTTTATCGAAATCGGTTCAGTAGTTTGGTTTTTAAATCAAAATAAGTGGGAAAAAGATGTCATCCAGGCCCCCTAGCACTTGCCCAGGACTAATTGGGTTTTCCCCGGGCGGGAAAGTGATAAATCTAGAATATAGGTTAGTTTTAAAGATATTTATTCTCATATAAGACATAGAACATAGATACGTCTGTTTCGTTTTCGCGGGGAAAAAAGAGTGGATAGACGTTTATCACAGCTCGCGTGCTAGGCGGGCAGGTATTTGAAATTGAAGTCAATTGTTTTTTTTTTTTAAATTGAAGTATTATAATATTATTTGAGTGTATGACAATATCTTTATTAACTTGAACAAAGTACATATAAACTACTTATTTTCTTTTATACAGGCTGTGGTATAATGAATTGATAACCTATACCAACAGACAGCAGACATCGTGGTGGTCAAGAAAATTAAAAATTGTGTTCCTTAAATCAAACAGTTTTTGAGTTACTTGACATTTCGAGTTACTTATTCGAGTAAGGTTTGCAAATCAATGAATTTTCTCTACTTTACTGTTAATTTTTTTTGGTTTTCTAAAAGTCTTAGTACTATAGAATATACAGTACACTGCCATTTTTGTGTTGCGAGTATTTAAGAATAATATAAACATGAATAAAAAAAATGTGAATTATCTGTAGGTGTACCGTTATCCACTCATTACGCCACACCCTGTTGGTTATTTTTTTTTATCAAGTATGGCTCAAAGTCTACAAGCACACTTTCCTACTTTCATATAAACAGTGCAAGTATAATTTAACCTGTCATATCCTTTGGTACATTTATCTAAACGACATTGTCATTGTTACAGGTAAGAACGAGAAACTACAAAACAACAGTCATCTACAATCGCCGCAGCAACTGAAAGTGGACTCACTGTATTCAGGAAATTATCATCCAATTTTACTGTATTCAAACAAAACCACTGGGAGAACCTGTAACTATTTCTAGTACACGCCAAACGTGATCGCCGGTCTGCCCCGTTCTTAAAATTGGATTACAGTAAAAATTACTTATAGCGTGCTATTCTTGTTTTCCTCTACTTCAAGAAAGCCCAGACATTTAAACCGACTTTAAAAGGTGAGTTAAGTTTGTGAATCGATTAACGCGATTTTCATTATGTAGAGGAAGCTTTCGAGGACGTCCCACAAAACTCCGCAACAGTAAATGCAGACGAACATTTATGCAACAAAAGTATCTAAAAGTTGCATAAGATCGTAACTTTGGTTCAGTAGTTTTTTAACTAGCTGCAAAGATAATGTATAATAGCTAGCTGCAATATTTCTGTTCAAGCGCCTACTATTTTCGCCGTTTTGGTTAGGCGTAGGTACACGTATAAAAGTAATATTTATTTTAGTTTTTAGAACTCTACTGCAGAGTCCACATGGGGAAGTGTACTACACCTTTGCCAGTTATTCAACCGCCAAGCAGTAGTGTGCAAGCATTACTGTGTTACGATTTGAAAGGCAATGTTACCAGATAAATTACTGGGTATGAAGAGATTTAACATCTAATATCTTAGATCGAATTGCGCCGCAGGATTGTGTTCTGGCAATTCTGGCTCTGCTTCTGTTAGTAGCAAGCGTGACGCTTACCACCAGGCGAACGTCTTGCTCGTTTCGTCACTTGAATGCATAAAAAAATAAGTTATTAATTTATGATGTCTGAACTCGAGTTGTTTTGTACCAGAATAACGACTTATATTTATTGTCCACCAGTTGCATTTTTATGCAAAAACTGATGCGTACGATAAAAAACGAGCCCTTTCAAATTGAGTCAGCAAGGATTATCAAATATCAGAGCGGCCACGTAATTTGGCACAAACCACTTATCTTTTACCGCCGTCGTAACACTTATAACAAACAAACCTAATATCACAGAGCAACGCTAACAAAGGAAATAACACTAAAATAGAGATGCAATCTCGTCACAATGTGTGAACCTGCTTAAATGTTCTCTGAGAACAATTGTTCGCGAATCAGCGGTCCCATCTCTAATTCTGTGGAAGTACAGTTCCTTTCATAACTTGGATTGGAATAGTTTCGGATAAAAGCAAGGGTTTAATAATCTTTAGCCCAGAAACTATGAAAATATAAGTAGTATGTAAATTAGTTATGTTTCTTAAGAGTACCTCAATGAAAGGAACAATTATGAAAAAAAATGTTTCCATTGACGCCCGATATTTTATTACACTCCAAACTTCTAGATGTTTAGTTTCACCTAAATACAACGTGTCTACTATCACGTATCAGGAAAGACATGAACAGCTTAAAAAAAGGTGGTCATTATTCACACAGCGCCATCTAGCCCCAAACTAAGCAAAGCTTGTAATATGGAAACTAGATAGCTGATAGAATACATATACACTATTGTTTTTGTAAATGCTGACATACTTATAATACAGACTACACCTAGACACAGAACAAACATCTATGTTCTTCATATAAATGTTGGTTTGGGTGAGAATCGAACCCACGCCCTACAGGTCTGAAGTCTGAGATGCTACCAACTGAGCTATACGGCAGACTTTTTACTACGGGGCCAACCCTAAAATTGCGATAAAAAGCCGCCGTTTCCATACATTTTGAATAAGGGCAAATAACTTCTTGTATGGAACTGCTGATTTTAAAATTGAAATCATTATTTTTGCCCTATCCTTGCGAAGTAATTTACAAGTCAATGTTTTTATCACATTACCCCATAACAGTCCAAGACAAAGTCTTATCTGCCCATAGAAGGCGCAAAAGACCGCAACGAGTTATATCAGTGTTCGTAACGTTATGGCATGTTTATAGCACGTTATAGCCTACAACGGTCGTTATGATAACGTTATTGTAACGGCGTTATATGGAGTGGCTTGTTGGAATTGGAGATAAACGCTGTAAATGAATGGGCAAACATTTTAAAAGTTCATGGTTACGTTTAAGTACTACATGTTAGTGATTTTATATTTTTTATTCAACACTTAAAGTTATTTAATTTAGTGTTTATCAAATTTTATTGAAATTATAGACATTTCATTTGTTTTGTTGTTAATCTTAGGAAGTTGCGATTTCTTATGACCGTTTCACCGTTTAACCATTATAAACACAGTTTTTGACCACCGTTTACCTGATGCTAAGTGTGATGCGGTGTGATAAAAAATGGTAAACATAAACATGCCTAGCTTGGAATACGAACAGGCTCTCAAGTGAGGCCGCATACAATTAGGTTTTTTATAATTCAAAATAAGATTGACCACACTCTGCCTCATGTTAAGCAACGGTGTGGTTTAGGATAGAGCACGCTTACCTAGAAGGAACAGTAGGTACTCTAGATTTGAACACACCCAAATTGTAGAATTCCACAACTTCTCTGTATTTACGTATAAAAATGTGGAATCGCAACGCTTTGTGCGTGGGCGTTTCATGTACCAACATCTATACGTTCGGACAGACGAAAGATTCCAGTTGTTGCAAAGACGTAGCTCGCTTCGCTCGCTCGGTTAATTAAATTAAAAATGTACATGTCTATACTTCATCATTAAAATTTTATATTTCCGGACAAATTTTGTTTTTTAGTTAACCTCAATTGTTTTTTTTTAAGTAACATTTTTATTTATTTATGTTGTCCCACAGCAAAGGTCTCCCCCAATATCTTCCAGTTGTCAGTTTAATAACATCTTAAATTATATAATTACGAAAATAGTAACAAAAAGTAAAAAGTACCATATTATTAATTACTTACAGACAATCAAAAACTTTTACTCCATTATGAACCCAAAATAATCACACAGACGTATGAACGAAATACTTATTCAAAACAAAATAAAACATGATATTAAACAAAAGAATACGACGTAATAAGGCCAATAATATTTTAATAGCCCACACGCATATCACGACAATCAATCTTGATATGAAAGAAATGCATTAAACTATCCGTTACACAATATATATGTATACCGGACAATGTAACTGCATCGAGATGTATGGTACAGTGATAAAGCCAGTATACACTTGCAGAGATAATAAGTACGGAAAATACGAAAATTTGCAAGCATTTTTATGATTTGGTTATAATTATCAAAATTAAATTAAATTACAATTTTGATTCTTAGTATATTTTTTTGTTTTATTTACAAGACAATGCTCGCAAAATTAAGTTGGAGTTTAGTAGTAGGTGATACTTCTATAATTTTAAATATAAATAAAGTTTTTTTTTTAGTTAATTTAACTATTCTGTATTACCTCATCATCAGACAGAGGACGTCCACTGCTCGACGAAGGCCTCTCCCTTGACAGGGAGGGGTTGCCTTTATCCCCCGCTTGGCAGGCGGCTTCGGGATCGCATTATTCTCTCACCGTTAGCTGAGTAGGTACTTTACTTAGTACCTACACAATTTTAAACGCACTATAATATTTTTAAGTTTAAGCCTTACTTATGTAAATAAGTAATTAATGTACTCAACTTTAAGAAGATCTCTATTGTCTATGTAAACATAATAATAGTTAATATTTATGTAAATAATATAAAAATTGTAAAAGGCAAATTCTCGAGGTGTTATTGGCATCTAAACTTACTAAACATAGCTGTCTTTTTCGTTGCAGTCAATTGCAACATTTTTAGTAAGTGTGTAGTGTGTAGTGTAGATCTAGGATCTATCTAGCCTTCAAAATTGACAATTTTAGTACGTACAATATTTATATTTCAATCAGCAGAGTAAACTAATTATTAAGGTAGAGCAACGATACAATACAAATAAAACGATAAGATTTATTTTGGCATTTGTGCAAGTGGTCAATCTGATCTTTATCAGCTGTCAACTATGATTGGTTTGATCCGATTATACAAATGGAGCGCCACAAAAATAATAATGCGTTAATATTGTGAAACCCATTACAAAAATTGGGAAAGTTACGCCGAGACCGCTGATGTTTTCAGTTTTTCAGCGACACTCGTCTCGTTTACAGCAATAACAGAAGACAAATAAATAAAATATATCTCGAACTTTTTATAGAATAAAATCTGGAGTCCACCCCAGACATGAAATAGTAACGAAATAAATAAACTGTCCCTTATCTCATTATAATGCAAATTCGACGTCTCGGTGGCGGAGACTTTCATAAAAAGTAGTGCTTTTCGTGCTTCGCACCAGGGAACTTTTTCATTTCAACTAGCCATCTGACGGGAGTTGCAATTTATAGTCGTTTCCAATCTTGTTACCTACTTATTTTAAACACTTATAATAAGGGAGTTCATTTGTTTGATGGTATGTACTTATTTATTTAATGAGTAAATAGGTAAGTGTTTAATTCCAGCACGCATATCACTTTTTAAACACTACCAACAGTAAAAAAACAAAGGACATTGGCGTCAGCGTTTTGAATAGAATTTACATTAATAAGAAAATCCCCAAAGCTGTAAATACTACAATATAAGTGCCTATATAAAATGTAGTGCATCTATAGATAAAATGTAGTAAACCTCGAATACTATTCCCATAAAAGCGATTTATTAAACCTAGTGCGATTCTAAGTTTTGAAATCATTAGTATCAAATTCAAATCCATTTATTTGGCATGAACTTAAGATAGTTTTTAAGAGTTAGTTTCTATTTATTGACTTTATCCCATTCTTCTCATATAAACATCATATCCAATAGTTGACTATACAGTTTAAATATCCTACAAATCAATATAAGTACTAAATAACATATTCACTAGTAAATATATTCATAAGTAAATACGAGTACGTATTAATATTATAGGAGATATGATTAAGTTTAGCATGTTTTATTTATTCTAATCATATTAAGTAGCATGTACCACAAATAACATTTAATTCAACAACACCAAGAACAATCTCGTTAGTTATGCTGACTAAGAGAATATAAGTGTAGGCTCAGCCTTACATGTAGCGACACAAGCAATAATTCTGACACTTTCTCCGATGCCCGCGCTGACCCCCTAACGATCGGGCATTTGTTAAAATGTCTAGCTCGTACGACTCTATTATACGCGCTATTGTACGCTAAATTGTGTTTTGTTTGATAATAAAGGGCATGCGGCTACTTGAAAAACTGTCTACTATGTGTTACGAAATCGGTATTTTAAACAAGTTTTTTCAAATGGACTTGTAGCAAAGTGTAGGCAACTTAAGGCAACAAACGTCATCTTTAACTACAAAAATTAAGTGCACAATACTGCGCACTGCAATGATTTAACTATAGCGTTTTTAAATAAAGCCTATAATTACGCATATTGTTAATTCTTGTTTGCCGTTTATGAAGCTACTGCTCTATTATTTTTACGGGATATTAAAACGGGAGACATTATTATTATTTGTGGAAATATCCCGTAAATAATAATATAACTGTAGTGAACAATAACCGTGATAGTTTAAAACAAGGTTTAGAATAGAATAGAATGCTTTATTGGCCTTATAACAAAGTTGTTACACTGGGCAAGTCATTTACAATGTTCACATAATGTTACACAGGAATTAAAATGAATAGATTTAACATTTGAAATAATAAATTTAACCTACTAAAATTAAACACAATTGAATTAAATTATAAATTGAGAGTAACAATAAGATTAAAAAATTTGAAATTAAATTTTTATAATAATGTCATAAATAAATAATCATAATGTAAAAATAAGGAAATAATAATGGATGTCAAAATACTTTTAATTGCCAATCTTATTATACCCTCAACTGCAACAGTTGTTTATTTACGCAAGAATGAACATTCACTAAGACTCGGTTCCATAAACTCATTCAATGAGTAAAATGGATTGGCCTCGAAGAACCATCATCTTTCTTTTGAATTCATGAACTAATTATGAAACTAATTATCATTATCAGCACATTTTAGTAAATAAACTACACATGCAGATACACGTGTTTACTCGTACGTGACGTCACATGCCAGCTCCAACGGAAGACCAGGGCCGGTTGGTTACAACCGGCGTCATGCTGAGCTGGAGTCCTTTTGTGGCAAAGAAACTAGCAATTAAGTGTAATTTTGTTCTTAAAAATATTTTTCTTTATTTCAGTTTTTATTGTGTGCTATGTTTTCTCATAAATAAAGAATTGTCTATTATTGTCTCATCATCAGCCCGGAGACGTCCACTGCTGAACGAAGGCCTCCCCCTTAGACCGCCACACTGTACGACAACCTGCCATTTGCATCCACCGGTTGCCCGCGACTTTTACAATGTCGTCGGTCCACCTAGTGGGAGGCCTTCCTACGCTGCGTCTTCCGGTTCGCGGTCGTCACTCAAGAACCTTTCTTCCCCATCGGTTGTCAGTTCTTCGAGCGATGTGTCCTGCCCTGCGCCACTTCAACTTGCAAACCTTGCGAGCTATGTCGGTAACTTTGGTTCTTTGGCGAATATCCTCGTTCCGAATTCTAACCCGGATTATTGTCTAAATAAATTGAATTACGAAATACATGTAAATTTATAAATTAAATAATATAATCAGTTATCGCCCGTTTATAAAGCACGTCTATTCCATTCGGTGTGATTATGTAACTCCGTAGCTGTATAGTGGTTGTATACTGGTTGTATATCTATTCGCAGACACGCGCGTCCGCGCCATTGTGACGACCAAAGTAGATTCGGAAGTAGGCGCGCACGTCGTATTGGACTCTAGGGCTGACGCACTCATTTTCTTTTAGATACCTATCACATAATTTTCGCAGTCCTTTTATATTTACTCTTTTTCTGCTACTGCCGCGTTATGCGTAGAGTAACTTTGCCACATCAAGCCGGCTAGAAAGTAGAGGCTAGAGTAACTCTTCCGTAAGGCTAAGAACATTCAGTAGTAAGTAAACGTATATCTTTAATATTAGTATTTGTTCATTTTTTTACTTATTTTTTATCGCACATCAGAAACGACACCCTTTTATTTCTTATTTTGTATCTCGACAAACTGATTACTGATATGACGATGGACTATCCGGTCAGTCTCTGAATAGATTTGGCATTTGATTACGAGTGGCATATTATACAACTCAGTGCTACCATGGGTCAAACGATACCTGAAATCACGGCCTTGTCTCAGTATTCCGATTACTTAGTCCGAGCTCCCACCTGCTCTCCTCTCTTCCTCTCTCATTCTTTCTTCCTTTTGTCATGTGTCAATGCCATCAAAGTGCCCGTCTTTTTGTCTGTGTATCTGTGTGTATGTGTGTGCCCAGTCTTTTATTTGTCTAGGTGTTTCTTTAAATGTGTGTGCCTATCTGTGTCTTTCTGTCCGTCTGTCAGTTTGTATTTGAATTAACTTTTCTTTATTTGCTTTTTCTCTTTGTAGCTCATTTTTGCTTTTGTTACTTTATCTTTTTTATTTTATTTACTTGTTTGCTTGCCTAAAACTTGTGCGTAACAGCCCTACGTGGCGTGTTCCTCTCACGTCCCGAAACGCACGTGTCCCGGAGGCTGGCAGATGCGGAAAGTGGCCAATCAGTTACTTTTAATTAATTTCCGAGGGTCGGAGGTTATCTTCTATTCGGTAGGTAATGAACTGGTACCGTCTGCGGGATTGTGTGGAATTGGATTGTTTAGTTTATTCGTTTTGTAATTACTTTGTATCCTACTTAATAATATGTCAAATTTTGTATGTTTAGATTTTAAGATTTGTGGACGTTTAGATGTTTGGATATTTGGATGTCTGTTACTCAATCGCGCAAAAAAGCTAAAATGGCGTTGGATGGAACTTAATATAGAGGCAGCTTATATCTTAGAATAACACACAGACACATAGTCTTATCTCAGGAATCGTGAGTGAAACCTCAGGCCCTCGTATCACTCGATCGTTTCGTGTGTGTTTAAGATAGGTAGGTAGGTACTTACAAATTATTAAATGCATATTTGAATACTCTATATAACACTTACGATATTATTATCATTAAGATGTATATAGAACAAATTTTAATGCATTTTTTTTTTGCTATATGTTGCCCATCAATTTGAATGAAGGAATAATAATGTTAACCAAATGCGAGATGCAATAGTTTTGTTTCTATAAAAAAAAAAAAAACGTGCGAGAAACATAGAGCCGACAACGAGACCCAAATCTTAAAGTTCACTTTTAAATAAGACAAAACCCTAAAACATCAACAGCAACTCATTAGCACCTATTGAAATTCTTGGCGTGAATTTAACTAAGGAAATTTTAATTAGGGTTAAATGACTTGCTTATATATTTTTAGTTGATTTTCCACCCTAACTCCCTAATATAATGAGAGTATTAAGGGCACTGAGAATAAAACTTACAGAGATGCAGCTACGCATGGGCACTAACTTGCTGGGATATAAAGATATGCAAGTTAGGTAGATGGTATCTACTAAGAATGTTTTTCTACTCGTTGAAATTATTATTCTTAAACTTTGAATTAGCGAGGCAAACCTAGGAGTAAATAGCAAAGTTTAGTATACTACGCTTTGCAATTGTGATTGTGAGGTTCTAGGGCTGATGCCGGGCGTGGACTACTTTTTCAGATAACATTTAATGCTGGTACGGACCAAGCAAACGAACACCAACGAATGTTGTGTCTCGTTTTATTTCATTGTTACAAAACGAGACAGAATCAGGTTAAAAAGCTGGCCTACCTGGCATACCACATTCAGCTTTGCACTGAAGAAAAACTTCGTGACAAACCTGTTAACTTAATGTTCTAAGAAGGTATTCAATTATCATCATCATCATCGGCTAGAAGATATCCACTGCTGGACGAAGGCTTCCCCCTTAATAGGAAGGGCCACGCTTCCTCACGCTTTCCCACGCTTGGCAGGCGGCTTGGGGGTCGCAGAATGTTCACCACTGTTGACCAAGAGAACGCTGCTGCTCGTCCTCCAATGGTTCTGGATGCAGTTTTAAAACATACCCAGGTAACCTAGGTCAAGTCCCAGATATTGAATGGCTTATAATATTAATATTATGTTAATCAGCTAATTTGCACCAGGCCAGCATAGTGGGAACCGACATATCACCCTTCGAGGGTAGGTCTGTGTCCAACAGTGGATTATTAAACTGTGATATGAAAATCCGTTCAAATTCATCGGTTTGCGGGTCCGGGATCGAATCCAAGACCTCACGACAAGACTACCAAGTCTGGTACAATATTCACTTTTTAGTAACTCTCACACTAATAACAAAAATACGCAAATTTTCGTATGAGACAGTTAAAGCACTGCTATAATGCTTATATAACTCCATCTCTGCAAAATATCTACTGTATTGTAAAGATCTGTAAGCGAGTAATTTATCTCGTATCAGTGAGAAGTGCCTTTCCTCCCGAGTCGTGCGTGGCAGACGACGGTAATGTATTTAAGGGCTCCAAATTGGCACACTCGAGATAACGACTTTATTAATTTGATTAATCCCGACTGTATGTATGTGTCTTAATAACTATGGCTTCTAGGGGATGTAGGCGAGGAGACAACGGTAACGCTTTCTTTGAAATCTAGACAACCGTCTAAAACATTTGACTATATTATTGTGAAGTCAAAAATTCACTGCTGAACGAAGGTCTCCCCTTTAGACTGCGACACTGTACGACAACCTGCCGTTTGCATCCACCGGTTGCCCGCGACTTTTACAATGTCGTCGGTCCACCTAGTGGGAGGCCTGCCTACGCGCCAGTGTGGCGGTCTAAGGGGGAGGCCTTCGTCCAGCAGTGGACGTCTTCCAGCCGATAATGTAATGTATGTAACTTCTGAATAGGCTTATTTAGCCATGAATCCAGGATATTCCTACTTTGGACGCTACATAAATATCTCTAGTAGATGGAGAACCTAGAACCGGTCATTATTGATAAATATTAAAAATAACGGTGTTAAAAATAACTTGGTAATTCTCATCAGTCTGAAAATGAAATCAACTGATAGACTTAAAATTGGCAAATGCTTAATGTGCGACGCCAGAATAACTCAGGAAGAATAAAGATGAAGAATTACTATCCCAGTTTTTTTTTACAAATTTTCATACCGGTTAATGCCCAATGTGCGACGACACGACTGTATTCCGTTACTGCGAAAAACAGACTACGAATAACGATAACACGATTGTTCCAGTCACGAATTAACGAACCGTCGAGGTTATTTTATTGCGACGCATGTTACTGCGAAAACCTAAGGCTTCAAAAGAACAGAACTGTGCACAATTAACTACCTCTTTTATATTTTTTTTATTAATAGGCTCTGGTCAGATCAAAGCTTCTCAAATCAGGAGGAGTGTGACTGTAGTGCTGCAGTCCAGACTATGGCACATCTTTTGGCTTGCCCGTTGTGTACCAAAAGTTGTACACAAGAAGACCTTAATCTGGCCTTCTGAGGATGCGGTGGAAGTAGCTTAATTTTGGTAAAAAATATATATAAAACAAAATTAAAAACAAAAGATTAAAATACAAAAGAAATATACAAAATATAAAATTACAATTAAATTTAATAATTTTCAGCTTTGAATCGAAATGATGATGATGATGTTTGACTGCCATCTCGTCTGATGTTAAACGAAGATGCAGTCTACGATGGAGCACGCTAGAAAGGATTTTTCTAAATTCGACTCCTAAGGGGGAGAAAAGAAGGGGGGGGGGAGTTTTTATGAAAGTCCTTTGTTTTCGATCTTTTAGTAACGAAAATTTGGATTTGGATAGTTCATTAATAATAAAATATGTTATTTTCAAAAAAAATATGTCAAGGATGATTTAAGGGGGGGGGGGGGGGGGGGTTGGAGGGGTGTGGATTGTTGTATGTAAAGTAATTAATTTTTTAAAGTTATTGTTATTGTGTATTGTGATATTTGGGTAGTTCATTTAAAGGGGAGACATTGGGGGGGAATTGGTAGAGTCGGTAGAGTCGGTAGAATCGGTTGAGTCGGTCGAGTCGGTCGTGTCGGTAGAGTCGGATAAGTCGGTAGAGTCGGTGTTAAAGTGGTGAATTTTGGGAGCGGGCCGAATTTCTTCCGTACGCGGACGAAGTCGTGGGCGACCTCTAATATATTGATAATAATCGCAATTTAAAACATAATGCAGATTGTGGTGAGTACGACATGCGCTCACTTTGCGCACTAAGCCAGTTTTCTTTGTTTTGTAACTGTTCCCGCCCTAGGCGCTCTGCCTACACATAGCGGCGGCTGCTCCAGACACAACAGTAATTAGTTCCACCTCCGGCGAGTGATCGTACGTAGCGTGTGTTGCACCCTTTATCTTTTGTTGTTAGGTAGGTACATGCCGGCGATGTCGTGTAAACGGGCCTTTATATCGGAGTGATGCCTCTCCTACTTTGGCGCTCTTTCCGTCGTACATAATTTAAGTTTAGTAATTACCTTTTTTACGACTAACAAGCTAGGTACTTGACCACAACTCACCTAATTCTAAAAGACGGTGTATTCGCTAATGGTAAATACTCCTAGCACATGTAACACATAATAGGCATGATGACTGCAATTTTTTTATTACCTCATATAAAATCTGATCATCAATAGAGCTTATAGAGCGTAAACAAAATTTAAAATAATTCAAAAATAAATAAGTTCTAAGTATTTTAATTTCAAGCTAGACAGAGAGCGCGCTATACTGAGCTATGACGTCAAGCCTCAGGCGCGGCATACAAATGCTATACTAGCACGTGCTTTGCGAGAAAGGGATAGAGCATCCCCTCTCTATCCCCACCAAAAAATATAAACGCTTAAATCTCAGAGATTTATCAGCTAATGCAATTTATATTTTCAGTATGAGTAATTATTTAGTTATATTCATCACTAAGCCTGTTATTTTTCATAAATTAAACATTAGGCCACACGCCTATTGTGTTGTTATTAAAAATAAAGTAAATACGTAGGTGCCTAGTACCTACTTATACTAGTCGTAACATTACATTCAATTTTCCAGTTTTCCTGCATGTCTAAGGAAAAAGGTAGTCTGTCCTTGTAATGCACATTTGCATGGCGAAATCGTCAAAATCAGCTTATAGTTGTTTCCACGTATAAATTAACAAACTGACACATAGGATTACTTCTGCCACAAACTAGAAGGGACCCGCGATTAGACCCCATAGAACATGAGAATTATATATTTTCTGGAAAAAAAGAACCCTTTGTATTAATCGACGTCTTAAGCTATCTCCATTCAAAATTTCACTGAAATCTGTTGAGCCGTTTCAGCGCGAAGACGTAACTAACATACATTTACACACTCAATCATAAACAGATTTATTGGTCCGGGGAGTAATAATTATTGTCATGCAGGGTGATTATACGTAATCCGAATTTCATTCGCGATATTCCCGAAACCGTTTGAAGGCATCAAGCTTCGTCAGGCTACCCGTCCAGCCAGCCTGTCAAGCTCCAAGGCCGTCAGCGTCATTCGTCAATCAACGCCACTCACGATGATAAACGACGCGCAGATGACAATCGAATCGGCAAACTTCAGCCGAATTACGGAAAATTGATGGAAAATTGGAGAGACAAATAAGTTATTTTGGGGATCAAAAAATATTTTCAACTGATATGTATTGTGATTAATGTAGGGGTGGTTTTGCTTTTGTGTTATTATTATTTGATACAATACTAAAGCGGAAAAATGGGTGTTTCCCTGTGAACCTACTATGACCTACTGACTATGGGGAATTTCTTTTCCCCGTAGTCCCATCACGCTTGATATGAAATTAAAATCAAACCTTATCGTAGCATACTAGCTAACTTTATTATATGAGACGAAACTATAAGACTTCTGTCTTTTCCGTGTTTTTTCCTCTGTTTTTTATTTTATCTGTAATTCCATTTATGCAAAATATTTTTTTAGACCTAGTCCTCAAGTGGACCTAGTAAGTAATCTAAGTTTTAAAGTTTCGTCGCATAAAATATTAAAGTTAGTCCAACTGTTGAAAACTGTATCTCTAGTGTATTTCCGCTGTACTATCGTATGGAGTACTAATAAGAATAAGGAGCTAATAATCCATAGTTTCCATTAACATAACAGTATAATCTGTAATAAAAAAGCCAAACGCTAATTAACGCCTGATTCAATCACATATTAAAGTGAGCTTAGTGTACCACGATAGTTTGTTTTTTTAATTCCATCTCTAGCGTGGTGGGGCAAAAAAAACCCCGTAGTTCCATCAGTGGGTCATAGCATTGGGTCCAAGGGGAAACACCCGGATAACACTAGCCAAAATACCGACAACATACATTTTCGACAGACTTCAAAAAAGGAGGGTCTCAATTCGTCTGTATGTTTTTTTTTTGTATGTATGTTACGCGATTACTCTACCAATTATGAACTGATTTTGATGATTATTTTTTGTTTGGTAGGTAATACTTTAGGTAGTTTGGTTTTTAAATCAAAATTACTAGAAAATATGAAGATGTCGTCCAGGTATTCGAAGTTGAAGTCGGTTGTTTTTTTTTAAAGCGTATTTTTATATACATTTACTATGTGAGTCTCGGAGCTAGTCGCCAGGTCGCCACCAAGTATCGTATGTTTATACCGAGTTGTATAGTATCTCGCATACTATACGCTACCGGTATCCTACATGTCCTAGTGTGCGATCCAATATACAAATGTATGTGCGATACGAAACGATACGAAGCGAGTAGTCGAAACTCGCATAGGATACTCGTCGCCTGTGAACGTATCACAATGTACGACAGGCCTAATAAATATTTTTGTTTTATTTATAGGGAAAACTTACGTTTAATTACCTCGGATACTCTGACTATAGTTTCAATCACATCCGGTGACCTTTTTCAAGGAGTGAAAACAGAAAGAACGCGCGTGCAGCCGTTTCCTGCTTCGCAGTGTACCTGTTCACGTATACATAAAACAAAAGTGTGTCAAAACCACGTCATTTTTCATAGCTACGTAGGTTAGTATCCAGTAATCTTCCTAAATCATGCATCAGCTCGCCGCGCGACCCGCGCTCCATAAATCGGCTAATCTAGTCCCGTGACTAACCAGGGCCACAGAACGATAACAATCAGTACACTAACCTCGAAATTGGTGAGGTTTTGGATTCGAAACAAAAATAGTAATTTGTTATGCAAGGCATATAGTAGTTTTTTGGCGCGAGTACTTGTATTCAATCCTGAGCGTAGCGAGGGTTTCAAAGGTACGCAGACGCATACGCGAGACGCAGAATAACTTTGCTGCCGAGCGAAACGCGCAACTTTTCACCTCACTACGGCGAGGAAAATGCTCCAGTATTTTTTTTTTCATGCAGGCGCCGCGCTGGCCAGTGCGAGTATTCTAAAAATGATGTTGGCTCACTGACATGAATTAAGTATTACTTAATATATATATGCAATTATGCATGTTCAGTTTTGAGAGCTGGACCTGGGTATGTCTTAAAACTGCATCCAGAACCACCGTAGGACGGGCAGCAGCGTCCTCTTAGTTAACGGTGGTAACACTCTGCGATCCCCAAGCCGCCTGCCAAGCGTGGGGATTATGGCAACCCCTCCCTATTAAGGGGGAGGCCTTCATCCAGCAGTGGACGTCTTCTGGCTGATGAGTTAGTCTTGAGAGCTAGATCCTCCAAGATTTTCAGTGGACTGCTGCCGCCTTAGCACGCGCCGAGGACTAATTGGTGGGACTAATCCCTGGGCGGGAACGTGATAAAGCTAGAATATGGATACGTCAGTCTCGTTTTCGCGGGGAAAAAAGAGTGGATAGACTTTTATCACGGCCCCCGTGCTAGGAGGGCTGGTAAAGAAAATTATTCAATAGAAAGGTTCGAATGACAAAAACTGTTTCCACGCTAGCCGACAAAATGCGCTTTTGCACTCTGATTTTGAATGATAATCTAGGTACATGTTTTTATATTACTTTACCTTTTTGTAACACGTTATAAGTTAACTTACTACTTATATTCTCCTGTATAGCGGATCAGGTTCAGTACTCGCGTCCCATACATCACGTAACTTGGCCCGGCGCCAGCGCTCCCAGCTTAATATGAATACAATTGCACTCTTGCACTATTTATGTAATTAGCCGTGGTTACGGCTGCTTAGTTTTGGGTAGATTACATGTTCAGTTCACCGACATCGCAGAGTATTAATTAAACTGAAGTGCATAGGCGTATATAAGGGGGGGGGGTGAGTTTAGGGTCCACCCCCTTAGTATACGACGAAAATATAAATGGGTGTCAAAAGAGGCAAAGGATATCCGGTGGGAACGAAGTTCTTTACGTTAATTTTATATCGTACCTATGCATAGCAAATGATATTAAACAAATAAAAAAAACGCATATGTACCAATATAGGTATTATATGAATATCACTTATTTGTAGTGCAAGGACTCTATTGCAGTCTGCCTGGGGAAGTACCACGCCCTTACCAATGCAATGCAATACTTTTATTTTATTTTATTTCTTAGTTATTGGCATCGCACGTTGTGCATTCTGCCAGTGTTAAGTTTAAGAATTTTCAAGTTTCTTTTATTAATATTAAGTCAAATAAGTCATTAAATCACAGTTAGTCACACTAAACCAGTCATATTTGAGTCCAAGTCATAGCATGACCTAGCAAAGTTGTGGCGACTTTACTACGAGCTTCTACGGCGTTTTAAAAACAAAGACATGTACATACACACAAAAAGACATGTTTCACCACATTATATCACTTGCCCACACTCGAGCATGTAATTCAACACTCAATGAATAAAACACCACCATTTATTCGCGTAAAAACACAAGTTTAAGGAAATAATAGAATGCAACGACATGGTTTTTCCGTGTTCCCGCCAAAACTCATCCAATGCAATATTGGGCATTAAAAGATTTGACATAATAAATGTCAAATCTCTTAAATCTTATGTCAAATCTATTAGATATTATGATATTATCTAATATCTCAAAGTGACGAGGATTCTGTTCGCAAATACCTTCACAATAAGGTAGGTGACTGATGTTTATATCGTTGAAACCAATAGCTTTGATGAAGAATTTAAGTAAATATAATATGTTTATTGACAAAAAAAAATTTCAATCGGTTGATAATGTTCTGATATATGAGTGTTTAAAGTTTTTGTTAGAGACAACTCTGTCCTTTTCCCACAAAACAAAACATGACGTCACGCCTTACTTGTCAGAATAGAATTTATATGGCGTACAGAGAAGTGACGTCACGATTTGCTGTTTCGCCTCTCTGTCTAGCATGATATTAAAATGCTTAAGTATAAGTTGCTTATTTTTGATCAGATTTTCATTTTCTTTTCATTAAACAGCTACATTTATGGGCCACATTTTAATAGGACAATTAAAAAAAACTAGTCATCTAGCATATTACCAATCGAGATGGGTGACCGACCGTGTAGTTAGTGTAGTAGCTTTTAAATCTAAGTACTACCGTGGGTCGGATGACACGTTAAATTGAAGGTCCCGTGTGATCAGATTTTCATTTTCTTTTCATTAATCAGCTATATTTATGGGCCACATTTTAATAGGACAATAAAAAAAACCAGTCATCTAGCCTATTCTGGCACTGCTACTGGTATGGGCAGGCGTGATGCTTACCACCAGGTGAACGTCTCATCACTCCATTGCATCAATAAAGTATCCATAATACGCTTTAAAAAAAATACAACCGACTTCAACTTTGAATACCTGGATGACATTTTCATATTGTCTAGTAACTTTGATTTAAAAACCAAACTACTGAACCGATTTAGATAAAATTTGTATAGGACCACCTTTGAAGTATTATCTACAAAAAAAATTACAAAAAAGGGAAAAAAAAACATAGTCTAATTGAGAACCTCCTTTTTTGAATGCGGTTGAAAATACCTAAGTACGTACCAATATCAGGTAAGTTATAACTTGAGACAGAACTACAGAAGTGGCGCTTCGAGTCGGCAGCGATGACTAGCACGCGGCGCCGCCCGCGTTGGCTGCACGCAGATGAATAAAACATGCACCAATTGTAACTCTGCAGTCAAAAGATCGCCGTAGGACACGGTGGAACTTTAGTTCCACCTAGTTCAGTTTTAGTTCTTTAGTTAATTTAATTTAATTACTTTTACTTTAACTTTTAATTTAAGAGTTAAGTTAATGTTTTAACATTAAATTAACTCAGTGTTTGTAAAGGATAAAATACAAAATAAGGAGATTTGTCCTCTAAAATTCGGTAGAGATAGTTTATGCAATTAAAATTCGGTATAGCGTATTTATATGAAGTATTACCACACTTGAGTATTTCTTTGCTGGTAGAACTTGAACCCAGTGTCTCGAACGAGAAATGGCAAAAACGGTAGATTTGTATTATTTCCAACAAAAAATCGGTATATTTAAAAAACGACAGCTAACCCAATCTCATCCTTGACCTGATAACGAGGGGAGCGCTTTCTTGAACGAAAAAAATTAATTCAGTATATTTGTACTTTTTCTAAGTAAAAATCCATACATCTTTCCCTATTTAGGCATTTTCAAAAATCAGTATATCTCACTGACCTCTATTATACAAGTACGCAGGACTTCATATTGTCGATAGCAAATTGGAGCCATTTAATTTTCCCCATTTTGGCGCGGATAGCCAACGGATAGCAGTGTGAGCATCCATATGGAACTAATATTTCGTAAAACTATTATATTATGTCAAATTTAGTACCGGAGATGCTCGACAGGGCTATTCAAATTGGCACAAAAAAGCTGTCATTTCATAAAGAATATTTAGTCCAGCGTCCTTGTATAAGATGTCAGTGGTATATCTAAAAAACACACAAATATTAAGAATACGGTAAATAATCGACATTGGTCGCAAGGTATGCAAGTTGAAGTGGCAATGGGCAGGCCACATCGCTCGAAGAACCGACAACCTATAGGCAAGAAAGGTTCTTGAGTGGCGACCGCGAACCGGAAGACGCGGCGTAGGAAGGCCTCCCACTAGGTTGACCTTGTAAAAGTCGCGGGCAACCGGTGGATGCAAATGGCAGGTTATCGTACAGTGTGGTGGTCTAAGGGGGAGGCCTTCGTTCAGCAGCGGACGTCTCCGGGCTGATGATGATGAAAATAATCGCTTCCGCTTACGCCCTCTCTCCCCTCTCCTTCTCGGGCACGAAGCCCGCACCACATCTTCTAAGGAATGCATTGATTCCCGACGAGCTGGACTCCGTTGATCGTCTTCAAATAAATATTGCATGAGGAGTTGAAGGCTTCTACGCGTCTTTCCGATGTGCAAAGGCTAAATATGTGCGATTTGATATGGAAACTAGGAATAATAATGATACTTTTGGTAACCAGAGGCTTCTCAAATAAATACTATGTTTTTCATAAATTTATTGTATTGAAATAAAAGCGCACTTTTTAAGTACATTTCACTCATATGAATAAATCTATCTTAACTAAACCAACTCAAACAAATGTTCAACTCAAAGAGAAACGGTGTGTCTGCCGGTCCGATCCCATGAAGAGATACCACATGGGATTAAACATTTTAATGTAGTCGCATTTCAAATATATAATATTATAGTGTTTTAATTACTAATCGAGATGGGTGACCGTGTAGTTAGTGTAGTAGCTTTTAAATCTAAGTACTACCGTGGGTCGGATGACACGTTATATTGTAGGTCCCGTTTGTCCTATATTTTTGTTTTATTTATACCTACGGGTTTACTCACGGTTAATTCTGACGCTCTGACTATAGGTCCGGTGACATCCGGTGACCTTTTTCAAGGAATGTAAACAAACCGTTCATCATTTGTGTCAGTTTTCATAGTTAAAATGTTCTCTATCCCTTCAACAAAATTCAAGCTATTAAAAGACTTGGAGTACACTCTGTGGTCAGAGCCTTAACACTAGGGCCTTCCACTCAGTCTATACGGACTTACTTTATATTACTAACTGTGGAAAACTTAAATTCCAACAGACTCCATTAAAATTTCACGCCCGTTTTATAAGCTTTTAAAAAGAGTGGGTGAAATTAAGATCATTAACGGGCAATTTATCGAGACATAAAACCCGCTCTTAATTGTAGAATACCTACTTAATTGTAATTAAAGGCCAATCGCTTTATCACATTAACGCCCTATCATATAAGTAATTTAAACGATTTCACACAACATTTCTTTCTAATTTCAACCTTATTTTCATTGTCATAAAAACTCCAAAATAATTTAAAATGTGATAAAAAAATATAAATCCTATTTTGGACTTTAGCACGTTAATACAGAGACTACAAATGAAGCTTTTAACAGCTAATGTAATTATATGGTTGTGAAAAGGCGTTAATTTTGAAATGCTTAAACTGTTTTTAAAATTAATCTCTCTGTTTTTGAATCGTTTATAATCGTTAAATGTTCAAGATTAAAGTGATAAGATAACTTTCGTTGGACAATTCCGTTTTTATCCCGGACGAGTTTAATTCTTTTGTTAGAAACATTTTGGTACTTTTACAATTCCAAACAAAAATGTCTAATATGAGCAAAATTTGTCAAGAGGCTGTCAACATAAATTATAAGGTCGTGAGGACTCATTTCGCGAGGTCTGAGTACTGTTTGCAGAACTACTAATTAAGGGTTCTATATTCTAAAGTTGCCCCTCAAAAATCAATGTTTTTTAGTCAAATTGCTATAATTAATGCCAAAAAAGATATATGTTACAGACGAACATCCGTCTTAGTAATTTCTTTGGTTGGCAACACGAATAAGTTTATTATACTTTCCTCGATAGAAAAAAAATGTGAAAGAGTGCCTATTTTTATACTTTTTACGGTTATAATTATGTCCTAATTACAGCACATAGTCACATAAAAAAATCACCATATATTAAAAGTTAGTTAGTATTTTGGAGAATTTTCTTAGGTTGAAAAATTCTTCATTTCGATACGTTTCTAGTAATCTGAGAAAAACTTCAAAAATCGAAGCTTGACATGCACGAATCTGCGGAACCGCAGCGCGAATAAAAAAAACAAAAATTAAGAAAAACCGCCTTATTTTTGCTCCGCTCCGCTGAATGTGACCTTACATGATACAACTTTAGACTAATGATCAATCCCATTCAAAAATGTGCTTGAAACGTGGAATATCTTGGCCTTAAGTAGGTACCTATCTATTGTTTTACTTTGGAACAATTTGGCATTTTGGAATAGATTCTAGAGTCAGCAATGAAAAAAATATAATAAAAGTTAATCATTCAATAAGGCGCGAAATTTGACCACAAAGACATTTTTCCTGTTGGACAAATCAGTATGACCACGAAGAGGAACCCGGAAAATCAACGCGCTAACCTCACCACATAATTTTTCCGTTTTTTTAATAGCTTCTAATTTTATTTTAGGCGTAAATTGTGCGTGTTTCGTACAAAAATAATAGGTGCCTTTGACGGCCGTCCACAAAGAGAATTTAATATGCAACCTCCACAGATCAAAGCGATTCTCAAAATGGAATTGAAACTTGAAACAACGGACTCAAGGAAACATGTTTTGCCATGGTGCAATACAGCAAAACGCTCTATTATTTATACCGGTATACCTTTGGTTATATACCCAGCCGCAAGCTTCTGTCTTGAACCTTTGGCGAGCGGGGTATGCCCAGTATGACCACTCCAGAGAAAGAGAGCTAGTTCCTCCGAGCGGTATACTCGTAATAGAGCGTTATGCTGTTATAATTTTTTAACCAGATTATTTACGTTTGACGTCCGATTGGCCTGTTTAAGCGACGATGTGCTCGATGCAATTATAATTCCCCTCGATGTAATGAAAAATATGAATCTTTGTATAGGAATCTCCATACAAAGCATCTGATTTTAACTTAATTATGACCCTGTTATAAAAACCTAGAACCTAAGAAAAATCTAAAATAAACAGGTGCCTTCTAAGTAAGCGTACTCCATCCTACACACTATTGCTTAATATCAAACGCAAACCTTTTCTAAATAAACAATAAAACAAATACCGTAACAGAAAGAAAATTCAGATTTGGTGTGACTATAGTGCAAACTCTTATATATAAGAATAAATAATAAAAACCTGTCAAGTGTGAATTGTACTTTACAGTGAGGATCCTAAACTGTAAAAAAAAAAACATCCCACACATAACAAGCTATTTGTTCTATTTATACGAGAATTCTCATCCTTCCTTCCATCCAACCATGGAGAATAGGGAGTTGCGATGAGGAACTTACGGCCGTAGAACAGAATTTGCGGACGGGGTGTGTGACGTCACACTTATTTCGTCAGTCTGCGGGTGACCGCCTCACGTAGCAGTCATTCAGGCTTTCAAAACAGATGTACGACTTGGCTTGGCTATGGAAAAATCCTTTGATCACATCTCTGCTCCTATTACTCTGTGCTTCCAAAACAAAGTAATAGGAGTCCAAAACAAAAATGTGAGTTTTGGCGGGAACACGTGAAAATCCTGTCGCAACAATCTTTTATTTTCTTAAACTTGTATTTTATCGCGAACTAACGATTAATAATACTCTTTTTACAAAAAAAAATACAATCAACAACAATCAACAGTCGACTTCAACTTCGAATATCTGGATGACATCTTCATATTTTCTAGTAATTTAGATTTAAAAACCAAACTACTGAACCGATTTCGATAAAATGTATATGGAACCACCTCTGAAGTATTACCTACCAAACAAAAAATCATCAAAATCATATAAACATACAAAAAAAACAGTCGATTTGAGAACCTCCTTTTTTGAAGTCGGTTAAAAATGGTGGTGCTTTTATTCATTGAGTGTTGAATTACATGCACGTGTGTGGGCAAGTGAGAATGTGGTCGTCGCGTGTTGTTTTCAAACTCCGGAAAAGCTTATAGTAAAGTCGCCACAACTTTACTAGGGCATGACTTAGACTCGACTGTGACTAACTGTGATTTTATGACATATATATTTGACTTGATACTTATAAACTTGAACGCGTATTTTCTACTTGACACTGGCAGAATGCACAAAGTGCGATGCCAAAGAGGAAGGTTTTTTTTACAACTTTGCGTCAAAACCACGTCAGCTTTCATAATAAAAGTAAAAGCTTATTATTGTATGATGGTACGGGACTCATTGCTTGAGTCCGACTCAGACTAGGCCTGTGTTTTAATCACAAGATTTTCTTTGATTAGTTCTGGTTTAATGTTGGCCCTTGCCCCAGGCACTTGTGGGCAAGTGGTCCTTGCCCTCTGTTTATTTTCCTTAGCTACCCTTAATCTTTTCTCCCTTCTGTTGTTTGAAAAGCAATATCTTTGAGTAACTGAAATAAATGTGGATCGTTGATATTAAAATTAATTAATATGTGCGTTTCTCTTAATGTCTAAGTTTCTTAGTGTAAGGGCTACGCAGGACGGTAGTGCTAAGACGATAGGAGAAAATTGGAAAACTGTCACATACAAAGATTACGAAAGATGCGCCATCGCGTAATAAAACAAAGTTTGAAAATGACTCCCGTGCCGTCATGTTTACGAGTTGCGCCGGAGTGCGAAAGAAGATAGCACTTTTATGAGAGCAAAAGGGATAGCGCGCGTCTCGCTTCGTGAGCGCAGACAGGCGAGACAGTCCCTGGGGCCATATTCACGGGGCCATTTGAGGGCGCGATATGACATATCTCCCTCCTTAGTTATATATATAATATCATTGGTCACATACCTCTCATGATAAAATTAATAGACCTGCTGATCCTTATTACTAAGAACAATAATATCTTCCAGGCGACCAACTTCTAGTACTTTTTAATTCGAATCTAGGCTTGCGTTTGACCTCTAAAAGCAACTTTCTTAATAAGAGACAATCATGCATGTGACAATAAGCTTTTTCGAGCGACTGTACTGTTTGAAAATATATAATATTCTTTGTTCGAAAATCAAATCGTAATAGGATTAAGGCTGTACACACAGTTAGGAAATCGAGTCACGGCCCGCTTCGTTAGGCCGTGTACACACAGACGGTACCGGGTATACTCTGATACCGGTAATATACCGGTATTCTAATACCGGGAATTTAGAAACGGCTTAGTAATATTTGCACGTAGTATGTAAATAACGTTGGAATCAAAGTTGGCTTTTGTATCAAAGGATGTAGAGCAACACTGGAAGTGCAATTTGTTTTTAATTTGTATACAGTAATTATGGTCGTGCCGTTCATATAAGGTTAGCGAAGCTTTTTTTTATACCTACTATCAAGTGACGGGACGAGCAAGACGTTCGCCTGGTGGTAAACGTCACGCTTGCCAATAACCGTAGCAGTGCCAGAATTGTGAACTTGCGAACACAAAAACGCCGCACTTCACTGCGCTTGTCACCCTGAGATATTAGATGTTAAACCACAGAATAAATAATAGTGTTAAACCTTTTAATACTCAGTAATTTCGCTGCTAACATTGCCCTTCAAACCGGAACACAGTAATGCTTTCATACTACTGCTTGGCGGTTGAATAACTGGCCTTAAGGTGTGGTATTTCCCCAGGCAGACCCTGCAGTAGAGTCCTACCACTATAAAGTAAATTAACCTTGGTTGGAGACAGTCTTTGGATGGGTGGCCGATTCAAACTTCGAGCTAATACCAATGGAGGTGGCAAGGCAAGGCGTACAACTTTAGGTGTACGAATTTATTAATCGGTATGAAAGTTTACTTATAAGTGCCATGCAGATTAACTTCATCCCCCGGAATACAATGGCAGAAAATTGTGTAGGCACTAGGCAGATCTTCGCTATTGGCATCTCCAATCGTATATGTTCGAAGAATTTAAAGGTACATAGATATAACCTACTTAATTAATTATGTCGAAGATTTGGACTGAAAATGTTACCTTCTCTATCTATATTAAGACAAAAAGCAAGCAACAACACCATTAGGTATTTATCTCTTTGAATTTTCTCACAAAAGCTTGCAGACTACGCTATAACACCATAGCTTAATCTTCCATTTAGTAGCTCAATTCTCAAATTATAGCGTGAAAGTACACAGCCTATTGCTAAATATAAATAGGTCTGTCCATATACAAAATGTGTACAAGCGATATTTTCATGCTATGAAACTATTGTGCAAGTAAACTTAGAATCTTTATTAAGGGGAAATAGGGTGAGCGCTTCTCCATACAAACATACGATAATGCCTCTAGAACAATCTTTTTTTGAAATCAAACCTAGGTTTACTGTTAACGTGTCCCTGTCATTTATTTTTTTCAGAAACGTATACCTAAAAAAATAAGGCTTCAAATATTTTCATAGAAACTTTTGGGGGACGACATTTTCTTTAACAATTAGTATCTGGAAAAAAATGAAATGGCAGAGATACGTCTATAGTAGACCCAGACGTTATAAAAAACAAATGATTGCTCTAGAAACATTATCTAGGAAGAAAATAGGGGAATACGTTTGTATGGAGAAGCGCTCCAAGTCAGGTGAGCGACCGACGGACAGAACAGGGAAAATTTTGTAGCGTAGTCTGAAAGCTTCTTATAAATGCGTGGGCGGATGCTAAGTACAGTCGAGCGGAAGAGCGCTAATTCGATTATGCATCGATTCCACGCGATGTGATAATCGAAAGAGTGCGATGCTGTGTTGCGTCTTAAAATGGTAAGACAAAGGTAGTTTTTTTTCATGTTAGACAGCGAAGGCACTATACTAGGTTTATGACGTCAGAGTTCACGATTCCAAACAAATTCTATACTATGCACGTGATTTGCTAAAAAGGGGCAGATGATTCCGTCCCAAATACTTTGCACGTTTATACTTATTTCAGAAATTTACCAGCCAATTTCAATTATTTTTCCGACGTTAGCATCAGATTCAGTTAAACTCTCCATTTATCCTATTTTTTTTTTAAATAATTGAAATACGTGCAGATTCCCTATTCAGAAATTAATATTTGACTACAGTTCTATTATTATTTAAGGGACATTTACAGCGATTGTGTTGGGAACGAGCTCCCGGTGATGATCAGTGATTAAAGTGAGTTTTTTGTCGAGACTGCGGATCTAACTGGAGCTGGTGATAATCGTAGCAAATAAAGCACTTTTAAAGAGGAGAGGTCGATATGAGTGCCCTTGATGTTTTCAAACTTTTTGACAACCACCCGCATTCTGCAGTTTGCCCGCAGGTGCGCAACTGTGCTGAAATATCGAGAGCTCTTTTCACAACATGATAAGGGCAAATTTATACAAGGTTAGTTCTAATCAGTTAGCATCCTTTTAAGGGCATATGAACAAACACACACATTAACAACCAACTTAAACAAACAAACATTAAACACTTAAACAAACAACTTTGACTATGGGGCCAACATTGAAATCGCGAAAAAATATACATCTGTTCCATACATTTTGCCCAACGTCGATGAACTTTTTGTATGGAACAGCTGATAATTATTACGCTATTTCAATGTTGGCCCCATAGTAAAAGTTGATTGTTTTGACGTACAGAATATGCCTTTAAAATGATGCTAACTGATTAGAACTAACCTTGTAAATATAAATGTTATCATCATCATAATTTATTTGACTTGCCACCTCCCATAGTAATATGCTCAAGGGTTCAGTCTAAGTAACAAAAAAGTTAATTAATTGAATCCGATTTTGCAGATAAGACAATTTGTAACGCGGTATCGGAAAATAAACTGACCACATAAAATTCCGCAAATTCGGTCCTGCTATAAATTTTAAAGGGTCGTTTTTCACAGTTCAAAATATAAAGTCCTTAATAAGGTTCACACGAAACGATGCATGTCGTCGACGTGTAATCGTAAACATGTCGATTGTCGCACGGCGTCCCGTGTACATGTCTTGCAAATTTTGTAGCGAGTGAAAGAGAAAGCGTCGTAACTCCTACAGAGTGAATGGAATGGAACATTCAATTTACGGAAATTTCGTGTTATGGAATCTGTGGCAAGGTGTAACCGTAAAGATGTCGTACGACTTGTCGCCGGCGACAAATGTCGACAGTTGCAGCGATTTGTCGTGTTTACGCGAGATAAATGATAGAACGACAAGTACGTGTACGCGAGTGTACCTACCCTGTAACTTAAATTTAGCGTTTTCGTGTTTTCTATACAAGTGCATGCAAAGGTAAATGAAGCCATGTCGTGCACGAGATAATACTATTTCTCATATGAGATCTTTGATTATTAACAGGTTAGTAATCAACGCATGACATGAATAATACACTACTGTGCCCCGCAGTTTCACCCGCAGGATGACAAAAAGCGGCAATAAAAAAAAAAGTTTATATGTTATTCCGGGATATAAGCTATCTCTATTCCGAGTTTCATTAAAACCATTTTGGCATGAAGAGGTAACAATGTTTAGATAATCATAGTTGACACTGATGCTGTTTGAAAAATATCAAAAACAGCGAAAAAATCTATTTTTTTTTTATAAGCCTGTGTTTTATGCTATTCAGTACTCCATCTTTATATCATACATTCAGTCCTAAAGGTTCACAAGAATCTACCATTCGACACAGACATTCTCAATAAAAGAAGAAAAGATAAGGCAGTTATGATCAAATCAACTAAGACTTCATATGCTAGTAATCAATTTTTTAATAAGTCAACGCGTTTATATAATGTTATAAATAAGAGTTTAGATATTTATCCAAAGAATTATCATGATTGCAAAAAACTTATAACTAGCTGGATCATTCATAAAAACTACGACGAAACAGAAGCACTGCTAGGAATATATACTTGAATAAGCTACAACACACTGTAAACAATCTACGCTAGACATCTTTATTTATGTTTTACATGTATAACATATGAACATACATGAACAAGAATCACCCACCCGCCCACAACCACACCCACACACACACACACGCGCGCGCACACACACACATACACACACACACACACACTCACACACACACACACACACGTACACACAAACACCACTTTCAGGCAAATTGCATAAGTTGAAGATTTACTTTAATATATAAGAAAACTTAAATAAACAAATAAATATATTAAATGTTAGTAGGTATATGTAGGTATACTAACTATTTACTTGTTTAATGTCTGTAATCATAAAATGAATGTAATGGTTATGGAAGAGTGGGACTTTCTGTTACAAGTATTTTATACTTACTAGAAGATCCCAACCTACTTTTTGAAGCGTAATCTTGGTTACAGAAATAAAAACATTTTCATTTTTCATTTTCATTTTCATCTAGGCCAAGGATCCTCTTAACTCTCGCATAAAACGAAGCTGTATTTATGTCTACCTTAAAAAAACCTTTCAGTCTGCCCACAAATGTTGTTACAATTATTCATAGGCTGTCATCAGTCTTTTGTTATAAACATAAACAATGAAGATACGATAGACTCATAGTAGAGTTAATTGATGGAGCCACTATCGTGCTTCTTTAGCAAAACTGGCAGCAACTCATGAAAAAAAATATTTTTTCTCATTTCGCCACGTAAAGAAATAAGGTTGCTGGAGCACTCAATGCCTCGTGGAAATAAGATCAATTACTTGTTGTGACAAAGTCTATTGTCTCTAGAACTGATCAATCATTTTACTTCTTTGAAGTGCCTGTCCTGTCCGGATGAAACGATTTAATGCTTAGCTCTCAGCTCAGAATATTATATTATCACGCACTACGAGTACTTCTTCAGGCATAAACAATTAACTTAACAGATTTAATAATAATAATAACGTTTATTTGAACAGTTTGATTTGAGTTAACTTGGAAATCCCCATTCTAAGATTACTCAAATTCGTTGAATCTTTGAACATTCCGTACATTGCATTAAAAGTGAATAAAAAATCTATAGATCAGGTAATTGTATTCGGGATTTTAGGGTTGACTCTGTAGTAAAAGTTATTCAAAAATTCCCATCGAGTAACAGTGTGACTCGATGGGAACAAACCTTCACAATGACGACCTCTTTTCGTTTTATATAGTGCTATCTTTATGCGTTTTATATAGTGCTATCTTCTGCGTTCTTCGTTTTATATAGTACTATCTTTCTGCGTTCTTCTGCGTTTTATATAGTGCTATCTTTCATATCTAAATTATTATTATAAATCTCTAATATAATAATATTTTTTATTAATAGTGATCCCATCCCGCGGCCTACAACTCTGTCACCGCGCCCTATTCATGGCCGGCTGAAGTATTTATAGTAGAGAACACTACAAAAGAATCTATGATACACTAACAGCGCCATCTGTTCGCTGTAATAGCTGACGTGTGAGCCACAGATCATAGCTGCTGACAGGTTTATGACGGGGCAGTGATACAAACTCTTGACACAGTACTGTGACTTAGATCTTCAGCGAAATGTTATCAAGCCAGCTAAATCCTCCAAGAAGATCTTGAACAAAAACCGACAAGGAAGTGGAAAATGTGGCGCTTTTTCCACCAATCAATGTCAATGTGTACTTGCCTAAGTCCCCGACTCGCGTCTTTTGTTAGGAGACTTAAAAATTTATCTAGCTTTTTTGCAATTTTGCTTCTTTTAATACTATGAGTATGTAAGTACTCAATAAATTTAATATTTAAATTTGTAATTTTTGATTCTGACGTAAGTTTTTGGTTTGTTATTTAAACTAACAGTTACCAAGGTTACAATGAGTTGTTAGTTTTTCTCGGTGCAGCAGCGCGTGTACCGTTCTATGACGCTAAATTTGACGTGTCGGTATACCAGATTTACTTAGACGAATTTGAGAATATACCAAATTTTATCGAATATGGGTCAACCCACACGTACCACAACCACACCACATAGCAGCGGCAAAATGTGGTGACGCTGTGGCTACGTGTGAATAGTGTCGCTGCAACTATTTGCAGTTGCGTTGTGGTACCGACAAAATGTCGAGGTGGTTGCGTTGTCGGTAGCAGTTGCGATGTGGTTGCGTCTTGTGCAGATACAGTTAGACTCTGGGTTTCATAGAGCGAGCACTGTAATTTCGTCGGCGCAACGATGTATCTGCGAAGTGGCCGGTGGCTATTTCTCTGTGTAGCTGGTGGTTGCGTTGTGGTTGCGATGTGGTACGTGTAAATTATACTATTAATTTTCAATTCAAAATATGCGCCCAACCACGTGTTGTGGTTGTGGTTGTGGTACGTGTGGGTTGACCCTATAACACATCATCGGTCAGGTAGACCGGATAGGGCAGTGCCAGCGTACCCAGGCACAGGGCGCAAACCCTGGAGGCGCGCAGAAATGACAAGTTTTAGGTCATGCATGGGCGCAGTTATAGAAGCTCGCACCGGGCGCATGAATGGCTAGTTAAGGCACTGCTTGCAGGTCCAGGATCACATGAACGACGTATTATATTCATATATTTTAATTTTCTTTTTTATTGTTATCACCTTAACGTTCCTTTTTATTCAACTGCTAGAGATTGTGCACTGTATCCAAAAATACAAAATGTCGTAACGTCAGGGATGCACGGGAGTGGTCCAAACTTCTACTTTGTGGCTGAGTTACTGCTGCTGGCTGTTTAAACAGAACGCCCAAAGAAAACAATATCGGACTGTTGAAAAAATAACATTAAATATCGTAACAGTTTGCGTTCAACTGCAGTGAGCAGGCGAAGAAATAAAACACGGTGACCCATTCCAAATTTGTTAATGTGTACTTTTTTTTCTTCTTTCCTCCTAAGAGGATTATGGCGTCGCACTTTGTGCATTTGCCGGTTTAAATTATTTTGATGTATCAAGCTTTTGAATGAATTCCAGTCAAATGATGGTAACAATCAAAGCACAGTACGAAATTTTGCTGTAGTAATGTAGTGCATAAAAAAATACGATCAAAGGTCTGGTTATACATGTTCTAAAAAAATACGGTCTACGAATCGGTCATTGTACACCTACACATATTTCAGTCGGAAGTTCGCTGAATATTTTCAGGGAAAAGTTCTGCACATTTTCACGGAACACGCCAATCAAACAACGATATTTAATGTACCGATCAAACTTCACTTTCTATATTAATATAAACTTTCAAGAACAGCCCTTTGAGAAATTCCACTAAATTGAATGTAAATACGCCTTCATTACTTACCAGTGCAGTGCATGACAAACTTTATGGCTCCACTCTGGACGTGCTCCGGACTGGCACGATGGCGTGGTGGCATGACGCATCCACATGACATCACACAAAACTGAAATGACTGAAAATATTCGAGACAACATCGAATAAAAACAAAACACAATCAACTTAAACTTTAGAAATTTGAAATATTAAAACACTCCAATACTATTCTGACGAATGCCGGTTCTTACTCTCGTATAGTTCTAGTGGCAATGGGCAGGCCACATGGCTCGAAGAACTGACAACCGATGGGGAAGAAAGGTTCTTGAGTGGCGACCGCGAACCGGAAGACCCAGCGTAGGAAGGCCTCCCACTAGGTGGACCGACGACATTGTAAAAGTCGCGGGCAACCAGAGGATGCAAATGGCAGGTTGTCGTACAGTGTGGCGGTCTAAGGGGGAGGCCTTCGTTCAGCAGTGGACGTCTCCGGGATGATGATAATGACTCTCGTACAGCTCGTGGCTCGTACTACTCTTGAACAGCATTTTTGGTGCCTGCCTCGAATCCTTAATCTTTCCTTAAAGCCCCTAGGTAGTTAACACTTTCTTTTCGATTAAAATTGAGAATCAATGCGGATTGAATTCTTGAAATATTCGAGGTAGGTATAGATAAAAGTCTATATATTTTTTTCATTATAGCTTAGAAAACTTTTAATTCAAATTATCACGTAAGTAACTGGAGTTGAAAAATTTACCCTTACCTTCCTGTACGTGAGAATACTGGTCTCTTATATAATGTACTACAACTCAACTTGTGCCTTGAATTTTTTTAGTACTTATTTTAAATATCAGCGACACATACGTGTATACATGACTGGGTCGCGAGGCAGGGCTGACCACACTTCAAAGCGGCCATATAGCTTGGTCTTAACTATACCCGGAAACAGCGTAATATTAATAGCGGTACGTTTAAAGTAATGAGTCGATAAGTCACAGCTCCTAATGTCCCGCAGATGACCTCGGGGTCTTGGATGCTAATGCCCTCAAAGAACATTTCACAGACCTCAAGAGGGTAACAATTTCATTTTAGATAATAATTCAACATGTGGACCTGGGTATGTCCTAAAACTGCGTCCACCGGAAGGCGGGCAGCAGCACATAAAAGCGAAAGCCCTACTTGTTAGGTAGAACGGCAGCCAAAACAATGTTTTAAAGCAATTGTATGAAAAACCGCTGTCGCCAGTTTCATACAAAATTGCATAGCAACTACGCAAAGAATGCCAATCATAGGTCGCGCATTTGAATTAAAACGCTCGAAACGACATTTTGCAACAGATTAAAATGAATCTAATTACGATGCAATGTGGATTGGTTTCCTACATCATCAACCCGGAGACGTCCACTGCTGAACGATGGCCTCCCCCTTAGACCGCCACACTGTACGACAACCTGCCATAAGCATCCACCGGTTTCCCGCGACTTTTACAATGTCGTCCACCTAGTGGGAGGCCTTCCTACGCTGCGTCTTCCGGTTCGCGGTCGCCACTCAAGAACCTTTCTTCCCCATCGGTTGTCAGTTCTTCAAGCGATATGGCCTGCCCATTGCCACTTCAACTTGCAAACTTTGCGAGCTATGTGTGGTTTCCTACGCGTCTATTTAAATTGTCTTTTTTGAGTATGTTCAGTTTAAAAACATAATATTGGAAGAATTGACATTAAGTCTAAATAGACTTAATGCCGGCTAGCGCGGCCCGTCACGTTTCCGTTCTATTCACTTCTCTCTTCAGTGGGCAGCAGCGTCCTCTTGGTTAACGTTGGTAAGCATTCTGCTAATTCCGTGGGGATTATGGCAACACCCCCACACCCCTGTTTAGGGGAAGGCCTTCGTCCCGCAGTAGACGTTCTCTGTCTGATGATAGATATGTCAGAAAAACGATTATTTCAAGCAGTATTTTTCAAACCAAGTAGACTTAAGACTTAGGTTCTAACTTAAAAAGGTTGCTTAAGTTAAATAACGTCATTTAACTTTTGCACAATACAAAACTATCTACCTACTTATCAACATCAGTTAGGCCGGATTCTCTTTTGAGATAACCTTGTACAAAATCAGGGTTAGTTCTGTTCAGTTAGGATCCTTTTAAGGGCATATTCTGTACATCAAAACAAACAACTTTTACTAAGGGGCCAACATTGAACTCGCGAAAAAATTATCAGCTGTCCCATACAAAAAGTTTATCGACATTGGGAAAAATGTATGGAAAACAGCTGGAATTTTTTGCGATTTTAATGTTGGCCTTATAGTAAAAGTTTTTTTAACTCTTTGCCTTTTAAAAGGGTGCTAACTGATTAGTACTAACCCTGTATAAAATAATGAAAATCAAACAGAATACTGTAGGTACATTGTAGTATCTACTCAACTAAAACCCACCTTCAAAACTTATTCAATAGAAAGTCAGTAACAATTGCGCTTTTAAGAAAATTGCTCACGAATCCAATCGCAATACAATTTTCTGTAGTAGTGTGTGCGTGGGAAGCAACAACTTTAGCCTGCACTTTGAAGTAATGGAAATTGTGGGAACAACATCAAATACAATCCTTATCGAATGTAACTGTCAACTGTTTTATACAGTATACTTACAGAAATCTAGTTACACCTTCGAATAAACACGAAAAAAAATATCTGATGTTCCATACATTTTGTTCAACGTTGATGAACTTTTTGTAAGGAACATCTGATTATTTTTTCTGCGAATATATTTTTTTACATTATTTTTATGGTTACGTGTGTTAATTGTTCGTTGTATTTTTTTTTAAAGCGTATTATTGTTTGTTTAAATTAAATGTATTATTAATTATTAATTATAATAAAACTTATTTAAAAATTTAATGTCGGCACAGTAGCGCCATGCACGCTGTATACTGTTGGAGGTGGCAAGCCAACGCGAACCCCTCTGCCAAAAGGTATGCGTTCATCGACCATATACCTTTTGGCACTGTTGTGGCACGAGCGAGATTTTAACGATTTTGCAAAAGGAAAATAATATTTATTTATTCCGAGAACTCTCGTAAAGCCTACAATCAAAGTTATACGCATGTACTGTAAAGTCACTATCTACAAAGACCTACTTTTAGTTTATATGCCAACCAAAAGTCTCACAACACAACCCACTGGCCAATCCTATGAGCGTTTGTCTTCTCAGCTATACACGCGACATTGGCGAAATTGCGGCCATACCACAGAGGTTATGACCAAATATAGATTATAACCCTTACCTATGGGTATGGGTTGTATGCAACTGTCGCAAGTTTGCCAGACGACTAACACAATACATCGTTGATTCAAAAACCGAACAGTAGGTATATTTTGTTTTATTTATACGGGAATACTCACGATTAATTAAATCGGATACTCCAAAGCAATACATAGCAAAGCAAAGCAGGATGCAGCCGCACGTGCGTCGGGCTCTGTTTTCACTCTATAAAAAAGGTCACCGGATGTGATCGAAACTAGAGTCGGAGTAACCGATTTAATTAAACGTGAGTATTCGCGTATAAATAAAACAAAATGTGTCAAAACCACGTGAGTTTTCATAGTAGGTAATATTATATTGGTGTATTATATATCTATAACAAGATCTGCATGTTCAATAAATTACCACATAGTGTAATGCATCTACAAGCAAATAAATTCAAAAGAAATGAATGAATGAATTGTTCTTCGAGGCCAATCCATTTTACTCAGTGAATGAGTTTATGCAACTGAGTCTTAGTGAATGTTCATTCTTGCGTAAATAAACAACTGTTGTAGTTGAGGGTATAATAAGATTGACAATAAAAAAGTTTTTTGACATCCATTATTATTTACTTATTTTTACATTATGATTAGTTATTTATGACATTATTATAAATTTTAATTTCAAATTTTTTAATCTTATTGTTATTATCAATTTATAATTTAATTCAATTGTGTTTAATTTAGTAGGTTAAATGTATTATTTCAATTGTTAAATTTATACATTTTAATTCCTGTGTAATATTATGTGAACATTGTAAATGACTTGCCCAGTGTAACAATTTTGTTATACGGCCAATAAAGCATTCTATTCTATTCTATTATATTGTTGGTTCCAGAGATAAAAGTTCACCGCCACTCGTTGAGTGTATAGCCGTATATATGTTGCAGTCAAAACTTTTAAGCATTCAACAAAATAACAGTAGGTATATCGTTGGTTCCAGAATGCAACTGCAACGGGCACGCGCGACGCTGCCGGTTCAACATGGAGCTGTACAAGCTGTCGGGGCGCGTGAGCGGCGGCGTGTGCCTCAAGTGCCGCCACTACACCGCTGGCCGGCACTGCCACTACTGTCGCGAGGGCTACTACCGCGACCCCGCCAAGCACATCACGCACAAGAAGGCCTGCAAACGTGAGTACAACTATGAAGACGATGCGACCCATTAGCCCAGGAAAGTTAGGGGTTGACCCAGCGACAGTGATAGTGGAATGGACGGGCCCAGCGCTTGCAAATCGTTCAAAATTAACAAGACAACACAATCAAGCATACCTAGCTAAAAGTATGCATAATACTTTTGCCAGAAAATAGCTATAGCGAATCTAATTACTGCATGACAAAAAGAAACATGTACATGTAATTATAACACAACCTACATCTTATATAATAAAAAGTAAACAATTACACAAAATACGTCTCTGAAATAATCAGAATTTAAAAAAAAAACGTTTTATTTAAATAAGAATTTTGACACATTTAGAATTCCAGCGTTTCGTATTCTCTATTAAAAACCAACAAATCGTGTAAAAAATATTTCGAGACCTCAATTACTTTCCTACATAATTTAAAAATAAGTGCCTGACACTAATTTCTCCAGTTTGACCCTTGCCGCTTGTGACGTCATCATACAAATACACAATTATTTATTTTGACACAAATCATACAGTTCGCACAATCTGTCACACGCTGGCCGTATACGGCTCACTACGAACCGTCCACTACGAATGGTTTACTACCTTACGGTTCTTCGTTTCAATATTGCAAGGTCATATTGAATAATTATATTTTTACTGATTGTCCGTGACTAAATAATGCCAATCATAGCTGAATATTTTTATTTTGTATTTTGCAAGCATCGTCAGATTTCGGCTACGGCACCCATTTTGCGAGAGGTAGGTATTTCTACAGAACAAATAATAGTACTACGGTATTTCTCCCAAAAAAGAGGGAAGTTTTCTGACTAACTGAATTACTTATTACTTTTTAGATCTTCGGTAAGTAATTACAAAATAAAATACGTTAATACCTTGACCCAAACAAAGCAGCTGCACTTCGAGAGCCTTGGCTCTTGCAGGAAATTTGAGATATTAAATGAATAACGATGCAAGTTAATAACGATGCAAGCTATTACTCCTAGTAATATAGGAAGTATCATATCTCCAGACCACCTCGCAATTATTAATAAAGAGCCTTATTAATAGCCTCCATGGAGTGTGAAAAACATATTAACTACCTACGACGTCTTATACTTTTTAGGGTTCTGTACCTGAATAGTGTCCAATAAGACCCTATATTTGTCTGTCTGTTCGTCGGACCTATTAAGTATGCAGAAATAAACTTACTAGATAATAATATATATAAACGGTTGAAATTTTCACATAAGATGCATTACCTCGGTGAATTCCCCAACACATAATAAAACTCTAAAAATCTGGGGATCTTCAAACGAAGAGGGCAAGCGTGCTCCAACTTAGACCTTGTCTACGCCTCGGCGGGGCAAGGTCAAACGCGAACCCATGGCGAACCAATTAATAAAAAAATTAAAATAGGAATTCGATGAATGGAAAGGGGGATTTTTCACGTTTTTTTTGGTAAACATTGATACCTAATCAAACAAATTTCGATGCTTCTGTGTATAATCATCACACTTTGTTTATAGACCAAAGAATAAAGTAAAACCACAAAATAATAAAATCAACGGGTAGTGGGCTCACTACGCATTTCAACCAGAACCGACTTTTAATAGATAATTAAAAAAACTTATGTTTAGTAACTGTTCTATGATTATTTATAGTGATTATGTTGTGTTGTGAAACGATCTCTCGATATTTTGACGCAGTTGCATCTACCACGTTCACGGGCAGACACGGTGCATGCAACTGCGCTGAAATATCGGGAACTCGTTTCACAATATAATCCCATCACATCTCTACGATTATTCATGGGTACTCGCAAGAATAATCGTGGAACTGTTGAATATTTATGTGAAGTGTTTCCAAACTTTGGGCATTTCATAACAGTTTGAGAATTATGACGGATGAGGCAGATACTTCTGTAGCTTAATTGGCAAAGCAGTTGGGATGGAAACCCAGAGATTGCTCGTATGCAGGTTCAAGTCCTGCCTGAAGTCATAATTTTTCTTACTGTCTATGCATTCAAAACGTAGAATCATAGAACGGTAATGCACAACGATAGTTTAAAACGTTGTTATGTTAGTAATAATTAGTCGTGACCACAGAGTAATAGAAGCAGAGATGTGATCAAAGGATTTTTCCATAGAAGGACGCGTGATCGTGCGGGGAGGTGTAGGATTGGCGGGAGGAGTGGTAAATCCCGCACATGGTGCTGCCATCTAGCAGAATTCAGTTTTTTTTTTTGAGAAGTGCATTATCGACAAAATGGAGAACTCTTTAAATACTAGATTTACTACTAGTGGCGCCATCTCTGGAGCCAGTTAAAAACATCAAGAAACGTTATATATTTCATAAACAAACCACAAAAAACACGAATAAAATTACTTTATGAATGAAATGAGACGCTAATCATGTCATTGGAATGTTTGCCTCGATAATAAGTGCAAGACAAAACGCAACCACTCATTTTCTTTTCACTTTTACTGCGTAAAAACACTAAAAATCGTATATCTGTTTTGAAAGCCTGAATGACTGCTACGTGAGGCGGTCGCTCTCAGACTGACCAAATAAAGTGTGACGTCACACACTCCGTCCGCAAATTCTGTTCTACGGCCGTAAGTTCCTCATCGCAACTCCCTATTCTCCATGGTCGTGACAGTAAGGAACCCTCAGTGTGCGAGTGCGTCTCGCACTTGGTCAGTTTTATTTAAGTATAAATTATTCTACCTTTTTTACGCCATTTTAAAAGCGAAAGTGATTATCTCCTTCAAAGATACGAAACTATAAATTCCATATTAAATGTTCTAGTAAAACGTTACTATAAAAACATTACACCTTAAATATCTTAAAATGTCGTCGTTTAATAAATAAAGGATGGATTTAAGTAAACTGTGAGCTATAAAAATGTTAAAAATACACGAAATGGCCGATAAAAGTTTAACACCTGACTAACGAATAAATAAGGCGGGGTGAAGTCGGGCTTCCTAGCTGTTTAAATATCTACCTTTTATAAATAAGCCTTTGAAATAAAGGATATAAAATTCGTCTGGCATTTGAAGTCTTATATTCTGTTTTTAAAGACCAAAGAAATCTATGAATACCTAAAATCTACCTACAAGGCAGGTATTTGTAGCCTGAAAACCTGTATTTTCACCAAAACGTTGCTGGAATACCGTGGGAAATTTTTGAAATAAGGTTCAATATAATTCTATTTTGCATATTCATTACATTTTCCTTCCAGTATATACTTAGACGTAGATACTTAGCTATTCTGTTTTAGAGTCCTGCAGCAATATAAGAAGCCCTTATTATGTATAGTTTCCACCTATATCTGTCACAGTACTTAGGCTATATTTCTATACGGCGCTTTTGCCACTCAAGTCAAAAGCAGATTGATTTTTTCAACTATAAATAAAGGCATCTTAATTTAAAGTATACAAGAATCAAATAAAGAAATTACTGGAACCCATTGTAAGAGTTTTTATTTTATTTTATTTTTACGGTCAAGTGACGATACGAGCAAGAGTTCCACTTGGTGGTAAGCGTCACGCCTGTCACTAACAGTAGCAGTGCCAGAATTGTGAACTTGCTAACACAATCCCGCGCCGCACTGCACTGCGCTAGTCACCCTGACCCTGATGTTAAATCTCTTCATACCCAGTAATTTATCTGGTTATATGTAATATTTTAATAAATCAAACTAATAGGTAAGTTTATTATAAACATTTTACATGAAATTTGAAATATCGTCGCCAGATATAACAGAACAAAATAATATAACGTACCTATAACCGGTATCATACTGAGATGGGGCCTTTATGTGGCAAAAAACATTTTACATATTTTTTAGGATTACATTTTCTTATTTTTCCTAATTTATTTTGTTTGAGTGCTATGTTTTTTGTCGCAAATAAACTAGGTATTGTCTATTCTCTATAACGAAGCAAACAATACGAGTTTATTCCAAAACACAATTAAAAAACTTATCGCCTACGCCACGTAAACTCGTACCTACGAGTTTTCGTACTAATCGACTTATGATTACTTTCATTGGATGATTATTTTTTCAACATAGGTACATATAGAACCTTCCAGGTCTCATTGGACAGATTAATATAAATCGAAAATATTTTCCTCTCTCGCACAAGGGGTTCGCTTTACGCCTACGCGCGTCTTGAACGCGACCTCACAACCTTTCGGGAATCTAATTCCCAAACAAAACATTGAAATACCCAACACCAAAGCACATAAAAATAAATGTAAGCGGATAATCGGTTTACGGACATTCCCCTTGCTCGGTAACCGAATAGTTTTCCCATAAAGTCTTGAATCGAGTTGTCCTTTTCTTCGCGAATTGCCCCGTCGTCGTCGGTCCCAGAGGAGCGATTCTACAAGGTACGTACAAGGGTAACAGGGGTAAAGTTGACACGGTTTTGTGCTGACTCTGATTGACTGAAGATGTCTCGGGTCGGGTTAGCTTGGGTTAAAACGATTGTTTCGCCCAGTAGCCGAAATGTTATTGTTTGTTTTGTTAGGACGACGTGAAAAGTTGGAATCAGAGAGCACCAAACGAAAAAAGTCGGCTTTACAGATGCACAATATCTGCTGAGCTGAGCTGACCAGAAAAGTGAAGACCCGAATCTGTACAACAACTTCCGAAAGATTGCATGGTGACGTAAAGTAAAGTGACTCTTCCAGTCATTGAAAGGTTTCTGCTTAGCATTGAATCTTTCGTATCCACAATAGCAATAATAATGTTCCTTGAATTATAAATTAGGGATTGAAATGGAATAATTAAAAAGAGAACTGATGCCTTTTTTCTTTAAGTATTGTTAGTAATGGCTGAAAATAAAAAAACGAAAAATTATAATACACAGACACATAGAAAATTTGAAACACCCATAGAAACAAAAAAAACAAAAACAAAACGAACACTGCAGCAAACTTCCCCTCTTATTGAGGGAAATATCTTTATTAAAAAATGCTCACAAAATATATTTGTGGAATTGTAATACCAGTACGAGTTTTGTCATATTAGTTGAATAATACAACCAGTATGTACTCGAGTACCAACATCATTGATCCGGACTTGCTAGTTTTCGTTTTTCAAATGCCAGTTGTTGCAAAGACTTCGCTCGCTTGGTCAGTACCTAATAAATTGAAGTACATTGTTCATGAAATTTATTTGTACTCAAATAACATTCTGATGAAACATTGTAACTAAAATCCTCAATAAGTAGATTTTCAAAACAAAATACCTAAACCTATTACAAAAAATTACAAGGGGCCGTACTGTGAACTACTTATAGCGGGACCGAATAGGTTCAACTGGACACTACGCGACCGCGAACCTTATTGCGAGGCGATAAAATTCACAGTCGCACAGCGTCGGCAGCTGAGCGTATTCGGTCCCGCTATAAGCAGTTCACGGTACGGCCCCAGACGTCAGTTCTACCAATAATCCAATATCTCAACAAAAATCAACAAGGACGCAACAATATTTTATTAGCTCTCCAACCAATCTCATCAAACGGCCAAAACAAATATGTTTCGGTTCCCAACTTCGCGGTTTGGCGGCCCGCGGCCCGCCGTTGGTGGTTGCTATTTCCTATCATCGTGTGTGACCCGTAATAGCGACCCTCGTAAACAGACCCTGGGGTCAGGGGTCAGGGCATAAGGATAATTGAGTCGACAATCTGGCATGTACAAGATCAGAAGCTGTAAATAGCGGTATAGAGGAAATTTGAGCCAGAAAAGTAGACTTTTTATGGCAGCGTTTGATATTTCTTGCATAATAGGCTAGATGACTGGTTTTTTATTATCCTATTAAAATGAGGCCCATAAATATAGCTGATTAATAAAAAGAAAATGAAAATGTGATCAAAAATAAGCGTTTGAATATCATGCTAGACAGAGAGGCGAAACAGCAAATCGTGACGTCACTACTCTGTACGCCATATAAATTCTATTCTGACACGTAAGGCGTGGCGTCATTTATTGTTTTGTGGGAAAGGGACAGAGTTGTCTCTAACAAAAACTTTAAACGCTCATATATCAGAACATTATTAACCAATTTAAATTATTTTTTCAATAAACATGCTATATTTACTTAAATTCTTCATCAAAGATAGTTAGTAGTAGCTAGTTTCAACGATATAAACATCAGTCATCTACCCTATTGAAAATAAATCGTAGTGTTAGGATGTGTAGGTATGTTTCCACTAGCATATTTTTATTAAATAACCATTACATTATTATTAATCGACTTTTCAAATTACCTTATTATTGTCAATCTACCTCACTTTCCGTTACATACATTATCACGCAAGTCTAATATTACGCACCAAGAGGGCATCTCTGGCATATAAATACCTTAATAAGTATTGCAGTTTCATAAAAATAATAAATCCAATTTTAATAACAAATGTTTTAAATATATTTTATCGCCTAAATAAAATAATAGTCTCTACCTTAATAGGAATCGTTTAAATCTATTTCATATTTACGGGTTTTACAGAAAAAATAGACAACTTAATAATACTTGTTTTAATAAAGCGGCATTATCACAAATTGGACATCTAGTTTTACAAACACGACGAAAATAAGCTACAAATACACTCCAAGCGACAATAAACTTTTATATTGACAATAGTTCCCAACAAGGAAAAATACATTCGCATCTTATCATGAAAGTTAGAGCAAAAGTTGTTCGCAGTGTTCCGAACTTATGTTATCTATAGAGTTGGTTTTTCTTCCTAATAAAGAATAAACATATAGTTTTTTTGTTTGGATGGAAAACTTATTTCTGTGTTACTTAAATTTTAGAGTTATGTACCCTGATGCTGACCAAAGGAGGATCTAGGATTTAGCTCTCTCTCTCCTTATATTAATTCCACTCCGTCTATCTATCTGTCCTATACCTTTTGTATCCTATGAGCCGTAAGAGGACACTCCAGAGAGCCGGAGAGGAGAATTTTGTAAAAAAGAGTGTTGGTATGGTGTTTTAAACTTATTAGGGTCAATCAACTATTTTACCCGCAAATATAGGAAATACATTTTTCCGAAAAAAAATTGTCTGTATTTGTCAATTTTAATTACTTTATGTTGATAAAGATATCAACTAGTATAATAATCGAAGAGAGCCACGATGCATCTATGCATTACTTTGGCAAAATCAGCGAAAATTCACACTCATGTACCCAAAATTGTCTTTTGCGTTACCCGTCTTTCATTTGAAAATATGTCAGGAATAAAACATGGTTTGATCGTTTAGTTTTTTTTAATTTGCGTTTGCATACATAAGCAGCTACTTTGGTATAATCAATCTTCATATTTAGATAGTAATTATAATAAAATTATTCAACAATTTGTCTTTCGCGTTACCAAAGTAAAAAATGTGTGCCTACATTTTGAATTATTCAACGTATGTTATAAAAACATAAAGAAGTTACTTTTAGTCCCATGCTAAATACATTTTAGCATTAATGTTTTAAATATTTTTTTTCTTATAGCTACAACCACAAGAACAGTTCAAAAATTGGGGGCAATTGTAAAAATTTGCGTTTCTATTGTCTTGTTTACAAAATGTGTTTTTTTCTGCAACTAAAATATTGTCTATAAAAACAAAATAAATCAAGTAAGCAAAATAAAGTCATTGTGTCTTAGGAGTTACCGATAATGTATGTGAAGTTACCCGGAAAGTAACTATTTGAGACAAATCGATCAAAAACTCACATTGTACTTCAAAAACATCCTTTACATGGGTTCCTATGGATAATCTTAGGAAAGAACTATATAATAAATCGTTATTTTATACAAATAACTCACTTGCTTGGAGAAAACTTGGTCACTCAGGATACAGCACATAAAGGTACGCACTCCCTCGGAACGTTTGTCGCTGGCTGAGCGGCGCATCGGGTCTGACAAAGGATCGCCCGCACTTGTCAAGCTAATCACGATCGAAAAGAAGCTAGTAACATCAAAGGATTGCATCTAATTGTTTTCTGATGCAACTTTTGAACGTAACTCAATTTACGCGCGGAAAATGTTCACAAGTGGGGACAGACATTACGAGTATACAGATATTTTTTTTCTGCTTAAATTTTTGGTTTCTTGATAATTACTATTGGAAGCAATAAAATTGATGGTTTGTTCTCTTAGTTACATTAATATTGATCAACACTTTCATAGAAAAATAATCTGAAAAACGCTGTTATCACAAATGACTACGGCCTCGGGACACTGACATTTAGTATGGCCAGATTTTTCGTATACTGAGTTACCACCATTTTTACAATAAAGTTATAATTTATGGGAAAGATTACACGATTCTAGTTGTGATTCTATTTGAGATACGTTTGGCACAACATTTGTGCGTGTAATTATTGCAATTTTGGCTATTTTTGCTAAAATGTGTCGGGGACAGCAAAGTGTGGGTGAAATAGTTGATTGACCCATTAAACAGCTATCATTTTACACACTATTTACATATCAACTCAGTGAATCCAATCAAGTGGTAAAAACAGTATAAGTAAAATCTAGGAAAGAAAGCATAATTTGAACTTTTTTGATTTTGCTCTATCGTAAAAACGGTACATAGGAGCTACAAACTGCATAATTATTGTGCAGTAAAAACAGCCAAGTGCGACTCAGGCTCACAATAAGAGTATTCAAACTTCTGACTAAGTGCTTGACGTGAATTTGACTTAGAAACGTTTATGCTATTGACTTTATTTTTGCTGTGATTCTCATGAAACATCTTTCCCCAGCATGCGACTGTCACCCAGTCGGGGCAAGCGGTAAAACATGCAACCAGACGAGCGGGCAGTGTCCATGCAAAGATGGCGTCACTGGCACCACCTGCAACCGCTGCGCCAAGGGCTACCAGCAGTCTCGGAGCCATATCGCGCCTTGCATACGTGAGTACAAAGTAGAACAATATAAAATCAAGTAAGCAGGACATCATCCAAGCAGGACGCATCCGCACGCGCGTCGGGCTCTGTTTTCACTCTTTGAAAAAGGTCACCGGATGTGATCGAAACTAGTCCGATTTAATGAAACGTGAGTATTCCCGTATAAATAAAACAAAATGTATCAAAACCATGTCAGTTTTCATAATAAACATTTCAGAGGAGTTTACTACAAGAAGGATTCACTACGCAGATTTCATTTCTTGAGCTCCGCACAGCACCAGAATTGTATGCTCATTATATGTTGTGTGCAGGTATCCCGCGAGTGGTGACAGCGGTGCAAGCGATGGAGGCCGTGGAAGGCGAGCCGGGCCGCGGTAAGTAGTAAGTGGACCTTCATGCACTCTCGCCTCATCATCACTGCAAGAAGGAGCTCTTACTTCATCAGGATTCGGGATACCGTCAGCCCGTAGTCGATAGCCTTAATAACCTGGGAGAAAAGGTGCAATGCTACAATTAAAATGACTAGCCATATCTAAATAAATATATATATATATATATATATATATTGGGGGACATTTTACACACAGCGCCATCTAGCTGCTGATAGAATACTTATATACATATTTTTTTCGTAAATATATACTTATAATACATACTACACCCAGACACAGAACAAACATTTATGTTCGTCACATAAATGTTTGCCCTGGGTGGGGATCGAACCCACGCCCTACAGTTCTGAAGGCAAAGCTATAAGGCTGTCAAAGATATATAGGCTGTCTATCTATCCATAAAGACGGTCTATTGGCCCATCCAAGTTTCAGTAGCCTCACAGAAGCAGTATGTTAGACTGCAATCTACTTCTTGAGTCGCTGACAGGAACATGTAGGCATATTATGTTCATGCAGATTCGCATTACTTGACAATGGCTGGACCGCATACGTTATGTATATAGTTACATTCGTCTACTCGTTTGTAAAAACCAACTTACCGCACTAGTATCATAAATAACTATTACGGGGAAAAATTTGGGAAAATTTAAAATTCGTAACAACTCGAAAGTGCTTTTTTCTATGGGTTATTGGAATTTTGGCAGGACAACGGCCGATAGATCCGATGTTCGGGCTTTGCCTTCAATTGTATTTATAGTGCCATCCTAACAAAGGTTTTTGGCTTTGGGAAGTTGCGCTTAGTTAGTAGGAAATATTACAAAGCTCGCGATAAGATTTATGTTTTATAAAGTCTAACGTAAAGCTGATGAAGTAAGTGCTTTTGTCTAGAGAGACTGCATATAATATTGTATTAAATGTATGTTAGCTAAGTATAGACTCGTTGTTTATTATTAGACCTACTCGTTTTGTGGATGTTCACTAGGTACCATTGCGGTGCGGGCCGTAATTTTTTTATCTCAATGGCCATAACTTTCCCTTAGTTGATCATCACTGTATGCAGTCACTCTATTAGTTTAATCGTTTGCACTTTAATTTAATTTCTAATTATTTTTCGTGTATGTATCACTAACACCACCTTTTAATAATTACCTCGACCCATAACTTTTGTTGTCAGCATTTTTCATCAATAAAAAAACAATCACGAAGAAAAGTGTTGAATATTTAAAATCAAGATTAAGTATAAAATATTTTCAAAAGCCTAAACAAAGGTTGTGTTAGTTTAAGGTTATTACATTAAAAAAATTTTGTAACAAACAACTTCGTATTAATTCAAAATAAACTATTTTCTTTATTTTATGTGAACATTTTAAAATACCTAATTTAACGTGTCTTGTGGAATTATTTTCAGGCTTATTTCTCAATCATTCATTAATTAACTCATTTTATTTTTTATTGTCAGTGGCAAGTGGAAGGTAAATTTATCATTTTAACCGTATTTTTTGCACAGTTTTTAATTTAATTAGTTTATCTTACAAAAAAAGTCTGCCTTAAACTTCCGCAAAATCCAATTACTGATAAGTATTTACTAAACACGATTAACTGTTACTATTTTTTGTATTTCTAAAAAAACATGGTTGTGACAAAAATATATTTAAAATGCTTTTTTACTCACTGCATTATAAGAGCAACTATTTACAGTTTTAAAACTTTTTGCTTACTTATTTCAGAATGTACAGAGCATTATTGCTAATACGTTGAGCACTGAGTAGATTTGAGATAGAAGGTGACGTGTTAATGTTGTTTTTTCTGTGTGCAGCGACGGATCAGTGCGGCCGGTGTCGCATCGGCGCTCGCACGCTAAACCTCAACAAGTTCTGCAGCCGAGATTACGGTACCTATCACATTTTATGTTTTCACCATTGCATAAATAATTTCTACCATAGATTAAAAGACAGCTTATACAAAATTCACAATCAATCTCATTTCATAGTCTCAGATCAGGTGGCAAGGTAAGTACTTAAGTTTATCATTGGTCTTTTAAATAAAAACACTATCAGACAACAATAATTAAAATTTCGAATAGCAAAAATTCAACCTTGACATGAAATCATCAATTGAAGACGCTCGAAAAAGCTACTGTGAAGTGTGAATAACGCAATGCATGCCACTACCCCTTCCACCCCACACAGGAACGGTGTGGCTGAGTGTTAGGGACACAGGGTGTTTTTGTAAGAAATACGGTGGTAAAATTGGTTTTATGTTGTGCAGTCATAATGGGCAGAGTGGTCGGTCGCGAGGCGGCAGGCGCGGGCGCGGGCGAATGGGCGCGGCTCGCGCTGAGCGTGCAGGCGGTGTACAAGCGCGCGCCGCGATCGCGCCTGCGTCGCGGCGCCGCCAGTCTATACGTGCGCGCCAAGGACCTCGCATGCAAGTGCCCCAAGATCAAGATTAACAAGTGAGTTAACCAGCATTTCTCCTGTTCTTTCTTTTGCCTTTTGACACCTTCCTTAATTTATGACAACATTCTCCCCACCTCATGAGTACAGTATCTATAACATTTAAAAAGCTGCAGGAGCTAACATTCTTGTAATCTAAGATTAGATTGACTGGACTGTAAGGGCCTAACATTAGCAGTATAGTATGGGCTGATGATGATGCTTGCGTCACAATGTCTACCAAAAGAATCAGTAACCAGTGTCTCAGCAGCTTGCTGGAAAGATGAAATTAGTGTGCTGGTCATAATATCTGACACAAAATCTATGACCGTAGAGATAGACAATTTTTAGACTAAAAACCACGAACCTGGAAATGTAGAACTCCCTCAATCGAACCAGGATAAGTTGGCAGCTAAGTTAAGACACACCACAGATAATATAATACCATACTGGGCCAAAAGTAGAGAATCTCAAATCTGATCGGTAGACTCATGTTGTTAATAAGGCGTCTATTTATTATGATGTTATATGTATAAGGAGGGAAATATGTCATATCGCGCCCTCAAATGGCCCCGTGAAAATGGCCCCAAGGACTGTCTCGTCTATCTGCGCTCACTAAGCGGGACGCGCGCTATCCCATTTGCTTTCATAAAATCTTCTTTTGCACTCCGGCGCAATTCGTAAACATGACGGCACGGGAGTCTTTATCAAACGTTGTTTACGCGATATCGCATCTTTCGTAATCTTTGGTGACAAAGCATAATGCTGACGATGACTACTGAGATTCTGTATTTGCATGTAGATGTGTTTATATAGCGCAGCACAGAGCACTGATGCGTATCTAAGAATTTACAATCAAAGTAAAAACCAGCAACAATGATAATATGAATGGACAGGAAATAAGCACACGGATTTTGAAGACTATATTTTATATTGAGCGCCAGCTCTCCACTCGCGTCAGTCATACTCTATCTTTGCGACTGCGAGCCGTACGATACGACAATACAAACTTCTGATACATGTACATGTGTTCTCTTTTTGTCATGCAGTAATTAGATTCGCTGTCTCTATTTTCTGGCAAATGTAATATGCATACTTTTTACCTAGGTATGCTTCATTGTGTTGACTTGTTAATTATGAACGATTTGCAAGAGCTGGGCCCGTCCATTCCATTATCATCGTCGCTAGTAAAATCTATAATTATTAAAACTATATTACTTTTTGGAGCCTTTACTTGTAGAATTGAGAACGGCTTTTAGAATGTATGTTTGTAACAGACATGCAAAAATCAAAACTTGTTTTTTTCTCAGGTCTTACTTAATCCTAGGAGTGGAAAAAGAAGGTATATCGTCCGGTATGCCCGGACTGACAGTCGGCGAGAGGACCCTGCTGCTAGAATGGCGCGACGACTGGCACCGACGCATCCGCCGCTTACAACGACGCGCTATCAACTGCCACTAACCACGTGTCATCTCGAATTAACTGTCACTGTCATTTGTCGCTCGCCGTTTTTATGATAAAAAGGCTATGGCCGTTGCGCTTATACAGCCACAAAGGCGATCGTTGGTTCTTGTTGTTCGATTGTAAGTTATTCCGTCGTTGGTTCCATGCAAATGTGAATTGATAATGTAGTTGATTTAACTGTTACTGCCATAATAGTACTGTACTGTCTTTAACTTCATACAATAACGTAAGTTGACAGAAATTTATATTAAGACACTAATTTTCAAATCGCTAAATTGGCCTAGATAAAAAAATATCATGCTAAATGCTCTGAATTTCTACGCCTTATCATTTTTATATACATACCTAGATATTATAAAATACTAGTTTCTGTCAAAGAAAATCGTTTGCCTAGTCCGTTAAGATTACCTAACATTAGTGTTTAATACTATAATATTGTAGTATTTTTGACGATATATTGTATGCATCGTTTTATAATGCCAAAAATTTGAAAAAACCCCATAAATATCAATGCCAATTCTTGTAAAAAAACTGTCCACAGTTTGAGATATTGTGAATTTAATAATGTTAGGGGTTTCCATTACTTATTCTTTTTCTCCCTAGGATTTTGTTACAAATTGTACAAAGCTCACAAAGTTTTTATTTATTTTATATTCATAGTTTAGTTTAATAATCTTACTAATAATAATATATCGTTCCATTTCTTGCATTTTATGTATAATTGTTATTTTATAGATGCGCATGTTAATATTGTTTTTATTTTCACAATGGCAACATAGAGTGAAGGCATCTGTCAAAATATTTACTGCTATCGCAGCGCTAACGAGCGAAGATTGTTTTGACAGATGCTAAGACTTGTGCCGGCGATTGTACAATGTAGTATTTAGGTCATATTCTCGAGGATGACTCATCTCCAAATAGTCACAATGGTTTAACGTACCTCATTTATAAAATAATCTTAGGTAAGGGTTATGACGTTAATTTATAATCTAGACCGTAGAATTTTCTACAACTTAAGGTAATAATGTTGTGTTCGTAACTTCTTTTATTTTCATGAACTGTAAATTATTTTTATCTTGCCAAAGTAACATGTTCTTTTGTACACATTACTTAATTTACGTGTTTTGTATCTGTCTAGGACCCGGCATAAATGGTGCGTTGACATTGGAACTAGTTCTTTGACTGAAATTATGCGTAATTTAACCTATTGCTCGCAATCAAGATTGTGTTTTGGCCGTCTTCATAATTATAGTCATAATATTCAAAATGCAACTAAGTAACTGAGACTGCATAAAGATAAATTAAAGTAATTAAAACCAGTTTCAAAAGCGTCGCTTATGTGCAGAGGGTCTAACATCTTTGTCTGTGTATCTTGAACACGATGCGTTGCCTAATTGAGGTATGTACAGTATTACTAGCTTTACTAAGAGATATTATTAAGAATCTTTAGTTTTAAAAAGTACAATCGTGCATAAAAGTATATTAAAAGATATGTTACTTCAGTACTGACGATTTACTCAATTGTAACTAGCTTATTTTCAGTATATTTTATGTGTGTGTGCTGGGCAAAATTATACTATTATCAAATTCAGTAATAAATTTCAAAAGACCTATATTTAATTATTTTTACATTTATTGAAATGGTAAACGGATTAAAAATGTTCCTGACCAATTGAACTATTGCAGAATCCCGTTGGAAATCGTAAAAGCAAACAAAAGTTTTATCGTAAGTTATCCAAGGTATTCGAAGTGCGGGCATCATTGTAATCATTCACAATTGAGCTGTCAGGGTTATTTATGTTATCTTCCTTGCGGGGTAAGAGCATGATTGTGCTCCACTGGATATCGGAGCGAGGAGATATGTCAAAAATGTTGGGCCATTATTACCCTTCTTTAAATAGCAACAGTGAATGCCAGACCTATGAGTTTCAAGAAAGCTAGAGAAATATTAATAAATTGAATTTCCAAAAATGAGTTTATTTCTTCGAGTTTTTAATATTTTTCCGAAAAGAAACTTAAAAACAAGCTTTATAGTACAAATTCAAATAGGTGATGCACTTAAATGAGCACAAAAACTGTTTCTAATCATTGTGAAATGTATTTGAAACAATGGTGCTCGCTCAGAATTACGCTGCCTTTATAGCAACAGAAAATGATACAAAATTGGCCCCAGTGCAATCCATAAGTGGATCTTGCCTTAAGCACACAATAGCATAAATCAACTTGGTACCGACAACTGTATTAACGTATAAAGAGGTTCGTACCTGGTCGGGTGAGGATAATTTTGAATTTCCATTAAATTGGTACGTGACCATAAATATATTCACTACGACGAGGTTCTAAAGAAATAACATTTTTGTAGAGGATACGAAGTAAGCTATTCAGAATAATCCAACGTGTTTCCGATCAAGACTTACAACAAAAATGGCGCCAAGCCAACAGTCCAACTTTATCTCGATATGCCATTTTAAACAAATAAATAATCTTGATATTTATTGCTACGTCATATAAAACGACAAAGGCGTTAAATCTTGTATCAAAATCGACTTTTGTATTAATCATATTATGTTGTCTTATAATGATACATTTTAAAATTAGTTTTTTTTTATTAACAAAATTTTTTTGCGCGTCTGTACTTTTAAAATTGAAGTTGATGAATAAACATAGATATAAATGCCTATTTAAAACGACTTAGTAATTTTGCTTGGACGTTCTTCTACGAATTGTAAAAAGTGTATTTAGTTGTAGATTTATCTATTTACCTGTTTCTAGTTATGCATATCTTTAGATTTCGTAATTTACTTAGTACATAACACCAGTTTGAAAATGTGTAAGTATAATAAAAAGCTCTCTTAAGGACTGCGGTGCACAAAAAATTATAAATTTTAAAACAAATCAAGCAATAATAATTTTCACAAAAAAATACCATGGAAAAATATTAATAGATATATTTTTTTTCATTTTTAAAAATTATAAAATATCATGCCTTCTTAGCATTAACGGATTTTCAACAGATTTTTCGCAAACATAATTTTTTTAGTGATATGATACAAAATCATAAATTCATAAGAGAGCTCTCATATAAAGAGGTCTAATGTAAATACTGGTTTATTGATGCCAGCCAACTCATCTCGTTTTTGTTTGTATACGTCAATAACTCATGGAAATTACGTCAAGAGCAGAACTTGCCCGCGGCGATCACCGCAATTTTAATTTATCGTATAGCTTGATAAATAATATTACTTTCGAGTCTTACAATTTATATTGAGACTGCTAAAAACATTATAAACATTAAATTTATAAAATGTTTTTATCATAATATTTTAATACATTTTAAAAACATTTCATTAATAAAGGAACATTGGTATGTTTTTTTTTTTGGTATGTTTATATTTACAAATCATTTAAGAATTGGAAAACATAAGAAATGCAAATGTAATGTGTGAAAATAAATTTCAATTTAATTTAAAACGCACAAAAATAAGGCCTACTTCGCTTCCTCATTAATAATTAGAAATTAAAGTAACTATTTCTTTCGCGACTGTACTGTTTAATTCAATAAGTATACATTTTAGTTAAGTAATAATAAATTTATAACTAAGCTATGTCAATTTACGGCATTTACACTGTCGTTTGAGTGAATCTTAAACAATGTAATGGTGTTCGCACACCATGTCAACACAGACACAAGGTAAAATTTTGAGAAAATGAGAGCTAAAACAAACACAAACAGTTCAATTTTGAATGAAAGTAGATACTTAATATTTTTTAATTTATCGGGTCCTGCCATACACGCATATTTGCACATGAAAAATATGCGTTTCCTGAAGGATAAAGTATGGATAGTGGAGCAAGTGAAACTGAAGGGCGCTGCAGCTGTTTACTACATTTGCACATGACCATAACCATGACCATGTTTGTATTTGTTTGTCATCAAACAAATTAATTTTACAATGTTCTAGTTTTTGAATCAAGTCGGTATTGTAATTAGTTACGATACTAAGAATTGACGCATTTTTCTAAACTTATTTGACAGCACTAAATAAAAATACTTTCATCTCTTTTCATTTCACTTTGTGAAAGAAGGATGACGACTATTTTAGAGGTGCGTTAGTATAATAAGAGTGGACACCATTGCCTTAATTACTCGAAAAGGCTATTGTTTATGATTATTCTCAAATAAATGAGTAAATTTGTGTATTTGCAGCAGACATGAATGATTTGTGTTTTATACCCTGCTCCTGTGATGTAATAAATGTTATTGGTTATATTTATTTAAAAATAAAAGTACATTAATATACTGAAATGTTGTTTTTTTTTGTCTATAACAAATATATGAGACGTACATAAACAAAAATAGTCTTATAATTGTATTAGTTCAATATTTAAAAAAAAAACATAATATAATTGTTTGTGCTGCTTAATTATTGGGCCTGTAGATTTCAATCTTTAAATTTCTTGATATAATAGGTATCAAAACATTATAGTTATATACCGTTTACGTTTTATATTATACATTCTAATGGTCGTCGTGTCGAAATAATGCAATGAGTAATGATGTGCGAGTGATGTGATGTGTGTGTGTGTGTGTGTGTGGTGTACTTAATTAATATTATTGATAACATAGATTTTTGTTGGTCGTGTCGAACTGATGCAATGAGCGATGACCGTAATTGCAATGTTCTTGAAAATATAAACATTCTTTCAAATATAAATAATAGTGTCACTGATTGATAGACCAGTTGCAATATTTATATTAAAACGTTATAGTTTGGTTTATTTGAAAGCACATTATTCTACAGTGTAGTATAAAGCTGAAAGCGCTTTTAGAATAGTACCTACCTTAAGATATTTATAGAAACGCTTGTGAAACATCATATAGAAAACTGTAAATTCCCGTGGTACTACTGTACCGCTTAGTAGTTCTACGGAATATTTTTTTACCCGTGGTACTACTGGTAGTACCACGGGCAACAAACGTAAACTAATATTAGTACTTACCAAAAAGATGAAAGATTAATCGAAGATGTATTCGAAGAATGGTGGAGTGCTGTGCCTTATGAGAGGCCTATGTCAGCAGGTAGAAAACTACGATTCATCATCATCAACTAGAAGACTTCCACTGCTGGACGAAAGGTTTTCTCTTAATAGGGAGTAAGTAGTTGCCATAGTCCCCATGCTTGGCAGGCAGCTTGGGGATCGCAGAATGCTCAACAACCGTTAACCGAGAGGACGCTGCTGCCCGTCCTTCGGTGGTTCTGGATGCAGTTTTCTGAAATTACGAATAAAATCAGCTCTGCACTGCTGTCATCACCCTGAGATATAATATGTCAAATCTCTTCATGCCCGGTAATTTCTCTGGTAACATTTCCCTTCAAACCAAAACACAGTAATGCTAGCACACTACTTCTTTGCGACTGAATATCTGGCAAAGGTATGGTAGACTGCAATAGAGTCCTACCTACATCTATAGTACGTTTCTTGAACGAGAAAATATGATAACTAATCGCTTCAACATCGGCGGTGGGGCACGTGCCTTAAAAACACTTACTCCAAAAACTACAAAAGATTTTAACATTTTCTAGGAGACCCTCAACAAACCCTCGAGATAATAAAACTCATATGCCATTACTATCTGCTCTGTAACGACGAGTCGACACCTCCTGATTTCCCCAGGGGTCGGGTAATTCCTCTGATGGCTGGCAACATCATATTTTATTGCTATTTTGTTTCGAAATAATACTTTTACGAAGGAACTATTTGGATAGGTGAGCCTTGCGGTTTTACCTGAGTTTTTTTGGGTTCCGTATCCGAATGTAACGGGACCCTATATTTATTACTATGAATACATCGTAATGTCAGTCGGTCCTACCTGTATAAACTTTTGAACCTTACTTTAAAATAAGTAATCATATATCCAAACAACTAAACAAACCCTACATAATAAAAAATAATAATAATAAAAATATTTTTTACTAGTTAGGGTATGTTTAGTTGTTAGTTAGTTATAATTTAATTTTATTATATATCCGAAGTAAAAAAATAGGAACTACAACGAATTGTATTTTCAACCTTTTTAATTTTTATTTTAGCTCTATCGTGAACAAGCTATTCGTTTAAGCTTGATGAGTATATATTGTAGTAGAATTACTAAGTAAAGTTAATTTAAATTCTAAGCTCGCGTGTTGGTACGTATAGAACTAGCATTCTTAAAATATGCAGCCCACCCTACTAAGGGGTGACTCGATGAACGACGGACCTAGCCTAGGATATCCTCGTTTTCGTATTCTTCGTCATAAACAACTTTTACTACGGGATCATCTCTGAAATTGCAAAAATAAAAACATCTGTGCCATACATTTCGTCGAGCGTGAATGTTTTTTTTTCTATGAAACAGCTGATGTTTTTCGCGATTTTAGACTTGCAGGGCTAACATGCGCACCGCGAGAAAATTTTGTCGTGTCTTTATGTCGTGCGAAAACGAGACTAACTTGTACAGATTCGTAGCCTTGTCCTGTTTTGTAGAATCGGGAAAAACTTCTCGCGGTGCGCATGTTAGGCCTGCAGATCACGCAGGTACGATAATGATAAGTTCTAATTTCTATAAAGACCGGAAGACAGAGTAGGTAGGCGTCCTAATAGGTGGCCGAGGACAATAAATAAATAAATATTAAATAAAATTAAATTTCTTTCATACAGTGTTAGTACTTTGCAAACCTATGATATTATGTTAGTATTGACTACTTCAATGTGAAAGTCCCGGGTAACAGCGTGGCTATCATGTAACTTTTCGGGATCGCGATTCGGATACGAGTTGTCAATAATATATACTTGTCACTGTCACTGCCAAAACTCATTTGACCCTGCAGGGCCGGATGAAACGCCAAAAGACTGACGGATTTGCTTAACTTAATTAAGGAAATCAATGCATTCGTTCGATAACGATAGTGAGAGAAATCCCTCCGTGATACTGTGAAGCTGTGACAGTGACAAATGACATTTATGACAAATCGCGATCCGAATCGCGATCCCGAACAGTTACATGATTAGCCAGCAGCAAAGCATAGCTTGATGCAAATGGCACGTTGCCGTAAAATTTGGTGGTCTAATGAGGAAGCCTCTGTACTGCAGAGGACGTCTCCTGTCTGATAATGACGATGATGATGTATTAAGTTAAAATATCCTTGATTAACTATGATAAGTTCTAGTGGCAGGACTCTATTCCAGAGTCTGCCTGGGGAAGTACCACATCTTTGCCAATTATTGCGCAGGGTTTTGTTTGCATTATTTTAATTAGTTCACAGATCTGGCACTGCTACTGCATGGTGGTCTGGGTTTGGTGGTGGATGATGGTGACGGTTACCACAAGGTGAAATTCATGCTTGTCTTCTTAGTCCATTGCATAAAAATTATACTTACACTAGACCGTCATAGCGTAAAATCACGCGGTTGGATTACGGAAATACGACTTGCCGGTGGTCCTGTAGGTAGGGCAAAAACAAAACAACACCCGTGGTCCTACTAGTAGAATTACGCGGTAGGACCACGGGGAACAAACGATAGCTTGTTATTATCGTACTTGCTTGTTATTGTCGCTTTGGCCGGACTAAAGCAAAGACTATAAACCTGTTGACTGATCGCCGAGTTCCCCTCATACGGAAAATAGTAGTTTGAAAACCACTACTAGCCACTGCGAGTACGTCAGAATCTAATTGTATTTCATAACTCAGATTGCGTCATCCCAGTGATCGCAAGCATAGAACGTTACCTCGCCCCCTGTCCGCAACGGTGAGTCGTGTTTGTAGGAGAAATAATATTCACGAGCCATCAACAATCTACAGATCATATAGCCGATCTGTGGACTAAAGGATGATCTAGCTAGAACATCCGTTAGTCCGTCGTTCATCGAAACGCTCCGTGTAGTATATAGGTATGTTCCTTTGCCCTTAAAGCTCGGCTATTGTCCAGAACAGTACGATAATAACAAGCTGTCTAGTTGTACCGAGGCGGCGGTGAGGCTGCAAAACGAACCGTTCGCAGGCGGAACGCGCGATCGCACGGCACACGCGCGATTGTACTTTGATCAGATAAGGCTTCGCGCAGACTTGCGACTGAATTATAGGTTATTTTTGTGGGCAAGAGCTTTTAAAATGTTCTTAAAGCTTAAACAGGAAGAAAAATTATGACCTCCGGCAGGACTCGAATTTGCATACAAGCAGTCTCTATGGGTTTCCGTCCCAACAGCTTTGCCAATTAAGCTACAGAAGTATCTACCTTAGATGCCAAATTTCCCTACCTGTTATAAGCTACCAACTAAAGCGTTGGTGGCGCCATCTGCAAATTTTTGTAACACAAATCCTTTAAAAGTTTTTATGCAATGGAGTACCAAGACGAGCTAGACATTCACCTGGTGAAAAACATCCCACCCGCCTATAGCATTAGCAGTGCCAGAATTGTGAACTTGCATCTCGCTAATCACGTCACTCGACAGCAATTTAAAAAAACTTTACTTACTTGCAAAATATGGCTTGGCGTTTGAATAACTGGCAAAAGTGTGGTACTTCCCCAGGCAATAGAAATATAGAGTCTTACCTCATAATAGGTACAAGGTTAGCTAATTTGTTTGCGCGATTTCAGGGTTGGCCCCATACTTCGATCAAAGAAATGAAGGATTTTGCGCCAGCCGCCCGACCGCGGCACACCTAAAACTCTCGGCGACGGATGACGTTCAGCTGTCGTTCGAGACCACTGTTCGTGTGATAACCTACTTTCGCATTTCATTTGTGATGTACAATATCCTCTGTTTTAAAAATAAAAATAAATTGATGGCATAATAAAAGTTAAAAGTTATTCACAATGATGAGTACAATGACACCCTTTCAGCTTAGTACATCCAAAGCTTATAACCCTGTATACAGATAGCTGATAGCATTTTGCACGTAACCTTTCTAATACCTACTGTGAACTCTATAAAAATCTGTGTATCAGCGATGGTGATAATGGAATGGACGGGCCCAGCGCTTGCAAATCGATCAAAATTAAAAGCAACTATCTACCAAGATACGGGCTTACGCTCAGTTTGGTAGCTAGGGCCCTCACATTTCATGAATGTATTTATTATATGAAATAAATGATTTTGATTCGATTTTGTTTTTTTTAAAATTAACAAGACATAATCAAGCATACCTAGCTAAAAGTATGCATATTACAATTGCCGGAAATAGAGATAGCGAATCTAATTACTGCATGACAAAAAGAAAACACATGTACATTAGACGTTTGTATTGTCGTATCGTACGGGTCGCAAGTCGCAAAGGCAGAGTATGACTGAAGCGAGTAGAGAGACAGCGCTCAACATATAGTCTTCAAAATCCGTGCGCTTATTTCCCGTCCATTCATCTTATCATTGTCGCTGATCGTAATCATACCATTTTTAAGTCGCAAGTGTGCGGCGAACCTATCCCAGCCCCTCAATACTACAACAATAGCGCAGTAATAACTCTCATTGTGTCGACACACTACGCACATTTTAATCACGGCATTGTTGCTCGTGTAAACACTGCGTTAGAACCGTTACAGTGTAGGCGATACGTCGACCGATCTATTTGTTTTGACTGCCAAAGAAAAGCTTATTTTTTTTACTTATTTAGATATGTCAATGACGTTTTGTCTGCTTTGTCGTAATTTGGAGCAACTGCCTACTCAATATTGATACCGTTACCTATGAAGAATAGAAGACAAATGCTTCTGCTTGTCTGTTCTGGCTTAGGCAGACTGATGCTTCGATTGCCAGTGTTTAGTTGTTTACTTGTCTAAGGCAGATGAGTTTTGAAGAGAGAGCAGGCCCCCCTAGCACGCGCCGAGGACTAATTGGTCTTTCCCCGCGCGGGAAAGTGATAAAGCTAGAATATGGATACGTGTCTCGTTTACGAGGGGTAATAAGAGTGGATATACGTTTATCACAGCTCGTGTACTAGGCGGGCAGGAGAATTTATAATCATTATTTATTTAAATTCTGTAATCTAGTACCTATAGTATGTTTTGGCATACCTACCTAATGTATTGTTATACAAGATAACTGGTTCCCAATCCTGACACATAGTCCTAGACTATGGGAGCCTATGGGCCATTATAGATTTTTGTGAAAATATTTGTGTCAAAATTAATAAATTTGTACATGTATTACTTACTAAATTATAATTTTTTACACTTGTTAAGGATAGAGAAAAGTAGCTAAAAATGGAGGAGGCCTTAACCCTAAGAAATCCTTAGGGATCCTTAATTAAAGACATCAACTTTTAAGAAACATATTTTTGTTAATACTCTTAATTATTAAGGAATAAAAAGGCTTTATTATTATTTGTATTAATTAGAGGGCAGCCGGTAGATTGTCAACTCTATCTTCAACTGCCCATACCTCTGTTCATATTTTTTGACTTTTTTCATAAATGGATAAGTGCAACGATATGTACTCAAATCAGTAGTTCCGGAGATTACATGAGATGCCACAGACTATACCTCTTTATAATATTAGTGTGGAAACGTAGGTGTACTTAGTAAAATCTAAGATGGTTTCTCTGATCAGGAATTCAGATTCCGAATTACGCGTGACTAGAGCAAACGTCTGGTTTTTTGTACCGTTCGGAAATAATGAAAATGTGTGCGCTTTGTTAAACAGTTTTTATATAAGCGTAGCATTCAGGTTTCCAAATCTGAATTCCTGATGAGGAAACCTAATTAGGAAACCGAACATCCAAACATATTCAAATAGCCCTCAGGCTAGCCGCAGGGCCAGCCTGAGGGCTATTTGGATAACAATAACTACAATGATTTGGTATCATCTACCTGATCTGATGATGGAGTCCGGAGATGGAAAGTGGAAGGCCTCAATACCTAGCCACTAGTAAATCCCTCGAGTTTTGATTCATTTGATTTGTTTTGACTGTACATACGAGTACCCGTTGGAAACTAAGCAACATTTTATTCCTACACAAATGTTATTTAAATCGGCAACACTTCCTAGCCGATAAGCGCATTGTAACTGGTTGTCAAACCATTGTAAACTTTCACCAACATATCGATAAATTTCAATGAGGGAGCCACAATTGTATTTTTACTAAAAATCAACAGTCACACGTTGAAAGTCGTAAGTTTATTTATTTGGCCACCTCTAACGATAAGTTAGTTGGTTAGAACATAAATTATATTGTTTTATGAACAGCGGAACACCTGCAGGGTTTGTCACGAATGTTGAAATGTTAATTATTATAACGAGAGCAAGTGATTTGTTCTGTTTGTATAAGAATTCATTCGTTAAGGCTGGACTGAAGCTCTTCATAAGCTTGACCAAATTTCAGTCAAATATAGTCGAGTTTCAGGGTTTCGTATCCAAAAAGAGTCCAACACGAAGTCTGCCTCATCTTTCAATGGGAGCTAAGATAAGATAAGATATAGATTACTATATTCTAGGTGGGACTTAGACATACTGTCCTTCTTAAGAGGTAGCCGGTTAAAATTTTAGGAGTAATTCAATGGCGAGTGTGAATTTTGTTCGCCTCGGACCTCGCACCGGCCTGGTAGATAATCTCCCAATCGCCCACCAAGGATAGGCATATCAGTCCCAGCAGGCCCAGCAGTCTCTCAAACAAGCTATAAGGTCAATCCCAATCAATAACAATCTGTTGAATTTGTTACAACAGGATCTTCGTCTTTTAGCAGGCCTTATAACACGTAATTACAACTTGAACAGTCACGATTCCCAAGCCGCTTGACAAGCATGGAGATTGTGGCAACGCTCCCTTTAAAGGGGGAGGCCTTCGTCCAGCTGTGGACGTTTTCTGGCCGATGGTGAGACAAACTGGGGAAGATAAGCCCTGCAATGACGTTTATCTTGTGCATTTCCCCCGCCAGCGTTTACCCCCGAGCCAACCCAGCTCCTTGAAATACCGGAGCGAGGTCCTGTGCATACTAGCTCCTCTGGGTTAGATGGGGGTGTACAAATGATGGTGAAAAACAAACAGTTGCGGTAACATGGAGTGGGGATGATTTTACGAGGTGGAGATTCTCGTTACTTCTGTGGCACATGCTCTACAGGTTCATTATCTTGCATGCAGTCACGGCATAACGGACTATCTGACGAGCGCAGTGCAGTGCGGTGCAGGATTTCTTCACAATTCTGGCACAGCTTCTGTTCTGTCTGTCTTCGTACCACCAGGCGAATGTCTCGCATTTTTTAGGCCCCCACCATATCTCCCTTGTTTCTCTACTCTGTGAGCAGGCTAATGCAGATACATTTGTATGAAGACGGCCGTACATTAGGGCCGTCTTAACATGGTAGTAGGTGTGTGTTTTGTTACGCAAACGCCAGAAGACGAATGGAGTTCTTTAATTAAGTTTTATGAGAGCGTTACAATTAATAACCATTTATTACGGTGATGAATCGGTACATCTGTTTGTTTAATTTTCGGGGTATTTGTAATTTTAATTCTACTGTTATTTATATATGAATGGAAATAGCAAACGCCTTCAGTATTTAGGTAACGGGAGGTTTTGAAAACGGCATTGTATTTAGATATTACCTAGGGAAAAAAGGGAATTTTATGTGTATGGTAATACTTTTTTTGTAGTATTTTTAAGAGTAAAGTGTTTGGCTTTGTTGTGGATAATAGTGGGGGTTTTTTGAGGGTTGCTGAGTATGAGTATTTGCTGGGTTTTTTTTAAAGTACCTATGTAGATACAGATTATAGATATGTAGTAAGTACGTTTTTCTAAGACTTCCAAAAAATTTTAACAATTTTTGCTGTTGTAATTTTAACTTACGGTCAGGTTCTACCACATTTTAAACACGTTTGTTACTGTAGTAGATTATCGGTTTTATTCTGTATCAGATAGGGTCACATCTCGCGGATCAAAAATATAGCGGTTCTCAAATTCGTGCGCGTAACATTGATTTTTGAGGTTTTTATTATTACTGGAGTACAAAACGAAATCCAATTCTGCTTTGCTGTTTCCCTAAAAAATTCAAATATTTACCTATTGTAAGAATATTTGCATGCTATATACTATGGAATCTCTTAGCAGGCGAAGAAAACACTTTTAAAGTGTAGTCTTTTTTTTCTATCAAACCGATCATCGCCAATCTACTTCTCAGATGTCAGAAAACCAGTGGTATGAAAATCCTTAAATAATTTCCAATAATTCTAACTCATGGGCAGGCTCGGGCCCGGGATTGAACCCACGACCTCATGATTTCGAGTCGAGTTGTCTGCGACCTCCCACTAGACTATCACAATTAATTTAGTAACATACATTTTGAAAAAAAAAAACTTCCTTATAGCTCAGTTGGTCTATGTCTGCCTTCAGAGCTGTAGGGCGTGGGTTCGATCCCAACCCAGGACAAAAAAAAAACCCTTCGGCCGTTAAGGAAACTGAAGTTTGGAAACTGGTTTCCTGAAAGGATTTTTTTAACCTCCTACGTAACTGGTTTCCTGAAAGGTTTTTTTTAACCTCCTACGTAACTGGTTTCTTATAAGGCTTTTTTTATACTTCTATGTAACTGAATAACAACTATAATCTCTTTTGTATCGGTGTCAAGTTATCCATTTCATTATCAGATAATTATGATGCAATTGACATTCATCAAATGTCAAAAAAAAAAAAATTTTTTTCGCAGAAACATAGGTACATTGAGATGCAATATAGAAGGTAATAGAAAGTTTATAGATCGCTATGCTCTAGCCGGTGAGGCATGCAAAATATTATTATAATGTTTACGAAGTAAAAGAAGATATACATCATAATCTATACAAATTTTTCCTATCGGCATTTACAATTAGACGCATCTGTAATTATAAAATAATTAAAATTATTCACTTATAATTATTATTTATGTCCATACATTATTTATTTATTAAATGTCCTTATTTATTTATTTATCATTTATAAAATCTAAGATGGAATAATATGCCTTGTCAATCAAAAAATTCTTAAGTTTAAATTTAAAAATACCATTATTTTCGATGTCTTTAAAACTTTGCGGTAGTTTGTTAAAAATTAACAACCTCATATTAAACGTACTGTTAGAACTGAGCATAGTTCTGCAGCGCTTTATCTGTAGCTTATTATTATGCCGCTTACTTTTTAACCTGGCATACTGCTTTATATTTTTTCTGACTAGTAAAGCTGATTCGTAGATATACATCGAAGGAAGAGTTAACAATTTGAATTTTTTAAAATAGGGCTTACAAGAGGTCCACATATAGCTCGAATACACTTTTTTTGAGATTTAAAGGCAGATTCTCTCTCAGTGGAGTTTGCCCAAACAAGAACTCCGTAATTTAATGTGGAGCCTACATAGGCGTGGTACGCGGTTAGAAGTGCCTTTTCATTAGAAACCTTACGTAGCATGTACAATGCATATGAAAACTGATTTAATTTTTTGCAAACATGCTCAACATGTGATTTCCACGATAGGTTGGAGTCTATGCGTATGCCTAAGAATTTTGTTGTCTGAATTTCGTCAATATGTTTACCACGATAATTAATATTTAAAATGTCAAATTTAGAGTTTATATTTTTGAATGTCATAATATTTGTTATTTTTTTTTTTCATGCGATGCGTACAACCGGCCGTAAAAGTCTTCCACTTCCGAGAGGATCTCTGGTCTGGAAGCGACGACTTCCCCAGTCGCGGTGGTTAACTTCGTCAGGTGGCTTCGACCAAGGGGCTGGACGAACACTTTCGACCCCCGATTTTGCTCAATTGATTTTTCAATCAAGAGCGTGTTTAATGATCGGAGGTCACGCCGTACCAGCTTGGTGATTTTCTTGTTAAGTGCCACTTGTTCTGACGAAGTTAACGAGGGGCTATCTCGTCGTTCTTCCATTAATCGCAGAGTTTTTCTCGAAAGTTTTGACTTTCTGCCTTTGCGTCGCAGTTCGCAGAATTGTGTGCCCTCATCTCAGAGGACGTCCACTACTGTGTTGAGTTTCTGGTTCACATCATCTGTTGTTTCCAAGGCAGCGAATCGGTTTTCCAGCTTTAACTGGAACGTTTCAGATCCAACTACGGTTTGGAGAAGGTTCGGACGGAGCGTTGACTTCATCAATCGGACCCGCTCAAGCTTGATGTCGATATTCAGAGAGCCTCGTACCAGTCTATGATCACTTCCGGTTTGGAACCTAGTGATCACCGAGACATCTCTGAATATGCGCTTTTTGTCCGTAATGATGAAGTCTATCTCATTTTTTGTTCGTCCGCCGGGGCTTTGCCACGTCCACTTTCTTTGGGGCTGCTTTTTGAAAAACGAGTTCATCATGAAAAGCCCTTCTTTCTCGAGAAAGTCGACGAGCATTTGCCCCCTGTCGTTCCTCCTGCCAAAACCGTGTGAACCGTATGATGTAGTAGTGCCAAAAAAGTTTGTGGAAAAATTCCTTCTAGCGGATTACATCAGTGTGGAAGATGGTAAACGTATTCTCATATTCAGTAATAAAAATATAATGTTATTTTAGGTAATTGAATTGTTTTATGTTGTATGAAAAAAGTTATATTTTATGTTTTAAATGATTAAATTGTTTTCGTTATTTAATTTAATGAATTGTTTTTATTAAATCCAAATATCTGAAATAAACTACAAGAACGGTTTTATTACGAGTCTACTAATACAACACTCGTAAAATTACTATTGTAGTCCAATTAGTTTCGTAGGTGGCTGAAATAACACAAACAAAGTATTTTTAAGAAACCGGTTACGTAGGAGGTTAAAAAAAACCTTTCAGGAAACCAGTTACGTAGGAGGTTAAAAAAATCCTTTCAGGAAACCAGTTTCCAAACTTCAGTTTCCTTAACGGCCGAAGGGAAAAAAAATGAGACGAACATAGATGTTTGTTCTGTGTCTGGTATAGTATTATAAGTATGTATTTACAACAAAAAAAAAAGTATTCTATCAGCTATCTGGTTTCCATTGTACAAGGTTTGCTTAGTTTAGGGCTAGATGGCGCTGTGTGAAAAATGTCCACCAATATTTATTTATAAAAACTGTAAAATAAACGAAAATAATATAGGTAGAAGTGTTACAGGCGCTTTCGCCTAAAGCTCTCAAAGGACTCAAAGCTTTCATCAAGACTCCCTCCAAAACTTGAAGCATCACCGTGGATTATACAAACATACAGAAGGTAAACATCGTCTCACGTCGCGAACCGTTGTCGTCGGTCGCGGATCATCTACGGATCACACAATACAGACATTGAAACCAAACTCCACACTGAAAATCTTGCGAAAATTCATAGACCTTATCTTAAGGTCTAAAATATCAGTTTTGAATACCACAGTTCGCTTGCAAATGCAAATGTAAAATGGTTGTAGGGTAGAAAACGTTTGCCAAGTCATGGTGTTTGGCACCGTCATCCTCTGCGAGGCACGTACGTCGTAGGTAAACCTTGTTAGAAAAACATTTCGGGGTTTCATCAGCGGATGAACTGGAACGATTGAGTTTTCATTTCTTTGAATATTTGCATTGCTTAGCTTGGATGGTTGAATTACTTGTTACATTTATTTATTTGACAAAAAGTACCTTTAGTAAATGAATATAACTAACTAAACGATCCCTATTTTCAATAGTTTATTAGGCTTGCGTTGGCAACACGTTAAGAGTAGATGCGCTCTACAAAGAAGCAAGCTTGCCCAGAAGAAACCGATTCACTCGCGAATGACTCGTGAACATAGATTGTTCCTATCGGGAAACACCCATTCAGGAAGCGTTTTCCACTGTTTAGCGGTTCGCACAAACAAAGTGGAATCAACGATTTTGATGAACAAAATAGGCTTAATTAACTGAATAGATAAATAAGATAAAACTAAAAAGCCTTTAAACTTGTATTTCTACAAGTATTGTAAGTAGTTGTATTTTATAATCTGGGTGTCTTCAAGTCGCGAGTGAATCGGTTTCTTTTAGGCAAGCGTGATCCATCGTAGGTTCGTTTAACATCAGACAAGATGGCAGTCAATCGCAAGCCTATATTATATTTAAAAAAAACTACTGGAACACACAAGAACAGAAAACTTACTATTTGATTCCTTTCGTCGAATAGGCCGTAAAGTGCCAAGTCGACTAGGATAAGAAACTATAAAACGCGATAAATCCCTAGCAGATAAATGGTGATGGTCCTACTCGTTATATTTTACGACGGTCCCTATAAAAAGGAAGTGTTGGATTGTCACTCTTTCTCAGGGTCCGATTTAGTTAGGTTTATTGAATTCAAGAAAGAAACACAGAATCTAGACACCACACGCACACGTATCTATACACGGCAGTGTGTGGGCAAGATTGCAGCCATATAGAACCAATGGCTCTCATCCATAGATCTAGGTTAAAAAAAACCTTTTTTACTAGATCTATGCTCTTATCACATACGAAAGCCATATTGGTCACTGACCATATACCTACCTTTTAGTTTTATATAAACGAGATTACTCACGTTTGATATGCGAGGTAGGACGCGGTCATACGCGCGTCGGGCTCCGTTTTCACTCCTAGAAAAAGGTCATAGGATGTGAACGAAACGTCGTATAGTCGGAGTATCTCCCGTTCAAATAAAACAAAAAACTTCAGACACATTTTAGTTTTATTTTTCTTTTATTTTGTTTTAACTGACATGGTATTGATTCATAACCATGTCAGTTTTCATAGTAAGACCGGATCATAGACCTAAATATAACCCATTAGCAGAGGGGTAAACCATGGCTCGCCACCTCAAATGGTATGGTAAATGCTAACAGAAAAAGACGGTCGACTGATTCACTTCGGCCAGATATGTAAAGGTTTAAAAATGAAAGGTTACGTACTCTTCTATGGTAATTCGTAGATTTCGAAATGCCGCAGTTTAACGTGATATTTTGTGGCATTTGGGGAATCATTTTACACATTTATTGGGGAGCAGTTGTTATAAAAAGGAGTTGGATAAATAATATTTTCTGCTTTCGGGACGATTTCCTAAAATGAATAAATGTTGCTCGAGTGGCTTAGTTTGACTATACGGTTACGCAGAACGGTATTACTCAGTTGGAAAGACGTCAGTCTTAGTTACAAGGTTATTCCACATTGTGAACAAGTTATACTTACAATAGTGACAACCATGAATTCACGAGAAAAAAACACTGGTTGGTTAGCTGTACCATACATTTTGTCAAAGATTTTTTTTTCCATGCAACACATAGACACACATAGTACCTAAATCATTGATACAACAGCAATTTTTTGCTAAGTTGTTCCAAGATGACCTCGGGTTGGGTCTTATATCAAGTCGCCTAAATTTGAAGATTGTGTCACTGTGGGGGTTCAAGGGGGTTCACCTCAAGCTCCCCCATGTAATTTTAGCCGCCGGAGCTGCGTCGAAATATTTTTAATATTTTTTTAGAGAATGTCGAATAGTAAATCACTAACCAATGCTTGAAACGGAACTTCAATTTCACTACATTCTTACGTTCCTATAGTTGCGTCTGTCAAAATGCGTAAAATGAAACGTTAGACCGCCGCCATTTTGTTGACCTTGACAGATACTCTCGCCTTCACGTCATTCCGAGGTAATATATTATTTATTATTAACATTTTGTGTAAAATTATGCTGTTGTTTGATTTATTTATGCAATGTATTGAGTTGGTTAGGATCCAAATTTGTGACAGATTTGACGCAGAGCACTCCGACTTGAGTTGGTTAGGTTCTAAATGAGTGACAGATCCGAATCAGAGCACCCCGACTCCACCTAGTCTTGTGGCTGATACCCCTAGAGTGTATATAAAAAATGTGGGAGCCAGAAGTTCAAGGGAGGTCCTGAACGGAGAAAGCCATACGAGGCCGAGTGGAGCGAAGGGGGGAGGTGGCGAGCGAAGCGAGCGGGCGACCTCCGTACCGTAACGAAGGCCGAGTTAGGCGCAGCGACACTCAGGGGCAAGAGCTTCTGGCGAGAGCCCACCCAGAGTCTTTTTCGCTGAAAGAACCGAGTTGGATGAGAATAAGTTAAAGTTATTTATTTTATGACACATATTTATTAAGGAGAATCTCTCACAAAATCATCAAAAAAATTAAATCTTAAATATTGAATATAAAAAAAACTACGCATCTCCGGTGGGGGGAAATGGTAGGGGGTAACTCTACCCCTATAATACCATGGGCAAGTATTTTGTTAGAGGTTAGACAAACAATAACCACAAAAAAGCATGACAGAACTGATGTAAATGTGTGTCTTCCCAACAGTGGGATAGACGCATCGAACTGCGATACGCAGCGTTAAATTTGTCGAGCCTAAAATAAAATGTACAAACAGTACCTTCAGTCTGATGTCGAAGGTAGTTACCGCGTGGGGTGTCGTGGCAATCCAGCATCCGTTCCCGGGGCACCCCGAATTGAATAGGGTAGATGACTGATGTTGATATCGTTGAAACCAATAGCTTTGATGAAGAATTTAAGTTAATATAGAATGTTTATTGAAAAAATAATTTAAATCGGGTAATAATGTTCTGATATATGAGCGTTTAAAGTTTTTGTTAGAGACAACTCTGTCCCTGTCGAGTTCAATTGTTAAGTTTCGGAAATATTATACTAGATGGCGCTGGCCACTCTTAAAACGCGATGATGTTTCGTTCGCTACTTTCTCATACATTAAGAGCGGCAGCAAATAAACAGATTCCTACCCAGCACTGCGGTGTTTTATTTTGCACAAGGAATTCTCACCTACATTTCGAGCCGGATACAGCATTTTGCAATTGTGGTGCTCGTAGTTTTATTGGAGATTACCGGCATTAGTGGTCAGGCACTAATAGTAGTGCACGCCGGAGGATTTCCAGCCTCTTACACCGGAGGCAATATTGGAAGATCCACAGGACAAGTAGTTCCGCTACTCGCCGCTCGAGGGCGGCAGTGGTCGAATACTACTCAACGGCGGAGCAAGAAATCACCGGAAATCTACCTACTACATTGGAGCGGAGTTGTGGTTGGCGCCAGGTGGCGCTACAATCGGAAATTCAAAAAAGTTAAGTGATCAAAAATCGTGAGTACAATTTCATTCATTCGTTCATTAAAGTGAAGTGTTAATTCAATCAAGATTTAAAAAAAAAAAAGGAATTTGACAGAAAATTGGGACTTTAAAAATGTGCATGCTAGTTAAGGACTTAGAATAGTTTAGATATAAGTGGTAAACACGGGGAACCTACGGCCAAGTATAAAAAAGTTCATTGCGATAAGGTTCCATACACTTGTAAAATTTTCTGTACCAGTCCGAGACTTAGAATATTATCCATTGCATATTTTTCACTTTGACAAAGTTCCATAGACTTGTAAAATTTCTGCATCAGTTTTAGACTTAGAAAATTCGTGATAAAACATTTTAGTAATTATTTGTTTGTAAAATGGAACCTTTGTATAAATTACAGTTTAATAAGAAAAGTATCATAGAAAGGGCCATAATTAATTATAAAAAGTCACCAAAAGAACGCATAACACGTTCTTATATACAAACGAGATTGGATCAACTAGAAAATGTGTGGGATGGGTTCATGTCGACCCATAGTTCTATTGTACAATCAGTTGCACACGAAAGGGATCCATATTTCACTGAAAATGTTTACGAAGTCACTGAAGATCTGTATATAAATCATAAAAGCGATTTACTTGATGTTTTAGATAATTTAAAGTCAGTACAGGTAGAACGTGATCAGTCAACCAAGCATGACAATAATGTAAGGTTACCCAAAATTGAAATCCCTAAATTTTCGGGGCTTTATTCAGAATGGCCTACTTTCAAAGATTTGTTTACGTCATTAATTAACAACAATAAATCACTGGATGACGTGCAGCGGATGCATTATTTGAAAGCTTCGTTGACCGGTGAAGCCGAACAACTTGTTCGTCATATACCTGTCACGTCAACTAATTATACAGAATGTTGGGCATTACTGATGAGTAGGTACAACAATAAGAGATTTTTATCAAACTGTTTGCTAAAACGTCTTATGAATCAAACGAATGTATCAGAGAGTTCAAAGTCAGTCAAAGGTTTGTTGGATACAACCATGGAGTGTCTCAATGGTCTGAAAAATCTTGGAATTGATGTGAGTTCTTGGGATGTCATTATCGTTTACGTAGTGAGCGCTAAATTAGATCCAGAATCACGCAAGCTATGGGAAACTCAAGTCAGTACAAATGATGACATTCCTAGACGCAATTTGAGGAATTTTTGGAAGCCCGATTCAGAGCACTAGAGTTTATAAATGAGACCAAATCCACCATCCCAAAGACTTTTAACGGCAAGCCATTGTCTTCTCGTCATCATGTGCACCATGTTGTCAATAGTGAAAATAATGTCACTTATCCTTGTCCATTTTGTAACGAAAGTCATAAGATTGCATATTGTAAGCTGTTTGCAAAAGAGAGTCACGATTCGCGTCAGAGTTTTGTTCAGAAAAAGGGTTTGTGTTTTAATTGTTTAGGCTCAAACCACTCCATCAGAAATTGCCGTCAGAGCACATCGTGCCATATTTGCAAAAGACGTCACCACTCGTTGCTCCATCCTAGATCTGCATCTGCAGTAGTAGGCACTGTCAATAAATCAGCTATCGAAACCTCAGCAGTGTCTAATAGTCAGGCAACGTTATCAGAAGGTCAACAATCAACGTTAAACGTAACGTCACATTTTACAAAGGAGCCGTCAGTAGGAACGCAAGTTTTATTAGCCACTGCGCTTGTCGAAGCAAAGACAAAGCATGGCTCAACTCAACTGCTTAGAATTTTATTGGATCAAGGATCCGAGGCATCTTTCATAACGGAATCAGCAGTGCAGCTCCTTGGGCTTAAGAAAAAGCCAACCAAGTCAGTGATATCAGGAATAGGTGGTGAGAAGAGCGCTTTAGCCTCCGAGTTTACAGTCACAGTGACTATTCACTCACGCCTAGATCCTAACTTTAGTATGCAAGTACACGCGTATGTACTTACTCATATCACGTCACTTTTGCCATCAGCAAAAGTAGATCCATGCAACTGGCCTGAGCTAGAAGTAGTCAGCCTAGCTGACCCAGAATATCACACACCAAACAAAATTAACATTTTGCTCGGTGCTGAAGCTTATGGTCAAGTGTTGAGAGAAGGTTTAATTCAAGGTCCGCCAGGGCTACCAGTAGCTCAGAATACAGCCCTTGGCTGGATTTTATCAGGAAAGGTTTCCTCAAATAGTGATACAATCAATTGTCATCATGTTTCCATCAGTTCACAAAGTCAAACTGATGACAATGAACTCCTAAAGAAGTTTTGGGAGATAGAGACTGTCATTCCCGGAGTTCAGAAGAAGAAACTTTCAGAAGATGAACTACGGTGTGAAGAGATTTATGCACAAACAACTCACCGTGATAAAGATGGTCGCTACGTTGTCAATCTTCCATTCCGTGAAGAAGATCCGCAATGTCAATACGGGAATAGTAGAGAGCTAGCAATCAAGAGATTCCTGCTTCTTGAAAATAAATTCAAGAAGAATAGAGAGTTAGCGATGCGTTATTCCGAGGTATTCCACGAATACATCGACCTTGGCCATGTAGAACGCGTACCAGAAGGAGATACTAAAGTATCCACAGCAGTTTACTTACCCCATCACGCTGTCGTACGCGAGGACAAGCAAACAAGCAAGGTTCGAATTGTGTTTGATGCCTCAATGAAGAGCTCGAATTCACCGTCACTCAATGACGATCTATTAGTCGGTCCTACATTGCAACAGCCGTTACGTCATATCATTATGAGGTGGAGAATGCACCCCATAAGCATCTGTGCTGATTTTGTCAAGATGTATAGGCAGGTGAAGATGGCTCCTGAAGACGCTGAATTTCAGAGAGTAGTATGGCGCGACGAACCGGGATCTGAAATAGAAGAATACAAATTAGTACGAGTTACCTTTGGAACAGCATCGGCACCTTACCTCGCAGTGAAGACTCTTCAGCAGGTTGCAGTCGATGAAGGTGCACGTTGTCCTGAAGTAGCTGAAAAAATAAGAAATGATTTTTTTGTAGATGATCTCATGACAGGATGTAAGACAGTCGAAGAGGGAAAAATTATACATAAGGAAATGACAGAGTTACTTACCAAGGGCGGATTCCATCTGCAAAAATGGGTGAGTAGCTGTAAAGAGTTAAATGAGGAATTTTTAGAGGAAGGAAAGGATAGGATAAACGTACAGGATCAGGATGCAGGAAGTAAGAATATAAAATTAGATAGAGTTATGAAGATTCTAGGGATTTGTTGGAATCGAGAACGGGATGAGTTCCAATATTCAGTCAACCTTCCGCCGCAGCAAAATCCAATTACTAAGAGAAAGGTCATCTCAGATATTTCGCGGTTTTTCGACCCACTGGGATGGGCTTCACCTTGTGTGGTGACATCAAAAATATTCATCCAAAAGCTTTGGCTTTCAGGTCTTAATTGGGACGAAGAACTGACACCGGAATTGAAGACTGAATGGCAAACTTACCGCAACAACTTAACGGAGGCATGTAGTTTCAGCGTTCCAAGATGGATCAATACTTACGACGACGACGACGATTCTGTAGAACTGCACGGCTTCTCCGACGCGTCCATCTCAGCATACGCGGCGGTGGTGTATCTGCGAACAAAAACAAATAACGGAGAAATTAAAGTAAGTTTAATCACATCTCGCACAAGAGTAGCACCCGTTAAGCAGCAGTCAGTACCTCGGTTAGAGTTGATGGGAGCAGTGTTGTTGGCTGAGTTGACGGCAGAGGTAGCTGAAGTAATGAAGATCCCGAAAGACAGCATTCATCTGTGGACTGATTCTACAGTGGTCTTGGCATGGATTAGCAGCCATCCAAGCCGCTGGAACACCTTCGTCGGAAATAGAGTTTCCACAATCTTGTCTCACTTCGAAAACAATCACTGGGCTCATGTCCAGTCCTCTGAAAATCCTGGAGACATTGCATCAAGAGGATTAGCAGCTAGAGAACTTCCTGGCAGTGTTTTGTGGACTCAAGGTCCATCGTGGCTAAAGGATGATATCATAAATTACTCTAGACCCAAGTCAATAGCCACGAAAATGGAACAAAGATCAATCAAAGCTCATGTTCTCACTGAGGAGAACACACCAGAAGATCCCATTTGGACGAAGTATTCAACATTAAAAAGGCAAGTACGAGTAATAGCGTATTGTCTAAGAGTTTTACAGTGGAAGAAAAGGGAGATAAGATATCAAACATATTTAGAAAGGGAAGAAATAGAAAGGGCTATGAAAGTTTGCATCAAATATGTACAGGAAAGGAAATTTGGTGAAGACATCAAAGAGATAAAATTAACAGGTCAAGTGAAGTCAAGAAGCAAGTTGAAATCCCTTTGCCCTGTGATAGACGATGATGGGATTCTACGCGTAAGTGGTCGCATAGAAAGAGCCAATTTGGAGTACAACTCCAAACATCCTATTATTCTGCCACATACACATCACTTCACCAAATTAATCATAGATGAAGCGCACAAGAACACCTTACATGGAGGACCATCGTTAATGCTGAGTCATTTGCGTACCAAGTACTGGATTTTATCAGCCAAACTTTTGGTTAGGGCCCATGTACACAAATGCATCACGTGCAAGAGATATTCCGCTGCTACGCAAACACAGCTGATGGGTCAGCTTCCATCGTGTAGGCTGAAACCAGCGAGACCATTTGAGCAGAGCGGTGTAGACTTTGCAGGTCCGATCAATATTAGAACCTCTAAAGGTCGAGGGCATCAGTCCAATAAGGGCTATATATGCATTTTTGTCTGTATGGTGTCAAAAGGTATCCACTTGGAGGCGATCAGCGATTTAACGTCTCAAGGCTTCATAGCAGGGTTTAAGAGATTCGTGTCTCGGCGGGGTCACGTTACCGACATGTGGAGCGATAACGGCACCAACTTTATAGGTGCAGCAAAGGAGCTTCGACATTTAGTAGCAGTAGAGCAGTCTTCCGTCGCTGTTGAGATACGTGAATGGTTAGGCAATAACGGTACTTCCTGGCACCCCATTCCTCCTCATGCTCCAAATTTTGGAGGTTTATGGGAGGCTGGCGTGAAGTCCACAAAATACCATTTACGACGTGTGATAGGCGACTCGACTCTCACCTATGAAGAGATATCCACTGTGTTGACACAAGTCGAAGCATGCCTTAATTCAAGGCCGTTATCTGTGATGCCTGGAAGCCCAGACGAACCCACTCCATTGACCCCGGGTCATTTCTTGATTGGGGAGCCTCTAATAACGGTGCCTGATCGAAATTACGAAGAAGCTACTCTTAGTAGTCTAAAGCGATGGCAGCTTACGCAGCGTATGGTGCAGGAGTTCTGGCGGAGATGGTCTGAGGAGTATTTGACACATCTTCTGCAACGTCACAAGTGGACCAAGCAACTCCCAGAACCTAACATAGGAGATGTCGTTTTAGTAAAGGAGGACGGTTTACCTCCCGCGCGTTGGCTTTTAGGTAGAGCACTTTTAAAGCACCCAGGCACTGACAAAATCACACGAGTCGTTACTCTCAAGTGCAACGGCACAGTAATCAAGCGCCCATTATCAAAATTGTGCATTCTACCTGTAACAGACTAAGTAATGTATAGTATTATTCATCTTTCCACTGTCAATTTAATTTTTCACTTGTATTAAGGACATAAACAGATGTCCTTGGTGGGCGATATGTCGAGTTCAATTGTTAAGTTTCGGAAATATTATACTAGATGGCGCTGGCCACTCTTAAAACGCGATGATGTTTCGTTCGCTACTTTCTCATACATTAAGAGCGGCAGCAAATAAACAGATTCCTACCCAGCACTGCGGTGTTTTATTTTGCACAAGGAATTCTCACCTACAGTCCCTTTCCCACAAAACAACTTACTTGTCAGAATAGAATTTATATGGCGTACAGAGAAGTGACGTCACGATTTGCTGTTTCGCCTCTCTGTCTAGCATGATATTAAAATGCTTTTAAGTTGCTTATTTTTGCCAGTAGATCAGATTTTCTTTTTCTTTTCATTAATCAGCTATATTTATGGGCCACATTTTAATAGGACAATAAAAAAAAACATCATCTAGCCTATTGCATCCCCCAACACAAACGAAACCACCACGGTATTTTGTCCAACATCAATCAAAGCACTCTGGTTTTATCACACGCGAAAGATTTAATAGATTCTAACGCCAGCCCATTCAATGAAAAAACAACATCTTTCGGGCGCAACCGTATGAACACACTAAAAACCAAAATCGGGTTCGCGGCGTGAAAATACAATTCGCGAAATCCAAAAACGCTAGCCCATTCAAAAACCGAATCGATATCCCCGTAACAGTCTGAACTCTGTCACACGCGCCGGTCGCGTGAAGCTAGCCGCGCGCTCGCGGCCCATACGATAGTGGCGCCTACACGGGTCGGGACGAAACAAAACAAAATAAGCTTTTTCTATTTGTTGACCTTTTGACCTTGATTCATTAAATCTTCAAAACCACAGATAGGTAGTGATACTATTCAGAAACATGTCTCGTCAACGCCATCTAACGAACTTTTAAGTACAATATGTTTTATTGCCTCTCAGAAAACCGCCCATTATAGTTACTGAATGCTACGATGACTTTGACAAACTTTACGTAAATTCCAGCTACAAGATAGAACTGATTAGAAACATTCTAATCACATCAAGTAAATAACGAACAAATAAATAAAGACAGATGCAAATTGCTAGCGTGCGTGACTGACATCATAATGTGATTAGCGCCATCTATTGCGGGGTGTCGTTAAACAAATAGGTTTAATTGAATTAGTTAATAAAGGCACTGATTAAATAATTAAATGCACAACGCCCTCATTTAACTAGAGCAAAGAGTATTAATTAGGAAATTGCTAATTAACAAAGGTTCCAAGGTTCAAAGGTTTTTAGGTGTTCTTTTGTTCCAAAAAAAATATCACATGCATTTTTTTTTGTTGATAGGCTTAGGATTGGACCTTGGAGGATTTACCTCCTCTCTCACGCTAGGACCCAGCTGCTAGGTCATTGATTTCCTGAGGTAGGTTGCCTTGGTAAATTCCAATCCCAAAATATACCTATCCCAAAAAAATTTAGGTATTCTCTGGGTTAATTTAAAAGACACTTAAACAAAAAACATTTGTAACGTTAATGGCCCTAAACTTAATATTTACTGATAATTAATTTTCTGTACCCAAGTTTAACGTAGGTAAATAATTACACCTAACTTCTTTAAAATCATAATTTTCAGTACTGATAAGTTTTAAAAACTGCTTGTAGTAAACTCGCCATAACTTTACTATAACTTGGTCTTGACCGTCACAGATCTTGTGTGACTGATTGTGATTTTAGGACTTGTTTGACTTGATTCTATCAAAAACTTGAATAATACAAATTCTTAACACTAGTAAAAATGCACAAAAGCCATGCCAAAAACGTAGAAAAAAGAAGCAGAACCTGCCACGCCGTGAAAAAAGGTTATACTTACCTACTTTAGCAGTTGTTTTGTTACACCTATCATAATCATCAAATGGTAAGCCCGAGACGGTATGTTTAAGAGCTTTGAACAAACACTCGCTGCGAGCTTAATCCAATAAGATTCAGCTTAAGTCCTCTTTACAGAGGTGCCTTATATCTCACTTACTTTACTTGCCTCAGAAGAACGCTTTTGCCACTAATCTCAGGATGACACAGAATCTACAGAAAAGCCAAACTGAATTTTTTATTTTTTATAAAGACCAACCAAACCAAGCAACCAATACTTTCCGTGATTTGCTAGACTCTCTATTTGTAAATGAAAAACTCCTAGAAACGCCTAGTCGTCATTTTGGTACTAAACACCACTCGCGGTCACCCATCCGAAACCATCGTTATTTATTTAAGCTACTCAACAAAACACGTAGAACGCCTTTTTTTATTCTTAGGTGGCAAACAAGCTGACGGGTTGCCTGACGGTAAAACAATAAATAAATTTAAAAAATAAATAAAAAAAACACCCGTATTGTCGCCATAATGCAGCCATAATGGATATCTATTTAACTGAATTGTCAGGGGCACAACAAATCAACCTTTAATTAAAAAACGTTAGGTTAACGGTTAGAACGTATTAAGAAAGTGTAAATTGTAAAATGGTTCCTATAGTAATATTTGACCTATAGACGATATTATAATTTTTTATGCAATAGGCATGATGACTACTAATTTTTTATTACCTCATAAAAAAGCTGATTATCAATAGAGCCTATCAACGAAAACAAAATTTAAAATAATTCAAAAATAAATAAGTTCTAAGTATTTTAATTTCAAACTAGACAGTGAGCGCGCTATACTGAGCTATGACGTCAAGCCTCAGGCGCGGCATAAAAATGCTATACTAACACGTACTTTGCGTGAAAGGGATAGAGCATCCCCTCTCTATCCCCACCTAAAACTTTAAACGCTCATATCTCGGAGATTTATCAGCCAAAACATTTTTTTTTTCGTATGTGTAATGAATGTATTTAGTTATATTCATGACTAAGCCTGTTATTTGTCATAAATTAAACATTAGGCCACACCCTACAGCCTTAGGTTCATTTCATTACACATTGTGTAATGAAATGAAATTAATTATATTAAATTTGGCTTGGAATTTTGAACTTTAACCGTCAAAAACCTTGCATGGTAATGCGTGTACTGCGCCTGTCAGTCTAGATAACGAGTGCGACGCGGACGTCCGCGACGGACGGCAGACTAAAGGCATGTGACATTTTAGCCTAGTATTGTGGGAAATTTGTACCACTAGGATACCTACGTAAGGGAAATGTCATATGCCTTTAGTAAATGCATAACTCGTTCAATAGTCTCGGTGCATATGCATAACTATAGTGCGATCAAATCTAAAGCTATGCGGGTGCTACCTGCTACTGTAGCTCTACACGTCCAAGTTTTTTTTAATGAACAACTGATGCTGTTGGCCTCAGATGGCCTCTACAGCGTCACCGGACTTTAGGCAAGCGTAAATGGCGCTCGGCCTAGTTTAGGTTAAAGGCGACTAGCTCAAGGGCACCTCAGACGGTACGAACCTCGGCTTGGTTGTCGCCGGGAGTGGGGTCAGACTTGCCCTGGCACCCCAGAAGGGGTATGCCCTGGGGCCCTAGTAGGTTGATCTGGTTGACTATTTGGAGATAATCTAACCGATCTTCTGACAGATCTGGGGAGTCCTTGACCTCGCCGGCGAGGTCGGTGCGTGTTTGTGTGCCTCTGGTAACCGGCTCCTATACCAAAAACGGAATACTTTCTGTTGCTAGGAGTGGTCGGATCGGACGTCCAAGTTTGTTGTGAATGCGCTAGGTATACATTAATATTTTGCCGTCCGTCACGGACGCCCACATCGGTCACCCGAGCGAAGTGGATGCGTCCGTCGCTGTCCACATCCGCCTCGATGTCAAGCGCCAGCTATACAGTATTTTGCCGTCAATCCGCGACTCATTATTTAGGTCCTAACATCACTTACTGTTGTTAAACTGTAACAACAGGTACTTAGGCAATAAATATTTTCAGCACAAACTGCCAGATAATTGCAGAACGAAGCTCCTGAAAGTTCCACAAACTTAATGACCGAGCAGAAAAAAACTCAAACGAACGCAGTCGTCGGAATCGCCTTAATACGTCATTAGTGAGGATTAGCCTTGTTTTTGCTAAACGGCTCTCACTCGGATAGGGTTGGTGCAAAAAATGCGGGAAAACATGGAAATAGATCGCTACACAGTGATGTTGAGTTTTTTTTTCTTTCTTAATTATTGGCATCGTACTTTGTGCATTCTGTCAAGTATTTAACATAATGGATTTTCAAGTTTTTATACATGGTGCTATTTAATCGGATAGGGAGCGGTTCTGAGGCTAATGTATAAAAGATAACAAACAACTTACGTTGAACGATTTCTGAACATTCAAGAAAAAAAATCGGCTGCTCCATACACTTTATCATAAGATCCATGGACATTTTGTATGAAACAGCTGTTTTTTTCGTGAATTTTCAAAAGTCTTAGTACAAAAGTTGTTTGTTATCTTGTATACAACTTGCCCGCGACCGCTCCCTTCTCGATTAATTAGCACCATGTATATCATTAAGTCAAAAATGTGTTAGTCACACGAAATTAGTCATAGTCCAGTCCAAGTCATGCTCTAGTAAAGTTGTGGCGACTTTACTATGGGCTTTTACGGAGTGAATAAAACACCACCATTTTTAATTATTAATTCGCGAAAAAACACAAGCTTAAGAAAATAATAGAATGCAACGACATGATTTTTCCGTGTTCCCGCCAAAACTCTGATCTTGAGTTGTCGATGAAAGAAAACATCGTGAAGGGTGAAAGTCGCTACAACTTTACTAGAGCATGACTTGGACTCGACTATGACTAATTTCGTGTGACTTAAAATCGTGAGGACGCAGGTTCGAATCGAACCCAGGTCTGTACCAATGAGGTCTTTAGACTTTACTAGCTGTTCCCGCGGCTTCGCTCGTGTGGACAGTTGTTTTATGCGCGTAACCTCATTGTACTTATAACAAAGTAAAGTGAAGGAGGATCTAAACAGGCTGTTCATTTGATTTGGCTTTCATAGCCGATAATTATGTGAATAAAAAATTGTAAATTAAATTTTCAAAATATATCTCATGTACAGAATTGAACCTGTTCAGTCATCATCAGCCCGGAGACGTCCACTGCTGAACGAAGGCCTCCCCCTTAGACCGCCACACTGTACGACAACCTGCCATTTGCATCCACCGATTGCCCGCGACTTATACAATGTCGTCGGTCCATCTAGTGCAAGGGCGGATCCAGCTTTTAAGTCAGGGGGGTAGAGTCGAGTAGGTAGTAGTAGGTAGTCGAGTAGGTAGAGTCGAGTCGAGGTCTAGTAAGGACAGTCTCCAATTCGATTACAACTAGAAAAAATATCAATGGTCGACCTACACCCAGCCCAGAGGGGGGGGTCATGACCCCCATGACCCCCCCCTCCCTGGATCCGCCCTTGACCTAGGCCTTCCTACGCTGCGTCTTCCGGTTCGCGGTCGCCACTCAAGAACCTTTCTTCCCCATCGGTTGTCAGTTCTTCGAGCGATGTGGCCTGCCCATTGCCACTTCAACGTACGCACTTTGAAGTACGTAGGTATATGTAGTAGGTATTCATACCACTGGCTTTTGTTAAGGACAACATTGTATTTGGATTGTATTAAGGAAACTAGCTTAGGTACGTCTGGAGAAGAAATTCTATGGCGTATATGAATTCACCAACTTGCAACTGGGCCAGCTTGGTGGATATGGCCCAATCGCCTTTCGAGGGTAGGCCTAAGTCCAGCAGAGGACTATTAAAAAGGTTATGCTAGGGTACTTTCCTGTATACTTGGTTCGCAGGGTATATCGTCTGTGTTGACTATGGCTAGCTACCTCGTGTTTAAAAAGCACTTAATGGTGTTAAGGTCAAAAGGAATGAGTTTTAAGAATGTTGGCTAAGAAACTCAAAACTTTTTTCTAATTTGGCGAATGAGGTCGCGACAGTGTGTTTAGCCGCACTTTTGAGCCAATACTTTTTTTTATTTGTTGTGTATTCTGCGCTTTGCCACCCAATCGCCTGTAGGTAAGCGACAATGTGATCAAAGATGAAGCACACAGAGTTCGGACTTAGTCGCCGGCAGCTTGTGCTATTTCTTGTATGACCACACATTTGCCTTCGTCGTCAGCCGTAAAACGTCCACTGCTGGAAAAAGGCCTCCCCCTTTATAGACGGGTGTTGCCATAATCCCCACGCTTGGCAGGCGGTTTGGAGATGGCCGAATGGTCACCACCGTTAACCAAAAGGACGCTGCTGCCCGTCCTCCGGTGGGTCTGGTTGCAGTTTAAGGACATACCCAGGTCCAATTTGCCTTAACTCGCACCAAATCAAATACAGGGCCTATCCATTTGACCATAAAAATATACAAATGCTCTTATGAAGAGACAAACTGAACGTACCTAACAGGATAGAAAGTCAGATACCTACACTCATGATGCTTGCCCATGACAAATTATAGATAATTAAGTAATAAGTACTTAAATTTCCCATAAGTACGAGGCCTAATGATGAATCTAAAAGTCCCTTCTACTTTTAGTCAGCTTGAGGAGTGTTTCTACTTACAAGCCAAACAGTAGTGTGCAAGCATTACTCTGTTCCGATTTGAAGGGCAATGTTACCAGAGAAATTACTGGGTTTGATGAGATTTAACATCTAATATATCAGGGTGACGAGCGCAGTGCAGTGCGGCGCAGGATTTTATTCGTAAGTTTACAACTCTGGCACTGCTACTGTTATGTAAACCAAAGTTTATTAGATATCCAATGTCGGTTTTCTGTTTGGACAGACAAGACAATGAAAGGACTTTATCTTATTCATTTCTCTAAGGAAATGACATAATTGTTTTGTTGTTTTTAATAATTCCTGGCCTTGGATACAGGGCCTTCAGCCGCGTACATTTTTCTTCATCGATCTTTCTTCCTGTTATTTATTCTTTCTCTTCAGTCATAAATGTCCTATTTACAGTAATTTTTAGATAATGTTTAAATAGTGCTAAATATAGTTGAGTTTAATTATTATCTCATTTCAGCCCCCATTTTCTAGGCCCAGTCGAATCGAATTGATTGTAAACTGCTCGCTCTACTTGTCTTCGTCATCTGCATCAAGGATGACGGAGACGGATAGTGTGAGTTCCGTGCGCCGTCCTTTCCGATGGGGTCTGAAATGTGGTAGCTGTTTGTTGTGGTAGTGTTCTTTCAGTTCAGTGCATGTTTCGATATTTTTATTTTTAATGTTTTTTGTAAATCTCATTCCTTTATAAATTTTTTTCGTAATGTTGTACAGATATTATTTTACATAGTTTTAAAACGTTTCGCTGTTTTAAGCCTTTCGTGGCCTCATTTCAATCGGCCTCAACGGAAGATCAGCGCTGTTTGATAAACAGCATTACGCTGAGTTGAAGCCATTTTTGTGACATCACTTTTAATTTTATTTTATTTGTAATTAACTTTACTTAGTTATATTAGTAATGATGTTACAAAATAAATCATTTTTCTTTCTTTCTTTTTTTCTTTCTTATGGGCAGGCGTGACACTTACCACCTAGCGAACGTGTTGCTCGTCTCGTCACTTGATTGTATTAAAAAAAAACTTGGCAGCCCTTAAAAGAATCGTTTGTCTATGTAATTCTGCGTGATTTATATCACAGCGCCGATCGGAGGCAGGCGAAGTCGCGGGATTACAGGATATCTTCGGAGATAGCTCCAAAGAGATAGCGTAGGGAAATGCAGCGAACTAATGGATTGGTTTTACTTACGTATCGAGTGCTTTTTCGTCTGAAATCGATTGCTATTCACTGGCTTAATTACATTGGCTTGGAGAAAACGCGCTTTTACAATCGTCAGGTTGTCTGTTCGATGCCGGGTCCATACGAATAATTTTTCAAAATTTACGTTTAAGCGAATTGTAAAAATGCCACTGACTTTTTAATGAAGGAAACTTATTTTTTTTATGGTCATGTGACGAGACTGGCAAGACTTTCATCTGGTGGAAGGCGTCACGGCGTGGCTTTTATTTCTGAGCGCTACCGTGGGTCGGATGATACGTTAAATTGTTGGTCCCGGTTGTTTGTTCTAGTTTCTATAACAACAACCGTTAGCCATGTCAGAGGCCTTCGGGTGGCACATCAACTCTGACAACTCTGACTAAAGTAAGTTCGTATAGGCTGATTGGCCAGCCCTAGCTGGCCAATCAGCCTATACGAACTTACTTTAGTGGTAGGACTCTACTGCAGAGTCCGCCTGGGGAAGTACCACACCTTTGCTAGTTATTCAACCGCCAAGCAGTAGTGTGCAAGCATTACTGTGTTCGTGGGTCGGATGATACGTTAAATTGTTGGTCCCGGTTGTTTGTTCTAGTTTCTATAACAACAATCGTTAGCCATGTCAGAGGCCTTCGGGTGGCACATCAACTCTGACGAATGAACTCTGAAGAATAACAAAAACTTTAAATGCTCATATATCAGAACATTATTAACCGATTTAAATTATTTTTTCAATAAACATACTATAATTACTTAAATTCTTTATCAAAGTTATTGGTTTCAACGATATACACATCAGTCATCTACCCTATTCTTGCACTGCTACTGTTAGTGGCAGGCGTGACGCTTACCATCAGGTGAAAGTCTTGCTCGTCTCGTCACTTGACAGTATAAAAATAAACTATATTTACTTAAAAATATTTACTTAAATTCTTCATCAAAGCTTGGTTTCAACGATATAAACATTAGTCATCTACCTTATTGCTTTACAACATTGTTTTGACAGCAGTTCTAGCTGAGTAAGGCTTTCGCTTTTCTGTGACTATGAACACCTTTCGGGTTTGTACTCCCGCTCCACGCTCGCTTTCGTGATCTGTTAGGTCTTAGTTTGAAAACTCTTTGTATTTGATACCTTCAGTTTTATTACTTAAACAAATCTACTTTGTAATAATTTGCCAAGCTGCAGTTGTAACACATGGAAAAAAACTTGGGTCGAATGTGGAGCTGAAAAGTGGGACGAAATAAGATTTTTTAAATTAAAATATATTATGGACCGAATACGACATACAATGCGGGACGAAAGCAGATTTTTTATGTGGGCCGAACTTTCTCGGGACGAATATGGCATAACAGATGAATTGTTCCTCTGAAACAGGAAACTCCTCAAAGATGAATTCATACGCATTATGTGAACTGGTCCCGTTTAAATTAAAATATATTTTGGACCGAATACGACATACAAAGCGGGACGAAAGCAGTTTTTTTTATGTAGGCCGAACTTTCTCGGGACGAATATGGCATAACAGATGAATTGTTCCTCTGAAACAGGAAAATCCTCAAAGATGAATTCATACGCATTATATGAACTGGTCCCGCGGTCGGTAAAAATGGGATCAGTTGACGTAAGACCCCGTAGCATATATATATATATATATATATCAGTGAACATTTTACACACAGCGCCATCTAGCCCCATACTAAGCAACGCTTGTATTATGGAAACCAGATAGCTGATAGAATACTAAAATACATATTTTTTTCGTAAATACATATTTATAATACATACTACACCCAGACACAGAACAAACATCGATGTACGTCACAAACATTTTTGTACTGAGTGGGGATCGAACCCACGCCCTATAGCTCTGAAGGCAGACATGCTACCAACTGAGCTATCAGGCTATCAGCTATCAGCATAAAAATAAACGACTACAGGGAATCTATCTATAATCTATGTATCGATATAAACTATCCAAAATATTGTTGAAAAACATTTTATTACTATTTATCACCTGTAAAAAGAATACTTGCAAGTGGCTTTTAGAAAAGCTTTCAAGAAAAGTGTGAAAATGTGATAAATTATTGTGTTTTCCACAAACTCGACGTATTTCCTATCTATCTTTCATAGAAAATTTTGAAATGCGCGATGAAAGGAGTCGATGGAGCACTGAGAGGAATTCTATTTGCCAGCTTGCCAGAATATGTGAGTAGCAAGAAAACATTATTTAGGTATTTTTCAAGACATTTTCATTTGATTCCCAATTAAGCAGTTTAGTCGGGAACACGAAAAAATCATATCGCCACATTGTATTATTTTTAACCGGCTTCAAAAAAGGAAGAGATTATTGTTATGTTCACCGAATTCTCCGTCAATTGCGGACCCATTAATAAAAATAAAAAAAAAGTATATTTAAAAATTATATTATATATATATTTTTTTTATTTGTTTTTTTTTATTATTTATAGTCCCGATGTGATCCAATATTAATTTAAAGTCAGATGAATTATTTATTTTGTTTTGAAAAAGTTACTTGTCTAAAACGTGTTTATTTCATTTAGTTGGATAAAAATCGCTACGAATATTTTTGGAGGGTTATATTTTCTTTAGCAATTAGTTGCTGAAAAATAGGAAATGACAGACATGTCTATAGTAGACCTGCTGACCCAACTTTTATTAAAAAAAAAATGCTCTAGAGGAATTATCCAGGAAGAAAATAAGAAAACACATTTTTATGGAGAATCACAGTCCGTGTTCCCTCTGTGCCAATTTAAGTACATACCATAATGAGGGCGAGTGATATAATGCGGTAAAACATGTCTTTTCGTGTCAAAGAAGCTCGTAGTAAAGTTGTCCGATTCTAACCCCTGCACTCGCCGCCGTAGCTTCATTGTTCTGCCGAAGATCCGAACGAATTACGGCAAAACTATGATTACGTTTGAGGGTGCGCGCCTTTACAACAAAATACCCTCGGAAATAAAAAAAAAGACTAGTTCAATACATTCAAAAATAAACTTGCCGAAGTTATTATCAAAGACAAACTAGTTTAATAAAAAAAAATGCAAGTTAAGCTCAGATCAGATGGATTTGTGTTATTTGTCAATTTGTTTTAATTGTACCTATATTAATTTATTAATTTGATTTGCATTGTATGCCTATTATGTGTTATAAATGTATATTAGCTGCATCTTGCGACAATGAACTACTTAAAAATATTATAGCAGTGTTCTCATGGAAGTGATGTAATGTCTTATATGAGAAACACACTAAACCTAACACACACGGACATGATTGGACTTGACCGTGACTTACTGTGTGACTTTGACTATGTCTAAGACTCATATGACTAGAATACAAAAATACCAAACGTAGGTAACTTCACAGTTCAAACATACTCATAAGCTTTCGTGTGTATTATATTAGTGTTAAGCATGTATGTACATCTATGTATATATTACACTGAAAACATTGTCCTCAAATCCTTGCACACTACTACTTGGCGCTTGAATAACTGGTAAAGTCTGGCGCTTCCCAGACAAACTTTGCCAAAGAGTCCAACCCGTAAAGTCGGTACCTATACATTTAACCCAAACCATGCAACCTAAGTACCTGGGCCTACTATTCAAACAACCTGCAGAAACGAGTTAAAGATTCGAGCCCATGTAATTACCAATTACCACAGATAATTACAGTAGACAATTCAACGATCTTAAAATTAAGGATATGCCCTTATCTAAATATCCCTCTACTACCTATTTGAAAAACTAGCGCCATCTGCCGAAATTTCCACTTACTTCATTGCATTATCCTCTCATTATCCATAATTATAATATAACGTATATGAAAGCGATTTGACGTCACATCGCTCGCAGATAAAAGGTAGACAAATTTCGTATTGAATTTGGGTCTACGAAGTTAGCTTATCCAGATTCTGTAGTTTTGTATTGAATACATAACTACAGAATCTGGATAGGCTAACTTCGTAAACCTTCGTAAAAAAAACTTTGTGGTCTAATAGGCTAGATGACTGATGTTTAAATCGTTGAAACCAATAGCTTTTAAGTGAATATAGTATGGTAATTGAAAACATTATTTAAATCGATTAATAATGTTTTGATATATGAGCGTTTAAAGTTTTTGTTAGAGACTACTCTGTCCCTTTCCCACAAAACAAAAAATGACGTCGCGCCTTACTTGTCAGAATAGAATTTATATGGCGTCCTGACAAGTGACGTCACAATTTGCTATTTCGCCTCTCTGTCTAGCATGATATTAAAATGCTTATAAGTTGCTTATTTTTGATCAGATTTTAATTTTCTTTTCATTAATCAGCTATATTTATGGGCAACATTTGAATAGGACAATAAAAAAAAACCCAGTCATCTAGCCTATTGTCTTGTTTGTACAATTTGACCACAAGGTTTTTTTTCCTGTTGGACAAATCAGTTGTCCTACTACCTATAAACTATGTAGTCTACTATATAGTTTGACCACGAGGAGGAACCCAAGTGCGAAAGTACCGGTGCTATTATATTTTTTCCATTCGCCCTGTCCTTGCGAAGTTTTCAATGATAATTTTATAAGTCAATGGGTTAATTATTATTTACGGGTCGCCATTACTGCCAAGTGCGTAATTATTGAGACACGCCGTGAAACGTTGAATAATTTAGTCATTTGTAAGAAAGTGAAATTTTAAAATTAAATTAATGTGTGTAATGGCACATGCCTCAAGCCTCATTAAGTTGTTCTCTGATTAAATTAATCCTGTGTTATCCGTGTTCAGTATAAAAAACCCACCTTAGAGTGGTAACAAAACAACCACCGTGGCTGATTTTTCAATAAACCATACCACGAACCCTCTTTTCAACCGACTTCAAAAAAGGAAGTTCTCAATTCGACTGTAAGTTTTTTTAAGCGATTACTAAGCCAATTATGCATTAATTTTAATGTTTTTTTTGGTAGGTCATAGACCGACGTGGTTCCATATAAATTTTATCGAAATCGGTTCAGTAGTTTGGTTTTAAGATCAAAATAACTGGAAAAAAATGTCATCCAGGTAATCGAAATTGAAGTCAGCTGTTTTTTTTTAAAGTTCTTGTTCACTTATGTTGTTTATTACGGTGTCCATAGAAATAACTTTTTGTAGTATAATATAGAGAGAGAGTCAATGGTGGCTGAAGTTTTTTTGCTTGTAGTTTGGTTTTTTTTTTAAATTTTTGTACACCATCATTACAGCAATACCCCTATCTACTCTCACCACTTATTTAAAATGTTAGAACCTTTCGTTAAGGTTTTATTAATTTGGCTAATGATTTGAGTAAAGAAGATAGTATGCCAACTAAATGATGCCCTACCACGATTAAATTTTGAAATGAGGTAACATGGCATTCTGGGTTAGGCGAAAACGGACATTTAGCTGATTCGGGCAGATCCAAGTACCTACTTATAACACCAACTGAAGAGTATATAGGGCCTTGGCTTTTCTGTGATAACACCAGTGAGTGAGGGGACCGAACTTTACAGTGCGCAACCTGAAATCGAATCTTCGATTGTTACATTACGTGCGAAAGCTCACTGAAAAATGCCGTGGGAGCCGTGGGAGACCGCTTGACATGTAATCGTGAAGTCGCGGGTTCAAACCCAGGCCTGTACCAATAAGCTCTTTGGAGTTTATGTACGAATACTCATACTGGCTTTTCGGTGAAGGACACTGTGAAGAAACATGCATATGTTCGGAGAAGAAATTCAATGGCGTATGTGAATTCACCAACCTGCAACTGGGCCAGCATGGTGAATATGGCCAGGGGAGTGTCACTCCGCAGTTTAGGTTCGGTTGTTCGGCCGGCGCTCCGCTCCGAGAGGACAATACAAGGCTGAAGTCAACGGCCGCCCGCACGCTTGCCTCGACGCACATAACTAAGCATACGTGATAGAAAGAGAGCGATATATCTAGGTGAATATAGCGAGCGGTATCCAGCGCTGTGCGAGTTGAATTGCTACTTTATTGCCTAGTATATAGAGTCCTTATTTATTTCAATTCCTTTTCGGAGTGAACTTTCTGTACGTAGTACTATTATTTATTCTGTGATATGGCCCAGGCCACGCTCTTCGAGGGTAGGCTAAGTCCAACAGTGGACAATTAAAAAGTTTGATTATGCTTGGCGAAAACTCGTTAGTCAGTGATGCTCAAAATCGAATCTTAGATTCTTACATTACGGGCGAATGCTCCAGATGAGAGAGCGCCTTATTATTGCTCTTTTTCCATTTCTCTCTCCAAAAGCCACATTCCAGACAGTCTACAGTCCCCTAGCCTCACAAAAAGGTAGGTAGGTAAATACAATAAACAAAGAGGGTACAAACGAGCAGCGGAGTGTTTACTCGTCGACCAATATCGAAAGTATCGGAATGAGTACTGGGAGGGAACCCGAATAATGTTTAATTTGAACAATGAGAATGTGACCGAGCTGTTGACAGTAGTCCACTGTATGAAACTGAGCTTTTCAGTAAAAGAAAATCAGTAGACAAATTGTAGGGTAAGGTAAGAAAGTTTGATATTGTTGTAGATTCTGTAATGATCTTCGAGTTCGTGCTCATTTGAAAGACGAACATATTCTAGGATATAATAGTACTCATCATTAGGAACAACTTTTACCAGGAGATCACCTCTGAAATCGTGAAAAAAAATTCAGCAGCTCTATAGAAAAAAAAAACACTCTCGACTCGTATGGACCGGGGCGATTTTTTTTTCAATTTCGGATGTGATTCCACAGTAGCCGCGCGGGTCAGCTAGTCCTAGAATATGTCCGTCGTTCAAATAAACATTCTGTAGGTATATTACCAATGGAGGTGGCAAGCCAAAGCGTATACCCCTCTGTGAATAGATATAATATGGTCAGTGACCCAGGATCTTACTCTTTGTGTGTGTTATGGGTTTTAGTGTGCGTTCATACCACAGAAAAGCGAAAGCCCTACTTCTTAGGTAGAACGGCTGTCAAAACAATGTTGTAAAGCAATAGGCGTGTGCCCTAATGTTTAATTTATGACAAATAACAGGCTTAGTGATGAATATAACTAAATACATTACACATACTGAAAAAATAAATGGTATTGGCTGATAAATCTCTGAGATATGAGCGTTTAAAGTTTTAGGTGGGGATAGAGAGGGGATGCTCTATCCCTTTCTCGCAAAGCACGTGTTGGTATAGCATTTGTATGCCGCGCCTGAGGCTTGACGTCATAGCTCAGTATAGCGCGCTCTCTGTCTAGCTTGAAATTAAAATACTTAGAACTTATTTATTTTTGAATTATTTTAAATTTTGTATTCGTTGATAGGCTCTATTGATGATCAGCTTTTTTATGAGGTAATAAAAAAATAGTAGTCATCATGCCTATTGTATGGAAATCCGTTGTCGCCAGTTTCACACAAAATTGTATAGTCACTACGACGAAAAAATACCAACCATTGGTCGCATTTGAAGTAAAACGCTCGGAATGCCAATTTGCAACAGATTAAAATTGATCTAATTACGATGCAATGTGGTCTGGTTTCCTACGCGTCTATTTAAATTGTCTTTTTGAGTATTCCCGGTTTAAAAACATGTACTTACCTATATTGGTAGAATTGTCATCAAGCGCATTTACATTTTGCCGCGCCGGCTAGCGCGGCCCGTCACATTCGTTCTATTCACTTCTCTCTTCAATGGTTCATACGAACAGGAATTCGTTTAATAATAAATTTTCCTCGATAAGGTGAACTAATAATTTGTGTGTTCCAGTCGGTGCAAAATTGGTTTACGTCTTACGTTTTTTGTTTTTCTGTTTTTTTTTTATAAGTTTGTTACGCGATTACTCCGCCAATTACTTATAAATGATTTCGATAATTTTTATAGGGTAGGGCATACTTCAGATGTGGTCTCATATTATACAATTTTCGAAATCAGTTCAATCGTTTGGTCTTTAAATCAAAATAACTGGAAGAAAGGTCATGTGGGGAATCGAAGTTAAAGCCTTTTTTGAAGTTCCTTTTCTGGATAATTATCTAGAATTACGCATTTTGTTATTTTAGTGACTAGATTTATTAATCTAGTCCTACCCTTAGCTCGTCGGCTAGCCTTTGTTCACCGGCGCTTTTGTGAGCCGCGACCAGCGACGGCTGACCCCTGCCCTGACGATACACTATCGTTTTAGTTCAAGAGGCATAAAAACATCACTACATAACTTTTAAAATTCTTGGAAATATTATTTTCTCAACCATACGCGGGTGTTTAGATAGATAGATAGAAACTCTTTATTGTGCACACCAAAAAAACACAATAGAGAAAGATACAAGAACCTTATGAGCTAGTGCCACAATTGGCGGCCTTATCGCTAAAAGTGATCTCTTCCAGGCAACCATAAAGAATATACACATGAATAAAGACGAGAGATGCTACAAACAGTTTTAAATTATTTAAATATATGAATACGATACATAATCCATTTATAAATAGATTAATTTATTATAATTATATATTATAATTTATTTAATTCAAACGGCCGGACGGTCTAACACTGGGTCTTTGGCAGAAAGGGCGCTGTCTCGTGTGGGACGCAACATGCGTGAGCACGTTTGCGTCCTGCCACCTCCCCGCTACTCAGCAGTCTGCTGGTGCGGGAGCAGAGGCAAACGCCTCAAATACGCCAGTCTGGAACCAGTGTACGACTTTGTCCCCTTCGCTGTAGAGACGTCGGGTCCGTGGAGTTCAGAGGCCAAACAACTGGTCCGGAACCTTGTTTGAAGGAGAGAGGAAGGGACCCCCGTTCGGGCTGGTTTTTGGCCCAACAGATTTCCATTGCTGTGCAGCGCGGCAATGCGGCAAGTGTGTTGGGCACGTTTGGACCGGGTGCCGCGCGCGGGAGTGACCCCTAGGGCTAATTTTATTATTTGACAAGAATTTAAGATTCGCATTTTTTTTGTTGTGTTTTATTTTTGCATGATATTAATTATTGTATAACGTTTAATAAGATTAAAACAAATAGTAAAAAAAAAAATATAGATTATATATCTACATATTTATACATACATATCTACATATTTATACATACATATATATCTACATATTTATACATACATATATTATATACTACTTAAATGTATAAGTATATACATGAAAAATATACATAATAACAGTACAAATTTATTGCAAACACATGACAAATGATACAATAACGAACGTAGAGATAGATATTTATAAAGTAACAAATTAAAGCTCACTTTAATCTCTTCCAGCAGAGTACAACTTAACACTGTGATGATAGTGTTCCTTCACTAGATGTTTGAAAATATTCAGTGACTACGATTGCCTGACAACCACCGCAAGGGAATTCCATAAGTAAATGGCTTTCACAGAAAACGAATCCTCATAGAAGATGCTAGCATGCTTTGTGTTTCTTGGTTATTTGAAGAATATAAAACAAAATAACGAAAGTAATTATACAATGTCCAACAAAAAGGTTCAACAATACTGAAGGGTATGTATAATGTATATTCTTATCATTATGAACAAGTTTTACTATGGAGCCAACCCTGAAATAGCTGTTCCATACAAAAAGTTAATTTTCTGGACATAATGTATGCCAAACGCATCTCAGTTGCAGAAGAACACACTTAAAAACAAACTTTAACTCTACATAACATACTTTAACTTTGATAGGTATTTAATTTTATTATTTTGTTTTGTATATAGTTCTTAATTTTATTGTTGGAATATTATTAGTAAAATCTACATTGTATATAACTCTACATTAAACATGCCTACTAAAAAAATTAACTTCAATTTCGATTATACCTGAATGACATCTTTTTTCCAGTAATTTTGATTTAAACCAAACTACTGAACCGATTGCGATAAAATGTATTATGGAATCACCTACGAAGTAGGATGACATATATACTCGTACCAATCAATCAGAATCGTCAAAATCAAATCATAATTGGCGTAACAAACACACAAAAAACATACAGTCGAATTGAAACCCTCCTCTTTTGAAGTCGGTGGAAATTTACCAGAATACGTCCACTGCTGGATGAAGGCCTTAATATGGAGGGGTAGCCATAATCCCCACGCTTAGCAGGCGGCTTGGGGATTGCAGAATGCTCACCAGACGTTAACCAAGAGGACGCAGTTTTAGGACATACCCAGGTAGCGTACGGTTAAATAGCTATGGCAAACTAACTTCTACCTCTACTATAAAAATTACCAAACAAAGAGAACTGAAAGTTACAGAATAAGTCCTGGTCCTAGTAAGAGGTCAAGCGCCACCGGTTTCGTCAGAGCCTCCTCGACCGAGTATACTAGAGCGTACGACGACAGCATAGTGGACTCGAGATATTTCCAATACATTCTTTGTCTTCATAAAGTTAATATTGAGTAGCTGGGATAGGATATTAAAATGCGAAGCATGTAGGATATTGATATCAATCTTGGATAGTTATTAAATAGTTGTAAAATATAAACTAATATGTACATAACCTAATATGTACATAACCTAAGTAAATGGAGCAAAGGACGCTTAGGTAATTTTATCTGTACTTTAGTCTTTGATTATATAGAGAGGGAGAGATCCTCCAAGACTTGATTATACAGGGTTAGTTCTAATCAGTTAGCATCCTTTTAAGGGCATATTCTGTACATCAAAACAAACAACTTTTACTATGGCGCCAACATTGAAATCGCAAATAAATTATCAGCTGTTCCATACAAAAAATTCATCGACCTTGGGCAAAATGTATGGATCAGCTGTTTTTTTTGCGATTTAAGTTTGGCTACATAGTAAAAGATGTTTGTATTGATGTACAGAATATGCCCTTAAAAGGATGCTAACTGATTAGAACTAACCCTGTATACAAAATAATACAGGTAATACACGTTTTCCCTTTATTTTTTTAGTAAATACGCCATTCTAATTACGAGTATCCTATTTCTATTTAACTTCTAATCTAGCTAATGTTATTACCTCTATAAGTCTGTTATTCAACCGACTTCAAAAAAGGAGGTTCTCAATTCGACTGTATGTTTTTTTTGTGTTACGCGATTACTACGCCAATTATGAACTGATTTTGATGTTTTTTTTTTGGTAGGTAATACTTCAGACGTGGTCCCATATAAATTTTATCGAAATTGGTTCAGTAGTTTGGTTTTTAAATCAAAATTACTAGAAAATATGAAGATGTCATCGTATTCGAAGTTGAAGTCGGTTGTAAATATTTTTTTTATCGTACAGATAAATATTTATATTTACATTTTTTTTTTTTTTTTTATAACAAACAAACATCAGGCAGACAAATAAAACAGATAAATATTATTTGTCTGCCTGATGTTTGTTTGTTACCTTTTGCTACAATTTTTTGTCAGCATCAGCACCATTTTTCATCGCGCATCACTAGGCACAGATTAGTTAATTATTCGTATTTAAAAAGTGATAGTAACTCAGTCTTTTCCTCACCTTTTCAAGACGTTTAGGCTGAACCGATCTTAACGTTTAACATAACGATAATGTACATTACGTGAACGAACATAAGATTCTTTTCCCGGAAAATACATACTGAAAAACTACGGGAAAAACAGCGAGACGCAAGTATTGTAATTTCAGCGCATAGACGTCCAACGCACATGCTGTGACACGGTTGATTGATCGAGGGCTAATGACGTTGGCGCTGCAAGGGTGACGAGGTAGAACTATGAAGCCTTTGACTTACATGAGCTATTAATGTAGTGAATCAGCAAGTAGCAAAAAAAACTCGGATTGACTAGTACAGTAGTCGCCACGCAAGTTGACAAAAAGTGGGGATGCGCAGAAATAAAAAATTCACTTGCCAAATATACTGCGCGTAAGTGTACACCACAGAAAAGCGAAGGCCCTACCTCTTCTCTCTACTGAAGAGAGTTCAGTGGTGTACACGACGTACCTGCGCAGGCTCACCTCTTCCATGCCGACAATTTGACAACTTGTTTGGCGGCTACTGTGTTTATTCGGATATCGAATATGAACTAATTTAGATAGCTGGCTGGCTGGCTTTAAATACATCCCCCTCCGGAGGCCTGCAAATTAATCATGATATGCTCATGATTATTTTTTTAATATTGTAAAACAGTTGTTCAACGGGTTCGTAAATTGTAAGCTAGCCATAGCATACAAAACTAAAATGAGAGTAACACAATGATACAAACTTTTACAGGGAAGTTAAACGAGCATTTCGTGAGCTGAGGTGTGCCAGTCGGGGCTCTAGAACAGTCTAGACTGTACTATTCCAGTGTCCCGACTCCTGACACCTTCTAGACTATTCTAGAGTCTCGACTTCCGACACTTTCTTGCCGATTCTGGATTCCCAAATCTCGACATCTTATAGAATATTCTAGAGCCCTGACTCCCGACACTTTCTAGAGTATTCTAGAATCCCGACTTTCGAAAACTTCTAGACTATTCTAGAGTCCCGTCTCGACACCATCAGCTTGCAAAGTGCTCGTTAGTGCTATTTAACTTCGCTGTAACTTAAAGAGTTTGTATCATCAAATCTCTCTAGAAGGTACGCAGGCCGACTGGCGTGGCGGAGGGAGTGCGCGGGCGCGGGATCTTGCTTTTACATCATTGCCCGCGCATATAGTGGTAGCTGTAGTGGTAGGACGCTACTGCAGAGTCTGCCTGGAGAAGTACCACACCTTTGCCAGTTATTCAACCGCGATGTAGTGTGCAAGCATTACTGTTTCGGCTTGAAGGGCAATATGTTACCAGAGAAATTACTGGGCATGAGATTTGACAGAGGATGCAGAACACAATGCAGCGCGCTGCAGGATTTTGTTCGCTAGTTCCTGTTAGTTTGAACACCGTTATCCTTCTAGGATTTTATTGTACACATCATTATGAAAAACTATTACTATGGGCCAACCCTGAAATAGCAACAAAAAAACCTGCTACTCCATACCTTTTGTACAAGTTCAATAAAAAAAAAAGTAATTTCGTATAGGCTGAGTGGCCAGCCCAAGTGTCAGAGTTAATGTGCCGCCCGAAGGCCTCTGACATGGCTGACGGTTGTTATACAAACTAGAACAACCGGGACCAACAAGTTCAATAAAAAATTGTATGAAACAACTGATTTCTTTTCGCTATTTCACGGTTGGCCCCATAGTAAAACTTGTTTATAATGATGAGTTCAATGATATCCTAGAAGGATAACGGTGTTCAAACTAACAGCCGCTATATAATATCATTGGCTAGTTCACAATTCTGCACTGCTACTGTTATGGGCGTGATTGTTACCACCAGGCGAACATACTCTCGTCACAACATTGCATTAAAAAAAACATATAAGTATGGAATTTTTTGCAGACCTGAATAGCAAACCCTCCCATTACACGATTAATTTAACATTGCTTATTAGCCTTTAATAATGCATGCAAGCTGTAATAGCTTCATGAAATTGTATTGTTAGTAGTACGTTCACAATATGCCGTGAATGGTCGCGATAAACACCATCTGTGTCCTTATTACTGCTTTCATAACACTTTGTTTACTCCAACAGTTGTCCGACCCTCGTTTGCAGAGAATAATATCGCGGAACCTTATGAAATCTATACCCTACTAGCTTTTGCCCGCGGCTTTGCCCGAGTAGTAATGTTGAATACTTGAATTCGGTTAAATCGGGGCCCAACTCAATTGAATCACTAAAATACGTATATTATTGCATTTTTTCCAAGCCGCTTGCAAGTCTTTAAGTTTGCTTGAGGATGTCCAAATTTGGCATGTCGCGTTTGCAATACTTACTTCAAAACAAAGCCGTCTTGTTGAATTTTAAACAGACAGACAAATGGACATGACAGAATAGATGGATGGATGGACATGGAACTTCTGAAGATTGTGAGGCTTCTTTAAAAATATATGTGGGAGATATATCACTGCAGGTCGGTAAATAAAAATGTGATGAACTGGGAATAGTTGGGATGGTAAATGTAGGTGAAATTAATTTGTCATTTGTTAACTGAGTAGGCTGTACCGTAAATGTAGGTGAAATTAATTTATCAGACTGAGCCGTAAATGTTGGTGAATTCAGTTCAGAAAAATATCGGGCTGAAGAAGTTTGGACGGTATGAGTTGAAGACGTTTTGTAATTATTTTTGGGTATCTCTACAGCTAAAGAATCAAAGTACAAAGGCAAAATAGAAGTTGCGTCAGAACTTATATCTTCTGTTTGAATGCAACTTGGAGATGTAGGAACCTCAACACGTTGCTTAGTTGTTTTTTTCGCTACTACTGGAACACGTGGAGTGCCGTTAAAAATTATATCTATGTCTTCTAACAGATACGCATCAAAATAATTTCCCGTAAATCGTAGCCGCTTTATAGGTCTTCCTGCTGTACCAAACTTTGCATACAATTTGCCATTTTCATAAACTTCAAACTCAAACTTATATATTTGTCCTGCAGCGGCTAGTTCACACGCAGTGCCCCAACTCGACTGCCGTGACATGTCATTAAAGTATGCAGTCGCAGCGGTGTAGTTGTCGCCGTTTGAATCATGAGACATGATTTCAAACTCCTCCCAATTAGCTACTACATGAGTAACGATGTTTTTTCGCACCTCAATTGCCTTTTCTTGGGTACCGTGCATTAAAAAAGAAAGCGCACGAAAAAGACACGCTCCATCACCAACGATGGGAACAACATAGTGTTTTACCTTCGCTCCATGAATGAAGAGAAGTTCACTAAGCATTTTAAATAACAAACTAAATAACAATATCAACAGTAACAATATAAAAAAACCTAATAACAAACAATGTAAACTAAAATTAAAAAAAAATACGAATAACAAACTAAATAGCAATCTAAATAATTAAAGGAACAAATAACGATAATTATACGAAATGTAAATAACAAATGAAATGAAATAAGCTTAAGCAGAAAAAGTATGATAACAAAGAACGCAAAAAGATCACCAAAATATCGTTGAATTACGAAACTTCGATAAAATACAGTGCTGCACTGATCGCTTAGGTAGGCTCGGTGTGGGTTGGAGTGGGGCGCGCTCGACGTACAGCGCGTCATTATACTCGGGTTATAACGTATCTGAGCCGACGCGGGATGGACGGTTCGAAAGCGCTGTGCTTGGTGCGTGCACCGGATCAAGTACATGTGTTTAAAACATTTATCTTCTTACGCATAAACACTCGATTAGCTATTATTATTAGCTTAACTATAATTATAATTTTTTTTTTCAAATGAAAAATTGACCCGTGTCCTTCCAGTTTTAAAATTGTTTGAAAATTCTGAAACATGTTTATGTTTATTTTATCTTATCTCTTAAGTCAAAAAACTTAACAGCCTTAAATGAATGGTTTCGGCAAAATGGTATTTTAATGATACATTGAACCCCTTGCGAATTTTTCAAAATCCTTGCTGAGTGTGCGTTTCTCTGCATCAGCCCTTAACACTAATGGTATATCGGCCTACCCTGATTGGGCCATATTCACTACGCTGGCCCAGTGCAGAATGGCGGATTCACATACACTATCGTATTTCTTCTCCGGAAATATGTAGGTTTCCTCATGATGTTTTTCTTCACCGAAAAGCCAGTGGTATTATCCATGCGTGAAACTTTCAAAGAACTAATTGGAACGGGCTCGCCCGGGTTCGAACCCGCGACCCCAAGAATGTGAGTCGAGCTTGATCTCACTGAAGCTACCACAGCTTGAGCTGAGTGTAAGTTTACACCACTTAAAATTTAGTTTAGGCATTTAAAAGTAAGTTAATTTAATATTAAAAATTAATTTAGCAGCTTAGGCTGTACAGTATCTATAATAATTATGTCCGTCAAACAGTCGTCTGCGTGGACCTACAAAAAAATAGCCTATGTCCGTTTCCGAACCTTATGTGCTATAACTACCTATCCAAAAATGCAGCTCCATCTGTTCAGCCGACCAATAAATACGCCCATCCCCGTCCCCATTCCCAGCCTCATCCCTATAAGCGCCCCCTTCCCCATCCCCATCCCGATACCAAATGTCATTTTAATATGAACACGCCCATCCCCGTCCCCATCCCCGTTCCCTCCCTCATCCCCATCCCGAACCCCATCCTCACCCCATCCCATCCCCACCCCCATCCCGATTTCAACTTTCATCTTAATATGGACACGCCCACCCCCGTTCCCAGCCTCATCCACATCCACATCCCATCCCCACCTGTCCCCACCAAATCCGCACCCCATCCCCATCCCATCCCCACCCCATCCCCATCCCATCCCCATCCCATCCCCATCCACATCCCCACCCCATCCCCATCCCCATCCCGATACCAAATGTCATTTTAATATGAACACGCCCATCCCCGTCCCCATCCCCATTCCCTCCCTCATCCCCATCCCGAACCCCATCCTCACCCTATCCCATCCCCACCCCCATCCCGATTTCAACTTTCATCTTAATATGGACACGCCCATCCCCGTTCCCAGCCTCATCCACATACACATCCCATCCCCACCTGTCCCCACCAAATCCCCACCAAATCCCCACCCATCTCCGCCCATCCCCATCCCCACCCCATCCCCATCCCCATCCCGATACCAATTGTAATCTTAATATTAACATGCCTATCTCCGTCCCGTCTCCGTTCCCAGTATCATCGCCACCCCCACCCCCACCCCCATCCCCACATCTATCCCCATCCCTATACCAAATTTCATTTTAATATGTACAGCCGTTACAAAGTTAAGGAGAAACAAACGTAGTATCACTAAAACTTAGTTTTTTTTTATACTAACAGGAGCTGATTTTGAAAAAACTGTGACACCCATATCTTCTTATTTTTATAGTAGAATATGTATACCAAGTTTTGTATCAATCGAACCAGAGTATAAAAAGTTTCATACAAACTTTAACACCCCATTTAACCCCCTTCGGGGTTGATTTTCGAAAAATCCTTTCTTAGTGGGCGTTTACACCTCTCCAAAAACATACCCTCCAAATTTCAAGTCTCTACGTTTAGCGGTTTGGGCTGTACGTTGTCTATATGTCAGTCAGTCAGTCAGTCAGTCAGTCAGGACAAAGCCTTTTATAGTTATAGATAAGAAAATGAAAGTAAACATTCCTTGGTACGTACGAGTAAATATTATATTTCTACTTCACCTTTATTTATTTTTTATTAATTAATTGCACATACACATAGATGTGCAAAAAGATGAATTATCCGAGCATTTTCTATCAGTCATCTAGCGGTTAAAGAGACGGAGATACAAAACAAATAAAACCGTACAAATGAAAATAGGGTAGATGAGTCGATGTTTATATCGTTGAAACTAATAGCTTTGATGAAGAATTTAAGTAAATATAGTATGTTTATTGAAAAAATAATTTAAATCGGTTAATATTGTTCTGATATATGAGCGTTTAAAGTTTTTGTTAGAGACAACTCTGTCCCTATCCCAAAAAACAAAAAATTACGTCACGCCTTACTTGTCAGAATAGAATTTATATGGCGTACAGAAAAGTGACGTCACGATTTGCTGTTTCGCCTCTCTGTCTAGCATGATATTAAAATGCTTATTAGTTGCTTATTTTTGATCAGATTTTAATTTTCTTTTCAATAATCAGCTATATTTAAGGGCCACATTTTAATAGGACAATTTAAAAAACCAGTCTTCTAGCCTTTTATAGCGTGCGATCTTAAGTTGACCTAAACAGTGTAAAAAAAATTTGATAAATTATTACATTGATAGAATACGATGGAATATTTTTTTATTTTTTCATCTTTATTGAAAGATACGAACATTGATTTAGACCTTGTAAGTACGAGTACTACTACAAAATACCACCCCATATGTTAAACATCAGGTGGACAGATACGGAACCTCTAGCAAAGGCGCCTCGCCGACTAGTTTTTCACCTTTTCACCGTTGACATCTATCTCATTTCTGATGTGAACAATAAACAGTTTATTGGAGGTAATTCATCCCTCAGTTACGCCGTATGTTACTATCTTTTCACCAATTCCCAGTAGGTACAACCGAATCGGAAACCCTTGTAAGGGCTCCGTCCAGTAGACTCGAATTCCCACACGGGCGAACTATAATTTGGTTCACGTACCGCTGGCGTCGACTGTACGTGGCCGACAATACCCTCGACACTACTCACGGTACTCGAATCTAACTCACTAATGAATGAGTGAATATCGATTTGTGATATCATTCGATTTTAATTTCAATTATATAAGTGGTTAGGCTGTTTCTCGACTGGAAAGTCGTTTACATTTACGTTACTTACATTACGTTACATTACGTTTCAACCTCACTCGCATGTAGCTGGACTTGTGTTATAAAACACTGTTTTAAACTGTCACGGTTGTTCATTACATTTCTATGATTATTTACGAGATATTTAGATATTTAGTCTGCCCGTGAACATGGTGGATGTAACTGCCCTGAAATATCGTTCGTTCGTTTCACAACATTATCACGGTAAATATCCCGTAAATAATTGTGTTATAAACTTCCAAGATCACATAATTTTATGGAATTTATATGAGTAGGCATGGCGTTTGCACACACTTATTTATTTACCTACACTTTAGTACACTGTATAATTATCGTTAAAAAAGCGAAAAGTTGAAGCTCGAAACAGCGACATCGTTTCATGGTTGATAATGGCCTTATGAGTTTTGGTCATATGCGTTAACCCCGACGAGGTAGACCCCTTAGAGTAATAACACTGTACTTAGACCGCATTTACCTACGCTTAACGTCAGAGGTGATGGTGGTCATACGCACGCCCAAAGAATCTAGTCAAGCTAGCCCACGAGTGCTATAATAGTATTTTTCATCACACTTGCTCGTAAAGTAGATCTTATTACATCGCTTTTAGGCTCATAATCCAAGCTATTACACACGCGTGCTTTTTACTTTACATTACGGCACTTGTACTATAATAGGTATAACCCGGTAAAGTCAAGTTTGTACGTGACTGCAATTAGACGTACGTGTACGAAGCACTCTTAATATAGCCGGGTAATACTTACAGTTTTTTTGTAATACCAACAAAGAGTTCTTATGCCGCTGAAGTAAATGTCAACCTGCGCGCGCATTACTGATTTGGGCGCCATTTTCCGCAAATGTTTGTTGACGTTTTCGCTGTGTGGTTGATTATTATCAAAAAAAAATTGTTTTTTCCTCGCAAGTGTGACGAAAACAGTCGTATGGAACTCTTGTGCTATTAGTCATTACGCTCTCGGCTTTCTTATCGCGCTCGCCTGCGGCTCGCGCGCATAATACCGCCTCTAGTGTAATTACCAACATAGCACACTCGTATCATAATGTACTATTTCACAATTCACACCACCTGCTCGACAATGTCCAATTACATGTCATGCAACCTCAACCTTAAGTAAAGCATTATCTCTTAAGGGATATAAAGCTTTATGAAACTCCCTAAGGAATAAAGTGATTTGAATTTGGAACGTCAAATTCGTGTGGGAAAACTCTCAGTAAAAATGCCCTTAAGGCATTGTAAAGAGGTTTGTTTCAAACTGGCCACCATAAGCAGAACTCAAAAAGACAAGGTGCGTTTACAAAGAATGTGAAATAAAAGACGGTGTTTGGTCCTGTGATTGTCAGCGAATTTTTATTTATGAAGCCCTGGCATTCTATTGTCTCGTAAAAGGTGTGAAAAGTAGAGTATGCTCCTCTGGAATAAAGCCTGCCTTCGACTTAGGCAGCTTGAACCCCTCGCCAGGGGGGTGTCACATCGCAGTTTAGGTATGTTTAGGGAGGACATTGCAAGGCTGAAGTCAGTGGCCGCCCGCACGCTAGCTTCGTCGCACGTAACTAAGCATGCGTGATAGAAAGAGAGCGGTATATCTAGGTGAATATAGCGAGCGGTATTCAGCGCTGTGCGAGTTGAATTGCTACTTTATTGCCTAGTAGATAGAGTCCTTATTTATTTCAATACCTTTGCGGAGTGAACTTTCTGTACGTAGTACTATTATTTATTCTGAGCCCTCGCTTCACTCAGGACCATGGAGGATATTACTTCTATTACTCTGTGCTCAGGACCACTGAAGAGAGAAGTAAATAGAACAAAAATGGTACGATTCACGCTAGCCGGTTACAACCCTAGATATGCATAAACTAATCACCGCGTAATCTAGAAGGCGTATCAACTCTACCGATTCCGTTTGACAGTCGCTCATGTAATCTAGAAGGCGTATCAATTCTACCGATCTAAGAGTAGGGCCTTCGCTTTTCTGTGCTCAGGACTCTATATAACTCTCTCGTTACGCTCAGGGTTCAATATGCCGCCCGCGACGTAAGACACTGCTTTATTCCTTTAGTGCATAATCTACTATTACCTCGTGGTTTTACTTTTGCAGAGTTGGTAATTAGTTAAATAGTTAGAGTCTATAGGAATCGTAGTAGGGGCACGTGATTAATTCTCTCAATGAGCTGACTGCGCTCCCTCGGATATGTTTGTGTTGCTGAAATAATTGCATTTTGTTATCAAGACTTGCGCGGATTATGCACCACATGTAAGCACATTAGATTTGCTTTCATTTCAGCTGGTTTGTAGCTTTAGTGCGTTTTCTGATTAGAAATTGAATTTACCAGAAACCTATTTTCAGTGACGATATTCCACGGATACAATAATATTCCTAGAGTTTTAATATTCACGTTTAATTAAGTCGGATACTTCGACTATAATTTCTGTCACATCCAGTGGTCTCGAACCTACCGACTAGGAGAAAATCCCGTAGGAAATTCCGTATAAATAAAACAAAAATATTCCTTCAAAGTTTTGCCGAGCTATAACTATAACTCAAAAATGTAGTATTTTCTCGCGTATTGAAACAGAAAGGGCAGTGTTTTTTTTTGTCCTGACAGTAAAGCCAATAAAATCGACAACGTGGATAACAGCTCTCACGTAAAAATCGGTGCGTCAGCTATGATACGACGCTTGCCTTAGCGGTCAGATTAAACATTTTAAACCCGTATCCGCTGAACAACCGAACATCTCTCTTGATTACAACGATGCTCAGAGTCTCTTGGGACCGAACGAATTTAAACAAAACGGGCGTGTTTCGAATACTCCAATTTAATCTGAAAATTGGTGGACTCTATCTAGAAGAAAACTCTTGTGACGCCGCTAGTCTAAAGTTCTCTTGTTCATTCGCTTTTTATACAAAAAGCATCTTGAGTAAGAGATTATTTAATCCTACAGGTACGGCGTAAGGTAAGACGCTCTTAGTCTCGATTTGGTGACGACATACCTGTATTATCTATACAAGGTTAGTTCTAATCAGCTAGCATCTTTTTAAGGGCATATTCAGTAAATCAAAACATACCACTTTTACTATCGCCCCAACATTGAAACCGCTTCTATGTATCGATTATCTAATCGATTTCAGTGTTGGCCCCATAGTAAAAGTTGTTTGATTTGATGTTTAGAATATTAAAAAATTATGCTCTGATTACAACTAACCCTGTATACATTGAATATTTATAATTATGTTTTTTCCACACTTTGGCATAGTAGGAAAGAATCGTGTAATCATTCTGAAGGCAACTTTTTTCATTTATCATGGTATAGACTATGTTTTGTAAAATGTTACTTATACAATCTGTACAAACCTAATCATATAAGTAGGTCCTTGACTTTTTTCTTCTTAGTTATTGGCTTCGCACATTGTGCATTCTGCCAGTGTCAAGTTTATGAATTTTCACATTTATTTGTTATCATCAAGTCAAATAAGTCATGAAGTCACAGAAAGTCACACGAAATTAGTCATAGTCGAGTCAAAGTCATACCCTAGTAAAGTTGTGGCGACTTTACTATGAGCTTCTATGGAGTTTTGAAAACAACACGAAAAGACATGTTTCACCATATTATATCACTTGCCCACACTCGTGCATGTAATTCAACACTCAATGAATAAAACACCACCATTTTTAATCATTAATTCGCGAAAAAACACTAGTTTAAAAAAAAAATTGAATGCAACGACATGATTTTTCCGTGTTCCCGCCAAAACTCCGTCCTTGACTTATCTATCATAAACAATTTTTAGGTTAGGTACTCTTAGGTACGTAGGTTTTAGGTTAGGTACCTTAAAAGTAACCTCAATCTAAATGAAACTAAAACATTGTGCCACCAAAAAACTCGCCTTTCCACCCTTTGTCCCCAACAGGGCAGGGCAGCCTGAAATTAGTTTCTGGTTTCCATTTTCATGCAAATTAGTTTTAAAAGTAAAATATGCATTGTAACATTTTGTTATCACGGCTTGAGAGGAACCTATTTTCCCTAAAAATAGAAAAGATTTTCATAATTTGAATTAACATTTTTACAAGCCACGATCTACCTGGTACTACCTTATTAGGTTACTTACTTATTGGTATGTCAGTAAGTAGATTGGTTGATTTTGCATATTTATACATTTGGAAAATGTATTTTGACCGGTAAGGCAGCGGCTTCGGCTGCTAAGCAGTTGGGACGGAAACTCGGAGATTGTTCGTATGCAGGTTCAAATCCTGCCAGATGTCATATTTTTTCTTACTTTCTATGTATGTATGGTATTATTGTGTTCTGGCAGCCTGCCTTGAGAGAATGGGAACTGCTTATTCTAGGCTCGGTGTGTTTACCATCTTCGACAACACTGTCACTTAACATCAGGTGAGTTGTAAACACCTAGACACTAGCCGTGTGTCGTTCTTGAATGAATCCTTCAATTGAAGTATTTCAGCTGTGTTCGTCCTTCATTCACTACTTCAGATAAAATGTAGCTACTTCTTAGTTCAGCTGTCTAGTTCACTCGACGTCGCGAAGTCGCGAACGATGAGACACGAACAAGCCCAGTTAGGAAGGATATTTCTTTTCTTTGGGAAGGATAGATAATGCTATCACGCTCTGTTTTAGGTACTGAAGTAATTGTCTATTTCACTCAATCTTTGGCTCGTTGCGTTCGGTCCTCTGGTTACCTATTACGATAGTTTGAGAACGATTTTAGGAGTCCTCTAACTTTTATCGTACATTGCTTGTTATACAAAATAGCTAATATTGAACTAGGAAGGTAAAGGGCAATGTACAATTTACAAACACGTTTGTACGAGCTTGGATATAAAATGAAGCAATCATAGTAAGCGACCTGTTTTCGTTCGTAAACGTATCTTCTTAGTAGTTAGGTATCGAATGGCAAAATCATTTCAAATGAGCAACTGGACTAGTGAACTAGATGAGTGAAGTACTTCTTTTAATGAAAAGTTACGTTATGTATCTTTTCATTTTAGTGACACATTCTGCGCAAGCCTACGTAGACACCGGAAAAAAATTGCTTTTCCAAATATTATTTGAAACATAAACTATTCCCGCCAATCCGCCATCTTGATCAATCGTCTCGTTCGGAAATCAAGGCGCGCGGGATTGGACGCGTGCCGCGAATACGCACCCGATCCACGCAAATCTAGGGATGGGATAGATATTTTTTTTTACTTTCATAATTTTTCTGCTACGAATATTTTTAATAACAAATTCGAATAATATTTGTTTTTATTAATTATTGATTATAAAAACAAATCAATCAGTCTAGACCATTTATTTATAATGGCCAGATCTGTAGACATGTATCTGTTATTACCTTTTTTCAGCAACAAATTGCTAAAGAAAATAAACCCTCCATAAATTTATCAAAAATAGGGGAATACATTTGTAAGGAGAATTGCTAACTGGATTCCCTCTTAAAAACCTAAAACACAAAAGGGTGTTAAAAAAAATTAAACAACATTAAGCCTATAGGAAGTTTAATAAAGCTGCGCTGCTATCTAACAGCTAACATATCAACAATTTTTACGTAATCCGAACAACATTACAACACTACACTCTTACTGAAACCGTTTTACATAAGAATGCGAATTCTCGGCTCAGTGATTCGAGTAATAGTGAATGTGAAGTGAATTCGGAAGATCACTTGGCTGAGTAATACTCCGCGCCTATGCCACGTGTCAACTTAAAAAAAAGTAACGACCGGAAAATCGAATTATTGGAAGCTCACATGACACCGGAAACGGGAAAATGGGAGATCAAAGAATCGTGTGCTTTTTGACGGCTGGCAACATTTCTTAATTGGCGGCGCTCTAGTAAAATTTCTGTGTGGCGGCGGGTTTTTTTTTAAACCTAATCTATGGTCAAATATAAATTTAAAAAAAGGTGATAGATATTTTAAATTATGAGCAAAAAGGTTACATAAAACTTTGGTTTCACACGGTTTTCTCAGTTTACATTATAGAGAGTTAGAAAAATTATCAATAAGTAGTTTGGTAAACAGATAAATCCTACTAAAGTCGATTTGCTGCAAATAGCGAAAAAGTACTATAAGTCCTGAGCTCCTTATTTCCGCAGAAATAAACGCGACGCGAGACGTTGACAAATCAAGAGGATTCCTACTCGATCGCAATGAATTTCCTACGATAGTGGGGCCAGGAAACTGACGATCTTTTACTAGTAGATTTTTTTGGTTATTCTCTCGGTCATTCGCTCGTTCGAGATACTCCTTTTGGAACATTTTATTTATTTATTGTTATTATTACCATGGCCTTTTAACCTTTTTATCGCCACGGCATAATTGCAACGCCGAGACGTGCCTATAAGCTCTGTACGCCAAGGCACCAAAAAATGTTGTCATTGATAAACTTTTAATCAAAGTTCGCTGAGGGCACAAAAATCTTGAATTTTTATAGGTGTTTGTGGTGGTGAAAAGGTTTAATAGAATTATTTCGGTAGGTGACAAATAGTACAAAACCTTTAGATAAATACGTAGCCAATTATTATATACATTTCAAAACACTTTAATTTTAAACAGATAATTTTGAGAAATAATTGTTAAACAAATCTACTTTTGAATTAGCCTTGAAAAAACTACTGTTAAATAGAATATCTATGTAAATAACCTGAGTACCTGTAAGTTAACATAATATTGAGTTATTAGCTTACTTTTCGCTAAAATGTCAATACCTACTCCTACATACTCGTAGTAAATAGTAATGAATATGAGAGTCGATGTCTGCCTAGAAACTGCTATGCAGTTTGGCATAGTTATAAATTGAGCTATGTAAATAATTCGCTGAAACTTTTTTTTTAATAGTTTATACCTAGGTATACTTATCAAGTTTTTGTTTTTGCGCAAGATCAGTTACTTATTCGTTTTTATAGTTATTCTGTTAGGTTAGCTTTTTAGGTTGCTTACAAAATAAAAAATTACTACACGAGCTTCCTAACTTCTTTATGCTATTATAACCACATTGTAACCACTGAAAAGAGAAAGAAAAGTAGGTACGTACGTAGGTAGGTTGGTACCTAGAAATAAGGGTGTTTGCATAGGAATATCGCCATTGACGTGGCCATACCAGCTCGTATCCGCTCTCGCGATCGGATATTCGTCTGTCTGCAATCCTGTCTCCAATCCGTATCCTACTTATTGTTCTCGATTTTTCTTCCATTACGAATAAAAAACTCTACACTATTTTTATTGTGATTAAAACAAAACGGACCTCAATCTAAAACTATATAAAAATAACGAATAGGAAAGTATTTTGTTTTTTGTTACGGAAATAAAATTGACAGTTCTACACTATTTTTATTGTGATTAAAACAAAACGGACCTCAATCTAAAACTATATAAAAATAACGAATAGGAAAGTATTTTGTTTTTTGTTACGGAAATAAAATTGACAGTACGTATTATAGCATAGCAACGCTTGGCTAGCTGACGGACGGATTTTAAAACACGCGTCCGTCGACGGGAGACGGCACAGACACCCGCTCCGTGCACCCGTTCGAATTTTAACGAACGCCCTAACTGTACGATCTAAATAAGAACGCCTAATAAGATATCTCTTTGAAATAGACCCCTAAATCGTGGTAGGGGTCACAAGCAATAAAGTGAAACTAAATACACCACATAAACACTTCGACACTATCGTGCCTGGACAAAGGAACAAATAGTTTGTTTAGAGCCAACGACCTCCGTGAAATATTGAGGACTGTTATTTATAACGATTGAACTTTCGAGTTGCGAAGAGAAGTTAAATGTTCGACGAAAACTTTCGCGTAGTTTTCCACAGCAAAATCTTTTACTTATTTCGCTTTTCACTATACGAAAGAAAAACTACACCTCGTAACAACGCCAATGTAAATTAAGCATTATCAGTTTCTTTAGAGTCCACTGCTGAACAAAGATCTGCTAGTAGCCACGAATGGTGATTGGGCCATACTACACACCGCTGAACCAGTTCCGGGTTGGTGGATTCCCATGTCGTCGTCAGCCATAAAACGTCCACTGCTGGACGAAGGCCTTTATAGAGGGGTGTTGCCATAATCCCCACGCTTGGCAGGTGGCTTGGGGATCGCAGAATGGTCACCACCGTTAACCAAGAGGATGCTGCTGCCCGTCTTCCGGTGGGTCTGGTTGCAGTTACTGGATTACCATACGCCATTGTTTGTCCGGACGTATGCAAGTTCCCTCACGATGCTTTCCTTCACTGGAACGGCAATGATATGACAATCTCTACATAAACTCCAAAGACCTCGTCGCTACAGGGATTAAAACCCCCGACCTCAAGATTTCAAGTCGAGCGATCTCTGACTAGGCTACCAGGGCTTGTAATTGTAAAGTAAATAGTATATCTATCACCGCGACTAAATCGAGACCAAAACAACATGGCGTTGGCCATGTTTAAATGGCCGCAGACACGAGCTGACTGAAAAGTGGTAAATATGTAAAATGTTACAAAATAAGGAGGTACAAATAAATATAAGAAAAGTGTGAAAGACTGGTTAATTGATAAAGTGTTTTACAATATGAAGGTATATTTGATAAGTAGTCTAATTGTAGATATTTTTTATTGTTTTAATTGGACTCATTGTTTATGCCATTTGCCTCCTTTCTTGGTTTAGCTTAAACTGCAATAATAATAAGATTTAAATATTGTATGTTCGATAAGAACAAAACTGTTGATACTTACTCTAATGTTACACCATCTTTGTACACAGTTTCAGAATAAAACTTATTCTATTCTATTATGATTTCACAATTCGTACTTAATTCTTCTATCTAGGCACAGTTTTCTTTTAAATTAGCTTGTCCTGAAATAACCTTCTGGCAATGGAATGTTAAAATGGCATTTTCTCAACAGATATTTTCTGAAATTCATGGAATCACTGAAGCAAGCAATAATAGATAATGAAATCAATATCTCCAGCAAATAATTTAATAAAGGCCAGACGGAGTTGCCAGTGGGAGAAAAAGTCCAGCGATAGGAAATTAAAGATTTCATATCACGTCGCGACGTTTTACAAAAAAACTTTAAATGCTTAGGCAGTAAGGTAGCTTGTCCGTACGCAAATCCTAGAGACGTTTGAAAAGATATTAAGCAGAAAATATGATGTTTTTCACCGGGCGTGTCAGGGCGTGTGCAGGTTTGATCACACTGGCTGGAATAGTAGATTGCTGACCTAGGGAGAAAGTAAAGAAGCCTCAGGTCTCATGTATATTGTCTCCCGAGGCGAAGTCGAGGGTAACAATGAGAACTGAGGCTTCTTTACTTGCTCCCGTGGTGTGTATACGATTGTACATTTACCGCTGCGGGGAGGAAGTGGTTCCTATAAATAATTAAATTCAGTCACATTAGCAATGGCGGTGAGCATTCTGCGATCTCCAAGCCGCCTGCCAAGCGTGGGAATTGTGGCAACGCCCCTATTAAAGGGGAGGCCTTCATCCACGAGGACGTCTTCTGGCGATGGCGAACCATAAAAATCAGACACCCTCATCAAGCTCTGAGCTACATCCTTAGCACAGAAACTATACTTTTATTCATCATCATCATCATCAGCCCGGAGACGTCCACTGCTGAACGAAGGCCTCCCTCTTAGACCGCCACACTGCCGCCATACTTTTATTACTACTTACTAATTAATAACTAGAAGGCTATAGGAAAAACATTTTACGAAAATTAAGCTAAGATCCTGCAGATAATTTCCTTCCCTTATCAGTCTAAATGTTTGATTGAAGTTTTCCCTAGATAAAGATAAAGGAGCAGGTAACCAACCACCATAGCAGGAAATTGGCTGTCAGACCTACCTCGGGCATAACACCGATCCGTTATCTCGGCAAGGAACCCCAACTCCTACGGAACCCTCGTCGGCAATAAATCACCGTAATCTATCTATTTGCATAATCATTGTTCGATTATAAGCATTTCCTTTCTTTCACTTATGTATTGGTAAGACTTGCTGTGCCCTCGGGCGGTTTTGGGGAAATCCCAAAAAATCCGCTGTTCCCAATATAATTATTTTGTCGAGGTAGAATTACATTTTTATATAGAACAGCTGTTTCTTTTTTGCAACTTCCGTGTTGGCTGGCCTTATGTTTTGTTGAAAAAATGTTTACAATGACCCCATTTATATAAAACATAACTTTTCTTTGTTTTTGCCAGAAAATTATAGATTAGTAAAGTTAGGTACACAACGGACAATGTTCTCTACGCTATGCTCGGAGTAACTTTGCGCGGAGTTAATCCGGAACTAGGATATTCGCCGCAGACCAAAGAGTGACTAGAGAGAGAAACCTGAGAGCTATGTCGGTGACCAAATTAACATACATAGCTCTCAGGGTTTGCAAGTTCAAGTGGCAACGGGCAGGCCACATCGCTTGACGAACTGATAACCGATCGGAAAGAAAAGTTCTTGAGTGGAAACCACAAAGCGGAAGACGCAGCGTAGGTAGGCCTCCCACTAGGTGGACCAATGACATTGTGAAAGTCGGGGGCAATCGGTGGATGCAAACGGCAAGTTGTCGCACTGTGTGGCGGTCTAAGGGAGAGGCTTTCGTTCAGCAGTGGAAGTCTCCGGGCTGATGATGATGAATAGTAAGTACCTACTACTTACCTCATTTAACACCCCCGTTTTCTGCATAAGAATGACGGAGATAGATAGTGTAGTTTCCGAGTGGGTTTAGAATAAGTAGCTGGTCTTCAGATAAATCGGTTGCTACAACATATTTTCTTTCAGCGGAGTCGCCACTAAATTGAACGAAGGAAAATGTAATGAACGAGCAGACAATGAGCGAGTGAAATGGTAATGTCATTAGTGAATGGAGTAATTACTTGAGTGAACAACTTAGCAAAATGCATGGCGAGGGGAATCATGAAAATAGGTAGGTACGTGACGAAGAATCTTCCAACTCGGTTAGTTAATGTTTTCCACTCTTATATTTAGGATAAATCGTTTGTTCAAAAGATCAGACACAATGCGGTGAAAAGAGACGCTTGTTCGAAGTTAGTGACGTCAAACTATCGATAGTGTAGGACTATCGATAGACTTTCAGTAGGATAGGCCTATTAGATGTTCATACATGCTCTTTGATTTGTTTAATACGCATATACGTAAATTTAAAACTATAGTCTCCAAGAACTGGTTTGGTGCGATTTATACTTTACCTACGGCTTTCTCTTTAAATTGTGTAATATCTATTCTAGTTTTCAGTTGATCCTTAACTAACCATGTAACAAGTGATATAGTTTTTTATATGCGGAAACGTGTAAATGGTGTATAGGTATCCAAATTAAATTTTGTAAGTCTGCTTAAGTTATTATCACTGTATGTTTACCAAATAAAAAAAAATAAAAAAAATGCTTTTGATGAGCTATCGAGTAATCGGGTTTTTATGCCCTTGCAAGCGGCAACACTATTTTCGATGCGTTGCTGGAGGACGCCACGCATAAATTAAATGACGTATGTGAATCCGAGAACCCGCAACTGAGCCTGCGTGGTTGAAATAGCCCAATCGCTCTCCGAGGGAAGACCTCAGGCCAGCAGTAGAGCAGCGACAAAGATAAAATGAATGGACGGGAAATAAGCGCACGGATTTTGAAGACTAGGTATATGTTGAGACCGGCTATCCTGTCGCGTCAGTCATTCTCTGTCTTTGCGACATGCGAGCCGTACGATACGACAATACAAACTTCTAAATACATGTACCTACATGTGTTCTCTTTCTGTCATGCAGTAATCAGATTCGCTATCTCTATTTTCTGGCAAATTTATGCATACTTTTAGCTAGGTATGCTTGATTGTGTTGACTTGTTAATTTTGAACGATTTGCAAGCGCCAGTGGGCCCGTCCATTCCATTATCACCGTCGCTGTTGTGTAATACATTCATCGGTATCGTATAGAAACAGACACAACCTATAGTATTTTTTTTTATTAAGGTGCGCATTTAATGGCTCGATTCGGTCTATCTAAACCTCACAGTAGCCGTAAAGGCAAATCGAAGACCAATAAAAACGTCATCCAATATCGAATAAAAGAAGGCGAACTTTAACGGAGTCTATTTAACATTCCTCACGCGTCGGATACTGCGAACGTCCCTTCCCAATCAAACTTGGTAGGACCTAAAAAGATAGAAGGTTAACCTGATGGGTAGACTTCGGAGAGTGCGGCTCTGTGTCAAGCCACGAAGTCCACCAACTCATCTGAAGCTTTGACAAGGACGAGGTAATACAAGGTACGTAAACAAAAAAGACGGCCCTTTAGAATATTTTATAATTATTTTACTGTGGGCCACTTCTGCAATCATGTATATGTAACCCAGAGAATCATACCCATTTAAATATTTAAAATGATGAAAAGGCATGTGACATTTTGGCTTACTTCATACAAAGAAGTATGGGAAGCTTGTACCACTAGGCCACCCGAGTATGGATAATATCCTAAGCCTTTAGTATTTGGATAGACTTTTTAAACTATATTTTGCCAGGTTTGATGGGGTGAAAGTAAGGAGGAAAAATAACTGAAAAAAAATAAAAATAAAAATAAACCTAATATACCTAATAAACAGCGCCTATTTTTATACTTTTTTCGTTTATGTGTCCTAATTACAGCACATAGTCACATAATCAAATTAAAAAGTCATTTATTAAAAGAGAATAGTATTTTGGAGAACTTTCTTTGATTGAAAAAATATTAATTTCGATACTTTTCGAGTAAACTGAGAAAACCTTCAAAAATCAAAGTTTGACACGCACGAATATGCGTAACCGCCATATTTTTGCTCCGCTAAATGTAACCCTACCTGATACAGCTTTAGACTAATGATCGAGCGCATTAAAAAAATGTGCTTGAATCTTGGAATATCCTGGCCTGGCCTGCTTTCAAAAAATCAAGACCAATTTTACGAAATCTACCACCTTCCCGTCAAATTGAAAGCAACTCAAGTGTAGCGTAAACCGACTCTTTCCACCTTTATGCATTATGGCTTTACTTTTTATGTCTGGGTAACGCAGGACTGTGAAAACACCCCCTTGCCCCGTAATATGATTGCGCCATTTCAACCGGTTTTCAGCTTTTGCCAGTTTTTTGGAATATTTAATTCGTCTGCAGCGTCTGGTTACTTTTCGTTTGTCTTATTTTTACGCGACAACACCAAATAGTTATTTTGAGACGCTGTTTTAAATAACAACTTAAATACGAGTATAATACCGCTAAATCTATGTACTGTAGACTGATTGCTACATAATCTTGTAGTAGTCCTTTATCCTGGTAGGTGATAGGTAACTAAGATGGGACATTTTTAGGGGGGAAGCAAAGATGTTTAGGGCGTCTTTGGTGGTGACCAAAGATGAAATGAAATGAAATGAAATTGATCTTTATTAGGAACATAAAAAGTACATTTAAAAACACTGGTAGAACGATGCTACCCGCATAAGTTAAAAACTGTGTCGCGGGTAACAACGCCCGCCTCCGAACAATATCATGTGAGAGTTCCTAAAAGTAAGTACAGAAATCCTAATACTTAAATAAAAAATAAAGATCTATTTATTGACAAAATCTGATTTTACGAGTATGTGTGTGTGTGTGTGTATGTGTGTGTGTTTGTGTGTGTGGATATGTGTGAGTGAAAAAGAGGGGTGTGTATAAATATGGTGTGAATGTGTGAGTGAGTGTGAGTATTTGTAGGTAATTTGTTAGTTAGTTATTTATAAACTGTAATTACGTCTTCAGTATCTTGATAGGACAAGGATTGGAGCCATTTAACACACTTAGATATGGAGATATGGAATTAGCGGTGAAAAGGAAACACATTTAAAACAAATTGAGACAAAGGGAAATATTTAAAGTACAAGAAGCAGAAGTTTTCCCATAGTAAATAACTAGATATTTTATGTAGTTAGATAAGTCTCCTAGGGCTTTTTGTTGGGGATTATTATAAACGTAGTGGTTTTTATGTACGTCATGCACTTACATAGGGGCGTAGTAAGAAATGGTCTACCATGGCAAGCACCTAAGAAGCAGAGTTTCCTTAGATGCATACGAGTGGTACAACACAATGCAGTCTTGTACTCGCTTTAAAGCTGGCAACTCTCCAAACAAGTGTCATATTATTTATTCTGTGCTAGTGTGCCCAACTTCTAGTACCGGGTTCGATTCCGCTGTGCAAGGACGGAGTCCAAGCGTAGGTACTAGAAGACTTGCATAGCCTCCGGTTTGTAGTTCGACAACCGAAACGGACTGAGATACATGGTCTCAGAGTCAGAAGCAGTCAGTTGAGAAGTGTGGAAATAGAATAGATACATAATATTATATTATATATTACCGGCTAGAGCATAGCGATCTATAAACTTTGTATTACCTTCTATATTCTATCTCAATGTACCTACCTATGTTTAAGCAAAATAAATATTTTGAATTTGAATATTGTACGATACAGTTTAGTCTGTTTTATATTTTGGTAACTAGGTAAAATGTTCGCTAACTTTTAGGTGATTATGTAGGTACCTACATAAAATATAAAGTATAACTAGCATAAGCATCAGCCTTTTTAATAATCCATTGCGGAATATTGGCCTGCAAAAACTGGTAAACTCGCGGGGATGAGATGCCTTTGCCCAGAACATGGAACTCTATAGTCTACCCAAAGTCTATAGCCCAGGGCCCAGAAGTCGGACTCCACAGACAGACTAGAAATAACACTATAATCGCTTTGCCAAAAATGATGACCGGAACACATAGACGGTCCAGCCGATTAGGCGTCAAAAAGTCAAAATATAGATACATACGGATTAAATGATAATGTGTACTGCGTGTACGTATCTACTGGTATTAATTTGTAGTGTGATTCTATACCAAAAGACCAAAACTATGACTACAATAAATTGGGGTTGCTACTATTCGTGGAGTGTGAACAATGGACATAGATAATTAGACCTGAGTATGTCTTAAAACTGCATCCAGAAACACCGGAGGACGGGCAGCAGCGTCCTCTTGGTTAACGGTGGTGAGCATTCTGCGATCCCCAAGCCGCCTGCCAAGCGTGGAGATTATGGCAACGCCACCCTTTTAAGGGGGAGGCCTTCTTCTAGCAGTGGACAACTTCTGGCTGATGATGTGGGACATACATAATTACATTATAATATTCGGACTTAATCAATGTTCGAAATCAATATTTTACTATAAAAAAATTAAATTTCGTTTCTAAGTTTTTATTCCAATCGTTTAAAAAGTTATCAAAAAGTTCCGTTTCACGCAGACATGTTAAAATTAAAAAAGAATTCAATTTGGGAAGTATTGCAAGGGTGGCGTCGTCGGTGCGAACTTTGCCCATAACATGCAAATGGGGAAAGTTCGCCCAAGTTTGGACTAATTGCCGCAAGTCTGTCGCATCGTACCAGACGGACTCCGGTTAATTAAACGAGATTCCGATGTTTAAGTAACTGTGGGATTATCTTTTAAACTTAGTCGCCATTTCCACGTGTATCTTTCCACATGCTAAAATGCGTAGTTTTTCTCTCGTGTTTTGGCATCCCACGACGATCCTTCTGCCAGTGTAAAAAAAATATTTGTAGTTTTAATTACATCAAGTGCTTGGAGCAAAGAATTTTTACTAGGCTTGGAGGATTTAGCTCTCTCTCTATCTATCTATCTATTTTTGGTTATGGCCTTTGTGGTATGGCCGCAATTTCGCAAAAGCTCTCCCTCTCTCATCAAGTGAGTTTCATCGACGAAACAAGTCTTAGCCACTGTCAAAGTCAAACAAAAGTAGTATTAGACTGTGACTTTCTACATCTATTTAATTATTATAATTTTCAGTTTTCCAACCTACAAAGCTACAGCCTTATTAAAGTGGGGGCAACTTTATTGGAAGCTTGTTTTAGTATTATTATAATTATAAGTATGGAGTTTGGAGGCAACACGAAAAGACACTATACCTATGCGTCATTATATCGCTTGCCAACATAATGAGGTATTCACATAAGCTAAAAAATAAATAACACTAATAAAGATTTAAAATTTTCGCGATTTTAACACATTTATTACATTTATGTTTATCACTGCGAATTTCTACAATTACACAAAGGTAACTCCACCATCCGGGTCTGACGCCGGCGCCGGCTGCTACGGGAGACCGGGAGAGTCTCCAATTTGTGCAGGATTTGTGGTAATCCCGTGATGGAGTGGGTACGAGTGCAGGTGCCACTGGATACAGATAAACCCGCTGCGATGGCTCCATTACTCGTCTAGTTTATGGAGTTTTACGAATAGGATGGGTAGGGTGACAGTTGATTTGTAGGTATGTATAAGTTTAAGTATAACTCACCTTTAACTCGATTTCTAGCGAGCCATTTGCTACCATACTTCTTCCCGTGGAACCTTCGAACTTATATCATTGAATATGCCAATGGCGATAATCACTCTCTTATGCCTACATTTCTGCCACTTTTTGCAGACGATGACGAGGCGAGGTAAACAAACACCTATGGCACACTTTCAAGTAAACTTTCATACTAATAAAACAAATTCCTGTTCCTAAGAACGCACACTAAAACAAATTCACAACACACGCAAATGTGTTGCAAAATATGGTCACTGGCCATAATTTTACCCTTTGCGTGTGTTTGCGGGTATATCACTGATACCTTTTGGCAGAGGGCCAAAAGCCTGCCTTCATACTCCTTGGCTTGCCACCTCCAACGGTATATGCTAGAAGCGTGGAATACAAAGAGGAATACTTACAGCCTTATATATGCTTAGTTCCGTGTAATGTATATACCTAGTTATTTCCGTGTCAATAAACTGTTTTCTGTTTTATATGTATACGTTCGCGTGATTTCGAATCCAATAACCCTTGCGCCTAAAACGTACGTTTACCATCCTATCAGTTATGACAAAATGGAAAGAATATCGTGGGAGTTTTCGTTATAGCCGATTTCAAAAAAGGAGGAGGTTCACGATTCGGTTGTATTTTTTATGTTTGTTACTTATTTAAGTATTTATTTCAATTAGTACGGCATAAGGCCAATTTTACTACACTATATGATAAATACTATAAAAACATTATTTTTTATGTAAACTAATTTATTCATCAATAATTATCTCGATAATTATATAATTAAAATAAGTGTCATAGAATACGATGGACCGTGCTGATCTGACCCCCATCTACAGGAAGGTACCCATGAAGTCCCCATAGATTTAATTTCGTCTGAATCTGTCCCACATTATTTTCTCTCTCATGCACTTATCGCAATACTCTTAACGTCAACCTGCTATAAATATTTTGTAGGCGTTTTGATTATTAAGATATATTATACAAATAAAAGCATTAAAAATAGGCCGTCAGTAATAAATGTGCACCAGTCTAATAGTTAATTATTATTTTCCTTTACTCAGTGCTTAAAGACAAAAGACAAATAAATACTCTAACATAGGCTCCTGTAAAGTTTTCTTCAGACTTTAGCTTGGCCCGTTATGCATAATAATAAAAAACTGACAGATGCAAAACAATCCAAGTAGTATATTTAGTAGTATATCTCTGAATTGAATTTTTGTGCAGAAAGCTGCTACCGATCTTTTGACGTGTTTTGCTTACACCGGCCTTTCACAATATAATTATCTTCAGAATAGTAGTAATAATGTCCTAGATTTGTTTTTTTCCACGTTTGCGCTTCAGATTAAGAAATCACAATATCCGCTGGTAAAGGAAGATTTGTATCACCCTGCACTGTCAATGTCAGCCACTGACGTGTTCATTCCGTTACTTAAACCTTGTTCTAGGCTAAAATTCCAGTATAACCGAGCAGATTTTCCTGCAATGGACGAATGCTTTCTAAAACAAGATTGGTCGTTCATAGTTTCGTACAACAATTTGGATGATGTTGTGGATACATTTTATTCAATACTCAATAACGTAATCAATGATTTTGTTCCAAAGGTTCGTACCGGTGGTAGTTACACGTATCCTTGCTGGTATAGCAGATCACTTATTAAACTCATAAAGGAAAAGAATAAATTACACACTAATTGGAAGAAATATAGAAACCAAAACGACTACGAAGCCTTCTCAAAGCTTAGGAAGAGACAGAAAGTACTCCAAGATGAATGTCTCGCATCTTTTGTTACATTCTCACAAGAGAAAATAAAGTCTAATCCGAAAGCTTTTTGGACTTATATAAAATCTAAGCGGAAAAACGCCACGGATTATCCAAAACTTATGACATACGGTGACATACAGCTTAATAATCCATTAAATATATGCTCTGCTTTTAATGACTTTTTTCAACGGAATTTCATTACATCACTTACTAATAATAATTGTTCAGTTCAGTGCACCTGCGAAGAAAAGTTGCCGTCTAGTTTTAATTTGCTTTCTGATATCGTGGTAAGCGTAGATGTGGTTCAAAATGTTATTGATAACCTTGATACCAATAAAGGTGCAGGTAATGACAGCTTGCCCCCAATCTTGTTTGTTAAATGTGTTAAATCATTGGTGCATCCGATTACCTTAATATTTAATAGATGTTTTCGAGAAGGTTTCTTCCCGAGCATCTGGAAAGAGGCACAGGTTATCCCTATTCACAAAAAGGGCCTCAAAGCAGCGGTCGAAAATTATCGTCCCATTTCGATTCTGAATGTCCTTAGCAAAGTAATGGAACGAATAGCACATATTCACATTTACCCTATAATTGCACTAGCGATACCTTCCGAACAACACGGTTTTATGAAGGGTCGTTCGACGGCCACCAATTTGAGCACCTTCACTGACTATGTAGCTACTAATATGGACGGAGGATCGCAGGTAGATGTGGTCTACACGGATTTCGAAAAAGCTTTTGATCGCGTAGACCACATTATACTATTGCGGAAGCTATACGAATTGGGCATTCGCGGTAATTTGCTAAGATGGCTAAAGTCGTACTTGGCCAGACGTTCTCAAGCCGTTGTTGTCGGTGGTTACTGCTCCAATTATATAGATATAACATCAGGCGTTCCACAAGGATCTATATTGGGTCCTTTACTCTATGCATGCTATTTATATGATGTAGGTGAATGTGTTCAGCATGCCAAGTTTCTTATGTACGCTGACGACACGAAAATTTTTATGAAAATTAATAACGAATCAGACTGTGTGAAACTACAGTCTGATTTAGATCGCCTTGGTGAATATTATTCTAAGAACCGTATAGGTATTAACGTAAGTAAGTGTCACTATGTGTCTTTTACGCGTAAGAGAGATCCAATCCAATATGACTATGAACTATCTAGTAATGCCATATCAAAAGAACGGATAGTACGTGACTTAGGATTACTGCTTGACCACAAGTTAACATATACGGCACACATTGAATCTATTATTAACAAATCTTATAAAAGCCTTGGTTTTATTATGCGTGTTTGCAAGCCATTCTCGGATATAAAATGTGTTAAATTACTCTATCACTCATATGTCCGAAGCATTTTAGAGTACTGTAGTACAATTTGGAGTCCTTCCTATGTTACATATATTAGAGATATTGAAAATATTCAACATAAGTTTATAAAGCATCTTAACTACAGAGCACATAAATACTCATTCAGCTATGAGGATTCTTGTGAGTTTCACTCAATAACTAGTCTTGAGAATCGACGTACAATTTTGGATATGGCGTTCTTACATGGCTTATGCAATGGATATATTGATAATCCTATACTGACCAGTAATGTTCTCAGTTTTTGTATGCCAACAACACGCACAAGACATACCAAATTATTTGCTGTCGCACAATCTCGTACCAATTATGCGCAGAATTCCATAGTTAGGCGTCTACAAAAAACGTACAACACAAAGTTTTCTAAATTAACTGACATCTTCCACAGAAAAAAAGGTACTTTTAAGCGGGATGTGTTTGTGTATTATACACGACAAGTGTGCTAAGTAATTACCTATATCAACACCCCACACGCACGCACACCCCACACATACACGCACACACACACACCTACACACCCCCACACGATCACACAAAATTACTCTCATAACAACTTAATATATATATTTTTTATTTATAATTTTATTTGAAATATATATATTTATTTTTTAATAATATACGTTTAAAATTGTTTAGTGGCACATTATATGACTGTAATATTTATAAGTTCTTATTAATATAATGTAAATCTGTTATTGGCCATAAGCTACTTTATAAGATACTGTTTATATATTATAATTAAGGGCTGTGGATTTTGTTTGACAAATAAAAAAAATAAAAAAAAAAACTGACCTCTATAATACAAGTACGCTGTAGTATAGAGGTCAGTGCTCTGAAACAGCGTAAGCGCATCTTCAAACCTCCTCGATTTGTATAATAGCTATGCGTAAAACTTTTCCCTACCTTTACTCCACAACCGTCAAAACCTAAAAATACTTATGAAAAATGGCAAATGCGATTTTCGCGCGGAGCCAACATCTCCTACTGGGGAAAGATGAAAAAAAACAGCTTTAAGTAGGTACTATCTGGCGGAAACGCGACAAAAATCAAATCGCAGCATTATAGGTATATTTTCCAAAACTTGTTTGATCTTTCGAGTTTAAATGTATGAAGGTGGCGTTTTATACATTATGTGCCGATTTACGCCTAAGAGTTTCCAAATATTTCTATTCTATTTATATTTTAAATATTTCCAACGTGCTGCAACGTATCATTTCATGATATTTTCTAAACTCTGAAGAAGCTTATAGTAAAGTTACTAGGGCTTGAATTGACCGATTTGACCATGACTTACTGTGTGTGATCTTCATGACTGTGATAAGGCTCTTTTTACTTTACTGGCATTCAGTAAAACATCAAAATACTTGTCACTAGCTCATGCTAGCATGCATCTCTATATTTTATGCATCTCTATGCATCTCTATATATTTTTATTATTTTTACTAATGTACGTGTTGTCTATATTGTGTTTTACGCTGTTTTACATTTTTGATGTAAATATTTTATTTAAGTAACTAAAATAAAAATGTTGCGCCTAGGAGTAAGTAAGCGTGTTAGCTGCATTTAATCTATAATAATAAATAAATAAATAATAAATAATAATGCCCAAAGTACGACGCCATAATTGGGCAAAGAAGAAAAAAGCTATCGTTGTCATATTTCTGTTGTAGCGTCAATGTCAATGTCAATTGTCAATAATCAATATTGTCATGTCAAGTTGTCATGTCAGAAAAGTTTACGTTGCGCGTGCAAATGCAAATTACAAGTTCGCGAAATTAATTTTATTTATCCTTCAAGTGTGTATACAAAAAATTAACACATCACGCGACCACCGGTTATGGCTGGGATGCTGAACAAATTTGAAACGCCCAGCTCGGCCAGCTCTGATAGGTAAACCGAGTGTGATAACCTTTCCAAATGTTTATTTGAACAGCTGGCCCGTGTTACAAAAAATTGCGCTGCGGAGGATGCGTTTTCATTAATTTCAGTGTGCCTGTACGCTAGTCATCCTTCAGTCTGTGAAGTGTTTTCACGTGTCGTGATTTAGTGCTGAATAATTTTCCAGAAGTTTTGTGGAATTAACGCTGTCCGTATAACCTCTGCATGCATTGTGGGTTTATTTTTAGACTATTATTTAGTGCGTTGGCAGCTCGCTTCACGCTGAACGTTGGACGCACGTGCTCGGGACGGTAACGTGCTTCTAAACAGGCGGTCTCGTATGAGAGGTCAGGGATCGTGAAGTCCAGCCATGGAGGCAACTCCCCTGATCATTCCGAATCTGTAAGATATCCAACTACTATATAAGTGTCACAGCTTTTTCAGTGACTAGCAGTGCTTCTTGTTGCCTATGTGCTGTGCTAACACGCATTTGCTTTATTTTCTGCCTCAAAATTATAGAGTAATGCAACTGACATTCACCACAACTCAACTCTAAGCATGAAACCCAAAGATTGAAAAACTGAAATCTTGATAATGTCTCATGTGTAGTGATTTAGAGTGACTTAACAAAAAAAACATAAACATAAGGGAAATGACCTTCAAATGATAAGTCTTACACTAATAGCATAGTCGTGTACTACATCTATATCAATTGATAAGTCTACTTGATAAATTTACTGATATATTTGTTTGGTTTGTCAAAACAATGTCATGTCATTTTTTTTGCACGTTTGTGACTATAGATATTAGCCCAATGACTGAAGGATTAAAAAACAATAATAATAGAATTTTATAATAAAAATATTGTTACATCTCTAGGCATATTAATATAACTAACATCTTTATTAACTATCTTACTGTGACATATACCTACATAATATTTGAAGAATGTTCTCTACAATCTAGCTTATATATTGTATTTTTAGGGGAACACAAACTCTAGCAGAGGGTGCCACGTCTTCGCTATCTGCATAAATATGTGGAATCAAAGTGCTTCGTACACTTTGTTTAGAGGTTTGATGATATTGCAATCCTTTGTGTACTGCACCTGTTCCTAAATAAACATTGATTTATAAAATTCCAATACAAAGAAAATAAATTTTTGAATTGTTTTTTAGATGTTGAGATTTTCTTTTGCCTACTTTGTACAATAAAAACTAACAAGTATTGTCTAACAAGTTATATGTAAATGCAATGCTATAAAATTGTGCTATGGTGTAACTATAGCATATAGCATTGTTTACACCACGTTTACACAACCACATTGAAACTTATCATGACTGGGGCTGCAACTACTTAGGTATACTTTGACTGTGTCGACATTTTAAATTATATTTAGTACTAAATACAAAAACAAACTACAACAAGTACACAAACTTTTTTTTTAAACAACCTCTTGTAAGCAATAGGCTAGATGACTGATGTTTAAATCGTTGAAACCAATAGCTTTAATGAAAAATTTAAGTGAATATAGTATGGTAATTGAAAACATTATTTAAATCGGTTAATAATGTTTTGATATATGAGCGTTTAAAGTTTTTGTTAGAGACAACTCTGTCCCTTTCCCACAAAACAAAAAATGACGTCACGCCTTACTTGTCAGAATAGAATTTATATGGCGTCCTGACGTCACAATTTGCTGTTTTGCCTCTCTGTCTAGCATGATATTAAAATGCTTATAAGTTGCTTATTTTTGATCAGATTTTAATTTTCTTTTCATTAATCACCTATATTTATGGGCAACATTAAAATAGGACAAAAAAAAACCAGTCATCTAGCCTATTATGGGACCACCTCAAGATACCCATTATTAAACCGTTTCAAACAAAATATAATTCTCAAAAGCGGTCCACAACTGATTCAATGTGAACATAGATCTAAACAACAATTGCAATTTAACTAGTAACAGCAATGAATCACCATTGTATACAAAACATTACATTAAACAGTATTAATTGTAATTTACAATTAGAAGCTTATTTGCTCAAGTGGCGAGTGTGTGATAGTAAACATTGTATACTCTGATAAACCAAAAATAACATTTGAATTATAGGTTTGCAATAATGCAGAAATATGGCTAACATATCATTCAAATGTTTCCATTATTAAAGGCCACATAACAGATGTTAGCAGTTCATAAATATGTTAGCATGTTTTGCATGTCAGACTAGGGCATGGCTACACATATATTTATATTTTACTACTTCACCTGACAAGTGTCCTCTAAGTTGTATAAACCCATCTAAAAAGCACTATACATTTTTCTCCGATTTTGTAGGCAACTTTTATTTCCATAATTATTCTTTATTTGAACTTTAACGAATCTTCAAAAATTGGTAAATCAGTCCAGCTATTCTCAACAAACAAACAGCATTTATCTTTTATTCATAGATTTATTCAATAAAGAACTCGTAACAGGGATTACAATATGTATAATGCTAAATACATTATTAAAACTTACCTACTAGCTGACCCGCCCGGCTTTACACGGGGATAAATACCCATTTTTAACCGACTTCAAAAAAAGGAGGTTATCAGTTCGACACATAATGTATGTAATATCAGCTGTGCCCCACGGTTCCACCCACGTGACGATGAAGAACGGCGAAAGTGATAATAAAAAAATGGCCTATATGTTATTCCGGGATATATAAGCTCTCCATTTCGAGTTTCATTTGTTTTGAACTTTATAAAGTTTTCCCCCGGTTAAATCATACCTGTCAAAATATATTAGAAAAATCATACTTTATTTTGAATAAACTACCCAACTATCAATATCCATCACTATAACTTCAAAAAAAATAAGACTTTTCCATAGAAAGTTTCATCCCCCGTGTCAACCTCTTCATGAAATCTATATACCTATTATAGCTGGGAACCTAAGCCCGTGCATACATCAAAGCCGAGACCGGCAACCGCGGCACTGGAGCTTTATTGACATAATATAAAATTTCTTAGAAACATCTAATTATACCACTTGAAGGAAAAAATTATGACGCTTTTTCATGATGCTCGTTCTTGGCAAATAATGACTTTTCCAAGAATACCATCTGTTCATAAGATATGTAGACAACAAGTACCTATTAGTCGAATTCATAATTAGACGGACTAATCTGACATTTCGAGTGTTGCTACTATTTGGAAAAAATTCAATAGAGCTGAGATAAAAATAAAAAGATTAAGTTTTTTAACATTTATTATGTTTTAATACACTTAATCTTTTTAATAACTAATGAAGTTTAACAAACCTCATAATTTTACACAACTAGTGAACTGCTTCGATATTTTTGTATTCGTTTTTCTAAAAGGTGTAGTTCCTGACTTATGTACGATTTCAATCTTTTTTCATGATTAAACCTTTAAAAGAAAAAAGAAAACAAATAAGAAAAAACATGAAAAAAGTTACATTACCCTATAGCATTTTAAAGAACACTTTTTAACACAATATGCTATTCCCTTTTTACCTGCACTTCCACTGGCAGTACTTTAAATGTTTAGGTAACCTGCTGGTGGCTGCCTGAGTGGGTGTTCCCGATAATTATAATCTGGGTGTCTTAAGTCGCGAGTGAATCGGTTTCTTCTAGGCAAGCGTGCTCCATCGTAGACTGCATCTTCGTTTAACATATCAGACAAGATGGCAGTCAAACGCCTAAGCCTATTATTCAATTAAATAAAAAAAACGACTGTTAATATTTATTCGATAATTATATTGAACGATAAAAACGGAACTAAATCCATCACTGGCAGCATTATTTTGAAAAGTGCCATTTCAATATGTCCGTTTAGTCCGTTTAATTATGAATCCGACATAGTCTATATCTCATTATTTATCATTGAGCTTTATTACTTTAGGTCTATGGTTAACTAGTATAGTATTCAGCTCATTTTAACCATGAATCTCATACTTTATTGCTAGCTATAAAAGTTATATTTACAACGCCCTGTAATAAGAGCGACGACCGCCACTGTAGCGGAGTCTAGCGCCACTATTTCTGTACTAACCTTTGGATACTGGAAAATTTACGTCAAAGTAACCATAACAAAACCGTCTGGGGATTCCACATGTGTGGGAATAGTGAATTTAAGGTCTCAAATACTCAGTATTTTACTCTTCACAGTGGTATGATTAAGCTTAAAGTTTTCTTGCCTAGCTGTGTTTCAGGGCGACGAGCGTGCTGCGTTGCCGCGCTAAAACCTAAAAATCCCATTATTACACGACTACCCAATAAAGGAGTGTAATGTTTTTAGGGCTCATGTATTACCAAAGATAATATATTTAATACTATACTAGTATTACCTATCTATGTAGGAATGTCAGTTTCTTTGCTCCACCATAACTTCGAAGTGGCTGGACAGATTTGGATGTATGGGATATCGTTAGAATCCTGACATCATCCCGATTACCGAGTGACATAGGCTAAAACCCCGTATTTTTTAAGAAGGTAAATACGTTTTTGCGGGGCAGCTGTGACTTTGCTTTTTTATTTTAAATGATGGGTGGTTCTGTTGGGTTATTCAACAAGTGAACTCGATGGGCTGGACATGTGTGGGTCCAGTTGGTGAAACTCAAAATTGGTATCACTCGTTATTTTGTAATCTGGACACGCTAGAATTTTCACGCGTGTCCAGATAGTGAAATATGCAATAAATTACATCTTTGTATTACATCGGGCAGCAGCGACTTTTTGGGTAACGGTGGTGACCATTATGCGATCCCCAAGCCGCCTGCCAAGCGTGGGGATTATGGCAACACCCCTCTATTGGGAGGCCTTCGTCCAGCAGTGGACGTCTTATGGCTGACGACGACATCTTTGTTATCGTCGACTGGATATATTCAGCATTTTTTGCAAAAAAGTACAGTCTGGATAAAAAACACATTCTGCCTATCTCTAGTGAAATTTGGTACATTTATAGACGTAGCTACCATGGGCATGGACCATGCGCTATCGTGTCAACCGCGGTCAATGAATTGGTCTTACCAAAATAAATAAATAAATAATATATAATTTAACTTCATCACGCTTGAAAATAGCATCAGCCTGTAAAGTAAAAGGAACTACATTAAAAATAGAGCTACAATAATCCGGTCAACTTTAATGAAGCTCTTAAACCTCTGCCATTAAAGGTCATTGAATTATTAATTCGTTCAACAATTAAGATAAAAAGAAACGTATCCGCATTGTACTGTTCAGAAATAAATAAACAGGCTAGGTCATCTGACTGACCCTGAACTTCTGCTATATGTAAATGTTATCATTTCTACTGCAGTTTGAAACTGGATATTGTTTGTGTGAGTTCGAGTATTAGTCACCTTTCACAGCGGAATTACCAATTTAAATATATCTCCTTACAGCATCATCATCAGTGCCTTATTCAATCGGTCCTCTGCGGGACATTATGAGCCTCTTTCTCTCCGCCAATCTTCCATGTTTAGCGCCAATCTTGTTCAGGGACCGTACCGTGAACTGCTTATAGCGGGACCGAATAGGTTCAGCTGCCGACACTGCGCGACCGCGGACCTTATTGCGAGGCGATAAAATTCACAGTCGCACAGCGTCGGCAGCTGTGCGTATTCGGTCCCGCTATAAGCAGTTCACGGTACGGCCCCAGGTCCTTCGACAGAACTTATGCCCATATAACATTGACTCTACCCGTAGTGTGGCTTGATAGTTTGTAGTGGTAGGACTCTATTGCTTCTGGGAAGTACCGCACCTGTGCCAGTTATTCAACCGCCAAGCAGTAGTGTGCAAGCATTACTGTGTTCCGGTTTGAAAGGCAATGTTACCAGATAAATTACTGGGTAAGAAGAGATTTAACATCTAATATATCAGGGTGACGAGCACAGTGCAGTGCGGCGCAGGATTTTGTTCGCAAGTTCACAATTCTGACACTGCTACTGTTAGTGGCAGTCGTGACGCTTACCACCAGGCGAACATCTTGCTCGACTTGTCACTTGATTGTATTAAAAAAAAACAAGTATAATAGTTGTAACTCACTGTTTTAACGAGACTGTGTACGTCAACATTTCCCGAGCCTACTAGTTCCCTCTTTCCACTAGGATTTGCAGTCTTGCTCCGCATGTAGATCTGGGGATGCTTATTGTTCTTCTTGAATCCACCGGTGGGTCCTTGGATGATTTTGTTTACTCTGAACTAAGCGTGCCCATTTATCTAACTTAATAGTCTTGGTACCCTAGCTAGTGAGGGTTGACAGCCAGCTCTGCATATTTTATCTTGTCCTCGGCTAGGTTAAAGAATTCAGCGGTGCACGAAATGCCCGTTCATTCTCGGATGATTCCTAGCCACGACTGTAATGTTCTTCGACATTTTTTTTCCCGGTAACTTTTCCCATCATTATGAGTTAGCAGAGCTCGTATCTGTCATGCCGGTGGTAATTTTTCACACAGCGCCATCTAACCCCAAACTAAGTAAAGCTTGTACAATGGCAACCAGACAGCTGATAGAATACTTGTATACTTACTTTTTTTTGTAAATACATACTTATAATACATACTACACCCAGACACAAAACAAACATCTATGTTCGTCACATACATTTTTGTCCTGGGTCCATTGACACCACGCCCTACAGCTCTGAAGGCAAACATGCTACGCAGACCAACTGTGCTTTATGGCAGTCGTTTCACGCTTGAGCACATTCCCAGGTATGCAAGTTTACGCTGTTATAAGGCGGTCGTATCATGCCTGACCATATGTCCATGGTATCCAAATTTACGCTGTTTGGTGGTTGGGGAAAGCTGGCGTTTCTATCAACCTTCCTTTTCTTTCTAGAACTTCCACATTGGTAACTTTATTAGTCCGTGATAGACTTCATGCTGTAAGTCCTCATTTCGAATGCTACATGCGACACCTAGAACCTACGTGTTGAACATAGGTGGACGACTATTTATACATAGACACTAAAAACCTCAGGCCCACTAGCACGCGCCGAGGACTAATTGGTCTTTCCCCGGGCGGGAAAGTGATAAAGCTAGAATATGAATACGTCTGTCTCGTTTTCGCGGGGAAAAAAGAGTGGATAGACGTTTATCACGGCTCGCGTGCTAGGCGGGCAGGACACAGAAAGGTCTTACGCTTGATTTCGATCTGATCATACGAAAGGGATGGCTAATCATAAATGTCATAAAATTAATAAGCTCATAGTTTTCTGTCTCTTTTACTGCTATGAAAGTTATCTATCCCTGTCTCATAGTGTCAAATCATGTCGTGTGCTTCTGACAAGGTTTTTTTCTCTTTACTCAACGTAGGTACTTGCAAAATATCTGCGTTCCACAATGCACCCTCTTCCACCAGATTTTACGGTGGCGTTTTGCATGGTTTTGTGTACAATTATAGTTGTTGTAGATTATGATGTTGGCCAAGCGATATTGTTATAAGCGGACGTGGGTGGGATGTATGCGTAAAGTGCGTTGTTCTAATCGATCTGCCGATGCCACGCTTAACGTTGGCTTACGTCACCTTGACGTCACACGTCCCACCCTTGCCCGCAGTGTCATCCACAGGTCCTCAGTCGTCGAAATATTCATAACACAAACGGCAATACCGAATACGGCATGCCCGTGACGCGTGCTCCATCGTCGGCTGCATCTTCGCTTAACACAAGACGAGATAGCAATCAAACGCAGCCTGTAATACATTAAAAAAATTTGTTTTATTACCCAAAGTTCTATATACCCCTGCAATTGAATATCCCGAGAGCGTATGGATCGTCATTACTTATTGCCTTAAAATTGAAGCTTCTTTGTCGTGTTGATGGTTTCTTATGAAAATGAAGCTAAAACGAATGTAGTGAACGTTTGCCAGATATGCAGTGTGACTGGCTGTGTTTCAATTGGTAGGCTTTGTAACGAGAAAAGATACAGGCCATGAAGAGATTTGACAACTAATTATCTCAGGGTGACGAGCTCAGCAATGCGGCATAGGATTTTGTTCCCAAATTCACAATTCTGGCGATGGTACTGTTATGTGCAGGCGTGATGCTTACCACCAAGCGAGCGTCGTTCAGGGGCCCTATTTTTGAATCGTGCGTAAAGTTGCACATGCAAAAGAAGCCGACTTTCAAACGATGTTGAACCATATTCCAAACAGCATCGTTCGAAGGTCAGCTCCTTTAGCATGCGCTACGCTTGCGTACGATTCAAAAATTAGGCCCCTGGTCTAGTCACAAGTGAAATGCATGGATGTTGATAGACTCGCATTGTAGCTTAGGTCAATCAATAACCAATGTCTGAAATTAATAAAGCATGTAACGTTTCCAGCGACACGGAACTAGCGCTTGAGCTGAACGAGCAAGTTTTTCTGGATGATGAGGAGTTCTCGAGTCGCGCGCCTGCCTCACCCACCACCGTGCCCAATGTGCGCCCTTACAGGCCTCCCTCTACAGGTGAGCTCATAACCACTTTCCAGACAGATACCTGACACCGCGCAGTCAACCAATCAAGTCATCGCATGGGTGCACACAATGATCTGAACCTCGATGTGATGTCAATGGGTGCGCAGATAAATAGGAACTGAAAACCCAAGTATCGAACCTTTCAAAGAATCGAGTCGATTGGATCGAAACAACTGCGCAAGAATTTACCTATTCGATCTGCGTAAACCGAGGCTTCAGGTGAATAAACTGATGAAAAATCTACCTTCTAAAGCCATAAGTAGGTCGTCGTCAGCCATAAAACGTCCACTGCTGGACGAAGGCGAAGACCCCTTTATAGAGGGGTGTTACCATAATCTCCACGCTTGGCAGGCAGCTTGGGGATCGCAGAATGGTCACCACCGTTAACCAAGAGGACGCTGCTGCCCGTCCTCCGGTGGGTCTGGTTGCAGTTTAAGGACATACCCAGGTCCATAATGGCAATTTGCGGCGTAATAAGATTTGGTAAATCGCGTATATGGTACTTTACGAGTTTGGCACTACACGTATGATAGGCTTAATGCGTATATTGGCCTTATGCGTTTTTGGTCATATGCGTCGAAGCCATAGGTACATATATCGGTAAACAATACTACTCTACGTGTTGAGTACAACCTCAGTACACTATTGTCGATAAAACAAAACAGTAGGTAACAATGTTTATAAACTGAGCGTACGCGTATCGAAAGCTATTGAGGTCATGACTCGTGCATGGAGCCATGAGTAACGCAACTATGCAACCTCATACGGCAACTACTTTCAGCAAACCCTCTCTCAAGATACATTCTCCTTTTAATCACTCAGCATTGGCACCTGGGGGGCTAAAATAGTCGCGTTTTGCAATTTTGCATATGATCCTATGATAATATGCAGAATTGCTAAAGATCATATGATTCATTTCGCAAAACGTAAACCAGTCACTTAAGCGCCAATTCATACTATGATTTTGCAAATTATTCTATTACGGAATTCATTAGTTTAACAGTTTTCTATAGGAAAAAGATGAAAGATGAATTGCATAAAGTCAACTTGCAGATTCGTTAGAAGTTACTCGAAAGAAACTTTTTACAATTAATTCTGCTAGTTGAACTGCTTTTAGGGGAATTGCTTAATGCGGCCATTTTAGACCCCCAGATAATCCACATGCGTCTTCCAGCATAATAATAATCATCCATGCCGGTTTCGGCTACGGCGACTACTTCTACGACTCAATCAAGTAAGGAGCTTCGCTGGTGTGCTCGAATGTGGCTAATGTAGCCAATTTTGGCAGTAAATGTGCGTGCACAGTCCAGCATATAAGTACCATTGGAGATGCCAATGCCGAAAATATCTGCATAGATCATTTTCTGCCACATATTACGGAGACGAGGTAAACAAGCAAGGCATACATTTTCAAGTATCAGACTAATTTTAAATTACCCTATTCTTATGAACCCAACTTTAACAAACTTGCAACACTGACAAAGCATACCTTTTGTTTTGTCGGAGGGATACGCCTTGGCTTGCTAGATACAATGGTATCTGCTCTAAGACATACACCTGGAAGTTCATCAACTCATTCACAACCACCCTAAGCACACAACACGTGAACATCACTAAAGACTGCGCTTTTGAATAAAACATGTGCAGCTTTGCACAACCACCTAATAATTACGTCTGGGCACCGGAAGCACAGGCTTTATTGTGGAGTTTGGGGCCCGAAACAAAACTACTCAACGATTTAACACGTGAATGCTTTTTACTTTGATCTTTAGTTTCAATTTATCATCAGCCCGGAGACGTCCACTACTGGACGAAGGCCTCCCCTTAGACCGCCACACTATACGACAACCTGTCATATGCATCCACCGTGTGCTCACAACTTTTACAATGTCGTCGGTCCACCTAGTGGGAGGCTTTCTTTTGAAGAACCTTTCTTCCCCATCGGTTATCAGTTCTTCGAGCGATTGTGGCCTGCCCATTGCTACTTAAACTTGCAAACCCAGCGAGCTATGTCGGTAACTTGGTCCTTTAGCGATTATCCTCGTTCCGGATTTTATCGCGCTAAGTAACCACTGCTCGTAGTTTCAATTACATACTTTTAATTAATGACGTGTTATGTGATGTATGAACTTCGTATAGAAAGTGTCCATCCTAATGAATTGTCAGTCTTTAAAACGGCGTTTCTGTGGTTGTTATAAGATACAAGCGGGAACTATAAATTAACACATCCGACCTCAAATTCAATTAGAAATGCCTATACGATCAGCCATCCAAAGACTAACTGACTGGATAGTGCTCAACTTTAATATGATGATAATTTAGGCCGGGTAAAAAAAAACAGGAGTTTATTGTACCATATACTTTTGTAGTGGTAGGACGCTACTGCAGAGTACTCCTGGCTAAGTACCACACCTTTGCCAGTTATTCAACCGCCAAGCAGTAGTGTGCAAGCATTACTGTGTTCCGGTTTGAAGGCCAATGTTACCAGAGAAATTACTAGGTATGAAGAGAGCCTGTCAGAGAGCGATGGAGCGAAGTATCCTGGGCGTGAGGTTAATCGACCATATCCGAAACACGGAACTGCGTTCCAGAACAAAGATGACTGACGTAGCTCTCAAAGCCGCCAAGCTGAAGTGGAACTGGGCCGGTCATGTTAGCCGCATGCCAGAAAATCTCTGGGCCAAAATAAATACTAAATGGAGTCCCAGCGCGGCGCGGCTACCTGTTAGGCCCCGTGAGAGATGGCGTGATGAATTGGACATCTTTGACAAAAATTGGGATAATAAAGCACAAAATCGCCATAACTGGAAAAGTCGGGGGGAGGCCTTTGCCCAGCATTGGGATCCAACAGGCTAAATACAATACAATGAAGAGATTTAACATCGAAAATCTCAGGGTGACGAGCGCAGAGCAGTGTGGCGAAGGATTGTGTTCGCAAGTTCACAATTCTAGCACTGCTACTGTTATGGGCAGGCGTGACGCTTACCACCAGGCGAACGTCTTGCTCGTCTCGTCACTAGATTGTATAAAAAAACACGAAGCCTTATTGAACTCAAACAAACTCTACTGAAACGGAAGCTATTTGTAAAAATATGAATCATGTGGGCCCCAAAGTTATTTCAGTCGCGACGCCCTTGACTCCAATGCTAATCTTAGAAAACACCGTGTCTGACCTCCAAAGGTATTAAACAGTAAATTAGCCTGTATCGTACACCGTCCACTCGCAACATAAATCTAGTCTGTTTACAAACATTGTCAGAAAGCGAAAAAAAAAACCCGCTACTATCATTTTAACGTCTAGCACTCTAGCATGGACGAAACTGATTTAGGTTCAAACTCTGAAGGCTAAAGGCATTGGAAGAATGTATATGACACATTATCAAAGATATCAAAAGGAGAAGTATGCGTCTTTTAAAATCGTAGAAATTCCTATGAGTAACTACTACATCATTCTACATTATAATGTCCCATGGCCCAAGTCGTTGCAGTGCAAAGAAGACAATCAAAATGTACCTTCGAAGTCGGGCGTGCGTTTGAGTTCACACTGTAGAAAAATATACATTATCACCATTTACCAAGTATCAAGGTACCACCTCTTGACCTGTCCTTACGAAGATAAGTGAATGCATACCAAGGCTTTCACTCAGTGCTTAATTACATTTTTGCTGTCTTTTTCTTTTCTCAGACTGATTTTTATGGCTCCGGCGGATTGACGCATTTGCCTCCTTCGAGTATATATCTATATTTTTACGATAAGTAAGTAAGTTCGTATAGGCTGAGTGGCCAGCCCTACTGTCAGAGTTAATGTGCCGCCCGAAAGCCTGGGACATGGCTGACGGTCGTTGTTATTTATAGAAACTAGAACAAACAACCGGGGGGACCAACAATTTAACGTGTCATCCGACCCACGATAGCGCTCAGAAATAAATGCCACTCACGGTCACCCATTCGAAGACTGACCGGACCGTCCGTTGCTTAACATCGGTGATCGTTTAGAATCACCTAGACAAGCTACGCCACGAGCGCTACAAACGTTTTTTTTTAAATTAAAAATAGTGAAACTAGTGAAATAATAGATTTTAGAATGGTGATCTTGACTCACCATTCTAAAATCTATAATTGTGAGTGCATGGCTTGTTAAGGTGGTAATAGCTTTAGTTCAACAAATATCGACGAAATGGGAGCTAGCCTGTCGGTATTTTATCGGATATATTTCGGAGAGTGTGCTTCGGATTTGCATGATCTAATTCCCATAACCCATTCTACTATAGGAAGGAGCTCAAATTAGCGACACCTTTTCTTAGATGACATACCAGAAACTCAAACGAAACGGTTTTATTCCACTTCCATTGTGCTGAACAGTGGAATGCACCCGAGTGGGTGGTGTTTCCCAATCGTTACAATCTGGATGCCTTCAAGTCGCGATTGAATCGGGTTTTTCTGGGCAAGAGTGCTACGTCGTAGACTGCATCTTCGCTCAGACGAGATAGCAGTCAGACGCACGCCTACATTGTATAAAATTACATGTACTTTAATTTTTTATTTTTTTTAAATCACCAGACTCAAACAGACAGACTTCAATTTTCAACCAACTTCAAAACAGGAGGTTCTCAATTCGAATATGTTTTTTATTTATATTTTTACACGATTACTCCGCCAATTATGATACTGATACTGATACTGATTTTGATGATTCTTGTTTTTTTGTTTGCTAGGCAATACTTCTGAGGTGGTCCTATATTTAATCTGTCCTAATTTTATCGAAATCGGTTCAGTAGTTAGGTTTTTAAATCAAAATTACTAGAAAATATGAGAAGATGTCATCCAGGTATTCGAAGTTGAAGTCGGTTGTGTTTTTTTTATCGTATTTTTGATTACCTGCATGCTTGGAGGATCTAGCTCTCTTCCTCGATGACAGCTTATTTCCATTTATTCTGATTTAAAAACCAAACGACTGAACCTTTTTAATGAAATTTCTATGGGATATTTTTTTATATTTCATACTTAAATGACGGAGCCCAGAACTCCGTAACAAACATAAAAGAATACAAGTATTGAGAACCTCCTCATTTTTTTTGGTCGGTAATTTAATTGGTTTGTTATTCTAGTTTACACAATATAGAGTTTCATCAGTCGACTCTACGGCGATGGAAGCGATCATGTTCCTATGATCATGGTGGGATCAAGTTCTAATTGATCATCGTGGGATAATGTTCCAACGTTCATCGTGGTCGTGATCATCATGGTGACTGCGCTACATGTGCATAATACAGGGGGCAGACTATACAGTAATTAACCTTGAACTTGAGTTATGAATGTCAGTTGTCAGCGGAAACCGTAATTATGCCGGCGTCATAAGCCTCATCTTACACCACTCATTATTATGGCTCGACCACCCCACCTGCTGTTTTGACCTCGTCTTATGATTGACAGGCTAGGTGTTTGACCACTGCTCATCTGATTGTAGTCTAAAATGATGAAGACACCTAGTCCAGGATGGTAACTGGCTCTCGATATGACTCGACCAGTACCTGCGTCTTTAGTGTTTACTTTGTTCGGAAACCATTCGGATTTGTTTTTTTTTTTCATGTTTGACAATTCGACATGACAGCCTAGGTGTTTCACCACGCTCGTTTAATGTTTGTGGTCGAAAATGGCGAACACGAACTGGCTATCAAGTGAGGCTGATTATTAAATTGAGGCTGGTATCTAGCAATCCAAGAACTGCGCTATGGTTTCCTCAACCGTTTTAGGAGAGAAATGAAACCTTATCTTAACTATAGTAAGTACTAACATGATTGATTAGGGTCGTGTTAATTTTCAAAACGTGCTGAAGATTAGATAATAGTATACTTTATGGATCATAAACCAGTTTCATCTATCAGCTAAGTAATTTAGCTTTTATTTGAGTTTCAGGTTGAATACCGCTCAAGGAGTCTTGTCACCGCCACACCACAGAAAACGTAATAGTAGTACAGTAGATTCACTCCCCATGAAAATGCGTCTAACGTCTATACATAGTTGAACCACAGTATAAATACAAACATCTTATATTCAGTACAAGCTCATTTGTTTGTAGGTATATAATACCTACGCTATTAAAAAAATATATACAACCGACTTCAAGTTCCAATACCTGGATGCCATCTTCATATTTTCTAGTAATTTTGATTTAAAAACCAAACCACTGAACCGATTTCGATAAAATTTATATGGGACCACCTCTGAAGTATTGCCTACCAAACAAAAAAAATATCATCAAAATCAGTTCATACTTGGCGGAGAAATAGCGTAACATACATACAAAAAAAACAGTCGAATTGAGAACCTCCTTTTTTGAAGTCGGTTGAACAAAAAACAACCGACTTCAATTTCGATTACCTGGATGACTTTGCTTCATTCATTCAATCTTCAGAACCACAGACTAGGTAGTGATATTCAGAACCACAGACTAGGTAGTGATATTCAGAACCACAGACTAGGTAGTGATATTCAGAACCACAGACTAGGTAGTGATATTCAGAACCACAGACTAGGTAGTGATATTCAGAACCACAGACTAGGTAGTGATATTCAGAACCACAGACTAGGTAGTGATATTCAGAACCATGTCTCATCAACGCCATCTAAAAGATTTTTATGAACAATTTCCTGTCCGAAAACCTCTCATTTAATCCCACTCTGAGAATGAGCGCAGTCGCCTTGTTTTTATTTTTCTGTGGTAGTGATATTCAACCGGCAAAACATAAAAACACAATTTTCAAAAACTTAAAGTCCATGTCATTTATTTTCGACTTACGGGTGGTGAAACTAGAAGCCTCATTCTGAATTATGTTGCTATGCCGGTTGCCACACTATACAGGGTAGCGTGGAAAGGAAGTGTTAAGCCGATAGGAGGTAATTGTACTCATCATTGTGAATAACTTTTATGGGGCCAAGAACAAAAGTTCAGTTCCATATACAATACTTACATAGTATGTTTTATAAATACTGTTTATTTATTTAATTTTAAAATAAAGTGATATTTTATTGGCATTATATTTATTTCATTAATTAAGTTTGTTTTTTTGACATACATTAGTACATTATGATACGAGTGTGCTATGTTGGTCATTACACTAGAGGCGGTATTATGCGCGCGAGCCGCAGGCGAGCGCGATAAGGAAGCCGAGAGCGTAATGACTAATAGCACAAGAGTTCCATACGACTGTTTTCGTCACACTTGCGAGAAAAAAACCATTTTTTTTGATAATAATCAACCACACAGCGAAAACGTCAACAAACATTTGCGGAAAATGGCGCCCAAATCAGTAATGCGCGCGCAGGTTGACATTTACTGCAGCGGCATAAGAACTCTTTGTTGGTATTACAAAAAAACTGTAAGTATTACCCGGCTATATTAAGAGTGCTTCGTATACGTACGTCTAATTGCAGTCACGTACAAACTTGACTTTACCGGGTTATACCTATTATAGTACAAGTGCCGTAATGTAAAGTAAAAAGCCCGCGTGTGTAATAGCTTGGATTATGAGCCTAAAATCGATGTAATAAGATCTACTTTACGAGCAAGTGTGATGAAAAATGATATTTGACGTGTAACATTGGTGTCATCAATAAAGAAATTGAAGGAGTATATAATTAAGTAGGTATATGGAACCGTTTATTAGCGATTTCATTATTTTGCCCTTATTAAAAGTTGTTCACATGATTACCTCTAATAATAAATATATAATATAATATAAAATTACCTCCTTTCGGCAAAGTACTACCGTGCCGTGTAAACCTAAGGACCTACACATATAAATAAGTCATGCCAATTTCTATGTCGCCGCTTAAAACTGTTTTAGGAGTGACGCGTTCGTGCTCTGTGAGGATGCTAATTCCTCTTATTTTTGAGGCGACATTGACCGTAAAACAAATTAATTGTCCTCGCTTCGTTACGCCCATAATTCGTGACACTCTTTACGGCAGTACCTGAACTTTCAATCTATATAACACTAGCGGACCTGGCAGATGTCCTGCCTGAAAAAATTCTAGAACCCGATTGCAGCGGCATCTACCGGGTCCAAATGTGAATTTAAACCATCCAGCGGCGGTACTCGAATGTATACAAAATAAAAATCATTAAAATCGGCCCGGCCGTTTAGAAGGAATTTATTTACAACAGAAGACAGAAGACACATACAGAAGAATTATATATCTAGGATTATCTTTCAGTGTTTATAGAAGCCTATAACATGCACAGTAGTAAAAACATTTCATACATAAACGTCCCAATAAGTTTACATCCCCTTGACCAACCCTAAGAGGTTCTCGCTAGGCGGTTGGGTCAAAGGCAGTGCATGATGATTAAAATGGCGCGAATTGTCAGAAGGTTCCTCACTCTGCAGCCCTAACGGTAGCTTGAAGTTTTTTTACATTATTATAACATTTATATTTAAAAAACCGTAATAAGTAACGTGACCTGATAACAGTAACATTTAGTCTAAATAACCATAAGATTCTATATTCTTGAATATAGAATCTATATTCTTGAATATAGAATCTATATTCTTGAATAAAGTGGCTACTTTAACCCCGCTACGCGGAGCGAAAGGAACCACTACCTCCCCGCCGCAGCACGTCAAATCATATACACACCACGGGAGCAAGTCAAGAAGCCTCAGATCTCATGTATATGAGATCTGAGACATTATTTAGTTTTGCGACTAGTCTACTATTAAAAATATTTGTTTTTAATTTTACAATCAAAAGTATGGTATTTCAATTAATGACGGACAATCACTAAACCAGTTCAAATCGAATAAAGATATAAAATAATACTATATACTATTACTACGACGTACAAAATATATTTTTCAAAAATATAATTCTAGCGAAATATATTGGAAACGTTTCTCTGGAGCATCTTACAATGTCACGAAACGAACTAAGTTTATCCACTAAATAAATAATAATAGTACTGAATTGTACGTATATGTGCTATTATGTATTCGGTGGCCCGGCGCATGCGGCATTTATAGGTAGCGTCACAGATTAATGAAAGTCACTACCGGTCACTAAACTTTACATTTATTGCGTTAGTCATCTCTGAATCGGCGCAGGCTCCGGTACTGTCTGCTTCTATACTGTTTCTAGTGCTTGAATATTTTTATATCGCGAATACTTGATTGGAAGGCTTGAGCCGTGATAGTAGAGTTAAAAGAGTTTTAAGAGTGTTACTAAGAAATGTTATACAATATTTTATTGTGAATAATTAGTTACGGGTAAACAAGTAACTTGCGAATGGAGAGCTCAAGTCACGTGTTAAAGTTTTTTTTTATTTTGCGTTGTTTCCTTATTTTTAAACGTGAAACATTTATTGTCTGGAAATTCAATTGCGGTTTAGATACTTTTTAACTTTGTGTGTTTGAGGTCATTTCTGAGGCAGAGGAAAGTTTCAAAGGTAAAATTTTATTTTTGCTCGTGTTTGGATTTAATTCTTCTTCATCAGCTTCAAACGTTAGTTCAATGCTTACAACTCGATATCACGGACTGGACACACTGGCTACATTGCATCTATAACATATTTTTGTTTTGTTTTTAATAGTTCCTGGCCATGGATACTAGTCCTTCAGCCGAATACATATTTCTTCATCGATTCTTCTTTCTGCAGTTAAATGAGTCGTAGTCACAGTCCAAGTCACAGTCAAGTCCAATCATGCCCTAGTAAAGTCGTGGCAACTTTACTACAAGCTTCTTCGGAGTTTTGGAAACAACACGAAAAGACACGTTTCACTACATTATATCACTTGCCCACACTCTTGCTCGTAAATCAGTACTTAATGAATAAAACGACACCATTTTTATGCATGAACACTCGAAAAAACACAATGCAGCGACATGATTTTCTCGCGTTCCCGCCAAAACTCCTATAACATATTATAGATGCAATGTAGCCAGTGTTTGTTATGATTTCACCAAAATAATGTATATTTATCAAAGAAGCGTTTTGTTCCTGCTAATTACGTTGGAGTTTGTTCAAGTTTTTCCGAGACTAAAGTTGTTGACGTTTAAAGTTGACGGCAATTGTTTTTTTTACATACTTGTATTGAGTTGATTGATTATGTATAAATTTAGAAAATGTTCAGTATTGTTGCTGACCTGGGTGCTGAAAACTCGAAAATAATGCTAGGTCTAACACCAAAAGTGCTGAGTTGGCAACACTGAGCGTTAAAAATAACATCTCTTTATCTATCTATATATGTAAAAGGCTATGTCCTGACTGATACATACAACGCACAGCCCAAACCGCTGGTCGTACAGACTTGAAATTTGGAGGGTGTATTCGTCTCGATGCGTAGGGGTGTACAAAGAAAGGATTTTTCGAAATTCGACCCCTAAGGGGGAAACGTTTGTATAAAAGTCCTTTGTTTTTGTACTTTTAGTCACGAAATTTGGGATTTGGTTCATTTCAAATAAAAAATGCTGTTCTCAATATTATTTGACAGGGTCGATTTAAGGGGTGGGGGGGGGGGGGGGGTGGTGTAATGTTGTATGGAAAGTTCTTTGTTTTTTGAAGTTATAGTGATAAAAATTGATATTTGGGTAGTTCATGCAAAGGACCGTTTGGGGTGGGGGAGTTGGTAGAGTAAGGTAGAGTTGGTAGAGTTTGCTCGGAATGATTAAAAAGTGGAGAATTTTGGGAGCGGTCCGAATTTCTTCCGCATGCGGACGAAGTCGCGGGGGACCTCTAATGTTTAATATTGCAGTTGTCTTAGAATTCTGAAAATGAAAAAAAACAAGATCGAAGGCCGGGCCATTCGACAGAATATCCAAAGCTACTTTAGTGCTCGGTTTATTTAATGCAAAATGGAGTGACGGGACAAGTGATGCTATGCTTTCGCCAGGGCCCTGTTTTATAAAGCTACGAGTACAAGCTTACAATTGTACTAGCTTCTTGTACCAGTAACTACAAGTTACCAGGTACAGGTAGATGGTTTGTCTGTAATTAACGTATATACAAGTGCTTGTACTTGTAGTTTGTACACTGGTTGTCTTGTAGCTTTAGAAAACGCCGTACTCAATTTTTTTAGCTGTGTTGCCAGTTTTTCACTACAAATACAAGACGAGCTTTATAAAACAGGGCCCTAGTGGTATGGATCACGTTTACTCATGCATCAACAGCCAGAAAATGTCTTACCTTAATACCCTTAAGGATCGACAAGTTGACGGCTCGAACTCATCGGTGGGCGCGGCTAAAAAGCATGCTCTCTTCATCAAACAAACTGTGGGAAAGGGAGAGAGAAAGATAAATGAGCGCGCAAATTTTTTCTTGTCGACTTTTGGCTGCAGTAATGTGGTTGAATAAACTCTGAGTTAATTTAATCCAACTTAAGTTATTTGAAATGTTTATGGACTAAACTATGCCGCTTGATAAATTATTTTAGAGTTTTCGTATTCCTTATGTTATTTATTTACGTCCAATGTGGCGTTAAAATTGAGCTAAAATACAAGATGTTTCCTGGCTCATAATTTTCATGTTTATTAACTTTTTACTTTCGTAATAATTTACTATCCTAGATAATGAAGAGATTAATCGATATAATACTTAGTCTTGGACCTACAAAATTACATAGTGGAGTAGTAATACTACCGCGTTTCTGTGGAGAAGTGACCAACTTGTCTACTCTTAATAGCCATAAACCCCAAGCTTGACAGGCGACTTGGAGATAGCAGAATGCTTACCACCATTAACTGAGAGGACGCAGCTTCCCGGCCCGTCCTCCGGTGGTTCTAGGTGCAGTTTTAGGACATACCCAGGTCCACATCTACTCATAACAGTAGAATTTCCCAGAAAGCCGAGAATTGCGAAGAACATCCTGCGCGCTGCGCTCGTCACCCTGATATATCAGATGTCAATTCTCTTCATGTCAAGTAATTTCGGTTCCAACTACACGGCTAAACGCTGCAGGTTGTCATAAACATTTTATGCTCTCTGGATTTTTTTCCTCTGTCTTGTATCTACATAATAATATTAGCATTACTTACCTACATCAAACAATATAAATTTACCTTGATCACATTTTTATAGCTTTGTTATTTTTCAAGTCAAGGATAATAAACTACACTCTTATACCTAATCTCCAACGATACTCTCATAAGCATACTAAAGTTGCCTACTTTAAAAAATAACAGGTACTACGACTCATCATCATCATCAGCCGAAGACGTCCACTACTGGACGAAGGCCTCCCCCTTAATAGGGAGAGGTTGCCATAATCCCCTCGCTTGGCAGGCGGCTTGGGGATAGCAGAATGCTCACCACCGTTAACAGAGAGGACGCTGCTGCCAGTCCTCCGGTAGTTCTGGATGCAGTTTTAGGACATACCTAGGTCTTCATCATCATTATTAATTTTATGACTTCCCGCTGTCCCCATAATGGGGACAGCGTCAATGGGGACAACGGGAATACACCGCTGATTATTACTGCTACAGACGTTTAAAAATACGTTTGTAAATAGTAAACACACAAGGACCAGGGACGTATCACATACTAACCTCTAAATGACCTGTTCTTTCAGCCAGCTTAAGTTTGCACCTCTTTTTCTTAGCTACGTTTTTAAATCACTGATATTCATTGACCCGAGCCTCGAGTATTGCAGAATATTCATAATTAAGCCCGTGATAAAGACTTGTTGTAATATATTCCTATTATACCTGCACAGAAGCCGGCAACAGTGACAGTAAGATTTCGGAGGTCGGAGACCAGTCTACACTAGTGCCTCTACCGGCGATTTTTAAACGCGATAGCCCGCCCTCATTAAAATAGTATTGCACGTGCTTTAACCCGCTAAGTATCATCATGGAAAAATTATAGATAGTGTGACCTTGGATTTTGAGGCCGAGCGCTCCCATACGACGAGAAAAACTGTAAGAAAAACCGCCCGGTTTCGCCCGAAGGCGCTCCGTGCATACATTTTGTACTAGGTCCCGCACACCGTAAGAAATTTCTCGAGACGCCCGTCTCGCTCGGACTAGTTAATTGTGCGCAGTGTGTTACGGTCGTCCGGCGCCTGTCGGGTCCAGTGCCGAATCAATGTGCGACCACTCTTAGTATGCGACACGTGTCCCGTCCGGGGTCTCATTTCAGCTGTCCAACGTTGTGGCTGACATCAGCGATTTTGGGTTTGCAGCGCTGTAGCGTGTTATGTCGAGTTTACTTTTGAGGCATAGTTGGAGTTCGCCTTAGACTAGAGCTCGCCCGTTGGCGTATGGAAGAAATTCGCGCCGCTTCCAAATATCTGCCATACCGTTGAGTTTACTTCACTTATTTTTCTCCTTCTCATTTTCACCCCTTTAGATCAACTCTGATCCCCAAGCCGCCTGCCAAGCGTGAGGATTATGGCAACCCCTCCCTTTTAAGGGGGAGGCTTACGTCCAGTAGTGGACGTGTTCCGGCTGTTGATGAGATCAACTCTGGCAATAAGTATTATTGTTTTTGTTATGAATATTATATCCAAATACAAATTTTCATCACTATCAAAAACAAAGCACTTTCCGTACAATGTTTCATCGCCCTTTCACCCTCTTAATTCGGCCCTGTCGCAAAATCCGTTCTTAGGTAACGTCTCCTATCTATAAACTACGTGCCTGCCTTTCAGCTTCAGAGATCAAGTAGTTTACGAAATTTCTTATTTAGTCAGTGAGTGAATGTGACATTTCGCTTATATATATATTTTTTTTGTTTTAGGTTCAAACATCTTAAAGTCGCCGCGCGCTCGCCGCGTGCGCACCACGTCAATGTCGCAGTCCAACAAGAAGACAACGGCAGAGAGCATCCTGCATGCCGACCGAAGGACCATCTACACTGCCGGCCGCCCGCCCTGGTACAACTGCACTGGCGGACAAGAAGTGGAGCCTTTTCTCATAGGTAATGAACCAGTTACACAGAAAACATAATTGTAGTTCCTACAGAAGATTTTTCACTATACTATTACTACTAATATATTTTGAATCGATTTATCACGTCATAATATTCAGTGCTAGCAAATTTGAACTCTGTTTGTATAGTACAGTGTATCGATATTCAACTGTAGTGCTGAGGCGCGGGCGCAATCGGCGGGAGCCGCGCGTCATCGAGCCAAGCAAATAATATTATTCATATATTATAATATTATTTGGATTATTTAAATTTTTCGTTGACGCGCGTTGTACTATACAAATAGAGTCCAAATTAGCTAGCACTGAATATTACATGATTGTAGTTCCATATAGGTGTGGTTCAACTGTCTGGAAACGTATTATATGGAAGTAAATCTCCTCAATCTCCTCTCAATGATAAAATGAATGGACGGAAAATAAGCGCACGAATTTTGAAGACTATAATGTTGAGCGCCAGCTCTCCACTCGCGTCAGTCATACTCTGTCTTTGCGACTTCCGAGCCGTACGATACGACAATACAAACTTGTATTACATGTACATGTGTTCTCTTTTTGCCATGCAGTAATTAGATTCGCTATCTCTATTATCTGGCAAACGTAATATGCATACTTTTAGCTAGGTATGCTTGATTGTGTTGACTTGTTAATTTTGAACGATTTGCAAGCGGGGCCAGCCGTCCATTCCATTATCACTGACGCTGTTCTGTGCCAGTAATCACCACCAGCCTATCCTTGTACACTGTGGGGTACAGCAGGGTAATCATCTAACTATTCGGGATCGCGATTTGTCATAATTGTCATTTGTCACTGCCATGCCAAAACTCATTTGACCCTGCAGGGTAGGACGAAACGCCAAAAGACCGACGGATTTGCTTCACATAATTAGGAAATCAATGCATTCGTTCGTTAACGATAGCGAGAGAAATCCCTCCGTGATATCGTGGAGTTGTGACAGTGACAAGTGTCAATTATGACAAATCGCGATCCCGAACAGCTACATGATTAGCCTGCAGATCTTTCCTAATGCACGCCGCTTAGTTTGGTCTTCGGATTTTCGCTACACTGCCCAACGTACATTTATAAGTGGATTTCTCTTAAGGCTACTGCCGAAATAAGGCCGAATAGACCCAGTCTAGGGGCCAGATATTAGGGTCGGCTAAACACTGTTGTAACACACTAAACAACAAACAAAGTTGAAAAGTAACTATACAAGAAACTAATCAATTGATTGATTTCTCCAACCAACCAATCATCATCATAAAACAAGATAACAGAGGAGAGTATTTACAAACTAGATTGGAAATTTTTATTTGCTTCTTTGTAGTAAACATATGTATACACCTGGGACCTGCGTATGTCCTAAAACTGCATCCAGAACCACCGGAGGACGGGCAGCAGCGTCCTCTTGGTTAACGATGGTGACATTCTGCTATCCCCAAGCCGCCTGCCAAACGTGGGGATTATGGCAACTCCTCCCTATCCAGGGGGAGGCCTTCGTCCAGCAGTGGACGTCTTCGGCTGATGATGTGTGATGAGAGACATATACATCATCACCCAAAAGACGTCCAATGGTGGACGAAAGTCGCCAATTCGCCATAATCCCCACGCTTGGCAGGTGACTTGGGGATCGCAGAATGCTTACCGTGATTAACCGAGATGACGCTGCTGCCCGTCCTCCGGTGGTTCTGGGTGAAATTATAGAACATACTTCGAACATAGGTCGCAATAAGTATTGATAGACATTATAATGTAATGCCTTTATAATGCCGAGTTATAAATTGAGTGCTTTGTAATGACAAATTAGAAACTCAGTGCCTCTCAAATGCCAAATTGAAATGTAGTGGCTCTCTAATGCGAAATTGAAAATTTAGTGTTTCCGTAATGCCAAATTAGAATTTTTTATGACTATAATTCCGAATTAGAACCGCAGTGCCTCTCTAATATCAAATAGAAAATTTAGTGCCTCTTTAATGCCATATTAGAAATATTATGCCTCTGTAATGCCGAATCGAAAATGTAATGCTCAATAAGAAATGCAGCGCCTGTCTGCGAATGTAGTACGAATTGAAAATGTAGTGCCTTTGTAATGCCAAATTAGAAATGTACTGCCTCTGTAATGCCATGTGCTTCTGTAATGCCAAATTAGAAACACAGTGCCTTTTTATTGCCAAATAAATGTTAGAGCTTCTGTAATACTGAATTATATACTTCTGTGCCTTTGTAATGTCGAATTTACTGTAATAAGTTCGTTCATGTCTTAACCGTCAAAGTGTATTCTTCAAAAGGTATTTGCGGCGCAAGCGCATCTGGCAAGACGACAGTAGCCGCCAAAATCATAGAATCTCTGAACATACCATGGGTCACCATCGTCAGTATGGACTCTTTTTACAAGGTCAGTGATACTTTGACAGTAGGGCCAGACCACGCACTGAGAAGCTTAGCCTTTTATTTTTATTTTTTCATCATAAACTTATACTTAAGGCTACATGGAAATGGTCCTAACATTTCCATGCTCTTGTGGTCTAGTGGTACAAATAAGCGCCTAATTGTACCAACTAGGCCAAAATGTCACTGCCTTTTAATAGTTATTTGTGATACTAGTGCGGTAAGTTGGTTTTTACAAACGAGTACACGAATGTAAGCCCGAGACGAAATCGAGGGCTTACCATAGTCACGAGTTTGTAAAAATCAACTTACCGCACGAGTGCCATACAACGTTTTACAACACATTTGCGAGAAAACAGATAACAGAAGAACAACAGATAATGAGCCAAACTTTATTATTTTGTTTTTATTATATCGGACGGAAAGTCGCAACCAAATACCTAGTTGACGCTGGCAAATGCTCAAAGTGCGATGCCATAATCCTCCTAGGAGGAAAGAAGAAAAAAAGACTTCGTTCTAAAGTTCGTCTTCGTTAAAACGTTTCTAATATGAATATATTTCAAAACTCCAAAGAAGCTTATAGTAAAGTTTCCACGATTTTCCTAGGGCATGACTAACTACGTGTGACATCACTTTGACTGAGACTTAGACTCATTCGACATGAAAATTATCAATAAATAAATAAATAGTTAATAATAATATTATTATTTTTTGCGCTAAGTGCGCGTGGTAAAAATTTGAAAAAAAAAAGTAGTGGTGAGAATTTATTTCGTTACATTTTCTGTTTAATATTAAAGTAAGACAAACGTATTGAGCAAAAGCGCTTCCAAGGAGGTTTGATCATTCAGCTTATTTATTCTCGTAATGTGAAACTCTTTGGTGGAGTTCTTAAACTATTATTATGGAAAATTAAAGAAATACCGTAAAGTTAATGCCCGGCGCTATACAAGGGAGTGTGCGGTAAAGGCTTTTCCGCACGCTCCGTTGTATGGTGCGTAATGTTTAACTTTCGAACGATGCATACAGGCTTCGTAAATGCACTTTATGAGCAAATGTGTTGTAGTATTTATGATACTACTCGTAGTGCGGTAAGTTGGTTTTTACAAAGGAGTAGATGAAAGTCGAGGGCTTACCAATAATATCAATAATAAACGATATGCCGTTGGAATTTTACTAGATATGTCGAAGGCCTATGATAAAGTTCAATACAATATATTGTTAGATAAATTATACGACATAGGAATACGCGGAAAACCACACGAATGGTTCAAATCATATCTAACAAATCGTGAACAGTATGTTGAAATCGAAAGCTTTGACTATGATACCAAAACAATAAGTGTAATAAGATCAACTCCCATGGATATGAACAACTCAATCCCCCAAGGAAGTGTCGTCGGGTGTATCCTATTCCTTATTTACATAAATGAGCTACCTAAAATCATAAATGACTCCTGCGTTCTCTTTGCAGACGATATTTCAATATTGACATCTTGTGAAAATAATATAAATTTAAATAATAATCTTACTGACATTTTTAATAATATTACAAATTGGATGAAGGACCATAATCTTGACTTGAACTTTGCAAAAACAAAAATTATACAATTTAGGCCCTACCAAAAAACTCCTCTTGACATAAATTTTGTGTATAATAATATCAAATTAGAATGTGTTAACTCGGCTACACTATTAGGCCTAGAACTTGACTCACACTTAAACTGGAAAAACCATGTACAAAAATTAAATCAAAATTAGCTAGTTTTTCTTATGCGCTAACAGAACTAAAACGTGCTACCGACCTAAATACAGCTATAGCGGCTTACTACACATACGCCTTCTCTTGGCTAAGATACGGAATCTACTATGGGGAAACAGTGTAAATGCACCCGATCTATTTCCCGCTCAGAAAAAATGCATCCGAATTCTAGCCAACCTGAAAGCTCCTGATATTACCATAGTTAACTTCCATAAGCCTTATTTTATTAAATTAAAAATGTTATCATTAGTGTCTATATATATATTTGAAATGTGCAAATTCGTAAGAAAATACCCTGAATTTTTTAAAAAAGTTATTGATCGACAGCCTAACTCGAGATCCCAATACAAATATGACCTCATTGAACCAAAGTCAAATCTTGCAATACACAGTTCTAGCCCCAACTCAATGGCCGTAAAAATCTTCAATAAACTGCCTAACTCTCTCAAAGAAATAGAAAACGACGACTGTTTCAATAAACAAATAAAAAATATGTTAGAAGCGAAATGCTATTACACCCTTGACGAGTTTTTCAACGACAAAATTCTAATACCAACTAGTAAAATAGAGCGTTCTGCACCAAATGTTGCCATACCCTGACAAGGGTCATATGTATTACTGTAATATACACATGTTACTTAAGACCTGCATGTAGCCACATATGTTGCAATAAATGATTGAGTATTGAGTACCATAGTCACGAGTTTGTAAACACCAATTCCGCACGACTGTCATATACAATTTTACAACACATTTGCGAGAAAACAGTAATAATTAAACTAACTTTATTATTTTGTTTATAAATATTAGTCAGAAAGTCGCAACTAAATACTTGACACTGGCAAATGCACAAAGTGCAATGCCATAAGGGGAAAGAAAAAAAAAAGTTGATGTTTCTATTATGAAAACGGCGCGAATTTGCAGATGGCGCCACGTGCGCGTGGTGAAAATTAGCACTACATCATTCGTTTAATTTTCTCTTTAGTATTAAAGCGAGACAAACGTATTGAGCAAAAGCGCTTCCAAGGAGGTTCGATCATTTTAGCATTTTTATTCTCGTAATGTGAAACTCCTTAGTGGAATTCTTATATATTTTTATGGAAATTACAAAAATAACGTAAAGTTTACGCATGGCGCTATACAACTGAGCGTGCGGTAAAATAGGTACTTAGCTGAGAGTACCTACTTCACCGCAAGCTCCGTTGTATGGTGCGTAATATTTACTTACTTTCGAACGATGTACTCAGGCTTCGTAAATGCATTTTTGAGCAAATATGTTGAAAACGATATTACTTGCCCGCGCCTCAGAGGCTTTATTGGCGCACCGACAGCCACGTGTCGTCAACGAATCAAGCTGTACAGTGAAATATGGAGGCACTGTTACACAAATAAAGTACAAATATCTTGCACTGAATATAACTTATGATTGTAGCTATAGGTATATTGTGGTTCCAACAGATTTTAACGCGTTTTCTATGCGAGTGAATCTTCTACAGGGTTAGCTCTAATCAGTTAGCATCCTTTTAAGGGCATATTCTGTACATCAAAACAAACAACTTTTACTATGGGGCCAACATTGGAATCGCGAAAAAAACAGCTGTTCTTTACGTTTTGCCCAAGATCGATGAACTTTTTGTATGGAACAGCTGATATTTTTTTCGCGATTTCGATATTGGCTCCATACTAAATGTTGTTTGAGAATATGCCCTTAAAAGGATGCTAACTGATTAGAACTAACCCTATAGTACATCTGTATAGTACATTATGTCTGTGCCAGGGCGAAGTTTCATTCTGGTATTTAATAATATTCTGTTTGAAACGACCACATGACTAAATAGGGGTTAGTATTAGAATGGCTAGATCGCAAAATGACTTCATCTCACTTAGGCCTTAATTTAATCTATTCCACATCTCAAAATGTTCAATTCGCAAAATGACCACATCGCTGCTAGTCAACATCACAAAAAGTATAAGTATCAGAATTCTTATCAGGATAATTTAATTTAATTTTATGACGTGATGTTTTTTTATAGGTTTTTAGCATATATATTTTTTATTTTATCTATGTGTCAAGGCTTTTTTACGCAAAAAAAGATGTTGATGACACAAAAAATTAATAGAGTATTATAGTACATGCAATGCAATAAATAAAAGATATTTAAATAATATTTAAGGTTGTAACTGTCCAGACTTTATACGGTGTAGTCAATTTACGACTTAAGACTTTTGATACTTGTACTTTTTTGTGATTTGGACTAGCAGCTATGTGGTCATTTTGCGAATTGGACATCTTGCGATGTGGCCTAAGTGAGATGAAGTCATTTTGCGATCTACCCATTCTAATAGATTTAATTCTAGTCCTACCGCGTTACTTTTAATCGCTTCCTAACAGAAGGTTTCTAGTACAAGGCAGATATAATAGTCACAATAAATATTCCAATTGGTCAGCAGTTGATTCTCTTATTTACGAGTCCGTAACGAACGTCAATTGATGTTACTGCCTCTTGAGAATGGGAAATTTAATTTACCGTGAATTGAAATTATGAACTTGCCATTTGGTTAATAGTTATTGCTCACATGCATATTAAGCAAGCGTTGGCAGCGCATGCTATGTTTTTTCTCACGTAACTGTTATGTACGAAATGGTGTATTTTAAAAGAGATAAAAAATACATATATAGAGACTGATCAAGTGGCCTTTGCTAATGTCAGAGTTACCACGCTGCCGCCCCATTTCTGACTTGACATAACGATTTAGTTGGATGTTTACTGTTAGGCAAATGATTTACTTTTATTGCCAGTATCCCCAGTAAATTATGTAGCATACAAAATACTTATGTAGTGCGCATATTTTAAATTATACTGCTTTAATTATACACGTGGAAAAAACACCCTAAACGGGATGTCAATGCTGGTCCTATCTAGGATTGCCAACATTTCTTCAGCGAAATTTAGTATTTTTCAAAATAAGTTATTAAAATATATACACTCCAGAAAATAGTATGTTTATTGAAAAAATAATTTAAATCGGTTAATAATGTTCTGATATATGAGCGTTTAAAGTTTTTGTTAGAGACAACTCTGTCCCTTTCCCACAAAACAGAAAATGACGTCACGCCTTACTTGTCAGAATAGAATTTATATGGCTTACAGAGAAGTGGCGTCACAATTTGCTGTTTCGCCTCTCTGTGTAGCATGATATTAAAATGCTTATACGTTGCTTATTTTTGATCAGATTTTCTTTTTCTTTTCATTAATCAGCTATATTTATGGGCCACATTTTAATAGGACAATAAAAAAAACAGTCATAAAAAAAAAAAATTCATACACGTTTCCAGAAAGCAATAGACAATAATATCTTTCCGGAAAACAATTGAATAACTTCTGGGATTCCATTCCATGTGGAAACATTGGAAACTTCCTTTGGAAGAGTTTCCAAAAAACAATTGAACATTACTCCACCTTAGGTCTTCTCCATGCTTCAGTAAGGCAAGGCAAGGTCAAGCTCGGAACTCATTTCATATAAACAATAGTATAACCTAGATAAGCGACTAAAATTAGAGGTTACTTTGCGGAACACCTTTAAGCTAAATCTTAAGTAAATCTTCAGTGTATTAAGAACTGCAGCGGTCATAGACGGGCGTTATCGCGGACCATGAGGGTCTTGATCGTCCTATTTATTGAATGCCAAAATTTATTGACTTTATCCTATTATCTAGCTAATGGTATCATACCTAATGGTACGATTGATTGCCCGGAGTTGCTCGGGCAACTGGGACTTCGTACACTCACCGCCTCGCTTAGACGGCCGAATCTTCTCTACGTCCCTTCCGTGCGGTATAATTACAGGCAAAACAGCTTCATTATAAGAGCATACAGGTGTTACAATGTTCTTGCCAATTAAATTGATGTCGACTTATTTAATACTTCTGCATTTAAGTTGAAGCAGCTCATAAACAAAAAATATTTTACATAAGTATGTTCCAATTTACTCTCTTTTTTATTAATTGTTTTCTTTAGCAAACTTAAGATTTTTAACTTAGCAAACTTCTTATTATTGTTTATTAGTCTGTTGTATATTTATTGTTTAGACTGTTTATTTATGTGCGAGTCCGTCTTTTTACAGTGTTACTTCTCTATTCTTCCTGTTATCTGTGAAAATGTTTAACTGGCCTTCTATTCTTATTTATCCTTTACTAATTATGTACCTAGCTGTAAATTTGCCTAAGAAAAATAAAACTAAAATAAATCTCTTTTATCATAGGTGTTGAACGAGAAACAGCATCAAGCGGCGACTCGTAATGAATACAACTTCGATCACCCGGACGCGTTCGACATGGAACTACTGATAGGAGTACTGCAGAGGCTTCGGGAGGGCAAGAAAGTAGAAGTGCCTATTTATAACTACGTCACGCATTCTAGGGAGAACCGGACCGTGAGTGATGACCATGTTTTTAATTTATATATATATACACAAACGTGAAAAACTAGCATTACAACTTACCAGATATCCAGTTGTGGCATATTTGTTTTAACATGTTTTTTACGGCCACTTAATTGCTATTGAACAAGCGAACTGGTGGTTGACCGTAAGCCTCCTTCTGATAAAATAAACAGGGTTTGTTTTAATCAGCTAGCATCCTTTTAAGGGCATATTTTATGCATCAAAACAAACAACTTTTACTATGGGGCCAACATTGAAATCGCAAAAAAAATAGCTGTTCCATACATTTGCCCAAGGTCGATGAAGGTTTTGTATGGAACAGCTGATTTATTTTTTCGCGATATCAATGTTGGCTCCATAGCAAAAGTTGTTTGTTTTGATGTACAGAACTAACCCTGTATATAAATACATTCTGATACATTCGAAGAAATATTTCAATTTCGTCTCTGCAATGGTCCGAATCCAAGCCGCAAGCATATGACAAGCGTGCTACATCTTTGTCCGCATCACAGCATAGAAACGGCGGTCATGAACAAAAAAAAACTAATAATACACAAATACAGTTTTTTTTTTACCTCCAATTGGCTACTTATTTGTTCCATATAAAAATACCTTCTCATAAAAAAATGCCTTACAAATTTCCAAAAAAAAAATTTCAATTTCAAACATGTTTCCAGAAAACAATATTCAACTCTGGACATGTTTCCAGAAAACAATGTACGGCGCGAACGTGATTATCTTCGAGGGTATCCTAGCGTTCTACAACGCGCAAGTGACGAGCATGCTCGATATGAAAGTATTTGTGGACACCGACGCGGACATACGGCTCGCGCGTCGCCTGAGGAGGTAAGGCGTTAAACAAATGTAATGAATTTGCGGCATTGTTTGTCAATAGACCAACGGTCTTCGTCACCTAAGGCGTAAAAACAAATGTTTCACACCACCTGCTCGACAATGTCCATTTACATGTTATGCAACCTCAACGTAAAGTAAAGCATTATCTCTTAAGGGGTATAAAGTTGTATGAAACTCCCTAAGTAAAAGTAAAGTGATTTGAATTTGGAACGTCAAATTCGTGTGAAAACTCGTGGAAAACTCTAAATAAAAAAAAAACTATATGGCATTGTAAAGAGGTTTGTTCGAAAATCGAACTGGCCACCATAAGCAGAACTCAAAAAAAAGGTGCGTTTACAAAGAATGTGAAACAAAAGACGGTGTTTGGTCCTGTGATTGTCAGTGAATTTTGATTTATGGAGCCCTGGCTTTGTATTGTCTCGCAGAAGGTGTGAAAAGTAGAGTATGCTCCTCTGGAATAAAGCCTGTCTTCGTCTTGGGCAGCTTGAACCCCTCGCTTCACTCAGGACTCTATATAACTCCCTCGATACGCTTAGGGCTCAATATGCCGCCCGCGACGTAAGATATTGCTTTATTCCCCTTAGCGCATAATCTACTATTGTCTGACAGACATTAACAATCGAGGATTTAAAGTACCTGTATTTTAAGTCTTCGATTAACCTCGTCAATATGGATAACATTATTTGTTATGCCACATAAGGGCGCGTTTATTTGATCCGAATGTGTACATACCGGTCTAAAGTGACCGCCGTGCCTTAGCAGTTTAGCTACCGTTCTCTCACGTATGGCAATTTAATAGCAAATGTGTATTATATTTCCTAGGCAACAACAACGTAACTGCAGCGGTGAAGTCAGCCCATACATTTTAGATGAAAATAAATAATAAACTAGATTTTTTGAAGTGATCTGTTGTCCCCTTCAGTTATTGCGTTTTTGACTTGTTTCTCGCTCAACCACCTATAAATACATTCAAATATTTGGACCATACTGTAATCAAAAGCCAAATTTTACCGTTCTTAATGTTCGTCGCGTTTTGTCGTAAGTACAACTTATGGTCGACAATAAAAAAATAACTGGGTATGAAGAGATTTAACATCTAATATCTCAGGGTAACGAGCGCAGTGCAGTGCGGCGCAGGATTGTGTTCGCAAGTCACAATAGGCTAGATGACTGATGTTTAAATCGTTGAAACCAATAGCTTTGGTGAAGAATTTAAGTGAATATAGTATAGTAATTGAAAACATTATTTAAATCGGTTAATAATGTTCTGATATATGGGCGTTTAAAGTTTTTGTTAGAGACAACTCTGTCCCTTTCCCACAAAACAAAAAATGACGTCACGCCTTACTTGTCAGAATATAATTTATATGGCGTACAGAGAAGTGACGTCACGATTTGCTGTTTCTTCTCTCTGTATAGCATGATATTAAAATGCTTATAATTTGCTTATTTTTGATCAGATTTTCATTTTGTTTTCATTAGTCAGCTATATTTATGGGCCACATTTGAATAGGACAATAAAAAAAAACCAGTCATCTAGCCTATTCTGGCACTGCTACTGCTGACGCTTACCACCAGGCGAAAGACTTGCTCGTCTTGTCACTTGACAGTATATAAAAAAAACACACAACAGCCAGAAGGCTTCCATAGCGGGACAAAGGCCTCCCCCTTAAAGGGAGGGGTTGCAATAATCATCACGCTTGGCAGGCGGCTTGGGAATCGATGTTCACCACCGCTAACCAAGAGTGCGCCACTCAACAACACAACCGCTGCGGTGCGCTGTCGAAAATAGATAATATTTTATTTGCAAAAACAAATATAGCAAACAAAAAAAATTGGTGTGCAATGTACTATTGTGTCTCCCCAGGGATATAGTCCAACGCGGTCGCGACTTAACAGGCGTACTGAAGCAGTACATGACGCACGTGAAGCCAGCGTACCAGAGCTACATAGCGCCGTGCATGGCGCACGCAGACATCATCGTGCCGCGCGGCGGGGAGAACAAGGTCGCCATACACCTCATCGTGCAACACGTGCACAAGCAACTGCAGCTGGTGAGACTATACTATACGTACACTATACTATACGTACACTATATTATACGTACACTACTACGTACACTATATTATACGTACACTACTATACGTACACTATACTATGCATACACTATATTATACGTACACTATACTATACGTTCACTATACTATACGTTCACTATACTATACACTACATGATGCGAGTGAAGCCATCGTACCAGAGCAACCTAGCGCCTTTCATGCCACAAGCTGAAATAATTTGTCACAGGTCCCAATTACTTAGATCAATAGGTAGATGACTGATGTTTATATCGTTGAAACCAATAGCTTTGATGAGGAATTTAAGTAAATATAGTATGTTTATTGAAAAAATAATTTAAATCGGTTATTAATGTTCTGATATATAAGCATTTAAAGTTTTTGTTAGAGACAACTCTGTCCCTTTTCCACAAAACAAAAAATTACGTCACGCCTTACTTGTCAGAATAGAATTTATATGGCGTACTGAGAAGTGACGTCACGATTTGTAGTTTCGCCTCTCTGTCTAGCATGATATTAAAATGCTTATAAGATGCTTATTTTTGATCAGTTTTTTTATTTTTTATTAATCAGCTATGTTTATGGGCCACATTTTAATATAATAAACAAAAACAGTCTTCTAAGCTATAGTGAGGTACACATTGTATAGACAATACTATACAATGTGTAACAAAAATGTTCAACAATACTAAAGGGTATGCATGTACTCATCATTATTGACAACTTATACTATGGGGCCAACCTTGAATTCGCGAAAATAATATCAGCTGTTCCATACAAAAAGTTCACTGACCTTGGGTAAAATGTATGGAACAGTTGATATTTTTTTCGCGTTTTCGGGGTTGCCCCATAGTTAGTAAGTTGATAAGTACATACATACCATTCCGTATTGTTGAACCGTTTTGTTACGGATTGTATAGTGGGATCGTTTAAATGAGTCTCACTATAATAGTATGCATTTCAATTCCAACCTGTTCTTTGCAGATTTGTTTGTCATAATTTTAGTAATATAAGTATGTTCGTTTCAGCGCGGATTCAAAGTCCGTGAAAAGTTGGCGATCGGACATATTGGTCAACCCGTCCCCGACTCCCTGTTCGTTCTGAAAGACACGCCGCAAGTAAGCTATTATGTTTATTAAATATTCTTCTTTAGAATAACTAATAGGGTAGATGACTGATGTTTATATCGTTGAATCCAATAGCTTTGATGAAGAATTTAAGTAAATATAGTATGTTTATTGAAAAAATAATTTCAATCGGTTAATAATGTTCTGATATATGAGCGTTTAAAGTTTTTGTTATAGCCAACTCTGTCCCTTTCCCACAAAACAAAAAATGACGTCACGCCTTACTTGTCAGAATAGAATTTATATGGCGTACAGAGAAGTGACGTCACGATTTGCTGTTTCGTCTCTCTGTCTAGCATGATATTAAAATGCTTATAAGTTGCTTATTTTTGATCAGATATTCATTTTCTTTTCATTATTCAGCTATATTTATAGGCCACATTTTAAAAGGTCAATAAAAAAACCAGTCATCTAGCCTATTATAGCGATGCATAGCTCCGGTCCAAACCCAAGGCCATTAAAATATCCAACTTAATACCAACAGAGATTCAAGAAATGGAAAATAATTTTGAACTTGCCAAAACACTCAGACTTATTAATTAAAAAGTGCTATTATACTCTTGATCAATTTTATAACGACAAAAACATTATAATATAGTAAATCGGCCCGCTCCGCATGACGTTGCCATACCCTTACAGGGTAGTTATAAAGTACCAACTATAAATAATGTGTTATCTAAGACCTGCATGTAACCTTTATAACTGCAATAAACAAATTGAGTATTGAGTATATGAGATAAAAACAAGACAAGCAGAAGACTTTCTTTTTTATAATTTATATTTATGAATCCATACAGGTACATAATTATATTTTTATGTAATGTACTTGCATAGTAGTAATCTCTGTAAACTAAATTAATCTACTACCCACGTAGGCGCGTGTGTAATCGCAATATGTATGTAACATGCAAAGATTTCTATGTCTAGATACGCCTGAGTTAAGAAATCGTAAGACTAAATTCTCTTTGACGAAACGTCAACGCCATCTCTCGGATTTCGCGGTCACTACGTGCAGCACCAGCAAGGCGTGGTAGTAGAAGCGCAAACTGTACGAAACTAGAAACGACTTACCAATTACCTAATAATAAAAGTTTTTGTGTAAAAGCAAGTTTAGTTTAACTTTAAATATTAAACTCATAAACTATTTAACTCATAATTTTCATCATTTTTTACTGCACTTTGAAATGTAATTGGTACAACCCTTCACCACAAAGTTTGGCATTTTACACTCGAGTAATCACGTCGGACGTGCGTCGCAGACTGTGTCGGCATCGGTGTCAATGCGTTTCTTTGACACCGACGAATGGGCGACATTTCAAAATGGCGTCCAACCCGTCCCTACTATGTATGTCTATGGTAACATGACAAAACTGGGCTACCAAGACACAGGCTTTGCCTAGTATGGGACCCATTAGTACCTGCAAAATACAAATTATAAAAAGCTTAAAAACTAGGGTGCCGCCAGCAGCGGGGCAGTGCTCAAGCTGCCGGTGCTTAGGGCTGCAGAGTGAGGAACTTCCTGACAATGCGCGCCGTGTCAAAGACCACTGCCTTTTGTATCTGACCCTTGACCCAACCGCCTAGCGAGAGCCTCTTGGCTCTTCGCTATAAGACCGTTTGCCGAAACTACTATCGGGACAACGATCGTCGAGTCAACATCCCACAGGCGGTCATCTCGAAAGCCAAGTCAAGGTGCTGAGTTTGTCCTTCTCGGCCTTCACGAGATTCTCGTCATGTGGGATGGTGACGTCGGCGAGCACTGCCCGGCGCTGGGACCGATCCACCATCACGATATCAGGCTTATTGGCGACAATAGTCCTGTCCGTGATGATGGAGCGGTCCCAGTAGAGCAAACCACGACCATTCTCGAGAACTGGAGTTGGTGCTTACTATATTATTATTATTCACATATTTATTTTCTTTCTTAAATCTAAGTTTTTTACAATGTACATTTAAAAACATAAATATTATAAAAAACCTAAACCTAGGGTGCCGCCGGCAGCGGGGCAGGGCTCAAGCTGCCGGTGGTTAGGGCTGCAGAGTGAGGAACCTCCTGACAATGCGTGCCGTGTCAAGTACCACTGCCTTTTGTATCTGATTATTATTATTACTATTACTTGATCGACTTCTACATCAATAACTTTCCATTTGATACACTCCCAGGTGCAAGGGCTGCACACGTTCATCCGCAACAAGGACACGCCCCGGGACGAGTTCATATTCTACTCCAAGCGGCTCATGCGGCTCGTGATCGAGTTCGCGCTGTCGCTCATACCTTACAGCGACTGCACTGTCCTCACGCCGCAGGCCTTCACTTACTCCGGTCAGTGGTTGCTTTGGCCTTTTGTCCAATTTGTGTGCAATTTTTTTATATTTTTTTTATACTTTAGTGGCGAGACGAGCAAGACTTTCACCTGATGGTAAGCGTCACGCCTGCCACTAACAGTAGCAGTGATAGAATTGTGAACTTGCGAACACAATCCTGCGCCGCACTGCACTGCGCTCGTCACCCTGAGATATTAGATGTTAAATCTCTTCATACCCAGTAATTTATCTGGTAACATTGCCCTTCAAACCGGAACATAGTAATGCTTGCACACTACTGCTTGGCGGTTGAATAACTGGCGTGGTTTGCCAGTTATTCAACCGGCGGAATATTCATACTTCCCCAGGCGGAATCCGCAGTAGAGTCCTACCACTACAGAAAACCAAAACATACCCACAAACAAACACAACATAAACAAAAACATACCTAGGTTCTATATTGACTAAGGAAGGCCTGGCCCGGACCTGGGGAAGTCCTAATACTGCAGATACAAGCGTGGGGATTATGGCAACCACATTAAGGAGCAGGCCTTCGTCCTCGCCGTCAATTGTGGACCGATATTGAAAATTCTTTTTTTATTTTAAAGGGTATACTCCCGAGGTGGTTCCATATTAATTTGTAATTGGTTGTTTTTAAAGTTAATTTTATACTTGCTGATATAATTGTAATACCACTGACGTTTTAATTATTATGTATTTTGTTGTTGGCGTATTTATTGTAATTGGAATGACATTGTTACCGACATAGCTCGCAAGGTTTGCAAGTTGAAGTGGCTGTGGGCAGGACACATCGCTCGAAGAATTGACAACCGATGGGGAAGAAAGGTTCTTGAGTGGCGACCGCGAACCGGAAGACGCAGCGTAGGAAGGGCTCCCACTAGGTGGACCGACGACATTGTAAAAGTCGCGGGCAACCGGTGGATGCAAATGGCAGGTTGTCGTACAGTGTGGCGGTCTAAGGGGGAGGCCTTCGTTTAGCAGTGGACGTCTCCGGGCTGATGATGACTGATGATATTGTATTTAATTTGCGACTATCTTTTATTGATGTACCTACTGAAATTACCTTTTGTGCTGTATGTGCTGGCATGTTACTTGAAATAAATGAATTTGAATTTAATTTTATAAGTATGTTGTACAGGACGCAGGTGCGACGTGGAGAAGATATGCGGGGTGTCCATCCTGCGCGCCGGGGAGACCATGGAGCAGGCCGTGTGCGACGTCTGCAAGGACATCCGCATCGGCAAGATACTCATACAGACCAACCAGCAGACTGACGAGCCAGAGGTGCGCTGGTGACCGACAACACGATCACCAAAGTTTTTTTTATGATCACTCGATAGGGAATATGCATGGCTTTTTTTTCTAGTGACGAGACGAGCAAGACCTTCGCCTGGTGATAAACGTCACGCCTGCCACTAACAGTAGCATTGCCAGTATAGGGTAGATGACTGATGTTTAAATCGTTGAAACCAATAGCTTTGATGAAGAATTTAAGTAAATATAGTATGTTTATTGAAAAAATAATTTAAATCGGTTATTAATGTTCTGATATATGAGCGTTTAAAGTTTTTGGTAGAGCCAACTCTGTCCCTTTCCCACAAAACAAAAAATGACGTCACGCCTTACTTGTCAGAATATAATTTATATGGCGTACAGAGAAGTGACGTCACGATTTGCTGTTTCGCCTCTCTGTCTAGCATGATATTAAAATGCTTATATACGTTGCTTATTTTTGATCAGATTTTCATTTTCTTTTCATTAATCAGCTATATTTATGGGCCACGTTTTAATAATAAAAAAACAGTTATCTAGCCTATTGTGAACTGGCGAACACAATCCTGCGCCGCACTGCTCTGCGCTCGTCACCCTGAGATATTAGATGTTAAATCTCTTCATACCCAGTAATTTCTCTTGTAATATTGCCCTTCAAACCGGAACACAGTAATGCTTGCACACTACTGCTTGGCGGTTGAATAACTGGCAAAGGTGTGGTAATTCCCCAGGCGGACCCTGCAGTAGAGTCCTACCACTACAAAAAATGCATAAAATTAAATGCATGTGTTGCAACTATTCAATATAATAGGATAAATAGAGAGTTTAACTGAATCTGATGCTTACGTCGAAAAAATAATTGAAATCGGCTAGTAAAGTTCTGAAATATAAGTGTTCAAAGTTTCTGGGAGGGAGACATCTGTCCCTTTCTAGCAAAACACGTGCATAGTATAGAATTTGTTTGGAATCGTGAACTCTGACGTCATAAACCTAGTACAGTGCGCTCTAACATGAAACTAAAATGTTTGTAACTTCGTTATTAGTGCACATATAAAAAAAATACTTTCGATGATTTGTTTTGTTGAGAGTCATCTTTTTAGTAAGTCAATAAAAAAAACATGAATATTCCCTATTGAACTAAATACCAGTAGGACACCTTCGGGTAGCACATTAACCTTGACACAACAGGGCTGCCCACTCCGCCTATACGAACTTACGTATGTAAGTTTAAAAAGTGTTTTAAATCTTTTAAAATTTTACTACGATCATTTTAAATAATATGACCTCGTGTATTTATTGTGTTGTTTCATAGACAATGTGATCGTCAGACGCCTTTTACTAAGTCATATTTACAACAGCGTATTAAATGTCACTTATCTCTTCCAGCTGTACTACCTCCGTCTACCCAAAGACATAAAAGACTACCACGTGATCCTGATGGACGCCACCGTGGCGACGGGCGCGGCGGCCATCATGGCCATCCGAGTGCTCCTGGACCACGACGTGCCCGAGTCGAGGATATCGCTCGTCTCGCTTCTGATGGCCGAGATCGGCGTGCATTCTATCGCATACGCTTTCCCTCAAGTAAGCTAAGCTTGAAATAACGCCATCTATCTAAACTAAAGTAAAAGTAAAGTGAACGTTTTTTTGCTGAAACACAATTAACTTTGGATACAAAAGATGTGTACCTATTAACAATAAACTTAAAATGATTTGTTGATCCAATCGGAGATTATACTGCGGCCCCACACTAGGCTCAGGGCCCGTATTGTAGTAACCTATATGGCGACCTTAAAGTTAATAAAATAGCTAGACAGAGGTATCCTTCGAGAGGTATCTTTGCAAAAATAACTTTAAATTACAGAAATCAAAAATATATAGAAAAATCCGTTTTCAGACTAGCTGGGAGCTATTGAAATATATAAAATTTCAAAAGTAAATACCTAGTTAATTATCAAGGTGTGTGTGAGTGTGTATGTGTGTGAGAGTGTGATGTTGGTGTGAATTTATGTATCTTACGTATTATCTCCTACTCTTATCTCTCTATATATATATATCTCAAAAATACATGTTTCACCGCATTATATCACTTGCCCACAATCGTGCATGTAATTCAACACTAAATGAATAAAACACCATCATTTTTAATCATTAATTCGCGAAAAACACTTGTTTAAGAAAATAATAGAATGCAGCGATATGATTTTTCTAGTTCCCGCCAAAACTCCGACGGGGTTGTTGCCTATTAATGCCATACATGCCACATTTGTTGCCTATTAAATCCATACATGCCACAGTTGTGGCCTATTATAGCCATACATGCCACATTTGTTGCCTATTATTGCAATACATGCCAAATTTGTTGCCTATTATTGCCATACATGCCACAGCTTGTCTGAGGATATCGTTTGTCTCGCTTTTGTATAGTGGAGATCGGCATACAACATATCAACATACCTCGCGTATAGATTCGTAGCTGCTATCGATTTTGAATCCTTGTTATAGATCGCGAGTGAATCGGTTTCTTAGGTAAGCGTGTTCTAACGTAGAATGCATCGTCGCTTAAAATCAGGCAAGATGGCAGTCAAACAAGCCTATATTCCAAAATAAAATGATCATCATATCTACATAGGTATACCTGTTGCTTATTTTGACTATACATTGGCTTAACACCTTCCTTTGGGTTAGTATTAGAATGGCTAGATCGCAAAATGATTTCATTTCACTTAGGCCATATCTCAAAATATTTGAGTCGCAATTTAACTCATCTCATCTATTCCACGTCTCAAAATGTCCAATTCGCAAAATGACCACATCACAGCTAGTCAAGACCAAAAAAATACAAGTATCAGAACTGCTTAGTCGTAAAATGACTATGCTGTACGACAGTTAAAAACATGAAATATTATATAAATATCTTTTATTTATTACATGTACTATAATAATATCATTTAGTATGTGCGCATCAACATCTTTTTAATGTAAGAAAGCCTTGAAACATAGATTAAAAAGAAAAATCTTCTTGAATATTTTTGTATGAAGTGATTCCACACTTATGGTGGACGGAAACCCATAGAGACTGCTCGTATGCAGGTTCAAGTCCTGCTAGAGCTCATAATTTTTCTTCCTGTTTAAGCTTGAAAAACAGAAAAAACTTCATTAAAAAAAAGTCTTAAAAAACTTAGATTTCGATCGCAGCGCCACGTAACGGGTCCGATCGATACGTGTACTTTTTGTGATGTTGACTAGCAGCGAAGTGGTCATTTTGCGATTTGGACATTTTAAGATGTGTAATAGATTAGGTCAAATCGCGACTGATATTTTGAGATAATGTCCTAAGTGAGATGAAGTCATTTTGCAATCTAGCCATTCTAATACTAACCCTTTCCTATGATCCAATAAAACAAAGTCTGCTATTCCGGGAGTGACACTTGCTTACGTCACTCCAGTTGCCACTTTATGGCAACAAAATTGGAAAATTGGGAATTAAATCTATTAATAATTTATTAATTATAAAATACACAAATCATTTCAGTTGTCATTTCGTGTCCGCTCAAGCGAATTGATTCAAGCTAAACACGAATTAACATAGTTTCAACCAAAATCACATAGGTTTATGGGATTCCCACAGGTAATATACGGAGAACGGGGAGTTATGATTTCACGCTACTGGTCATTTCACGTCGATGACGTAGGCTTGTGGGGAGTTTTGGCGGGAACGCGAGAAAATCATGTCGCTGCATTGTATTATTTTCCAAAACTTGTGTTTTTTCGAGTGTTAATGCATAAAAATGGTGGCGTTTTATTCATTAAGTGCTGATTTACGAGCAAGAGTGTGGGCAACTGATATAATGTAGTGAAACGTGTCTTTTCGTGTTGTTTCCAAAACTCCGAAGAAGCTTGTAGTAAAGTTGCCACGACTTTACTAGGGCATGATTGGACTTGACTGTGACTTACTGTGAGTGACTTGGACTGTGACTACGACTCATTTAACTGCAGAAAGAAGGATCGATGAAGAAAAATGTATTCGGCTGAAGGGCTAGTATCCATGGCCAGGAACTATAAAAACAAAACAACGACGTAGGCTTGTGTCACCCACGTGACCCTTTGTCACTCGGAATGGCATACCTGGCGGAGTATATTATTATACCAACCTCTTTCCTTTCTCTTTTTGCAGGTAAAGATAGTAACATCAGCTTTAGATCCGGAAATCAACGAGAAGTTCTACGTGCTGCCAGGTATCGGCAACTTCGGCGACCGGTACTTCGGCACCGAACCCGCGGACGACGAGTGATCACTAACGGTACGACTACACTCTCCGCTAAAAATTACAAGGACATAAAGATTACACTATGATCACACTTCACTCTATACAATATGTAACAAAAAGGTTCAACAATACTGAAGGGTATGTTTGTACTCGCCATTATGAACAACTTTAACTTTGTGGCCAACCCTGAAATCGCGCAAAAAAATCAACTGTTCCATACAAAAAGCTCGTCAAAAGCTTGACCTTGGACAAAATGTATGGAACAGCTGTTTTTTTTGCGCGATTTCTGATTTGGCCCCATAATAAAAGTTGTTCATAATGACTAGTACATACATAGACATACCCTTCAGTATTGTTGAACCTTTTTGTCACACATTGTATAGTTGCCGCTGTTTTATTCAGATTTCTACATTATCCGCATTTTTGGAAGCAAAGTATCTCGCATTCAATCTCGTAGTGCAAACTACCGCTATGTTAAATTTCGTTGAAATGTATGCCGCTAAATAGTGAAAAAGTGACAAATAAACATATGTCATATCGTTTTCGTAAAATAAATGGTATATTAAATAAAACCGGTATTTTGTAAGACAGAAAAACCAGTGATAAGTTTGTCAGGATAAGCCTGATTGTTACTTTTTTATGCTAAATGTTTATCGAGCCGGATACGACTATAGTTTCGAACACATCCGGGTGTATAAATATCCGGCTAAATTAAACTGAACACACTGTTCCGTTTGGTTGGGCTGATCATAATGGAACATAGCTAAATGGTAGTACGTATCGGGATCGTGTATCTTTTGACACATTCGAAGTCGCAGGCAAAACTGATACGACGGCTAGTAATTTGTGTAATATCTTTATGTCTTGTAATTTCTAATATCTTAGTGTGACAAGCGCTGCGATATGGCGCGCTTTTGGGTTTTGAACAGTACATGTTTAAAATGTCGCTTACCATAAGCCGAACGATCTGCTCGTCTCGTCAGTTGTATGAAATATTTGTTTATAATGGGCTTTGATAGGATTTGATGATTAGGATTTCATTCGTAATTTCATATTTTCGTAAATCAACTCGAAACCAGTGATCATAGTGTGTGTAAGACCTTATAGTTATAGCTCTTAATTTCTTATCACACATCAAAGATGATCATGGAAAATAAGATTATCACAGTAATAATGAACATGATAACCCGCCAATCTCTAGAATTTAAAGTCATCTGTTTCTTCGCTATATTATTTCCTGTCTAAGCCCATTGACGGTATTTTAAATTACTTGGTAAACAAAAATATCCTAACACGGCAGTGTTACTTTATGGTAATAATGCGTGCGTATCTTTTGTTCTGTGAATTAGCGAGCGAGATCGAGGCGTGCAGCATTCTGGACCTTAATATTTATGATATACTAACGCGCTGGCAAATGTTCCCAAACTATTTAAAAGTTGCTTATTTATTTACGGTAACAATGATTAATATGAGATTTGTTACTTTGTCAGCTAGTATTTTACGTATAGATACTAAGCCCGATTACACCATAGAGTTAAAATATTTTGACTAAAATGCTGAGGCCAGCATTTTTGGGCTATATTGACGGCATTTTGCTATGGAAGTAATGTAACAATATTTATTCACAATATCGAAACGATCTTTGAAACTATAGATTCAATATCGGTACGCTGAAAGTGGCCCGAAAATCAATATCACTGCTTAAATAGAAGAGAAACACGCAATTCCTCGCAATTGCATATTTATTCGAGTAATACTTTGTAATAAGGTTTATTTTTGTGAACGGTCATTTATTTAGAAACCTGTCCAGTGTCCAAAGTTGATAATATTGAATCTAGAGTTTTAAAGTTCTGAAGATCCCAATATAAATGAAATAAAAACAATGTAATAAAATAAATATTTATTATAACATAATACTTATTTCGAATCTAGTCGATTTTAATAATGTACAATTAGATACTGTAGGAAGATCTCTTATTTATATCTTGAACTATTTATATTATGAGATGACACAGTACTTAACAACTATGTACTTAATTAAATGTTATTTAATAATACAACTAATAGAACTTAACATATTCGCAATACTGAATTTAACAAGTATAAATACAGTAAAATAAAGCCTTTGATATAAACACCAATCTAACAATTTGAGAACTGGTATGGCAATCGATTATTCCAATTGTCATGGTTTTGACATATATACAGGTTACACAATTTTTTAAAGCCGGATATTCTGACTATAGTTTCAACAAAGCCAAGACCGCTAGCGTTCTGTTTTCATTCCTAGGTGGAAATCCGGATGTGATCGAAACTATAGTCTGAGTATCCGGTATAATAAAACGTGCCAATCCTAAAAATGTAACAACTCTCCATAAAGTTTAAATGTATTTTGGCTCGTGTTAGTATCGACAAAATAAATTTCTTGGGTTCTATATATTTTACCTATAATCGTTATGCTCCAAGTCTAAGCCCTGCTTAACCAAAGAATAGACAAATTAAAATTGAAACTACACTGACACTATGAAATTAGCTTTTAGCTTCATGTAAGAAAGACTTGACAACAATTTTAAAACTGCTTTACTCGTTTTAGAAAATGGTACAATAGAATAAACAAATATATTATATCAACAGATATCTAGCTAAAAAATTCCATAGCAACTTGTCTGTCTTATCCGACTGTTATATCGAATTAACAACATAATTATATCGTAATTAGTAGATACCTATGTAAACGCTTTTAGCTTAGTATAAAAACGATCGAAAGGTTATTAGATGAAATGTATTTTTTGTGACAGTGTCCACTGTTTGCGTAGTTTATATTATATTTGTATTTGCACTGAGCACATTTAGTAAGTTGTAATTATTGTTATATTTAGTATCGCGTTATATTTTATATCTTGTTTTCTATACCTCTAAATTATATGTTTTAGGCGTATCTCCCACAGTGAAAGATTTCTTTACAAAATGAGGTACCAACGAGTCCAGTCCCAAAGAATATGACTTCATGGAGTAGGTATATATGATTGTGACAATTTGTTTGTTCGGATTGATTAGCAGTGTTCAACTGCCATTGAAAATTAACTCTATAACTTAAGTCTGGTTGGTGGTTTATGTTTGGAACAATTGGTTTTCAGTTTCTCCATGGAAGATAGGACTTAGTCGTTTTGTTCTTCCAAAATGAACTAGCTGTAATAATCCTAAAGGCGGAAAGATGCATAACGTCAGTTTTTTTGCCTAAAATGAACTAAATTATTTTATAGACGTCAGTGCCCCATGTTATCCTACTAATTAATTCATCTCGAATCATTAGAGTACAATAAATTGTTTGTTTCGAACCCAAAAGTATTTATATGAACATTCATTATGAATATTGGCTTACAAAATGTATAACAACTTTCATTTCAATTTCATGTAGTCCAATAGTAATAAATAAATAGGACTACATTAATAATTGGGTCGGAAAACAATACTTACAGACAGACATATACTTGACATAGGCCAAATTATATTTGTGTTTTATTTATTCGGGAATAGCCATGTTTTATTTAGCCGGATATTCTGACTATAGTTTTAATCACATCCGATAAAACAAAATCGTGCTAAAATCCCGCAAGTTTTCATAGTATGACAAAACGAACTTTCCGATGAATACGCAGAAAAATAATAATAAAAAAAATGACTTGCTTCTGACTTTGACTGCGACTTCTTTTCTTCCAGTCAAGAACTTAACATTTGTTAGTGTTCCTTCGAACTTCCAACCTTGCCTATCATTCTCAAATTATAATCAATCTATCATTCATGTTGATTCGTGTCCCGATTTGTATAATATCAAATATTCTACCCGTGGTGCTTTTGTTATACGAAAAATGAAACGTTACGTTAGACTTCATACTACAATGTTCCATCCCCGTGTACGCTGCCAGCTTGTCTCAGTATTAGAGCATGCGCAGACGACGAACTTAAATCTAAGCAGAATAGAGCGCCGCAGTTATAAACGATGCGATTTCATCGCGTCGCACGACTTACGAAATTCACAATAAAACTTACAAACTTAACTTAAACTAGGTTTTTATCGTGTGTTGAAATCGCATTGTTTCCTCGTACGATCGTTGGCAACGAAGACGGCCGGCGCAAAAAATAAAATATAAAGCTGTAATATTTTTTTAACTAAAGAAAAAGAAAAGCATGAATAATGGCAAAATTCTAAATGCATTTTTAAGAACAAAAGCATAATAAAAACAAAATTAAAAACGTTTAAGAAAAAATGCAGAATAAAACCGAAAAGAGCCTTTTCCTCAAAATGTTTGCACATAAACTAAAAAAAATATATTTTCATCTTTTAAATGTAGTATTTTTTTTCTCTTTTGAGTTTTTGAGGCATGCGGACATAAAGTCTTTCGTCTGCGTATATTATTAGAGAATTTTATTTTTTATTTATTCGTTCATTATAAAATCTATCTATATCTGTATATATTAGAAAATTGGTGTACATTTTTGCAAAATGAATTCGAAATCAACTAAATTTTGATATTATATTTAGTTTAAATTATATCTTATGTTTAGTTATTTATTAGACAGTATTAGTGTACTGTTCGTAGGATTAGTTTAGTTTATAGCTATTTTTCTCAGACTTAACGGCTATCCCCCAGTTCGAGTCATTTTTACACAAACTTATCTACTTACAAACATAACCAAAAAAAAAAATTTTTTTTTACTTATTTAAACTACTAACTGTTAATTATATTCAACTTAGCAATGCTAAAGTTTTGTAACAACTTATTAAAAAAAAATACGGAAATAACTATTTTACTTTTAAATTGGACTTTCATAAAAGCTAATTGGTTAGCTTTCATATCATTATTTTAGACTATTCATTCAAGTTTTATTAAAGTCAGACAATTTGTTTAAAACGATGGATTTTTCTGTAAATGATCAGATGGCTGGGGATGCCTTAAATAATGTGCTTAGTCTTGTCGTTCCTTTACGGAGACACGTGTACTTAAGTAGCATTATTCGTTTGCATTTTAGACTGTATTTCTGACTTGTTAAAGTTTATTTTAACTTATTACTTTATAACAATATTGTACAAGGACTGTTTATATTTCCTACTTAATTAATAATCTTAATTAAATGTGTTTAGCTTTATGAAATATAAGAAGCATACATTGTCACGTGCAATTTGGTTCGAATCTATTGATTGAACCATAAAAGTTGGTATTATAGTGCAATAGGTAATACCGAAAACATAACTGTAGACAATAACAAGCTAGTACCGAAACTGAGCAGAACCTTGTGCACAAATCACTCGCTCCTACACGCTGTCTGAGAAAGAACGGCTACGGCAATATGGACGTGTAATTTTAGTGTTATCAATAAACTATTTTATTGTATGGTCGCGCCGTAATTAACAAGTCTGATATCTCAGGGTGACGAGCGCAGTGCAGTGCGGCGCGGGATTGTGTTCGCAAGGTCACAATTATGGTTACTGTTAGTGGCAGGCGTGACGCTTACCACCTGGTGAAAGTCTTGCTCGTCTCGTCACTAGACCGTTAAAAAAAAAGTTGTGATTGGACCGGATTCTCTATTTTTTTATTTCGCATAAGGGCGAGAGATTTGTGCACAAGGCCATGCGCTGTTTCGATACTACTTAGTTATTGTCTAAACTTATGCCGAAACCTTAGGATAGCAGACAGGTCCCTAACTTACGCTGAGAGCGATTCATGGCACGTCAAAAGCCAAAGCTTACAAATGGCTCACTTTTCGCCCCCTCCGCGGCCAACAACAACATTGGAATATACGTTCTGCAGACAGTGCAAGAAACAAAACGTGCAAAGACATACCTTCTTAACTCAGTGCAAGCTGAGATATAGAGATCAAGAATCAGATTCGATTCGAAAACTTCGCTCACCATTGTTTTGTTCTGGATTAATAATAATAATAAGTCAATTATTTCAGATAATTAGTAAAAAAAAAGTTAATTCAGTTATTTCAGTTGTTTTTTTTTAAATAATAATGGAGAGAGACTAGTTTCCGAATCGAAACCTATCCGTTTGGATTTAGAATCCGGAGGCAGAAGTCCTTATTACTTATTTAAATTATTATAAACGCCTAATCTCTAAAACTCGGTTCAGACTTAATTTTGAGGTAAGCTGTTTAATTTGTGTCATCACTTATTATATCGCATAGATTTGTAATTCTAAGTCTGGTTGATGGCCGCTGTAAAAATATTGGCGCCAGCTTTCATATAACAGTTGGTATTGTCTTTTTTCTTTCAAGCTAGTACTTAAGCTGTCAAAATCGGTTTGGTCCGTTTTCGTAATTGATTTTCGTAGTCAGCTACGAAAGAAGAATTATTTTTCATTGTTTCGCAAAAGCGATCTTATTAATAAAAGCAAAAACGATCTTTCCCTTTAATAAACGTGGATTAGCTTTGAAACAGTGGATTTAATTTGTCCTTTCCTCTCTTTTTTTGAAGTACTCGGTGGACATAGATATCACCAAAAACAAAAAACAAAAAAAAACAACCGACTTTTACAAACAAACAAAAAAAAAGGATTTTTAAAATCGGCCCACAATTGACGAGAAATCGGTGAACATTTAACATATACTCTAACACAGAACCTTTTTTGAAGTCTTTTAAAAAGAGGGATCAGTTATTCCGAAGTACAACACGTTTATTACTATGGTCCAAACCACCTTATTAATGAAAATGGCGTAACTACGGAATATTTAGTCTATTGTCTTTATCCACCGAGTTATATATTTGAAAGGAAGCAAAGTACTACAGACTGATTAACTTTTCCGAGGCTTCTCCACGTTTAGTAATAAAGGAGTAACAGTTTGTACAATTCATTCTTGCCTCTTATAATCTGAGCTTACGAAATCTAAGTTATTTATTTGCGCTGTGTACTATAATGCACAATTTTTGTAAAATAATATTTGTGTAAGTACGACGATCTTTAAAACTATAGATTCAACGACGCGCCATGCGAGAATAACACGATAATATATTTGCCATACTTTTTAATCACGCCATCTAAGACAATCGCGCATTTGGAAAATGAGGCAACACTTTTTGGAAATTGAACCACTGTATGAATGCTGCACTGTTTCTCTTAAATCTATAGTTTAAAATGTCGTTGCTTATGTTACTATCGTATGTGTACCTAGATATAAGTCGCTGTGAACATAGAGAAAAAAATACAAAAAAATGAGATCAAGGTAATCTGAAATTAAGGCGAAATATAAACTATTGAAATACAGACGTGTCTTTTATTCTGTGACGGAGTCCCACATGCTAGTCGATAAGCTAATGTACATTATTAGGTATATTGTAATTGACTTAACTTCTTGGGTATTCTTTGTTAATCATACATTTGCACATAATCATATACAGACTTTATTATGAAAACTGACGTTGATTTGACACATTTTTGTTTTATTTATACGGGAATACTCACGTACTCAGCAGGACGCAGCTGCACGCACGTCGGGCTCTGTGTTCACTCTTTGAAAAAGGTCACCGGATGTGATCGCAACTATAGTCGGAGTATCCGATTTAATTAAGCGTGAGTGTTCCCGTATAAATAAAACAAAAACATATATACAGACTATTCGCTCGCAGTACGTGACACTTTCTCTCCCTCGACCATATTCCACAAAATTCCAAACTCACACCGATTCGTAAAACAAATATATTGTTACAATATTATGCACATCAATTAAATTATTTTGTAAAGATGACAAACAGAATTAGATATTTTATGTGTTTGTGTGCAATTGAAAGCGCAACGTAACAGCAGCGCGAGTACCGTTCTTGACGATCGTTATATTTGACATTTAAATCGTATATTTGACATTTAAATCAGTATAATTCGATAAAATTCGGTATATTGTCAAATTCGTCTAAGTAAATCTGCTATACAGACACGTCAAATTTAGCGACATAGAACGGTACTCGCGCTGCAGAATCGGTAACTGGTCATTGGGCGCTCAAGATACAGGTCTCACCTAGTTTGGGCTCCGCTTGAACTCCCTTGTAATTACATACTTAAATACATCTCACTGTAATTTTGTAATTGTGGTTAAAAATGTTTTTTTTTTCTTGTAATTTAAGCCAACCACTGAAGCGAGTTGACGTTTTCACTGAGTAGGAACATAATGACAAAATATACACATACGTTTTTATAGTAATATTACTACTCCTATTAATTAAGTGCCTCACTTAAAAACGTTGCCTAAGTTAACAAACGTCATTAGTGCGCGATATTACACGACTGCCCAAAAAAGTGTCATGTTTTCAGGGTTTATACATAAACATATGTGAGTTTCTTTATTTCACCATAACTTTCAAATGCCTGAACAGATTTGGATGTATGGGGTATCATTAGAATCACATCATCCCGAGTGACACGGTTTCAACTGTTTTTGTTTGTTCAGGAACGTCATTTTATTTTTCTAAATGAGTTATTTTGTTCCCATTTAACTTTATGCAGCGTGTTTCAGTAAGGCTGTAATCGTATTAAGTCAGATGTGATCCGAGGTGTCCAGATACCTCTGGAACGCTAGGTCCAGCTGTTCGCACTTGGTTGAGGGTACTACCTCGCTGTGGGCCGCTTGGTTCTTTCTGAAACAATCATTTTCTTCAGGGTTTCCCATCGATCGACCAGTTTGATGAATAGGTCAGATATCCGACTAACTATTTACATATCGGGTCATGTGTTTTAAGTGTCAAAAATCCCCAGTAAGGAGGTCGAATATGTTCCTAGGAAAATAAGTAATAAATTAAAAAAACACCTAAGCATTTTGATTTTTTCTCTACGTAACTGTAATAAAAACCTACAAAACCTGTATGACGCTTACTTGTAATACTCCTCGCATTCTTCGATGGAGACGTCGCTGCTGACGAGCCTCGACCCGAATCCGCTGAGGTAAGACGCATATCTTTGCTGCAATACCAGAATTGTATTTAAATTGCGAGGCATATGCACTTGCGAGGTTTGATACACAAGATTAGAAAAACTATCACAAATAGTTCTAAACACTAGCAACCCTGTCTGTATCTACGTCTGAAGAAGATTGGTTTTTGTTATTATCTGTGGATAATACTACTGCGAGAGAAAAAGGTTCCGCATCAAGCTTCTGCTTACTTTTTTGCAAACTATGTATAGGCACTGAATACATAATAGTACAAGTACAGAAGATTAAGTCCGCAAATCATTTAAATAAGTATCGACTCTTGCTACGACACAATAAAGTGCAATTCAGGACGTGCGAGCGCAGTTAAGGTTGCCTCTCTGTCTAGCGCGTAACTCTTATCTTTTGTGACTGAATTCTTCCTACTGAATCGGCCCGTCTAGACGGGCCCGCCACTTACTTGTAGCTCCATACCTAAGAAAGAATAAATAATAGTACTACGTACAGAAAGTTCACTCCGCACAGGAATTAAAATAAATAAGGACTCGTATCTACTAGACAATAAAGTAGCAATTCAACTCGCACAGCGCTGGATACCGCTCGCTATATTCACCTAGATATAGCGCTCTCTTTCTATCACGTATGCTTAGTTACGTGCGACGAGGCTAGCATACGGGCGGCCACTGAGTTCAGCCTTGCATTGTCCTTCGGAGCAGAGCGCCGGCCGAACATACCTAAATTGCGGAGTGACACCCCCCTGCCTAAAGTGCTGAGTGCACCATGCCTGGTATAGGTTAGATTAGATAGATACGGTGATTTCTGTTGATATCTTTTTACCAAACTGCCAATGCTGAATGTGGGCCTAATCCTGGCGTTTGATTAATAGTACATTATGATACAAGTGTGCTATGGTCATTACACTAGAGGCGGTATGAGGCGGCGATAAGGAAGACGAGAGCATAATGACTAATAGCACAAGAGTTCCATACGACTGTTTTCATCACACTTGCGAGGAACAAACAAACTTTTTTTGATAATAATCAACCACACAGCGAAAACGTCAACAAACATTTGCGGAAAATGGCGCCCAAACCAGCAATGCGCGCGCAGGTTGACATTTACTTCAGCGGCATAAGAACTCTTTGTTGGTATTACAAAAAAACTGTAAGTATTACCCGGCTATATTAAGAGTGCTTCGTATACATACGTCTAATTGCAGTCACGTACAAACTTGACTTTACCGGGATATACCTATTATAGCACAAGTGCCGTAATGTAAAGTAAAAAGCACACGTGCGTAATAGCTTGGATTATGAGCATAAACCGATGTAATAAGATCGACTTTACGAGCAAGTGTGATGAAAAGATAATTTTCAGAGACCTACCTGCAGATGTTTAGCGAAGAGTTGTTCTGAAGTAATGCTACAAGCGTATCTGAGTCCCCGCGCGACTGCGTCCACGTATTGTAGGTGGGAAGTGATGCGCGCGCGCAAGTCCGCGCCACGACGCGCGTTCAGCTGCAGGGAAACTCCGCCAGGGGGCGCTGTACCCTAGAAACATTTTATTAAACCTTTCCTTTTTTGCACTATAGCAGTTTTTGTATTCTGCCAGTGTGTTTAACACTGGCCGATATATTTTTGAATACAGATTACAGATACATATTGGAATATTTTCAAGTCTTGATGATACCTACCTAGCGGAAAAAAAACGCAGTGTGGAACCCCATTGTCAAGGCCGTAGCCAGGAATTCATTTCAGGGGGGGGTCGAGCTAATTTCGGGGGGCTCATTTTCAACAACTTTAAGACGACGAAGATCTATACGTAAGTAGGTATGTATAAAACGGTGGGTTGCCGAAGGCATTTCGGGGGGGATTTGGACCCCCCCCCCCTGCCTACGGCCTTGCCCATTGTGGACTGATTTTCTATTTATGTGATATTTTATTTAAAAGAGTATACTCTCGAGGTGGTCCCATCCACAGAAAAGCGAATGCCCTACTTCTTAGGTAGAACGGCTGTCAAAACAATGTTGTAAACCGCTGTCGCCAGTTTCACACAAAATTGCATAGAAACTACGACGAAAAAATGCCAATCATTGGTCGCGCATTTGAAGTAAAACGCTCGAAATGCCATTTTGGAACAGATTGAAATTAATCTAATTACGATTACATTGTGGTTTGGTTTCCTACGCGTCTATTTAAATTGTCTTTTTTGAGTATTCTCAGTTAAAAAAGTTGTATATTGGAAGAATTGTCATTAAGTCTAAAAAGACTTAATGCCGGCTAGCGCGGCCCGTCACATTTCCGTTCTATTCACTTCTCTCTTCAGTGGTCCCATCATAGTTTGGAGTAGCTTTCCGTAGTAGGAAGTAAGTTTAAGACCGAAGTGGTTAATAAACTTATCCGCTTAAAAACAATGAAAATGTAAAATGTTTTTCAGCTTGTCTCTTTTCCTGTTAAAAAACAATAATTTGAGCCAGGTCACAGGCTAATGGCTAATTTAAAACAACTTAATGTTAGAAAAAAGAACTTCATTACGAGTATGACTTTTGATTTGACCTCATAAGATAAGAGCATATACAGAGGATGTAACATAATTAAAAATATTTGTTTTATATACTAGTCGCTAGATCATTAGCGCCTAAAAAAAATACGATGTGTCACTAGATAGATAGATTAGTTACCTACTGCATGATGAGTACTGATTTAACTTATTGAAGAATTTACTTCAATCAAAGAGATACTCTAAATCTTATTATCGCTAAGAAAATAATAATAAACAAAATGTTTTATCAATGATAATAATTATTACTATAAGGACAAAATAGTAGGTACATTATGATACAAGTGTGCTATGTTGGTCATTAAACTCGAGGCGGTATTATGCACGCGAGCCGCAGGAGCGCGATAAGGGAGCCGAGAGTGTAATTACCAGAAGCACACGCGTTCCATACGATGATTTTCATCACACTTGCGAAGAAAAAACAAACACACAGAAAAACGTCAACAAATAATTGCGAAAAATAGCACACAACCAGAGATGCGCGCGTAGCCGCGCTGGGGACATTTTCTTCAACAGCATAAAAAACTCTTTGTTACAAAAAAAAACTTTTTATTTTTAACCTTTTACTTATTTATTACCCGGCTATATTAAGAATACTTTGTTTAAATATATATAACTTGTAGTGAGGTACAAACCTTACTTAATCGAGTTATACCTATTATAACATTAGTTCTGTAATGTAAAGTAAAAAAATCCACATGTCTAATAGCGATTATGAGTCTAAAACCAATGTAATAAGATCCATTTAATTAAATAATAAAACTTATAAAATGTTTGTCAATGATGTTACTGTTACTCTCTAAACTCAGTCAGGATTGTTAAAGCTGTTTGTTTTCCAAATAATAAATAAAATAGTACAACAAAACATCCTGTACATAATAATTTTAATTTGTCTACGCATACGTTTAGTCCCAGTATTAAGTAATACCTAAACTTTTCCGTTTTATAGGGTATATATATACCTACCTAGTTAGTAGTTAAGTACTATATTTTTGTGTTTTTCTGTACATAACAAAGTTTTAATTACAAATTAGTCATAAAACATATTACTTAAAGTTTAAAATAAATAGTAGGTACCCACATAATTCACTTACTTACTAGGAATACAATACTTGTGAATACTCAACTCTAGAAACAAACCTACATTCGGTTTGAACAGTTATTTAGTATTTAACAAATATTTTTATCGGTTATTTAAAAAAGCATGATTATTCTGCAATTGTTTTGTCTATTGCTGGCTCTGAAAATGAGTTCTTCGAAAATAACGTCTAGAGATTTGGAAGGTTATCCGAGGGGATTTTTATCTGATTGTGAGTATATAGTATGCAACTGGGTAAGTCCTAAATCTGCAACCAGAACCACCGGAGGACGGGCAGTAGCGTTCTGTCGGTTTACGGTGGTGAGCATTCTGCGATCCCCAAGCCGCCTGCCAAGCGTGAGGATATGGCAACAAGGATATTATCCAAAAAAAATTGTTTTTTCCTAGCAAGTGTGATGAAAACAGTCGTATGGAACTCTTGTGCTATGTTAGTCATTACGCTGTCGGCTTCCTTAATACCCCCTCTAGTGTAATGACCAACATAGCACACTTGTATCATAATGTACTAAGAATTATGAAACACTTTTAAGTACACAGTTTTGAGCAAGAAACGTTATCATATCTTATCTTATCCAAATTTTTCAGGCCCGGGATCGAATAAAGAAGCAAGAATAACCCCGAAAAGCCTCAGAAATCTAAAACTAGTAACGTTGTACGATACGAACTTATCGTCCATATTTTGGAACAAAACCTCGTACAATTATTACCAGATGAAGTCCCTAGCCCGGCGTCTAGACTTCTCTAAGAAAACACTTGTGAAAGTCGTTGGATACTTGGACAGCAATTACATGACATTCGTCGGCCCTCTACTGGGTTCAGTTTATATGAGCTTAGGGTACAACGTTTTGCTACTGGAGTACCAGGCGTTCAATGCAATGGCTTATCCTAAGTAAGTACAATCTTTGTAGTTGGAACTTTTTAGGGTTCCGTCCCTGGATGTGTTTAAATGGTCATCCTCATCATCGGCCCGGAGACGTCCACTGCTGAACGAAGGCCTCCCCCTTAGACCGCCACACTGTACGAAAACCTGCCATTTGCAATGGTCATCATCTTCATCGGCCCGGAGACGTCCACAGCTGAACGAAGGCATCCCCCTTAGACCGCCACACTGTACGAAAACCTGCCATTTGCATCCACCGGTTGCCCGCGACTTTTACAATGTCGTCGGTCCACCTATATATATATATATATATACAGTGGGAGGCCTTTCTACGCTGCGTCTTCCGGTTCGCGGTCGCCACTCAAGAACCTTTCTTCCCCATCGGTTGTCAGTTCTTCGAGCGATGTGGCCTGCCCACAGCCACTTCAACTTGCAAACCTTGCGAGCTATGTCGGTAATTTTGGTTCTTTGGCGAATATCCACGTTCCGGATTCTATCACGCAAAGTAACTCCGAGCATAGCTAAATTAAGTTTAAATGGTAATTTCAACTATTTGTTTTATTTTTATCATTTAAAATGTGAAAATTCCACACATTTTACCCACTGAAACAAATAGCAAAGCAACTCTAAGCTAAGATTTTAAGACTATAGACTGAAAATGCAAAGTAAGTGACTATTCGTCCCGACCCGAATGGCAGCAGAACTTCGTCGAATGAAGGCTAGATGGCGCTGGGTAAAATGTCCACCGTGTCCACCGATTTTTCATTTATTTTTATTTTCGTAAATTACATTTTCAGGGCAGCCCGCTTTCTTAGACCAGTTGGGAAGCACACCGCCGCAATGCTGGTAGAACTAACAAAATACGGCCTTAATCCCAAGACGCTAGAGCTCATCGGCATCAGCCATGGCGGCCAAGCCATCAGCTTCATCGCCAAAAACTACCAACAAATCACTGGAAAAAACATATCTAGAATAACGGCTCTAGATCCTTCTGGCCCTTGCTTTAGGCACAACAAGCCAGAAGACAGAATAGACGCCTCAGACGCGGATTACGTGGAAATAATACATACGAATATGGAAGGTTATGGCATGGCCGGAGCGGTCGGCCATATTGATTTTTACGTCAACGGGGGAGAATACCAACCGGGAAATATGTTGAATCTGCCTTGTACTACCTTGTGTAGCCACGCTCGGTCTTATTTACTGTGGCTGGCATCGTTATATCATCCTAACTCTCTAATAGCTATGCAATGTGACTCGATCCAAGATGCGAGAGATATGAACTGTTTCGATAGGAAGCCGTTTGTAACGAATGTTCTAGGTTTGAACGTGAATAAGACGAGGCAAGGAATATTCTCCTTGATGACTAATAATGCGTTTCCTTACGCTATGGGACTGAAAGGGTTGAAAAGGAAGAATGAAATGAGTAACAGATTCATAAAGGAGTATATTGGGGATGATGTTATAGAAATGTAACCGTTTTAGAAGGAATAGAGTCGTAAGTTAATAAAGCCTCTTACTAATTACACGTTCAGACGATTGTTTTATTGGCGTTAATGCTAGGGCTTCACCTGCGTGACGCTTTATGATGCACTAAACAATGCGCAACATGGGCCGGCCACACTATCATTTGATTTTGAAAAATCGCCTAACGTCTAATGACGTTAATCATGCCACTAGCCTATTAGCGTGCTAATACCCGGCCATATCTGCGTACTGTATCAAATACCGCGCTAAATAATGGCATTACACGCAGGTGAAGCCCGAGCATAAAAGTAACAAGTTAAGATTTTTGTAGTGAATTCGATGATCATCTCATCGGTCTGACAAGGGGTCTCATGTAAGAAATTGATGTACCTAGTTTGGAAATCGTTCGTTATCGTTATCAGGCAGAAGGTGTTCATTGCTGGACGAATGCCTCTCCCTTAAACTCCCAGGCGGCTTGAGGATCGCAGAATGCTCACCACCGTTAACTGAGAGGACGCTGCTGCCCATCCTCCGGTGGTTCTGGATACAGTTTTAGGACATGCCCAGGTCCACTTTGGAAATAGCACGAAGGTTTTATGAGTTACGGAAATAGTGCTTATATCGCAGTGGTGGGGAGGTGGGGGGGAAGGGCGCAACCGAGTACGTTGCGTGGTAAGATTGTATATACATATTTTGTTGTATTTTAAGTAGTTGTATGACTCTATTGTAGAGTCCGCCTGGGGAAGACCTTTGTCAGTTATTCAACCGCCAAGCAGTAGTATGCAAACATTACTGCATTTCGGTTTGAAGGGCAATGTTACCAGATAATTTACTGGGCATAAAGAAATTTCACTATATCTCAGGGTGACGAGCGCAGTGAAGTGCGCCAGGACCCGAAATAGCCATAGCTATTTAGCCGATCCGGGTTAAAATAATATTCGCCGACCTTTAAACTAACTAGCACCAGGGTTTACTGGAGTATACAGAATGATGGTTTTGTAGACCATAACCTTTCAGGGCATACTTTAGCAGGTCTTGGACTATCTTTTAAGCGATATAAGTATTTATTTCTACAAATTTTTCACACAGCGCCATTTAGCCCCAAACTAAGCAAAGCTTGTACAATGGAGACCAGATACCTGATAGAATACATAATATATGAATATACAGATATACAGGGTTAGTTCTAATCAGTAAGCATCCTTTTAAAGACATATTCTGTACATCAAAACAAACAACTTTTACAATGTGGCTTTGTGTGAAATCGCATCGAGGTCGATGAACTTTTTGTATGAAACAGCTGATATTTTTTTCGCGATTTCAATGTTGGCCCAAAGTAAAAGTTGTTTGTTTTGATGTACAGAATATGCACTTAAAAGGATGCTAACTGATTAGAACTAACCCTATATATTTTTTGTAAATTCATACTTATAATTATAACACATACTACACCCAGACATAGAACAAATATGTTTATTCCCACTGAACGCTATTATACAAATACGCTGTATAATAAATAGAGGTCAGTGTATATTCCTCACATACATTTTTGTCCTGGGTGAGGATTGAACCCACGCCCTAAAGCTCTGAAGGCAGACATGCTGCTAACTGAGCTATAAGGCAGTCAACGTTTAAAGAAGATGAGTGGCCAGGCCTTAACGAACTTACGTAGGTACCATTTTCTTTTTTATTCTGTCAAGTGACGAGACGAGCAAGACTTTCACCTGATGGTAAGCGTCTCCCCTGCCACTAACAGTAGCAGTGCAAGAATTGTGAACTTGTGAACACAGTCCTGCGCCACACCGCACTGCGCTCGTCACCCTGAGATATTAGATGTTAAATCTCTTCATACCCAGTAATTTATCTGGTAACATTGCCCTTCAAACCGGCACACAGTAATGCTTGCACACTACTGCTTGGCGGTTGAATAACTAGCAAAGGTGTGGTACTTCCCCAGGCGGACTCTGCAGTAGAGTCCTACCACTACAAAACTTACTGTACTTTAGTTAAAAAGGCACCGCCAATAAAAAAGAGTTACCTGATCCATGACACATTTCATCATGAGCGTGATCCGCTTGCTGTCATACTGGTCAACGTCTTTGGTGATCGTCACGCCACCTAGCATGTTATACCTGAAAATAGATTGATATAAAATTTTACCCCATGACGCAATGGGTATTTACCTAAGTTTAACGCCGCCGGCTGTACATTCTCACCGATACCGATCGGGACACTATTAGGCCGCACATTATGAGAATTTCTAATAGAAATTTCGCGCGTGCCGGAAGGCACTGCGTGCATACATTTTGTACAAGGCGCACACCGTAAGAAATTTCTCGTGACGACCGTTTCGTTCGCAGCTGTTAATGTGCGTGGTGTGTGACGTTCGGTCCGGTGGCCCGCGCGAGGTTTTTTTTTAATCAGAAACGTCTCAAAATGTAAACAAAATATGTATGTGTAATGTGTGTGGGTATTTAATGTAAATAAAATAATTCGTTGATTAATTATAGATTCTCAAAAAATAATTAAAATTACATTTATTAATAACCTTAGTAGAACTGGAAGAAGAATAGCTTCATATATAGTTATATTTTTAATTATTATCCCATTAAAGTAATTTTTTATTACTTAAAATACTTCTCTAGAATATAAGGTTCTTAAAATAGCAATTACATATGATTGAATAATTGCCTTAGCACGCAATTTAAGGTTGAAGAGAAGAGATTGCTTTTAGCAATAAGACCGCCACTTGTTACACTAGTAAGTTTATTTTTCATTATTTCAATTTAATTCTTGGTGTGAACAATAAAGAGTTAATCAATCATTTGACGGAGGCACGCACGTACAAAAATTCTATTTAAACCATAATGAATATACTAAATGAGTTAAATATAATAGAAATGGTTTTTTTTTTCAACATAATATATATAGGCTCTACTTACACAGTAGCCATATACATGTGGTGTCCTGGAGGCGTACATACTTTATAGTAACGTTCTAAATTATAGCTCTTCAAGAGATACAAACAGCTTGTCACATCCCACATGTACGTCTTTATCAGATCCCGTTCCCACCAACAGAGTTGCCAGGTGTTACCGCCGAAATATCTCCCAAAACTACCATTATAATATGGCATTATCAACAACTGGCATCTGTAATTAAGCCTGTCTTTAAACTCGGCGGTAATTTTTAGCAATTTAGCGAAAAGTTTGATTTCTTTATGGACATCTGTTCGGAAAATCGTGTCGTATCCTTCTTTGTAAGGCCAGATGAGGAAGCATTCAGCGTTGAGTCGTTGTGAGATCTCCAGGCATTTTTTTATTTGACAAGCGGCGCGGGAAAATGTTGTCGCGTCGTGGCTTGTAAATGCACCCGATGAGTATCTAAAAATAGAAATATTTAGTTATGGGGAATGGTCCAATGCAACGCCGCCAAGAGATGGCGTGAGAATCATTTTTATAGTTTTTTTATTTTATTAAAGTTATTGTTATCTAAAATGGTGAACGTTTGCCGGTACAGTGATTGTAAACCGCCGACAAAAAAACCGACCAATAATTGATTAGAAAACTGACATATTTATTAGCCGTATTCGTTCTTTAGATTCAGATTCAGATATTTATTGCCATTCCGTTCAGTACATGGTGTTTATAAAAGTATGTAGGTACATAAGTTCAACGGACCCCGTCGGGCACAGCAAATTAGAAGAGAGGAGAATATTCATTGATTGATTTGAGTTTTTTTTTATTTAATATATTATGTCTTATTTGATTATACATGTTGATTAAAATAACAGATAAAATTATTAATTATTAAAGTCAATTTTACTAATTTGGTTTACCTATACATTACAGTCATGCAATAATTTCATTGAAATATACGGCCATAGTATAGGAGGCTTTGTCAGTAAGGTACTGTTTTAATAGTCGTATAAATGTAGTGTCATTTTTAATATTCCTTTAAATCATCTGGCAGACTATTGTAAATCTTTACGGCCATAACTAACGTACCAGATGAGTGCATCTTTATACGTGATTTTGGTAAGACTAAACGATTTTTATGATGAAGAGCATCGTATGAGTCCGCGGGTTTTTTTCCGGTACATACAACTGTGGATTATTTCGAACATATTTGCTGATTTCGAAAATGTATAAGCGTTGTAATGTTATTTAATTTATCTGCTGTGCTGCGTTTAGCATCTTAATGTTATATAGACACGACATTATGAGGATACAACAATATTGGGACATCTCCCAAATAAAAAACAAATAATTTTCAGTTTTCTTATCTAAATACAGAAACTATAAAATACCAAACCCACCCATTTTGGTTAATTAAGGTAAGTATTTGTACATTCCACAGCTACATAAAATTATAAAGTATGTATAAAGTACAAGACATGTATATTTATAATCCCCAGTACTATCATCTGTCTTTGTTTTCGGGAGCAGTTCCCTTTCACCCGGTACAAAACAGTTTAAAATAAAATAATATATCTATTCAATCTTGGTTATTATAGCAGGTTTTCTCACCGTGGATGTGAATGCAAGTCCGGCGCGACCCACAGAAGCTTGACGTGATATCTCTGACTCAGCTCCGCTATAAACTCTACCATCTCGTCCCAATTAGCCCGCATTTCTTCCCAGCTCTCTGTCCACGGAACGAGGTCTGAATCGAATGCGGTCCAGTACTTCAGCCCCAGTTTGGAGATGAATTCGAATAAGGCCTTCACGCAGCGTTTGTGGTTTTCCACGCTATGTGTGTGGTCGTCCCAAGGTATCTGTGATTGGATGTAATGTTCTGAACCTAGGGAAAGAAACACAAGATGACAACCAGATGAATCTGGAGGACACTATTGTTCCTAATGTCATTACGATATTTGAAAAAGTTTTGGACAAATCCAGATTTATTGTAGTCGCTCCGAGCGTTGTGTTAACGCGATGATGACATCGACGAATAATATTAGGTACTTTTCATAACATGCCATTGTTTCTAACAAACCACTGTTTTAACTTACCTTTGTTCCTTACTCAAAATTGTGAATTACGCAACATTGTGCATAACTCAACATTGTTCATATCTCAATATTATTTATAACTCAACTTTGTTCTTGATTCAGTGAGTTTCATTTCAGTTGCTAAGCTTGTCGCGTTGTAGCGTTCTTTTTTCTTAGCTCGACGCTTTGAGCTCTATTATTTAGCGATTAATTATATATTTATTTACAGTAAACTTGTTAATAACTCACCATTGTTCTTTTCTCCCTATTGTATTTAGCTCACCATTGTTCCTAACTCAAACATAGTTCATAACTCACCACTATTTCTAAATTCCGTCAGAGACACGCTGAGCTTGAGCCATTCCTCCATGGTTTTATTATGGAGTCGTTCTGTAGCGTTGTAATGCCGGTAGCTCGAAGCTTCGTTGGGGGACGCCATGTTGTTGAATTCTATCTTGTCTATTCCTAGATAGGATGAGAACTTAATTATAATCTGCTGCTTCAACCTGTAACATCCTACTGCTGGGCATATAATGTTTATTCTGGAAGTGTAATTGGGCTATATTTCACCACACCGACCCGGTGCAGATTGGCGATTCATATGCACCAGAGAGTTCCTTCTCCGGAGATAAGCACGCTGATTCTTTATACACAGCACGAACACATAGCTGTGATTTAAATCTACGCAAAAAGTTGTAATGGTGTAAAAATATGTAGTTATAATATTTATTGTGACTGTTAATTTCTTTTAAAACTAGATCAAAATTTGACTCGTACTGTAATTTTATCGGTGAATTGCATCAAGTGCATTGATGAAGTAAGTCTTAAGGGGAATGGTCCTATCCAGCGCTGTCAAAAGATAACACTAGAATCGTATTTATTGTTTTTTTTCAACTGTTTACTTTGCATTTCAATTTGAAATAGATCCGGCCGCACATCATAAGAAATTTGTAATAGAAAAATTCTCGCGCGCACAAGGCACTTCGTGCATATATTCTGTACTAGTGTCACGCACCGTAAGACATTTCGCGTGACAACCGTCTCGTTAGTACATGTTATTGTGCGTGGTGTGTGACTGACGGTCGGTTCTGCGCGCGGGAATTTTTGGATAATGTCTCATAATGTGAGGCCGGCCTAATTTCCCATACGCCGACGTCGGCGTCGGTGACGCGAACGAATAGACGAACGTCTGCGCCGATGAGGCCAGCGTCGTAGTATAGTGTTTAATTGAGTATTTTTATATTCGAACATTCTGTTTAAATCGTATCGAGATCCTCACGATACAGGCTTAGCCTAGTGTGAGGTTCATTAGAAATACTATTATGATATATTAATAAAGAAACTCTGCATAAACTTGTACCTATAACTATAATCTAGAAATGACACGCAGCAATACTGTTGTTGCTGTTATTTTAATAAGTTTATGCTGTAATAAAGATATTTTCATTTCATTTTCATTTTTTTCATTCGTACACGTGACCGATACGTGTCGCGACGTCAGCGTAGGAGGAAATCTGGCCCTAAGGTTGTGGGTAAGTTTATGCTGCAAGTCAAGGGTATTTCTGGTCTGTGTACGAGCGGATCCAGGGGGGGTGGTGTAGGTTGACTACTGATAGCTTTTCTAGTTGTAATAGAAAGAGCCACTAAACAAATAAATACAAATATGTTTTATTTTAATTAGATTATAAGGAATAAGCATTTTTTTTGTTAATATTTAAGTTTTATTTGAATGATTATGGGAATATGCATTTTATGCATGCGAAAACAAAATTAAAACAAGTGCACAAATAACGAAGTTATAAACATTTTAGTTTCATGTTAGACAGAGAGAGCAAATGACGTAAGAATACACCATTCGTGGCAAATGACGTAAGAATACACGATTCCGAACAAAATTATATATTTTAAAGCACGTGTTTTGCTAGAAAGGGACAGTCACAGATCATTCCCATCCAAAAACTTTTATATTAAACGTTTATACTTTTAAAAGATATTCAGTTAAACTCTCCACTTATTATATTAACTTAATAAAACGTTTATACTTTTAAAAGATATTCAGTTAAACTCTCCACTTATTATATAAACTATCCTATTATTTTTAATAAATGAAACACATGCACATATGTGTCGGGCGAAAATAAATACAAAACTTACCTTGAAAGTATTCTGTGTCCACTTTCGGGTCCCGAACTTTCTGCCTTTTAGCAGTTTGTTGACTGTACGCCGACATTATCACTTATCACAACTCTTGTTCGAAGAAAACTGCAAGTACTATTAAGTTTCCTATGGTTTTACGCATTTGAAATTATCTATCTCAATATTTTGTTAAATTACCTCACCGTCGCTTTACAAGATATGAGCTGAGATTAAAAACATCTTTTTTTTAATGATCGGCAGAGATAAAAAAATCATTTTAAAAAAATAAGATGTAGTATTACAAAGTAAAATGTGACTATTTACTAGCTAAAAGGTATTATTAGTGTAACACGCCAATAACAGAAACCGAAATAAAGAAAAGATATACTAAAATTGACAATAATTAAACAACTATTTGAGAACAGTACTTATAATACATTTTTTTTTTTAAATACATATGTGAACAATAGGACAGTGTATGCAAACAAGGACAGCGCATATTAATAAATGAAACCTACTTTTTTGGTATATTCCACTTTGCTCACCTGGGTGAAATCACCTAGGTGAACAAAGTGGAAATTATAGTCTCTTCATTTCACCTCGGAATCATTGCACCTAGGTGATATCACCTGGGTGATTTGTTCCCAATTGGTGTCCTTTGTTCACCTTAGAATTAAAGCACCCAGGTGAACAGGGGCAATTTTTTTTATTATTCTTGTTGACTTTAATCACCCACACACAACATGTTTAAAACTTACAAATCAAGCCAACTTAATACAAAATACTTACAAGATTAATAATACAAAAATTGCCCCTGTTCACCTGGGTGCTTTAATTCCAAGTTGAACAAAGGACACCAATAATGTGGAAACAAATCACCCAGTTGATATCACCTAGGTGCAATGATTCCGAGGTGAAATTAAAAGACTATAATTTCCACTTTGTTCACCTAGGTGATTTCACCCAGGTGAACAAATTGGAATAAACCACTTTTTTGTCTAGCATAGGTAAGTGAAGATTACTTAACCGACTTCAAAAAGGAGGAGGTTCTGAATTCGGTTGTATTTTTTTTTTAACCTCGGAACTCCGTTATTTATAAATCGATTTGGAAATGTATTTCAGATTGGTCCCATAGCAATTTTAGCAAAATCGGTTCAGTAGTTTAGTTTTTAAAACAAAATAACAGGAAAAATATTTATTTAATGAAATTGCGTATTTTCCTTTGAAGACGGTTTTTCTTTAATAGCTTGTTTTTAAAACTATTTTTTTAAACTTACAACGGATTTTTCGATTCTCTGCCGAAGAATGCAAGACTATACAACGTGTAACAAAAATGATCAACAATACTGAACGGTATGTATGTACTCATCATTATGAACAACTTTTACTATGGCGCCAACACTGAAATCGCGAAAAGAAAATAAGCTGTTCCATTCATTTTGTCCAAGGTCAATAAAGTTTTTGTATGAAGCAGCTGTTTTTTTTTCGCGGTTTCAGGGTTGTCCTTATAGTAAAAGTTATTCATACTGATGAGTACATACAAACCCTTCAGTATTATTGAACCTTTTTGTTAAACGTTGTATAATTATTTCGATTGAAAATCATGTACAGGTTACCTCTAAAAAGTATCGTAGATGTAAAAACACCCTGTTTAAAAATTCTTGAGACACAACTTTCACAATATTCCAAAGAAAAAACTACGAAAAATCTATCGGGTGCTATAACTAAATATCAAACTCCGTATGGAACCCTGGTCGGGTTAAGCGGTGTTATATAACATTGTATGAAAGGAGTCGCCAGACCGTGGAGTCCTTTGTTACCGCAGTATTGTGTTACTGGAGTATTATGTACTGTTTAAAACTGAGAGTAAATTATAAAAGGACATTTTGAATGTCTTTTGATATGATGTGCAACTGCAATTTCATAGAAATATAATAACTTTTTGATGAGCAAGTAACTTTTTCAAACAAAAAAACAACAAAATCAGTCTTTAAAAAAACATACATACCGTCGAACATAGAACCTCTTCCTTTTTTGAAGTCAGCTTAAAATAGTAAGTAAAGTCGTATGCGCATACGATACCGTAAATGCTTCAAAGTAGCCAGTTTGGCTACTTGGTTCGACCGCGTTCTAATTTCTTTTTAGAATGACTTATATGATATTACTAGCTGCGCCCTGCGATTTCACCCGCGATTCTTGGAAAAATAAGTAGCCTAAGTTTTATTCCAAGCTATAAGCTACCTTTATATCAAATTCGATCCAAATCGGTTCAGCCATACACATATTATGGATATTGGTACTCGCGTACAGGGTCCTGTTTTATAAAGCTACAAGTACAAGCTTACAATAGGGTAGATGACTGATGTATATATCGTTGAAACCAATAGCTTTCATGAAGAATTAAAGTAAATATAGTATGTTTATTGAATAAATAATTTAAATAGGTTATTAATGTTCTGATATATAAGCGTTTAAAGTTTTTAGTAGAGACAACTCTGTCCCTTTCCCACAAAACAAAAAATGACGTCACGCCTTACTTGTCAGAATATAATTTATATGGCGTACAGAGAAGTGACGTCACGATTTACCGTTTCGTCTCTCTGTCTAGCAAGATATTAAAATGCTTATAAGTTGCTTATCAGATTTGATTTGAATTTTTAATTTTTTAGCTTTTGTTGTTGATCAGATTTTCATTTTCTTTTCATTAATCAGCCATATTTATGGGCCACATTTTAATAGGACAATAAAAAAAAACAGTCATCTAGCCTATTGTACTAGCTTCTTGTACCAGTAACTACAAGTTACCAGTTACATGTAGATGGTTTGTCTTTACCTTATATACAAGCGCTTGTACCTGTAGTTTGTACACTGGTTGTATTGTAGCTAATTAACGTTAAAATAAAAATCGAAATTTAACAAAATCTATATTAACAAAAAAATATCCACAACAACCTCACGACAACTGCGAAAATCAGCATCAATATAGGTACAGGCACTTTTTTACTTTTCACTTCGACACCGGAAACTTGTCCTTTTTTCAACGGCTCCGTTAGTCCCGCCATCTTAGGTTTGTCTATGGGCTGTCCGACCATAGAGAATTTAGTTGCACTACTGATTTTTACGGTAAGCATTTTCCCCATATATCTCTCTTCTTTCGGTACTAACACTTGTTCGTAGTACTCGTTGTGTGCGACGTAGTAGTTTTTATCGTGGGATATGTCCGTGACTAGCACCTCTTGTGTTTCCCCCACCTTGTGACCGTAGGGTTCGTATGAACGGAACAGCTCGGACAGCTGCTTTGTGCGTTTTTTCACTTCTTGCGCTGGTACCTGGAATATGGTTGTTTTTTTTATTTTTATTATTCATCATCAGCCCGGAGACGTCCACTGCTGAACGAAGGCCTTCCCCTTAGACCGCCACAGTGTATCCTATATATATATATATAGGTGGACCGACGACATTGTAAAAGTCGCGGGCAACCGGTGGATGCAAATGGCAGGTTGTCGTACAGTGTGGCGGTCTAAGGGGGAAGGCCTCCCAATATATATATAGCGGGAGGCCTTCCTACGCTGCGTCTTCCGGTTCGCGGTCGCCACTCAAGAACCTTTCTTCTCCATCGGTTGTCAGTTCTTCGAGCGATGTGTCCTGCCCACAGCCACTTCAACTTGCAAACCTTGCGAGCTATGTCGGTAACTTTGGTTCTTTGGCGTTTTTTATTATTTTACTGGGATTATTCACGTTTATTCGGACCCGCCACTTCAACAACACTGAAGGGTATGTATGTACTCATCATTATGAACAACTTTTACTATAGGGTCAACCATGAAATCGCGAAAAAATATCAGCTGTTCCACACGTTTTGTCCAAGGTCAACGAACCTTTTGTATGGAACAGCTGTTTTTTTTTACTCATTTTATAAGATCAGGTTGAATAACTTAACTTTGTAGTTACAAAAAAATTGCTCATACATCATCACAGTCGATTCTGCAGCGCGAGTACCGTTCTATGTCGCTAAATTTGACGTGTCGGTATAGCAGATTTACTTAGACGAATTTGATAATATACCGAATTTTATCGAATTATACCGAATTAAATGACAAATAAACGATTTAAATGTCAAATAGAACGATCGTCAAGAACGGTACTCGCGCTGCTGTAACTGCAAATGTAAGTTTGTAATAGTTTTTTTTTTGTGTGATTTTACAACCTGATTTTTCTTTTTATTTGTGCGAGGGCCTTGCTTCTCGCCAAATTTAATGATTCTAGATTCACGGGAAGTATACCCTATGAATTGAACCTGGGTATGTCTTAAAACTGCATCCAGAACGACCAGAGAACGGGCAGCAGCGTCCTCTCAGTTAACGGTGGTAACACTCTGCGATCCCCAAGCCGCCTGCCAAGCGTGGGGATTATAGTAACCCCTCCCTATTAAGAGAGAGGACTTCGTCCAGCAGTGGACGTCTTCCGGTTGTTGATGTGATGTGTCCCTATGAATTTGATTTACTTGGAATTGGAAGCAAAGAATTTGGGCAAAAATGGCTGGATTCTTTGGTTGCGTTGAGTTTTCTAACTCAACGCTTGATTTGATTACGGCTTTAAATGACCATGTACCTACGTATTTTATATTAATTTTAATTTGATATCTCCACGCATTCCTGACAAAAAGGATCTTGACAGACCATCAGACAGATAGATAAACAACGAAGTGATCCTATGGGTATTTTTTCCTTTTAAGCTAAGGAATACAAAATATTTATTGAATACAAGATATATAATAATAGAGAGACCAGAGACATTACTGAGCATGAAGGCATTTGACATATGATATCAGTGACGAGCGCAGTGCAGTGCGGCGCAGGATTGTGTTCGAAACACAATTCTGGCACTGCCACTGTTACGGGCAGGCGTGACGCTTACCACCAGGCAAACGCCTCGCTTGTCTCGCCATCCAAATCCATTAAAAAAAACTCACTCGTTGCATCTTAGCGGCGGGTGTCCCGGGCCGGGGAAAGAACTGGTTGATGAACAGCGAGGGGAAGCGGAACTTGTCGCACAGGCGCACCGTGTCCTCGAAGTCCGCCTCCGTCTCGGTGGGGAACCCGCAGATTATGTCCGTCGCTATAGTTATGCCGGGAACCCTGAAAATCATCACGTAATGGACGCACCGTTTCTTATAATAATACTTTTTAAAATAGAAAAACAACCGACGTTAACCTATTAAAAAAGTGATATAGCTGGAATGTGGATACGTCTGTCTCGTTTTCGCGGGGAAAAAAGAGTGGATAGACGTTTATCACGGCTCGCGTGCTAGGCGGGCTGGATGACATCTTCATTTTTCCCAGTTATTTTGATTTAAAAACCAAACTACTGAACCGATTTCGATAAAATGTATATGGGACGACCTCTCACCTCTATCACCTATCAAGCAAAAAATAATCACCAAAATCAATTCATAATAATTGGCGGAGTAATCGCGTAACACAAAAAAAAGAGGCGACTCGAGAACATCTTTTTCAATCGACTTCAAAAAAGGAGATCTGAAATCCAATCCCGCATCAAAATCTCAATCCCGCAAGTCTACGGGATTTGCGGGACTTCAAAAACATTATACTTAGTAAAACACTGTTTTAAACTATCACGGGTGTTTACTAAAGTTCTATTATTATTAACGGGATATTTACCGTGATTATGTTGTGACATGAGCTCCCGATATTTCGGCGCAGTTGCATGCACCATGTTCACGAGTAGACTGAAGAATGCGGGTGGTTGTCAAAAAAGTTCGAAAAAACATTAAGGGCATTCATACCGAACTACCCTCTTTTTAAGTCTTTTACTACGATTACTGGAACTCTAACTAGAACCCAAGTCTCGACAAAACACACTCACAATATCACTGCATATGTTGTTTTGAACACATTTAGGACGTGACTTAGTATTTTTAAGGCAACCTAACACTGGATTCCACGAACTGGAGAGTTGATAGCCAACACCTCGATTAAAATTCCGGCATTTCGAGATCTCAATGGCTTCACTAGCCTAGGTATGTAGTGGCGCCCGGTGGACAGGATATTAGGGCTGTGAAGCTCAATCCAGTGTCAATCCAATATCGGGAGCTCATTTCACAACATAATCACGGTAAATATCCCGTTAATAATAATAGAACTTTATTATACTTTGTGTTACGTTATAAGTAAATATGTTCATGAATTTCCCGCTCGTCTCGTTACTAAATTCCATGTTTTAAAAATTACATTTTCTCCATTGCTTCACATTCAAAAACCGTCGTCTCACGTTTCAATATCAGCTCAAGTGAATTTACTCAGGCAAGTAAAGATATAGTACATAGGCCTATAGGAAGACAAATTCATGAATCAGGTGTTTAAATGCCTGTTAATGAGGAATAATTATTTAGAATAACCTACGTCTGCCGTAATTTTTCTACGAATTACATTTTTATATCATACCGTAACCGTACCGTACCTACGGATCCCGCATCACCAATCCCGCAACGATGGTGCGGAATCCCTCATTTGCGGGATAGGATTCCCTAAACTTAAGTGAACTAAGGGAGTAAGTAATATTTAGAATGACCGACTACGTCTGCCACCATTTATCTTCGAATTACATTTTTATATCATACCGTAAATCTTACGGATCCCGCATGTGTAATTCCGCATCACCAATCCCGCAACGACAGTGCGGTATCCCTCATTTGCGGGATTAGATACCTAAACTTAAGTGAACTAAGTGAGTAACAAAGTGTTTGAGTGAATCTGCGCTGGTATTGCGCACGTCAGTTTTGTATAACGCAGTAGTGAAATAACGTTTGTTAGGTTAAGCAGCGTTTTAAATAAGGGGCTTGGTTTTTGTGTTGTACCGACCTCTCTCTGAGGAAGTCGACGACGTGTTCAAAGTCCTTCCGCGAGTACTCCCGCTTCATGTCCGCCAGCACCTGATCGCTGCCCGACTGCACCGGCACGTGGAGGAACCTAGAGAGAGATACATATAGCAACTCCTTATTCATCATCAGCCTTCGTCCACTACTGGACGAATACCTCCTCCTTGGACCGCCACACTATACAGCCTACCATTTGCATCCACCGGTTGTCCGCGACCACACGCGGTTGTGTTTTAGAACACAATCAACCAATCAACAGCAAGAAAACGTCCACTACTGGACGAATGCCTCCCCCTTAAAAGGGGGTTTTGCCATAGTCCCCACGCTTGGCAGGCGGCTTGGGGGTCGTGGGATGGGGTGTGGCTATGAAGGTAATAACTATATTCATTATCTGCGACCAATGACGTGCATTTTGACGATTTCCCTATTAGACATTCTCAGTAACAGAGTATAGACTCTAGGATGGTGCATGATTCTGGCAACCTCGTCCAGATGTTCGAGTATTTAGGGCGGGAAATAGATTGCTTTGAGTTTGCTAAACAGGTGACAAAAAAAAAACCTTGGTCGTACAGGTAGCATACTCAGCAGTACTCACTTGTAGACTCTAGGATGGTGCATGATTCTGGCGACCTCCTCCAGATGTTCGAGTATGTAGGGCGGGTTGGTCATCCCGAGCCGCAGCCGGCAGCCCTCCGGTATCACCTCCACCAGCCGCCACAGCAGCTCCGGCAGCGACGTGCCGATGTCTCGCCCGTACGTACCTGCGGAGTACATACGTATTAAGTATAAACAAGGAAAATTAATTAAAAAAAATAAAAAACAAGACTACCTTGCCAAAAAAAATTACAATTAAAAATTATAATTAATTATGTATTAAAATTACAATTAAATTATTATTAATTATATATTAAATATTATTATTTATTTTTTCAGCTTGTATTGTCCCACTGCTGAGCAAAGGCCTCCCTTCCCTCCTTCCAGACTGCTCGGTCTTCGGCTTTGGTGGCCCAGTGCTTGTCGTGCGAATTCAACTCGTCACGCCACCTTCGTCTGGGTCGACCCTGAGGTCGTTTGGATTTAGGAACCCAATCTGTGGTGACCTTTGCCCAACGGTCGCTTGGCATGCGACAGACGTGTCCTGCCCAGTTCCATTTCAGCTGTCCGGCTTTGTGGCCTACATCAGCAATCTTGGTTTTGGAGCGTAGTATCGTGTTCCTTATTCGGTCTGTTAATTTGACTCCCGAGATACTACGCTCCATGGCTCGCTGGCAAACCCCGATCGCGGTCTTCTGATCTTTCGTCAAAGACCAAGTCTGTGCACCGTATGTGAGAACGGGGAGAATGCACACGTCCATGAGTTTACGTTTAAGGCATAGTGGGAGTTCGCCTTTCATGAAGTCTTTCATGGCCCAATAGCTCTTCCAGGCGTTATCGGTGCGTCTAGCAACTTCTTTATCTTGTCTCGCCTGGAAGGAGACTATTTGGCCAAGGTATACGTATTCATGAACGTACGCAATCTCCTCACCCTCTACAACTACTCGTTGTGTAGTGCGATTAGTCATAAGCTTGGTCTTTGACATATTCATCCTCAGGCCCACCTCGAGGCTTGCTTTGCTCAGGTCTTTGAGCATTGCTCCAAGCTCTGTGGCTGTCGAAGAGAATAATACAATATCGTCGGCGAAACGAAGATTAGTGAGCCTTTTTTCGCCGACGTTAATGCCCTTCTCTTCCCAGCCTGCCGACAGCTTTCTGAAAACTTATTCCAGCGTAGCTGTAAAAAGTTTTGGGGACAAGGGGTCGCCTTGTTTCACTCCTTTTGCTATACGAAATGGTGGTCCGGTGCTATGTACTTTAACTGCTGCTGTACTATTGCTGTATATTTTACGGGGGAGATTGATATATGTGGGGTCGATGCCTTGATTAGCTAGTGCATGAAAGAGTGAGGCGTGACTAATGCTGTCAAAGGCTTTTGAATAGTCGACAAATGCTATGTACAGGGGTAATTTATATTCGTGGTGCTTTTCAATTATCTGGTTTAAGGAGTGAAGATGGTCTGTTGTGGAGAATCCGTGGCGAAATCCGGCTTGTTCGGGAGGTTGATGTGAGTCTAGCTTCATAGATATTCGGGTTTCAATAACTTTAATAAATGTTTTATATAAATGTGATATGAGGCTAATTGGTCGATAGTTGTTTATGTCTGTTTTGTCGCCTTTTTTATGGAGCAAAATTATAATGGAGTGGCAGAAGTTATTAGGGAAGTTACCAGTTTGAAGAATTGAGTTGAACAAATTCGTGACATAAGGAAGTAATGCAGGTTCACCAATCTTGAGGGCTTCGGTTGTGATGCCGTCTTCTCCAGGGGTTTATCTGTATTTCATGCTACAAAGAGCGCGATGAACTTCATAGCCACTTATTGGCACGATCGATTCGGAGCATGAATATAGCCCTGGGACTTCATGGTATCGTGACGTACCGCTGTAAAGTTGACTATAAAAATCTGTACAAATCTTTAAGATATTGCTGTTATCAGTTTGAACTCTACCATTACTGTCCTTGAGGCGTGTAATGTTTGTTTTTCCATTGGATATTCCTTGTTTAGCTTTCTTTAATGACTTATTAGATTCTAAGGCTTTTTGAACTATGTTTAAATTATGATTTCTTAAGTCTCTCCGGATGTTTCTTTTAGCTAATTTATCCTGGTATATTCTGGTGTTCTGTAACGAGTGTTCTGGCGTTCTAATAATAAGGTTTTGGTATTGCTGGTGAGTTTTTCCAGTTTTTGTTTAGCTGATTTGACTTTGAGACTGGCTTTTTTGATGCTGGTTTTAAGGAGTTCGTACTGTTGATTTACATCTTCACAACTGCGAGTATTTAGGATGTTGAAACTATTTTGTAGTTCAACCCTAAACACGTCTTTGTTTGGCGTCAGAGAGGTTCTGTCAAGTCGCCTTATGTTGTTTTTAATCATGTGAGCCCTAACAATTTTAGTGTTAAACGTAGCAGTAATGCGCAATGGTCTATGATCGGATTGGAACATGATTCTGTTTAGAGTTTCGATATTTGTAATTATTTCTTTTCTCATTGTCAGACAAAAATCTATTTCATTTTTTGTTACACCGTCTGGCGAAAACCAAGTCCAACGACGTTGAGGTTGTTTATAGAAGTAGGTGTTGCTTATACACAGATCCTGGCCGAATGCAAATTGAAGAAGTCGTGTTCCGCGTTTGTTCCTAGTTCCTAGTCCATGGGGACCGACTGTGCTATGGTTATCCAGATCTTCTCTTACACCGATCTTAGCATTGAAGTCTCCAATGACCAGAGTCCAGGTTCCTTTATTATCGTCGTAAATTTTGCTAAGCTGGTAATAAAAATCTTCTACCACATAATCCGGATGGGATGAGGAAGGAGCATAGGCTTGGATAACTGTCAAACTTTTTGTGCCTGTTACTTGGAATTTTACTAATGTTATTCTATCAGAAAATCCGGTAAATTCTGTAATGTTGTGTTGCCATTTCTTTGAAACTATGAAGCCAACGCCATGCAGACTTCCGGAACCATTGTTGTAAAATATGTTGTGTGTTCTTTCTAATGTGTCTTCTCCGTCCCGTCGAACCTCAGCAAGTCCTACTATATCGTAATTAATCTTTTCTAGTGCATTTTCTAATTCTACTAATCTAGCTTCGGTACGAAGTGTTTGTACGTTATACAATACAATACAATACAATACATCTTTATTGTACACCAACAGTAAAAGATCTTAAAAAATTATAATTTTACAGACATCGGCAGTACAAGGGCGGCCTTATCACCTTAAGCGATTTCTTCCAGGCAACCTTTGGATGGACAGAACAAATAAATTTAGTATTAGGTCGGTGGCGCACATATAAATAAATACAATACATATCATAATTTATATATACCCAATATAAATCTAGATATACATACGTACCAATCAGCTTATGGAAAGATAATGAGTATAGACAAGATTATTAAAGATAGGAAGAGATTTAGCATTTCTAATAGAAGAAGGGAGCGCATTCCACAGCAGGACAGCTTGAACAGTGAAGGACATATTATTGGAAAGATTAGAGTGAGTGGAAGAAGGGATCTTGAGTTGATGGGAACGAGAGGATCGTAGGGAACTGGAGTGCGCTTGGATAAACTCGAAGCGTTCCTTCAAGTACATTGGGATGGTGGGGATGAACAGGATCTTATAGAGAAAGGAAAGGATATGAGAATTACGGCGAAGTCGGATAGGTAACCATTTAAGCTTTCGACGAAATTCGGAGATATGGTCATATTTTCGTAACCCGAAAATGAACCGGATGCAGAAATTTTGTAAACGTTCTAGCTTGTCGAGTTGCTCTTCGGTTAAATCTAGATAGCAGACGTCTGCGTAGTCCAATATCGGGAAAAGGAGAGATTTCACTAGCGCAGTTTTGGTAGTAATTGGAAGGAAGTTTCGCAACCTCCTGAGGGAAGCTGCAGATCCAAATATTTTCCGGCTTACTTCTGCTAACTGGGGTTTCCAGGAAAAATTACGATCTAAGACTATCCCCAGGTTTTTGACCGTTTCACTAATTGGAATAGAGATACCATCAAAAATCACTTGCGGAAGGCGAAACCAGTCAATTTTAGAGACCATACGGGAACTCCCAATAATAATCGTTTGAGTCTTGGTGGGATTAACTGTAAGGCCGTATGATCTACTCCAATCTCGTATCCGGCTGAGGTCAGTGTTTGTAGTCTCTATTGCCTCGTGCAGAAGTGTTAAGGGAGCTTGAGTATATATCTGTAGGTCGTCTGCATATAGGTGGTAGGAAGAAGACAGCTGTCGAGAGATGGAATTAATAAAAATTGCAAAAAGAAGAGGAGATAGCACGCCGCCCTGAGGAACACCGGCAGAGATATTGCACCACAAGGAAAACGTGTTATCAATACGAATGCGCTGCCGGCGCCCAGACAGGTAACTTTGAAACCAATCAATAACCGTTGGAGATATGTTAAGAGAGCGAAGGAGTTCCAACAGAATGTCAAAGTCAACGTTGTTAAAGGCGTTGCTAAAGTCTAGCAGTGATAGCACAGTTAATTGACCTTTTCCCATGCCATCCCTAATGTCATCGGTAATCTTTGTTAAAGCAGTTACGGTACTGTGTCCAGAACGGAAACCAGATTGGAGAGGGTTTAGGAGACTATTTTTGATCAGGTAAGAGGATAGCTGCTGGTGGACAAGTCGTTCTAATACTTTTGAAAGGAAGGGGAGGATAGAAATTGGACGAAAATCAGAGAAAGAATTAGGATTAGGTTTTTTGGGAAGGGGCGTGATTTGTGCGTCTTTCCATATTGCTGGAAACGTACCCGAGGACACGGAGAAATTTAGAATATGTAGGATGGCAGGAGTGACTTCATCAAGAATGGGCATGATCATCTTACGACTGATACTATCACTACCAACTGCGTCAGAAGTAATCGACTGTATACTTTTCTTAACATCACAAGCGGTAAATTGATTTAAAAAGAACGGGTCGTTGGCGGGAGGGTCGGTAGAAGAAATATGAGCAAGGATAGCAGCCTTTACAGGTCCATCAAAATTGGAAGAAGAGGAAAAATGCTGGTTTAGCGAGTTAATGTCGAAATTGTTGGAAATAGTATCTTGACGAGATTTACCAACTCCCATAGACCTAAGAAATTTCCAAACTTTTGCTGGTTCGCCATTTTCTACGGAACTATGAATGTGTCGGCGTTGTGCATCCCTACACGCTCTATTGCAGACGTTACGACGGTTTGTATACTTCTCCTTGTTTTCATTTGTTTGACGATACTTAAGTTTATTCTTGGCTATTAGTTTAGCACGCATTAGAGTTTTTATTTCGTCATTAAGCCATGGTGTAGGTGCATGTTTCATTTTAACAGCGTGTATAGGAGCATGGACGTCATACAGTTGGGTCAGAATTCGATTAAGCTCCGCAATTTTAACATCCATGCTATCTGCATTAAGGACACCTGACCAATCTAACTCTAGAGCATCTCTACGCAAGTTATCAATGTTAATACTACCAAAACTGCGCAGTAAGACAATTTTTGTCAATGTCAATATGTTTAATTTCTCGGTGTCCATTCTGCTAGCCTTATTCGTCTGACAGTGCGACCTCAACCAACCTCGCCTGGGGGTTGTATACGCCCCCTGCTCCAGGAGTCGGCTGCCTACTGCCAATGGCGGCGTTCCCGCTGGAGACACCAGGCACTTGGGGCCATTTCCTAGGTTTGTTCATCATATTGAGGGAAGGGGTTTGGACAAATAACCCACCACGCTTGTCCAATGCGGGTTGGTGGGTGTGCAGTGAACCATCTGACTCGGTCCGTGGGCGCTACCGTTGGTACACCAGGTACTCCTCCGCTACCGCCCAAAACTGACATCCTGCGCTAATGCCAGTTGTTCTACCTTGGCTTCTTGTGGACTTTATCATCCATGAACCCAATGTAGCTGTAGGGGTAGGGCCAGCTGTAGGCTACTACCGGGGTCCATAGGTGGCGGATAATGGAAAGGTGCTGAGATATCAACACCAGCTGCTACGGCAGTCCCCGACCACATAATTAAATATGTATTAAAAAAATAATTAATAATGTATTAAAATTATAATTAATTATGTATTAAAATTATAATTAATTATGTATTAAAATATAATTAATTATGTATTAAAATTATGATTAATTATGTATTAAAATTATAATTAATTAATTTATGAAATTATTATACCAGTGTTACTTGGGATGATGCAAGGATTCTAACAACTCCCCATACATCCAAATCTGTTTAGGCATTTAGAAGTTATAGTGGAATAAAGAAACTCACTTAGATACATAAATACATACATACATACATACAAATATACAAGTACACTGAAAACGTTACACTCTTTTTTTGGGCAGTCATGTAATAAACTGTATTTATTGCAGGCGCATAAACCTATCTACATGGGATTTCTCTATTATTGCATTGCACTCCTAGATACATTGTGGATGCGCCCACACAGTGCACACAAATTCAATTTTTATTTTTTTTATTTATTCTATTGTGACCAAGATTTTACCATTCATGCTGTACAAAAGTTTGTAGGAAAACTTTACCTTCCGGCGTTCACTGCTGAACCAAGGCCTCCGCCTTAAAAGGTGTGGGGTTGCCGTAATCCCCAAACTTGGCAGGCAGCTTGTGGATCACCGAAAGCTCACCACCGTTAACCAAGAGGACTCTGTTGCCTGTCCTGTGTTCTGGATGCAGTTTTAGGACATAACCAGATCCAGTCCATGTGTATATCTTTAGCAAAACTCTATGTTAAAGCTTAAACAGGAAGAAAATTATGACCTCCGGCAGGACTCGAACCTGCATACGAGCAGACTCTATAAAAACAAACCTAAATCTTTTTATATTTAGCAAAACTTACCCGTATCTTCACTAGTGAGCCAAATCTCAACCACTCCCTCCTGGAAGGACAGCCTGGCTCGCTCCACTATCTCCTCGGGGGGGTAGCTCCCCAGCTCTCCCCTCGCGTGCTTCGTCTTACAGTAGGTGCACTGGTTCAGGCAGCCCGTGTTGATGGCGATTATCTCTATGTGGGGGTTCTTCCGGACCTTAGGGAGGAGAAGAGATGCTCCGCCTGCCTTGCGACCATCGTTTGTTTTGCGCTGACCAAATAGTCTGACAGTGTGACCTAGAGAGAAGTAAGTAAGTTCGTATAGGCTGAGTGACCAGCCCTAGTGTCAAGAGTAAATGTGCCGCCCGGAGGCCTATGACATGGCTGACGGTTGTTGTTATAGAAACTAGAACAAACAACCGGGACCAACAATTTAACGTAACGTCATCCGACCCACGATAGCGCTCAGAAATAAATGCCACTCACGGTCACCCATCCGAAGACTGACCGGACCGTCCGTTGCTTAACATCGGTGATCGTTTAGAACCACCTAGACAAGCTACGCCACGAGCGCTACACAAATATTACTATTCAGGATTAATATTTTATTTTCTCGAAGAATATACATTCACCTAGTGAGAAAACTCGTCGGCAGCCATAAGACATCCACTGCTGGACGAAGGCCTCCCAATAGAGGGGTGTTGCCATAATCCCCACACTTTGCAGGCGGCTTGGGGATCGCAGAATGCTCACCAAGAGAACAGTGCTGTGAGAAAAGTAACTTTAAAAAAAACTACATTAAATTTATATGGGACCACCTCGGGAGTATATATATTCAAATAAGAATAAGAAACTTTCAAAATCAGTCACAACACAATTGAACGAGAAATCTGTGAAAAAAAAACAAAAAAAAACACCCCTCCTTTTTGGAAGTCGGTAAAAAATACAGGATATTGTTACTCCAAGATTCTTAAACTACACAACTATATTCTAGCTTTTTTAAATGTAATTATCTGAGCATGGTTATGAAAACATCATTCCTAGAGATAAGAACATCTTTTGTGTATATCTGTAGTCTGTAGTGTATTCCTTTTATTATAACTTTTTGATGTGACAATAAAGTATAATTGAATTGTGTTACAAAGGCCAAACGCTTCACTCTCCATACCTTTAAGAGTTTCCTCGACTATCTCGACAATCCTGTCAATTTGCTGCACGCCGACAACACTGAGCCCAGTCAGGTAGTTGGCCCGCGGAGCACCCTGCGGCACGCAGCCTGCTACCACTACATGGACTCCTCGGCTCTGGCCTAGCTCTATTTCGTTTCTGGAATACAAACGAGACATCTTATAAATAAATAAATATCGGTCTATATTTTTCACACAGCGCCATCGAGCCCCAAACTAAGCAAAGCTTGTAATATGGAAACCAGATAGCTGATAGAAACTTAAATACTGTTTTTTTTTTGTAAATACGTACAACACCCAGACATAGAACAAACATCTATGTTCATCACATAAATGTTTGCCCTGGGTGGGGATCGAACCCACAACCTACAGCTCTGAAGGCGGACATACTACCAACTGAGCTATAAGGTATATAGGCAGTAAGTAAGCACAAGCAAAGTAATGGACAAGTGACTATTACTAAGGCATGTTTCAAAGTAAATGAGAGACATTGCAGTGTAAACCTTAGTTTTTATCACATCTATTCATAAGAGCTAGATTATTCTTCGTAAACAGGGACCAAAATAGCTCTTTAATCCAGGGCTAAAAGTGATGTGAATTTATAATGTGGATATTGTCAGATAAAAAAAAAAAAAAAAAAAAAAACTATTCACCAGAGATCAATCACGAACATTGTGTGAACAAGTAACAGGCTCCTCTCGCTCCACTCTGGATTCATAGAAACACCTAAAAAAAACCCTTTAAAACAGTTGTTTTCTCCCTGGGCAAACAATCTACTATTTGTTTGTATTTTTTATTTTTTATACATTCAAGTGACGAGACGAACAAGACGTTCGCCTGGTGGTAAGCGTCACGCCTGCCACTAACAGTGCTAGAATTGTGAACTTGCAAACACAATCCTGCGCCGCACTGCAATGAGATTGCACACACCCAGGGTGCACTGCACCCTGAGATTATTATTATTATTATAGCCCTTTCTGCTGTGGCTTGAGATATTAGATGTTAAATCTCATCATCCAGTAATTTCTCTGGTAACATTGGCCTTCAAACCGGAACACAGTAATGAACACAGACATACTCAGACTCAGACAGACATACTTCAGAGGTGGTCCCATAAACATTTTATCGAAATCAGTTCAGTTCAGTTAAATCAAAATAACTAGAAAAAAGATGTCATCCAGGTAAAGGAAATTGAAGTTGGTTTTCTTTTTTATTACTTTTTAGTTAGTATTATAATGAGGCCTTTATTATTCGCCGCTACAGAGTCAAACAGTCAGTCATGTTAATGGTAAGATTACTTGAAGTGATCTTCAGCTGGGTTCTTGACAGTGCAAGAATTGAGCAGCCAGAGCTGTGCCTGCCACTTGTCCTCGGTGAGTTTGTAGCCGTGTGCGGCCAGCAGCCCAGCCATATACTCCGAATCCGAATTGTTGTGAGCGCAGCCCCATGTCTTCACGTAGATTGTTTGAGTGCCTGGAAGGAAATGTCACAGTGACTTATGAAACAATGTCCTTATAACAACTTACGTGATTTATTTGAAATTTCTTTGGGTGTAATGTGTGTAATTATATAATTTTATTTCAATTTGGTACAGTTTAGAATGTATGGATTTTTTAAGACTTTAAAAAAGAATTTAAATAAAATTGAGTAAGTAGTTGAGTAGTGTTTTTTTTAAATCCTTTAAATTGAAATAAGTAATATGCAAAAAATATATAGTTAAATTTTAATAACATTTTGTCCTTAATGTAGTGGTTTACTGAAGAAAAAAAACTAAAATAATTTGAGCTTTTGAAGAAAATAAGAAAGTTGACATTGAAGGATCATCCATCTGATTATATTTCCATGGCCTTGGCAATATAGTTACCCACTACTTGACACTTAATTCAAGTTTTTAATTTTTTACACAGTTATTAAAATCAGACCTTTGTAGGTAACAAACAGACAAAAATAAATCACTATTTTAAACTATCACAGTTGGTTATATTATTATTTACGGGATATTTACCCCGGCTACTTACGGAATATTTTGAGGTAAATATCCCATAAAAAATAATAGAACTATACAAAAATAAATGTATGGTTAATAACTAGGTTCCGATTTAACTCTGTGATGGCTGAATGGATTTGAATGGAATTTAGATGAAAGTACCAAGCTAGTATAGCTATAGACATCAAAAAATATATAATATACTGTTATAGGATAGCGGATAAACAAGCTAGTAGAAAAGAAAGTTTAAGGTTACCTGGCACAATACTCTCCAGAAAAACTTTTTCTACAGGCTCTGCGTCTTTGGTGTCGCGCTTCCTGGACCGCACGCTCACGGTCTTTCTGCTGGCATATCTTTCTTTCGGTGTTATGTCCTGTGAAGATATTAAATCTTCAATATCGTCGATAAATTCTGAAACAGCACCTGGCATTTTGCAATTTTTTGTTTTGACAGATGACATAACTGACATAAGCTAAGCTTTTCTGATTGTGACACTGATATTTACATGATGTTTGACATTTACAATACAGTAGTTTTTTTTTCATTCCTCATAAGAGGATTATGACATCGCACTCTGTGCATTTGCCAGTGTCAAGTATTTATATTATATAAAGTTTTTGTTAAATTTCAAGTTAAATAAGACTTGTTCAGAGTCAAAATCACACTTAGTAAGTCACAGTCAAGTTCAGTCATGCCCTAGTAAAGTCGTGGCAGCTTTATTACAAGCTTATTCGGAGTTTTGGAAACTACACGAAAATACATGTTCGACTAGTTGTTCTGCACTTGCCCACACTCATGCGCGTAAATCAGCACATAGTGAATAAAACGCCAGCATTTTTATGCATGAACACTCTAAAAAACACAAGTTGTTTTTTTCTTGGATTTTTGCGTTCCATTGCTCACAGGGAGAGGCTGGGGGCATGACACACTGTGTAGTGCACAGTGTAGACACACTAATTACTTTGTAAATATATATGGTTTAATATATTATGTTGTTTTTCATTGTAAGATGCTTTTAAATTATTTTGTTACATCTTTTACTTGTCTACAGTGAATTTATTAATTACACGACTTATGCTACAAAAAATACATCTACAAGTACCTAGGTAACTTTCAAAAAAGCCTTAAAACTATTATGGGACCACATGTAGACATCATCTCGAGAATATACCCTTTAAAACAAAAAAATAATATTGTCAACATCGGTCCCAATCATACATTAAAAATACATACAGTCGAACATATAACCTCCTCCTTTTTTGGAAGTCGGTTAAAAAGCAACGGGACTCTGGAGTTGGATAAAAAACTTTGAATAAACCCCCAATTGAATCATAATTTCCGATTAATAATAGCAGATCACCATCCCTGTTTTAGGTGTAAAAAAATCAAACGCCTTAACCCTTACTGTGTACGGTATAAAGTTCAAAATACTGAGAGCGTTCCGAGGTATTCGTATTTGATAACAATGGGATATAACAGCTGCGGCTGATATGGCGGGAAGGTGAACAGCGGATGGTATGGTGATAATAAAATAATACATGGCCTTACCGGTTTGCCACCTTAGCTGTTTAGAGGTGACAACGTCCTGTCCCATTATCCCCATTAAATATTTGAGTTTATTTAAAAAGGCGAGCTCTATAAGTATATCCGCAATTAGAAGTGTATGTTGAACAATGTGAAAAATATAGGTGATAAAGGTAATCGTACACATATCCACACCGAATGCCCCCGCGCCCTATTCATCCGAATCTACTTACTAATCTGTGACTATTACGACTTGATAAATTAAAAAAATACTTTTAAGTCGATGCATGATTCATTGAGCTATATAATATTATAGCTGCGTAATCAATTTTTACACACTCTTGGCGTGATAAAGTATTTTCAGGATGCTACCGGAAATTTTAGCTTATTGCTACCCACCAAACCAAAAAGGCAGGTATTATATGATCATGGACGTACTAAACAAAAAAGCTACTATGATTATATTAGAGTGGCAAGCATGCTAGCTACCTAAACGAGTATTAATAAAGTATTATTAAGGTAGTAGTAGACTTTTATTCATTTTATATCCAATAAATAAGTGATCTCTTTATTACTGTACACATAGTTATAAATAAATAAACATGAAAATAATTATGCATTGTGTTGTCTATTGTGCGTGTACACAAAATACGCGAGCGACAGCGACGCTGCCATGTTAGCATTTTATGTGCTAAATGTAGCACATTTTATTTTCTCCTCTCTTTTATTTTTGCGTATAGCATCAAAAAACATGTATCATATTTTTGTGCATAATGAAAAATCTGTATTGAAATCAAAATTTTACAATGTTCAATGTACAAACTTAAAAAAAAAAACAATTTCTCATTTATGTTTTTTTTTTTAAAAGCTACACTCATCTGATAAACTTATACGTGTCATTGTATATAATATTTTATTTATTTTATTTTACATTTTTAGGAAAACTAACAGCCTAAATAAATGAATGTTAACACTTGGTTCTATGACTGGGCTAATTATAAGTTTCCGCCAATAGATAGATAATATTTAAATAAGTGTCACTTATAATTATATTATACATATATTATATTATTATATATTATATATATTATACAACGAGTAAAAATAAAATTTGCTGCTATTCGCTATCATCTTGGAAACTAAATAAATAATTATTATACACAAATATTGCTCGAATTTCTCGACGCGCCGCCATCTAGTCCTTTGGTATTTTTTTTTAGTTTACTAAGCAAAGCTCGTACGTAACAATCAGATAACAGACAGAATACTTACATAACATGTATACTTTTTTGGGATACATAATTTAATATATGTATATACAATGATACAACACTCAACACACACTACAGATATGTGCTTGCCAGATAAATGTTGTGTCCTGGGTGTGAATAGGAGTAGCAGTGCCCTACAGCCTGTACTGCAACTGCTTGTTCACTTGTTCAGTTAGAATAAAACATTTTTTCCTTTCTGAAAAAATATATCTTTAGAGGAGAGATTTGAGGTGTACTTGATCAAAAGGAAATAATTGGAAACAACTTTTACTACGGGGAAAATAAAGAAATCTCGAAAAAAAGAACACTGTAGGTAGCTAGGTACCATCTTGTCATGGCGATGTACTTTTTTCTATCTACAGCTGCATTGTTTTGAGATTTCAGGATTGGTAACATTGTAAAATTTGTCCACAATGATATGTACAATGACCTCCTTTCTGTTTAATTTACTTCAAGCAGTATCATAGCACCATTCTAGTTTACACAAAGTTTGCTACCTTTGTAGTAGCCGAGCTGGCAACATCAGCGCGCGGCACGCGACGGCAGTAGCGGACCGGTTGCGCGCGCAGATGGTGGTGTACATTGTTTGTGGACTTTCTTGTGCCGAGTTTTGAACTTGTGTCGAGGACAGCGTAAACATCTTTTGTGATCTACATGTTCTTTCGGTAAGTTTTAATAATTTTATTTGTTTAATTCTTTTGTAGCTTAGTGCGTAGACCATAAACTTTTTTAATTATGAAACCAATTGAAAACTAATTATTATGAGATGTAAACATACCTATTTCCGAGTACTTGTTTGTGGGTAGGTAGGTAATCTACCTATTTCATAATAGTTTTGAACAAAATTATCTACAGTGTAGTCAAGTTTACGTATACAGGGTAAAGGTAAGTACGTAGGCACCCACATACGTACCTACGTAGTCGAATTGAGAACCCGCACTCCTTTTTTGAAGTCGATTAAAAGAGAATCGTGGTATTGTTTTTTGAAAAATCTGCCACGGTAGTTGTTTTGTTACCTCTAAGGTAGCTTTTTTGTACCTCCTTGTTTGTAATCGCTTGAAAAATATCTAGAAACGCTAAGACGCTATACTACACGCATCTATTTGCTCTGTGATATCATGTATTTTCGACATAGATACCTATGTTTTGATCGTGTTCGTGTCCAAAAAATAAACAATTGAAGGGCAGGTGTGCCGGCACGCGACAGCCCCACGGCACAGTATAAGCAACAGTCGGTATCCCACTAGTTGACGATAATGGTACGGCCAAAGGAAGGGCAGGGCATTCCTCAAACTGATCACTAGCCCGTGACTGCCTTCGGTTTTTGAACTTTGAAAAGTAAAGTGTGAATGGAAACATTTCCGATTGAGTTGTGAATACCCCTGATGGCAATGATTTCTATGTCATCAGAGGTATTCACAACTCAATCGTCAATACTATGTATGTCTATGCTTGATGGTATACCTATTAAGCCGGCCTACTTTCGATCGAAGATTAATCGTGATTGGGATGATGTTCCTTCACGCTGGTCGGGTGAATACAGATAGGTAGGTAAGTAGGTACCTACTTGCTTTTCAATTTCTCTATACCTACCATCAAAAACGATGATGACTCGTGTGACACACCGGTCACCAGTGTAACAGTGTTCTCTCGAACCCGATGTGAAGAAAAATCCCAACTGGTTTTGGTGGGTCTCGTTGGGAAGTACCCCACAGCTCTATAGGTACGCTTCCCGTCAGGAAGATATCCTTCATCAAAATGAGGAAGATAGTATAACCAGTTGTATTAGTTTTCTAATCTGAACATACCTAAATATCAAAAATCCCATTCATATTTACGGGCCGGGGTAATTCACAACTTCACGAGTAGGTAGGTATGAAGCGCTTGCTTCCGTCAGTCAAATAAGTAGTTACCTAATTACTATCTAGTTTTAGAATCAAAATCGAGTATAGCTTAGCCTGCGTGACCCTTCGGGATGGGTTATTGTTAACTCGCCACAAAGTAAATTCGCCACATTTAAATCATGCAGCAGAGTCCTGAGCGTACCGTTATTGGCAAATTATTATATGTTATTAAATTGCCATAACTAATTAGGTAAGTCTTTTTCATCACACTTGCTCGTAAAGTGGATCTTATTGCATCGGTTTTTGGCTCATAATCCAAACTATTACACACGTGTGCTTTTTACTTTACATTACGGCACTTGTACTATAATAGGTATAACCCGGTAAAGTCAAGTTTGTACGTGACTGCAATTAGACGTATGTATACGAAGGACTCTTAATATAGCCGGGTAATACTTAAAGTTTTTTTGTAATACCAACAAAGAGTTCTTATGCCGCTGAAGTAAATGTCAACCTGCGCGCGCATTGCTGGTTTGGGCGCCATTTTCCGCAAATGTTTGTTGATGTTTTCGCTGTGTGGTTGATTATTATCAAAAAAAAATTGTTTTTTCCTCGCAAGTGTGACGAAAACAGTCGTATGGAACTCTTGTGCTATTAGTCATTACGCTCTCGGCTTCCTTATCGCGCTCGCCTGCGGCTCGCGCGCATAATACCGCCTCTAGTGTAATGACCAACATAGTACACTCGTATCATAATGTACTATACTGTATATTATAATGTTTATTGGTAATAAACATTTTCTTATTAGTAATCAAAATTGTATTGTAATGCTGGGGCTTCACCTGCGTGAAGCTTTACGTCCAATTATCGAAATAATTAACGTGCAATAAATGATTCATTAAGCAATGCGCTACATGGGTGGCCAGTTGGCCACACTATCATTTGACTTTGACTATCGCCTAACGTCTAACGACGTTAATAATGCCACTAGCGCATTAGGACGCTAACACCCGGCCATATCTGCGTACTGTATCAAATACCGCGCTAAATAATGGCATTATACCTACGCAAGTGCAGCCCTAGCATAAGAGAGAAGCGTAATACATTCTTTATTGACCTATGTCGTAAGGTGACCATTATTTGCACAGATAGCAAACTTACAGATAAAGCTCAAGAGTTCAAATTAAGTGCCAAGGATGACCGATATGGCAAAGCGCGAACTAAACTAACACACATTATATTACCAATGTACTTAATTTTTATTGAGTTTATCGAAAGGTCAAGATTTTGTTTAATTAGGAAGATATTTTTTTATAAAATAAGGTCATCTGGCTGTCTGTTTTTTCGTTTGATTCAAGGAAATAATATTACTTAAATATGTCTACTTAGCTATTTAATTATTTGTGTGTATTTTTTTCTTTGGTGTGAGCAATAAAGATTTTATTTATCTTTGTCTTTAACATAATAGTTTTCAAACAATTATATCTTGGTTGTAGGCACTTATTATGTTTAATAATTTTCACAAAGTTAAAAAAATGAAACGTTTTTGGTCACTATATAAAGGTCCGTTTCCACTTGTATCGTTAACCCTGTATTTAACTCCGGGGCGTCTTTTGACGCACGTTTTAACGTTACGTGTGTTACGCTCATGTGTAATCCTCCCAGTGAGTGACCCGTCAAATTTCTGGGTGTCATTTGATGATCACGGTTGATTTCTTGCGTATTATTTAATTTCACCTAAATGATACGGAATCTATGATTCAGCTAGGGTTGCCACCCGTACTTTATAATAAAGTATTGTACTCTATTTTGGCCAAACGTACTTTATACTTTGTCAGCCTTACCTAAAATAATCTCGATTCTCTTAGTCACTGCTTAAACTTCTCTGTCTTGTTCTTGCATGTTACACTTCACGTCAGAGAGAAGATGGCAGAGCATCCACCAAATCAAATGTCCACCGATATTTATTATTATTATTTATCTTAAGCAGTGACTAACGGTTGAGAAGTTTTTTTTAAGTAAGAGTGTATGAGGGCAGTAAAGTACATGAAAATACTTTTTTTTACCTGTGAAGATTTTTTAAAATGGACTTCTATTTTTTACGGAATGGAACGGACCGGACTGTTTTTAAATTTAGGGATTATTAGTTAGTTAGTTTAGTTTATTGGTACACAAAACAGAATACAACCAATAATAAATTTAGAAAATTTACACATTATACAATTTCAATCTAAACTATAATCCTAAAAATGAATACACAAAAAAAAATATTGATTGTAAAGATGCCATTAATATATTTAAGAGTAACAAATATTAGTTGGATGTTGCTAGAAGCAACAAGAAATATGTATGGAAGAGCAATAGTCTGGTAAATACGTAAGTAAGTACTTTATTTTCAGATGTTGTACTTTTTTTTAAGCCTAGAAAAATAAATATACTCTATTTGCTTTAAAAAAAAGGTGGCAACCCTAGATGCAACCGGTAAAAATGCAGCAAGTATACCAACAATTGTACTATTGTTTTTATTTTATTGATGGAGATTTGACACAGCGCCACCTAACCCCAAACTTGTACTAGGAGAACCAGATATATGATAAATAAATGAATAAATGATAGAATGCCTACCTATTATGTATATTTTTGAATAATGCAATACAACACTCAGACGCTTAACAAACATCTATGTCGTCACATAAATATTTGTCCTGGGTGGGAATCGAAGGCATGATCTACAGCTCTAAACGCTAGAAGGCACTCTAGTATTTTGTGATTTGGCTCAGATACGTTCTACTGGAGATCGCAGCCCACGGACCCTCCGTCACGCACCAAAGAGGCAGGCCACCGGGGGTTTTATCCGACATGACCCGGCTAATACAAAGGGATACCTAGATAGTAGATATTCCCTCGTCGAAAAAATATAGTTACCTATTCCATAATCAAAGACCACTTTCATACAGCGACGATGATAAGATGAATGGACGGGAAATAAGCGCACAGATTTTGAAGACTATATGTTGACCGCCGGCTCTCCACTCGCTTCAGTCATACTCTGCCTTTGCGACATGCGATACGACAATACAAACTTCTAATACATGTACGTGTGTTTTCTTTTTCTCATGCAGTAATTATATGCGCTATCTCTATTTTCCGGCTATAATGTAATATGCATACTTTTAGCTAGGTATGCTTGATTGTGTTGTGTAGTTAATTTTGATCGATTTGCAAGCGCTGGGCCCGTCCATTCCGTTATCACCGTCGCTGCTTTCATGTACCAACTTTGTCACTTTTCTCTCTCACTCCTCTCTTTTTCTGCAACTCCCTTAGAATCACGTATACGTATAAAACTTGCAACTTCTTATTAGGTGTGTCATTAGCACATATCTATATTTTCAAATCCCTTAGGTACGGTGATAACAAGTAGTTCGCGTATGATTTAGGTATAAAAGCTCGAAGTATCAATAACTGTGGGGTATTTTCGGATCGAGCAAGCAAACAATTTAATCAGGGTTAATGGAAGGCTTTGGCCCGCCTCTGTTTTAGTAAACAAACGCCTGTTGCGTACCCAAACTTGGAACTAAGAGCTACTCCATTAAAGTACTGCCACTTCTTAGTGCGTTTTAAAGCAGGCTCAAGGACAAAGCTATAAAAAAAAATTACATGCATTTTAAGCTATGTCAATAATTCACTTTCGCACAGAGAATGTAGGCTGCATTTCGTTAGCAGAGTTTTTAGTATAGATGCCTACTTTACTAAGAGTTGGTTGAATCTTGGTGCCTCCCACAACCTCAGTGCATCTTTATATAAATGTTCATCAGATGTCTGTAGTAGAAAGAGAAAATGAGAGCAGTCTTTCTCTCTACCGGAGAAAAAAAGAGGCAAGAGCATTGTAGATATTTGTAACACTGAAAACTTTAAACTATGCTCTATTCGGAGACGCAATGTAATGTTAGAAGTAAAACATTACCCGATGTAATTATGCTTTTAGTATCTATTGAAACTTCGAAATACAATCTAAAATACTGTAGTTATTTGTCTTAATCACAATAGTGTTCATAATAACCGTGACATGGTGGAAATAACAGCGTTTATGCCACGGGTCTTGCATCATTGCCTGAGCCAGACACTGATTTGAATGTCCGAGATATTTTATACATTTGCATACAATACAATTGTTCTGATACCATCTTTTCTCTATGTTTCCGGAACGTAGATCTGTTTGTTTGTTTATTCCACTATAACAAATACTTGGATAAATCAAATTAGAAAACTATTTATGGGGTACCTAAAAGCTGTTAAATAAGAAGAATTTGACACAATTTAATATTCATTGTTGAAAACGTGTTTCATATATTGTACTAGTGGTCGCTCGCGACTTCGTCCGCGTGCGGAAGACATTCGGCCCGCTCCCAAAATTCACCACGTTTATAAAAAGTTGTTTATATTCATGCCAATAATCACGTTGATACGTTTTTCCGTTACAGAGCGAAGAAGGACAGACAAACCAACAAATACACTCCGTATTATTAATAATATTAGTAAGTAGTAATTGTAAATAATCACTAAAGAAAGGATTAAATAAACAATATTTTATGCTATGTAAAGTTATCTCGTAAATATCGTAAACCTACATTCCACAAAATTAACTTAGTTCTTGCGATTTGAATTTTGATACGTGTGTTTCTGCAAGAGACGCCTAGTACAACAATTATGTACTTAAGTAAGTATATAAATTATTGTGCTCTTCCATTTTACTATTGATAACTTATGCAAATGCACGTGGGAGACCTAGTGTTTCATCTGATTACGTGTGGCTATCGTCAGACCATTGTGAAATTAAATTTTCTATTAGACAAGCAGGCGCGTTGCATAGACTTCCGTTTACCATTATGAATTTTATTTTGGTTCCGCTACATAAAGTCGAAAGTCTGTTTTACGATGCTTGGTACTGGTACTGGTAGGTAACTATGAGTTTTTTGCTTGACCGATATCACTATATTGATTTCACGCACACTCACCTTCGCCGTGAAACCGCGCGGATTTGAAATCACGTGGTGCAACCCCAGACCTTTTCCAATGAGCTCTTTGGAATTTATTTACATATTTTCAAACCACTCGCTTTTCGGTGAAAAAAAAATATTGCGAGAATACCTGAATACTTCCGGAGAAGTGAATGCAATCCACCAACCCGCCCCTGAGCCAGCATATAATGGATATGCCTCAATCGCCCTGCGAGAGTCGACCTACGTCTAGCAGTAGCAGTACACCATATTTTGTGGTGTCGAATTTACTTTGTGGCGAGTTAACAATAACCCTCACCTCACCTACTCCAAACTATATAATTTTAATTAAATCACGTCGGCTACAAGTAGTAAAGAATAATTTAAAAAAACTGTGAAAAAGGCAGTAAGATGTTTTTTTGGCGGGATAGCTATAAAATAAACGATTGTCTATTATACAAACATAATAATTGGCGATTATGATTTTTTCATCATAAAGGTATTATTATCCAAAACTTGTGTCTTATTGTGTTAATTAATAAAGTATAAAAATGGTTGGGTTTACGCGCATAAGTGCTAAGATGTTTTATTTCAACTCACTGCATGAATGTGATTTATTTATTTATTTGATACACAAAACAGAATACAGTCTTTACATTTGCATTGTATAGGTTACAAATAATTTGTTCTAGACTGCATTCCTTAATAAATGTGTACACAACATGAACAACACAGAAGCAGTAGGTACCTACATCTATAAGTCAATCAAACATTAAGTAGTATTGTAATTACACAATCAAACATAAGCAGTTATAATAACTAAATAAAAAAATATATATTAAAAGAACATTTAAAGGATTACGGGTAGGACAGGTGACATGCTAAAAATAATAAAAAGTAGTATTTTTTTTTAAATAAATTAGATTAATTGTATAATGTGGCAAACATGCAAAAACATGACTATAATTATCTGCTTGACGAATTTGTAGTTGGTAGAGTCGGTAGAGATGGGGTTGGCTAAAAAAATTGCTCGGGATGATATTTTGGGATCGGCCCAAATTTATTCCGTACGCGGACGAAGTCACGGGCGACTTCTAGTAAAATAAAATAAAAATACAAAAAAAACTTGGAACAAAAAATAAATAACCCGGTTTTATATCAGAAAAAAAACAGTTTATTACAAATAATACACAAGAAGTTTGTGAACTAGACTGTAAGACCTGGGTATATCTAGGGCGCCGGGTCACGATGTGATTAGTATAGCAGGCATCTAACCACTGCCAGTTAGCTCGTCATTATAGTCCAGTCGATAACGCGGTCTTATACAATGCAAATGTCTTGGAGGATCTAGCTCTCTGGCTGGGTATATAATCTGTGGCAAAAGTTGTTCTTCAACACGTACTTACTTGGCAAAACCTTGGTACTTTTTTTGTTTATGGCAATAGTTGGATTATGGCAACCCCTCCCTTAATAGGGGAAACCTTCGTCAAGCAATGGAAGTCTTCCGGCTGTTGAAGAATTAAGTAATGACTGTTGTTTTCTATTTACATATATATATTCATACATAATTATACATTTCATCATCATCGGAAGACGTCCACTGCTGGACGAAGGCCTCTCCCTTAAAGGGAGGTGTTGCCATAATCCCCACGCTTGGCAGGCGGCTTGGGGATCGCAGAATGGTTACCACCGTTAACTGAGACGACGCTGCTGCCCGTCCTCCGGTGGTTCTGGATGCAGTTTTAGGACATACCCAGGTCCAATTATTACATATATATAATTATACATTTAATACTTAATAATTTTGTCCTTAATCTTCGACAAATACTACGGTATACTAATCTACGGTATACATTTAATACCGTACCGTTACCTCCTTACTATTGAATATATCGTTCATTCACCTTGCATGTGTGCTTACAAATGTTCATTTCACTGCTGAGTTCATCTAACCCTTTTACGTGTTCCAATCAATCAATTTCTGCGAAGCGTAGAACAGCAACATCAAGGTAAAGTTTCATCTGTTTCCCCAATGACCTCACAAACAACGTCTTTCTGCGTGTGTTCTTCAGATTGATTGGTTCCGATTCAGAAATACCAGCACTTGTGTGCGTCCAGCTGTCTGCTCCTTACGTCACCGTTTCACAATACGAATGCATTAAATCGACTGCACTTGAGGTTGTAGGTAAAACTTTGATTGGTTTACTTCTGAGCACTCTTAGTTTTTTTTTCTAGAAACGTTTACTCAAGAGCAAAGAAATTCAGAAAGAATGAAGACAAAAATAAAAAAATAAAATACACGACAGCCCTGCCAAAATATTATCCCTCGTAGCCAGTGTCACTCGGGAGGATGATGTAAGGATTCTGAACGACCGACACCCCATACATACATATAAACATACACAACATACATGAACCGTGAAACATTACACTCCTTTTTGGGTAAAATATGTGTGACACATTATTTTTTCTACTAAGAATGTGCAATTTCATGTTTTGGTTCGGATATAGTGATAAAGAAAAAAACCACCAAAAATGAAAATATGAATAAGTAAGTACTTAATATTAAAAAAAACACTAAGAACCAAAACACGGAATTGCGCTCCGCCGCACCTGCGTCGGCCACAGCGCAGCTATGTAGCAGACGTACTGTTTAGCTCTCCATTCTCCAAGCCGCCAAGCTGAAGTGGGCTATGTTGGCTCCATTCCGGAAGAGTTTTGAGCAAAACTCTCATTAAAAAAAAAAAATGTAAACCTATAAACGGCTTGCGTTTGACTGTCATCTCGTCTGATGATAAACGAAGATAAATATTCTAAGCCCAATCATAAAGTAATTCTAAGTCCACCCGGCAACTACCTACATGCTACCGGCTATACACTAGTAGAGAAGACCGAGTGGTGAGAGTAGTTTTCGAATCGAATCCGATTCGATTGGGTTGTAGAACACGGGGGAAGCTCACCAATAAGTAGAGACCAACCTGACTCGTGTCGCAGCATTCTATTTTTTTTTATTAAACTTGTGGTTTTTTCACGAATTAATGATTAAAAATAGTAGTGTTTTATTCATTGAGTGTTGAATTACATGCACGAGTGTGGGCAAGTGGTATAATGTGGTGAAACATGTCTTTTCGTGTTGTTTTCAAAACGCCGTAATCACATATATATAACTTGATACTATATAAACTTGAAAATGCATAATACTTGACACTAGCTGAATGCACAAAGTGCGAAGCATAATTTATCAAAGCTGTAACATCGAAAAAGTTGGGGAAAATCTTTACCCAGCGACACGACAGGCTTAAATCAAATCTATGTTAATCTAATACATAAAACAAAAATAGATAAGAATGTTCTCTGGCTAATTGAAATAGATTCAGGTCACTCGTCACTTAACACTTCCACCATCTAAAATAGAAGTTTAATCCCCACTAATGTTACCTTGTTAGAAATATGTCGCCATCATTCAACGAGTGGTTAACTCGAAGTTAATTGACCACTCGTTCCTATTTCTATAAATATTTTGTTGTTCTTAAAGGTAGGTGACTAGGTGAAATTATGTTTTTACCTATATATACAAGCTGTTGTTTTGCATTCCCACCATATTTACAGAGGTATACCCCTGTAATTATATAATGGTGGGGATGAATAATAATACTCATCGTTATGAACGACTCTTGCTATGGGGCCAACCCTAAAATTGTTCTAAAAATCAGCTGTTCCGTACAAAATTTTCATTGACCTTTTGTTGGACTCACTCGTAATTTCTATTCAAGTTAATTTGATGAGATTTATTTTAATTCAGAATAGGTTTGCGATTGATCATACCCTGCTTGATGGTAAACAACGGTGCAGCATGGAGTACACTTACCTAGAAATGTACATAGTCACACTAGAATTGAAGACTCCCTTTATAATAATGAAGCAAGTATGCTCCAAACAATTATTAAATAGAACACTATAATAATTTGATGACGTATTATGCAGCTACCGTTAGGACCTCCTTGTTAGGACAACCCAGTCAAAAAACGATCAACTTTTTGGAAATCAGTATTATTTGCATTAAATCTTAGTCATTTGAGTCACCTACCAAAATTGACTCACCTGTGCAACCTACATTCACTTTTTAAGGAAAACCCGTTAGGCGCATTCGTCATCTTATGACCTAATAAGGCGTCTAACGTATTATCAAATGGCGGATGTCATGTTACATCCATAATGGTGATAAGTTTAAAGAATCCATAATACATTTTAGCTCTGTGAAAGAATCATAGTACCTATACATAACAAGGTATACCACTAAGCTACCTACATAAATATGTATAACGAATATAATATCATCGTCAGCCAGAGCACGTCCACTGCTGAACGAAGGCCTTACCCTTAATGAGGGGTTGCCATAATCCCCACGCCTAGCAGGCGGAATCGCAGAATGCACACACCACAGTTACCGTTCTGCACAGGATCGCAGAATGCACTCCGGTGGTTCTGGATGCAGTTTTAGGACATACCCAGGTCCAGGGAATATAATATACTTTATTGTAATTCTATGAAACTTTGAAATTATTATCTAAAAGATAATAAGCTACTTTATAAGATACTGTATATATATTATAATTAAGGGCTGTGGATTTTGTTTGACAAATAAAATAAAATAAAATAAATAAATAAAATGATTGAAATCGTTTACGCCTTATCAACTTGCTTTCAATACGACGGCATGCATTTTGGAATGTATGCCAAAATGATACAACGTAAGTATATAAATGTAGCCTTTACAAATATACCACTAAAAATATTGTAAGACAACAAACAATTCGTTACGGAACCCTACGAGCGTGAGTCCGCTGTCCGTCTCACACTTGGCCGGCCCGGGATTTTCATCTAAACCTTATACCCCCTTTTTTACCCCTTACTGAACTCATATAGGCAATTATTATAGTTCCACAATAACACAAAAATAGCGCCTTCGCTTCAGCGTATTGCGTCACTCATCGTTGTAGACTTCGTAAGAGAAAAAGCTTTCAATCTTTTTACGATTCAATAAATGGGAGAGACTGAACTGAGTCATTTCCTGTCTCGTCTGAAGCTCTTGAAGCATCATTCGTCAGGGTCTTTGAGAATGGGCAGTTGATATGGCGCCTCGTGTACTTTTATTATCCTTGATCATCTGATCTATGATCACTGAGATATCATGTACCTACTATTCAGGGTTACCGGTAACTCGACGCATTACCGACAGGACCAGTTAAGGGAGCTAACATACATCAAATTTAAGCCCACCAATGTATGGGCAAAAGTAAATAGTTTTCGAGATTTTTAAAATTAAACTATTTTTGTTATAGGGGTTTTTAAAGAAAAAAAAAGATTTTTGCCATTCATCGTAAAAACGAACCAAAAACTTTAAATAAAAAAAAACACGCTCATCACAATCTAAATATTTTTGAATATTTTATTGTTATTTAAATATTTTTCCCATAAGTATTTTATATAATTTCATTTTTTTTAATACTGTGTTGCTAGCTGATCCCGCCGGGAATACGTCGAGTTACAAGTAATTATATTTTATAATATATATTATATTTTATATATAATATATGTAATATTTTATTATAATATTATAATTTTATAATAATAAAATTTTGTAGCATCGACTAGAAAACGCAACTATTGTAAGAAAATAGTGCGTATTATGAGGACGTAAAGATAACTTTACTGACACCTATCTCAGATAGGCTGTCTGGCGCCATTTCGTCCCAATTAGTCCCATAAAGGTTATTCAAATTTTTATAAACCAATTACATAACGCGAATCTAGTGTTGCTCGAATCGGCTCTGCGAAGCCAACCTAAAAAGGTTCCCAATTTTTTCGGCAGCCGTTCTCGTTTCGTTGCCTACTCCAGCACTGGAAGCACTTCTTAGTCATTATTTATCGATCGAATCATTTATACCGTAGGACGGTTTATACAATGTTAGCAATTTAACGATTGGCCATGTCGCCCTACGATCGAAGGGCAAGCGCCCAGGCGGCCATTTTCACTGTTTGTCTTCCTTTCCCTCCGAAATGCCCCTCTGTTTAAGTTACTATCCGCAAAGTCCGCAAACCCACAGCGGATATTTTCAGTGTGTAAGCGTTAGCAATCAACAACGTCCAACGTTACCTGCCCCCGCAGGTAACGTTGTAACTTATCATGTAACTTTTCGTGCTCGCGATTCGGATACGAATTGTCAAAAATTGACACTTGTCACTGTCACTGCCAAAACTCATTTGACCCTGCAGGGCAGGACGAAACGCCAAAAGTCCGACAGATTTGCTTAACTTAATTAAGGAAATGAATGCATTCGTTTGATAACGATAGCGAGAGAAATCCCTCCGTGATACCGTGAAGCTGTGACAGTGACAAGTGACAATTTTTGACAACTCGTATCCGAATCGCAATCCCGAACAGTTACATGATTAGCCTGACCCCTAACCAGTTTACGCACTAAGCTGAAATGTCTTGGAGGATCTAGCTCTCTCTCGCATATAATCAAAGTGAAAATGTAGTCAACTAACGTTGGGCCTTGTGTCAGTTGACTGCTTGCTTGTTACGCACGGCGTTGCTCAGTCTCCTGCGGCCTGCTTGATAGGTTTATTGGATTCTGTCAATATTGGCTAAACGTCCCCTTGAGTACGCTAGTCGCAGATTAAGTAATAGTCTTAGGTAAGCCACGGCTATTATTACGGTTATTATTACGGCGATATTTCCTGGTGACAGGACAAGGTAACACGTAGCCAGGCCCTTTACTACATTAAACAATTATAAATAGGTAGTAAGTGATTCCCCAGATGCCCTTTGAACTGTGACCTCGCAAGCTCGCAACTAGTAAAATGTTGATTCCTAACCAGAGCGTACACAAATTCAATGGAACTTAAAATTAAACTATTTAAATCACTGAAGGGAGAAGTAAAGAAAGAAATAGGAAATAAGAAATACCTAAGAAGTAGGGCTTTCTCTTTTCTGTGATTTAAATGGTCGGTGCAATGTAAGGCAACCAAATAAATATTTAAATTATTGGGTTATTCACCAAATGGACTCGAGGGGCTGGACACGCTTGTCCTGCTGGTGAAACTCAAAAGTGATATCAGTTGGTATTTCGACATCTGGACACACTAGAATTGTTATGCGTGTCCAGATAGTGAATAACATGTTTGAATAACACGTAACTAGCAAAAATGCTTGTCAGTACCTTAGTAAAAAGACATGGCGGAAAATGAGGTCGGATAACAGATTAAATCGTTAAAAGTTCAAAAATTATATGTTCAGCAAAAAAAAAAACATTATTCCCGTTGTACCACCCGCGTATCTACTCCACCACTGGTGGACAGTTCAGCCAAAAAGTTTGATGGAACACGGAACAGAGATCACCTGAAAATAGGAACATTTGTACTTGCTTACATTTTCAATACCAGTATAGTTTGTAGGCGTACGAAGCTAAGTGTAGAGAATAGTCTTCCGGACGAATCAAGGTAAGGTTAGCAATCAGCGTATGGAAGGACTGAGGACGTTCAATTTGTAGGCGTACGAAGCTAAGTGTAGAGAATAGTCTTCCGGACGAATCAAATTAGACCTTTCATTTTATCCTTATCCTTATCATTTTAGACCCAGGGGGTCTAAAATGGCCGGCATTAAGCAATTCCCCTAAAAGCAGTTCATCGTTTGAATTCTAAGCAGAATTAATTGAAAAAGTTGCTCTCGAGTAACTTCTAACGCATCTGCTAGTTGACTTTATACAATTCATTTTTCATCGACCATTTTACGACTTTCTATAGAAAACTGACAAACGAATGAATTCCGTAATAGAATCATTTGCAAAATCATAGTATGAATAATGGTATAATGGCGCTTAAGAGACCGTTTTACGATCTTCGAAATGAATCATCATAGGATCATATGCAGAATTGCTAAATGCTACCATTTTAGCCCCCCTACATTAGTACGTTAACGTGTACTCTAACGTACCCCGTACGTTAGAGTACACGTTAGGTACCTACACTAATTTGATTCGTCCGGAAGACTATTCTCTACACTTAGCTTCGTACGCCTACATTGAACGTCCTTAGTCCTTTCATACGCTGATTGCTAACCTTACCTAACTAAAATAGACTATTCTTGATAAGGCGCTCGAACTTCTTTCCTCGGATAACTAGTGCGATGTTACTGTTTGTTAGCAAACAAGTTTAATAAACAATTTCTTATATATTATGCTTGTAACTAGTCTTTTATAACTGAGTAAGACAGTGTGGTCGATTCTGACGGTTTTAGTTGACAGCTCTAAACTAATTAAAATAATGGTGTCACTTTTTTACTAGGCATGTTAGCTAAGGACAGCAATACTTTAGTTAGTTTAGTTTAATCAACTAAAACCTTCAGAATTGACCATATCAAATACTTAGTTAAGGTGATTTGCTTGATTATTTCTTAGGTCTACATCACGTAGTCAATATCCTAAAAACATTTTAAAAAATGGGTCATATACTATACGTCGATCGACCAGCTCAAAGAGAATTTAACACTACGTTCTAGACCAGCTCTTAGCAAATTAGAGATGTGCGCACTAAGATGTTTTATTTCAACTCACTGTGTGCGCAAACTAAATACGTAATTAATACTCGATTAATGGATTTGACATTTACTAATTTCAAGTTTTTTGTTCTTTAAAAAGAAGAGAGATAGAAGTGAAAAAATACTTATTCGATTGCTATAAATATTGGTAATGTCAGTATTATCAATACAAAAAGCTTACAAGGAATGCGAGAATGTCTTGCGCGTGCACGTTCAAAATGATAAACCTATTACTTTATGTGGCACGCACAACGCAGACATATTTCTTGTGAATATCTAACCCACATAGTGCGAATAATCGATAAATCACGAAGCGATAGTTTCGTTATTAATTGAATGTTGGTACGATGATAATGATAAAGTTATTATTTGTATAGCTAGGTTGCTGTGATGATGACAGATTTATTAGTCACCAGTGTCGACACTGAGGGTGAGTTGTTGTGATTATGATAATAAATAAGACGCTGTATATTACATAAATATGTTATATGTTATTATAGTGCAAAATTAGTATCAGCCAACCTTAAATATTTTCTAATTATAAATTAATACATATATTAAAGCCGCCTGCCAAGCGTGGGGATTATGGCAACCCCTCCCTATTAGGGGGAGGCCTTCGTCCAGCAATGGACGTCTTCCGGCTGTTGATGTGATGTGACATATATTGAGTTATTTTAATGGCGTTGAAATTCAAGTCATCGATTGAATAAGATATAATTCACACGTTCGATTTATTTCATTAATTACTAGCCTAACTTTCATTATCCTCGTCAAATTAAAAAGGTTATAGTTATTTATGTTCTGCGAACTCTTAATAAGGATGCAAAATAATCGATCCCATCTTTCATCACTTAAGAGGGCACGATCATTAACTTCTCGATTAACAGCAGTTTGTATGCAGCATCGGGGCTAGTGAGGGGCTGTGGGTGAGCACAACCATTGAACTGTCAGTATTGTCAGTAAACAAACGTGGCCTTGGAGTGACTGATTTGAATTTGAATTGAGAAGGATCGAATGCAATTGTAAATCGTAAATGCGGATAAAAACTAAACTAAAACGAGTTAAACAGTAATTCTAGTTCAATATAAAAAGGGTCGGCGTAAACATAAATTACTGTCGATTTCCACAGTAGGTACCTACAAACATTACTACGAGTTTCTATTATATATTTGCGTAAATGTTGAATAAAAAAGGCAAGAAACTTGAAGTTGAAACTATAGGGCCGTGAATGAAAGTTACCTGCTTAATTATTCCAGAATAATATAAATTAAAAATGGTATTCCACGCAGAAGTAACACACTTTCTTTAGATAATTGAGGCATTTTAAATGCAGTTAAAATACCTACTATCGTCATGCAGCGTTGTTTGATTTACATAACACCAGCGATGCGTTTAGCTTGAGACTCGTAATCTAACGGATGTTGTAGTGTTAATTGATCACAAACTGTGTCAGTGGAGTCTCAGACAGGGTAGTAAACTAAACTAGAATCGCTAGAATGGATGTAGTTTCGTTTCAGAGTATTATACAACTTGTTAAAAAAAGGCGTAGTAAAGGCTTAGGATTTTTTCCCATACGCACGTGCGTGGCCTATTGGTACAAACTCCCCATCCTTGTACGAACTAACTATACTCGGATTCTTAATTAAATCGGCTAAACTGACATTTCGAGTGTTGCTACTTTTTGCTACAAAATTGAAATAGTGCTGCGATAAAATTATTAAGTTTATTAACAAAAGCTATGAAACATAATCTTTTTATTAACTTATGAAGCTGTGTTAACAAACTTAATAATTTCACACTAATTAACTACTTCGAAATACGTATATTAGTCTTTGTAAAAGGTGAAGTTCCTTACTTTTGTACGATTTCAATCTTTCCAAGGTTATGAAAATAATGTTAAATTTCCGTGTAGCAATTTACAGAACACCGTTTTAACACAATATGTTTTCCTTTTTTTTTACCTTCACTTCCACTGGCAGCACTTTAAATGTTTAACGGCACTTAATAATTATTCAATAATTCTTTTGAACGATATGAACTTAACAATATCCATCACTACGGTTTTTAGCAGGCAGCATTATTTTGAAAACTGACATTTCTATCTGTCAGTTTAGTCCGTTTTATTATGAATACGAGTATAGGCCAAAATGTCGCATGCCTTTAGTAATATATACTGAAGGGAAGGGCATGAAAAAAGAAGTCCGCAGCTCCATACATTTCTTCCAAGGTCAATTAACTTTCCGTATAGAATAGCTGTTTTTTTTTCGCGATTCGTTTTAGGCCCCATTTGAAAAGTTGTTCATAAAGATGAGTACACACATACCCTTCAGTATAGTTGAACCTCTTTGTTACACATTTTATGTAGAGTAGAGTAGAGGTATTCTATCTTATTTTCCGTATGAGTAATAGCAGCCTATTCATGAAACAATATTTAACCTTGCAAAATCAATGCTACAAGGGTCACTGGCAATACCTAAAAGTTTTCATGTTTATGAACAGCATCCCTTCCAATCACGATGAAGGGCCACTTCAACGGTTAATAAATCATCAGCGTAAACAAACAGTGACAAACAGGGCTCACTTCACATTACCCGTAGCGCAGTCAGACGTCACAGGGCTTTCGTCCACACTCGTATGCCATTACCCTTTCAGCAGGGTTTTGAACTCAACGTGACGACTGACGACACTGTCACAGAACTTTGGCTTAGCAAGGCAAATTAGGTTTTCGTAATGCTTATAAATAATAGTGTAACATGATTGTGGCTTTTGCTGCCGATTTTATCTGAAGTTTTTAAAGATGAAAAGGAAATAGATGAATCTATGAGGCAGGCATACCTCCTTTTTATTTGTAAGTAGGGACACCATAAAAATGTTTTTGTATGTTTGACGCTTCAATTGGATGTACATAGAATGCTTAGTTTTGGGATTAGTAAGTAGGTAATATTGCGACTTCCGGACCATTCAAATGTGTTGTGTTGTGCTAAAGTAAGTAAGTAAGTTCGTATAGGCTGAGTGGCCAGCCCTAGTGTCAGAGTTAATGTGCCGCCCGAAGGCCTCTGACATGGCTGATGGTTGTTGTTATAGAAACTAGAACAAACAACCGGGACCAACAATTTAACGTGTCATCCGACCGACGGTAGCGCTCAGAAATAAATGCCACTCACGGTCACCCATCCGAAGACCGACCGGACCATCCGTTGCTTAACATCGGTGATCGTTTAGAATCACCTAGACAAGCTACGCCACGAGCGCTACTGTTGTGCTAGAAGACATAGAATCATAATTTTAATAAATAGTTATTGTGTTCATTTTGATATGTAAATGTATATAGGAAATTATACATCCTTTGACTAATTCATTTATTCATTTGTTCAAACGTCTTAGTCTGTATCGATGTGGGAGGCGCTCAATTTAAATCTTAATTATGTGACTTGGTTTGCGTGATTGTAGATATATAAACAAGATGTCAAATTAGGCAACCTGCCACGTAGCGCCTTGACATTTCCGCAAAAGGACAAAGTACTTTATATGCAAAAACAAAAGACTACAATAAAGCTTGTTTATTTTTGTAATGTGACTAAGACACGAGCTGGTCACACTGAGAATTAAATGTAATATAATCCCAGAGATACCAGTTCTTTGCCTAATCCTATTTCTTTTGTTTCAGATTATACACCTCACTATGCAGCTACTTTAGCACGCATAGGAATGTAGATGGGCGTCACTATAATAAAAAAAACTGCTTAACTCTGGTTCAAGAAAAATAAAATGTCAAGAAAAACTTCCAAATTTAAACTAGTGACATTTTAGTGAAGTGCAGTGCGATTGACGAAACCAGACAAAATGTTCGAAAACGTTTCCAATGTGGAAATTGTGCACAATGGAACAATTTTTTATCCAAAAGAAGCAACGATACTGGCTGCAGTATGCGCCTGTATTTTTAGTGTTGTCGGCGTCGTAGGTAAGCTTACAACATAGAGGTATAGTTCCTACCTCTATGGCTTACAACTTAAATTATTATAATATTTAGGTACTTATACAATTGAGTCGAAATGTGATGAGCTAAACTTTAGTCCCCCATCCCTCAAATATCCTACCCAATCACTAAAAAAAAACAAAATGGACTCAAAAAAATTCGTCTTCAATCCTTCTCTTGGTTGTAATTTCTAAGCTTGCGACTTGCGAGGCGCTGAATGTTAATGCGATGCACAGGACTGCGCTCGCCTACTATCTAGTCTAGCTATTATATTCTGTGAAAATCTCATTACGCTTTGTTATTTATTGATAAAATTAATTGTCCTTCAATTTAGGTAACAGTAATGTTAGTGCTTGACAGAATAATAGACAAAAAATATGATTTAAAATAAACAAACGAACTCTACAAGTCTACAAAAGAAGTATCTTCTGTTACAAAACGTGCCAGTCAGTAGCCACGTATAAATTAACAAACAATGTATTCGTATGCACCAGTTTAATGCGATGTTTACAGATTCGATATTCCCGTTGATCGATTAACAGTGCGCCATGCACTATTCGAAGAAGGCGCGGAAACTGAGTTTGTTTATTGAATGTCGCACTATACAAACAAAAACGTCATGTTTCATAAACAGTGCATTCTGTTGAGTTTCATAACTAATCGATATTATTCAAATACCGTCTTATGCATAAAACACTAAAACGTATTTTAAACCTATTTTTGTTAAAAAGTGCTTTGTCTTCATTTTCAAACACAATTCGTAATTCGATAGAAATGGACAAAACACTTTTTAACTAAAACAGTAAAATATTGTGCTATCCAACACGACGCGACCGGGCGGTGAGGGTGCTCTGCCCATCTATTGAAAAAAATAAAGCGCCAAAGTGTAGTGTTTTATGCATATAAGACGGTTAAATACCTACTTAAGTTTCCTGTTTTTTTTAATTGTCATGTTTAAAGCACATTACCTACTTTGCTATGGAAAATATACTAGAGATTATAATTTATCTACATTTACTACTCCAACTCTTCTAATTTTAACATCTTTATGCAGAAACAAACATACTTGTAGAACAATGTTTATTTAGTAAGTATAAACGTATTAAACCTTATGATCTAGGCTGTATGGTGCATTTTAAATTTAATCTTATTTTATACTTCTCATGAGCTCCTGGCTTCTCCGGACGCACATACACCTGTAATGTAAATAATTTAGTAACTGCAGACGTATTTTGAATACTGGATTTACTATCTCACAAACTATGTAAATAGAATCGAGTAAATAATTCCTACCAGTCTAGTCTAACAGAGCATACAACTGCGTCCTCCTAAAATACGATGATACTTATTACTATATTTTGAACTTTATAACCAAGGAAAAAGATTCCAAGTTATTTGTAAGGATAGGTAAGTACGTATTTATCTTGTTTACATTTCCTTGCGCTATCACTAGAAAGTGTTCAATAATCGGTCACTTAACAAGAATTCAACATAAAACCTCTTTGCATAAAACGCTAAGTGCCCGTAATCGGACATCAAACGATTTGTTGCCAACTACTCGATATCAATGCTACCAAACACGACTCGAATACCAGCTGTGTAAACAAACATTCTAGGTGCATCACTAGTCTGCGTTCGATGTTTAAATTATGTTTCTTAATTTTAGACCAAAATGTTGCCACACTGAGAGTTATTTGTCTATGTACAGTACAAACAAACATTTGTTTATCCATGGTGTTTATCGATAGATTTAAATTGAATAATTTTCTGCAAATATCATTTGATTGGCATCATAAAACGAAAGTTAGAAATAGTCACGTATAATTTGCGTAGGTACCCTATGTGCATCTAGAAAGTGATTGTAAATTTATAGAAACAAATAAATATAAAAAGCTCAAAATCAGGTTGATTTCTCTCGAATCTTTTAACACTACAAGCAAAACATGCTTTTATCGTGCCGATCGTGTACTACTCGCGAGTAAACAAATCGGTCCAATAACCTATGAGAGCAGTGATCTTTTCTTCATGAGAAACAGTGCACAAAATAAAATAGCTTTCAATATGTTCAACTTTGGTCTTTCAACTAAGCTAAGATGTTATTCCCTCTTCGCAAGCAAAAAACTGTATTTTAAAATAATTCCAAAAAAACTTATTTGTAGCCATACAAAGTTCATATTTCTCTCATAAAGAACTAAACCGCATTGATTAGTGCCGCATAATAAAATGTTATTAAACCAACAGTCCCTTCAGCAACAGGCTCAAGCGCTGTTGCCCCTCGGATGAAAGGGCCACTGATGCCGTGACTCAGCCCTACTTCTGGCGATTAAATAAGTAGACGCAACTACGGTTACCATTGATTTTGTCAAAGAAAAATACTTAGTCTATGAAAATAAACTGAATCTCTACTCGATGAAGTTATAATCATCTGAGGATTTTATGATTTCATGGCTTATTTTTTTTTTATTGATTTTATAGTTTAAATGTGTTCGATTTTGAGGGTTTTATTCTATGGTTTTCGTTGACAGAACTAAACTAACTAAAGTATTGCTGTTCTTGGCTAACATGCCTGATAAAAGAGTGACAGCAATATTTTAATTAGTTTAGAACTGTCAACTAAAGCCTTCAAAATTGACCACAGTATGTAAGTATATTGTAAATAGGTTAGGTTTAGTTTAGGTTTTACCTAAATGTATTTAAGTGAAAATAAAAAGCGTAATATCTTTATGACCGCAAAAGTCATTTTAAAGTTCATCGTGTAAATCTGTTATTCCACTCGCAAAGAAAATCAATTTAAAGATGATTATTATTGATTGATTGATTGGGTGATTATTAAAGATCAATGCTTGATGTTTGGCCACCTTAATCACAAGAGCGACGTTGAATTCGTATGAAGGATAATGTTCAAAGCCAAAATTTATTAAGCCGTCGTCACAGCTGGGTGGTAAATGACATATGTGATCATTGCACGATATAGTCGAAAAAACATTAGCCTAATTCAACCAACTTCAAAAAAGGAGGTTCTCAATTCGACTGTGTTTTTTTTGTATGTATGTTTACTTCAGAGTAGGGCCTTCGCTTATCTGTGGTTACACGATTACTCCGCCAATTATGAACTGATTTTAATGAATATTTTTTTGGTTGGTAGACGTAATACTTCAGAAGTGGTCCCATATAAATTTTATCTAAATCGGTGCAGTAGTTTGGTTTATAAATCAAAATTACTAGAAAATATGAAGATGTCATCCAGGTATTCGAAGTTGAAGTCGGTTGTATATTTTTTATTTATTTTTATTCATCATAACCGTCATCGTATCGGGTTGATTGGATTATAATTATTTCTAATTATAATTCACTAATTAAACTGCTCAGGCCAACATAGCATCAAATAACGAAAGAGTAATTTCCCGTACAAATAAAATACTATTTCCTAATTGTTTCCATCCAATTACAATTAGCTATTAGCAATTAACGATCCCGTACGCACCGTACACGTGGACTCTATTACATGTTTGTCTGTACTCTATCTACTCCCTCTTTCTTCGTAGTATCTTTTAATATGACAGTAACTTTTACATGATATTGGCACTTTTCCTTATTCCATCACTGTTATTATACACTGCGTACCTACGTACGTGCATTAAATATTAGAAGGCTCCAGTTACAAAAGTCCCTAAGTGAACTTAGGGACTTTTTAATCTGATACAACCAACGCGAAGAGCATGTCAAAATTATAATAGTTATTCTTTTTTTCTTTTTTTTTTCTAAATAAAAATGAGTCTTAAAACAGGCAAAGTTTTTTTTATTAAATTTCGTGTTTTGAGTGCAACTCGTTGTCCCTTGGACATGAAGAAGACCACCGCCGTTAACCGAGAGGACGCTGCTGCCCGTTCTCTGGTGGTTCTGGATGCAGTTTAAGGACATACCCAGGTTCAATTCATAGGGTATACTTCCCGTGAATCTAGAATCATTAAATTTGGCGCACAAATAAAGAGAAAAATCTGGTTGTAAAATCACACAAAAAAAAACTATTACAAACTTGCATTTGCAGTTACAGCAGCGCGAGTACCGTTCTTGACGATCGTTCTATTTGACATTTAAATCGTTTATTTACAGGGTCCTTATATGACCCAAAGGTCACTAATTTTGGCTCATAAAGTCACAGTCCGACTAGTTTTGTAAAAAAGGGACTAAAACACTTACCAAGTATCTAAAGACAAGATTATAAGTATTAAAAAAAAACTTATGGCATAACCAAGAAAGTTAATCGAGTTTACCAGACAAAATGTGATGTCTTCGTAACTATTTTATTAATGTGTCTTCAATAAATAATAAACCAAAGTGTCCGAGTCCGCAGAATTGGTGATACTTAAAAATTAAACCACATTATTTATTTGAATATAAGTGAGCACATTAGAGTAGGAAGGCAGTCCCACTAGGTGGACTGACGACATTGTAAAAGTCGCGGGCAACCGATGGATGCAAATGTCGTACAATGTTGCAGTCTAAGGGGGAGGCCTTCGTTCAGCAGTGGACGTCTCCGGGCTGATGATGATGATGATGATGAGCACATTAAGTCGTTTCTTGATCTCAAATATAAGTTCATTTATTCTTAATACACTGACGTTTTATTTTTAACCCATTTTTCGACTTTTTTGATTTTTGGACTAAGGGATTTTTGCATCTGGGCCCTTCTATATTTACACTAAATATTTAACACTAATACTTTTGCTACTGCCACACTAATATTTTTATTAGTAAGACGGGGTATGTCCTCGCACTGTTATCATTGTCATAGATTAATTTATGTGAGTACAGATAATTTAATCGACGTAAATCAAGTGCCTATTTTACATATATTTGACTCTTATATTAAAAGGTTAACAAGAATAATACGGTTTATTACCATGCGCTACTAAATATGAGGGTATTTATGTAAATCTGTGTTATGAGAGCAGATGGGGTAATTGTGTGCCTTATTTAAGTTTAAGTAGGTACCTATTTTCAGGGTTCGGTAACATTAACGGCCTTACCTAAAATAATCTCGATTCTCTTAGTCACTGCTTAAACTTCTCTGTCCTTTTCTAGCACGTGCAACTTCACGTCAGAGAGAAGATGGCAGAGAATCTTAAGCAGTGACTAACGGTTGAAAAGTTTTTTTAAGTAAGACCGTAAATCAAATTAAATTCGAATGATAAAATAGTTAAGATTCTAACTCGCGAAAACTGTCAGTTTCCAAACAAGAAGATAAATCATTAAGGTCCAGAATACCTACCCGCCGCTTTCTCGCTTGCGCATACTAACAGGATTTTTTAATATATACAATCACTGAATATAATATACTTACTTTAGAAAAATTGCTATTGATGAAAATACTGAAACTAAATTAACAAAGGATTTTCAAACAAAATCAAAATCAAAGGAAAACGATCAAACAAAGCAAGTTTTCATTCATGAAACCGAAGTGATATAATATTACGTAGGTACATATAGGTCTATGCATGAAACTGGGCAAAACTTTAAATCCAATTTTAGATAGGGTATCTGGGCCTTAAATTTACCGCATTAGCCACACACGACATAACGCTCGGGCAGCAAATCAATCAAACGTGTCAATCTGTCATCCGCCATTTGACCACCGACCCAGGGAGATAGCGAACAGATGGCCCTGCAGTCCAGTAGAAATGGGGTGAAAGGTGGAGTTCTGGGATACATAGGGAACATTTCGGGGTGAAATAGGGAATCTGGCATAACAACATAAAGGTCTATTTACACTACAAATGTATCCTAAGGAACTTTAGGATCCGTTCCCACTGATTATTACACTATTATAAAAATGCGATAGTGTGTATATTATATATATATTATTCTATTATTATAATTCATATAAATATATATTATATTATATATATATTCGTATATTTAAGAATTTGTCGGGGAGACTTAAAGAATCCACACGTGACCAAAATGCTGGCCTCTATTCGGGCTAGAAAATTTGCCTCGCAATCCAGCGGGGCAACGTGGCCAGCATTTTGGGCACATTACCTGAAATTAGAGACCATTTAAACTACCTATAGATACTTTAAACGGTCTCTTAATATCAATTATTTTATTTTTATAATTTTAGTTTATGTTTAATTAGGTAGTTTAAGTGGTTTTATTTTATATAGAGTGTTAGGTACGTGTGTGTTTGTTATCTCTTTGCGCTAAAACGGTTGAATGGATTTGGATGAAACACGGAATAGAAACAGCTTATTTCCTGGAATAACATTATAGGCTATTTTTTATCATCGTCATAAAGCGGGTGAAACCTCGGGATGCAGCCAGTTAAGTTTTAATCATAAATGTGTTCTTTTAAAATATATGTGAAAGCCTCGTTAAAAAAACATTACAAAACGTAATATCTTTCATTAAGAATAATTTTATGAATGTTTGAGAAACATGATTGTACTGCAAGATACGCGAGCATGCGAACGAGTCAAATGGGTGATTTTAATCAAAAAAACAAGAAAAATGTTAACTGTAACTTTTAATTGAGTGAAATCGAAATTCATGGACCGAAAATACTTCGTACATCTTCATGCATATATCATATATCTATTACAATGCAAGCAAATTTTAACTCTATATTATAGAACATAGTGCGATACTCCACTGTAGTACTGAGACGCGCGCGCGCAGCCGGCGGGAGCCGCGTGACGTCAACGAGCCAAGAGCTACAATGGAAAATCGATCGAATCTATACACTGTCTTATTCTTATCAAATGAAGTACAAACTAGGTATGTAGCCTTTTTTTATTATCAATACATTTATATTGTATGCTTTCGTTTGACCGAACGAAAGATAAAACGAAGATGCAGTCTACGATGGAGCACGCTTGCCTAGAAGAAACAGATTCACACGCGACTTGAGACTTCCAGATTTGTATAGATCTGTCGGGAAAGACCCGGTTAAAAGCACACTCTTCGAAATATATATATATATATATATATATATTTCTTTATTAGGAACATAAACAAATACACATTACAAAACACTGGTAAATCTATGCTACCCGCAGAAGTTAAAAACTGTGTCGCGGGTAACAATGCCCGCCTCCGAGACAATACATGTGAGAGTTCCTAAAGTACAGAAATCGTTATACCTAAATAAAAGTTTTAGTTCTATTTCAATTTTATCTTATATTTAATAACTAGTGTATGTGCGCGTGTGTGTTTGTGTGCGTGTGAGTTTGTTAGTTATGTATAAACTTTAATTCAGTATCTTGATAGGACAAGGATTGGAGCCATGTAAAACACTGGCTGTACACAAAAAACCGATAGACTATTATAGCAACTTTGCATCGGTGTTAGGTTAGACGCGTTTTCGGTATCATACGTCCTACATATTGCAAAGACATGTAATTAAATGCGGACGTATATTTAGAGTTTTGTAATGATCTGAAAAGTTGAAACAGTGAAGACTTACCAGACATGCAAATACGTAACAAAAGAAACAATGCGTAATGAAGTATTATTTCCGGAGTGTTGAACTGCAAGAGATAATGTCGAATAAATCATTTCATGTGTGCTAATTATTGTGAGGGAAAAAGAAAAGAAAAAACAGCGCTTTATGAATCTACCTTTCGTTAATAATAAATTAATTAATATTGGGGGCCATTTTTACACACAGCGCCATCTAGCCCCATACTAAGCAAAGCTTGTATTATGGAAACCGGATAGCTGATAGAATACTTATATACAATTTTTTTTCGTAAATAAAGACTTACAATACATATTACACCCAGACACAGAACAAACATCTATGTTCGCCACATAAATGTTTGCCCTGGGTGGGGATCGAACCCACGCCCTACAGCTCTGAAGGCAGACATGCTACCAACTGAGCTTTAAGGCTGTCATTTCTGCGAGCCTGTCGAGGTCTTCCAGCATGTAGCTACCATAGACCATACTATTGCCGCAGACACTGCAGTGCCAACTGTAACATTTTATTCTCAAGAGGTTCTCAATTCGAATGTTTTTTTGTATGTATGTTACGCGATTACTCCGCCAATTATGAACTGATTTTGATGATTCTTTTTTTGTTTGGCAATACTTCAGATGTGGTGCCATATAAATGTTATCTAAATCGGTTCAGTAGTTTGATTTTGAAATCAAAATTATTAGAAAATATGAAGATCATCCAGGTATCCGAAGTTGAAGTCGGTTGTATTTTTTTTAAAAGCGTATTATTATTACATGTTATATTATTATGTCTTGACTTGAGTGATAAAATAAAAAAATCTTTCTTCATTCTTTCCATTGGATACGCCAATGGCGATATGGCCTATATAATGTTCTGTCACTTTTTGCGGGCACGAGGTTAAATGGCACACTTTCAAATAAACTTTCACACTACTAAAACAGGTACTGTAATAGGTATTCTAAACAAATTTATTTTCGCAATTTTATAATTTCATTAGCGAATTAGCATAATATCTCATAAAATTGTGTAAGCTATTTAGCCAAAATGCAATATTATAGCTAAGCACGTTAGATTTACGAAGCAATAAAAAGAAAGACCAACTGATAACCCCGTCGCACCATCTCGTCAAGTCGGAGAGGTCAGTGTATATTTTGGGACCAGCTTCCCTTCGGGATGCTCCTTCCACCGGGTTTCTCAAAACCAAGCTCAGAGCATGGTTACAAGAGAATTTGTTTTATGACATTGAAGCTTATTTTAAAATAAGAGATTATTAACGTATTTTTGTAATTATTATTTCATTTTAGTAAGTGATTATTTTTTTGTGACATACTTGAAATGAAATTTGACTTGTAACTTTGGTGTTATCAATAAACTATTTGTATTTGTAAGCAGGAGGTCTACACAAAACAGAAATCGTGGCTACAAATGTGGTCTACGAGACAAATAAGTTTGGGAACTTCTGTCATAGAGAATATATAATTATGCTACGTACTTCTGCTTTAAATCTAAGCTCAAAAAATGCTTAAAAGCATAATATAATGATCAGTCCGATGCGTGAGAAGATATCGGCATTGGAAGTCTTAACCACCGTACAATATCGACTCGATGTATCGAATCACAAGAATGTGTACACTTACTTACGAGTGTTAATAAATCATTGACACAGTATGACGAGTTTAATTCAATCAAATATTTTAAAGTCAAACATCTGATTGACGTACAACTTACAAGATTAGTCATCTCAGCAAATATACCACTCCCTTCAAGGAATCGATATTAAAATAGGCCAACGGCCGCAATCGTTAAATTAATATTACTTATATTAATATTTGAATATAAACCCGAGTTCAGTAAATGATATCACTGTCAAGTAAACACAGCTTTATCGGCTCAAGTGCTGATACTCCATTTATTTCTGCCAAAGTTAATGTGGTTTTTATCACGTCCAATTTTTATGAGGTTAAAAGATCAAATTCTGATTCGTAAATTAATTTAGGAACAGCCTAGAATCTATCTGTGCCGATCTCAATTTCGTAGAACATCATACAGCAACAATCTATCTAACTTTCTACGGCGCAGTGGTATCGAAACAACGTGTATCTGAGCTTATAGTTTATATTCCAAGTTCCGGGATATAATTTTGTATCGATCTGTTTAATAAAGAAACAATTTTATTGCCATCATCACTTTTAATACATGGAAAGTGAAAATAGAATGTAGGCTAGTACGCTAACATGAGAAGATCAAAGGAAAGACAAAGTGCTATTAAATTCGACATGATAGCAGATTTAGATTTAATTTTAATGCTCTTTTGAAATTCAATAGTGATATTGGTGATGGAATTAGAAAATCCGACGTTAAAGGTGAGCTTGGGTGATAAATTATATTCTACGCCAATAATACTACATATGTGCCAGGGGCCAGCGAAACAAACAATTTTATGCTACATTCACTTGCCACTTCCTTGGGTTTATTTTGGTTCATCTGGACTACCATCCTTCTTCTCTATAATACGCAAAGAAAGCCAATGAAAACGACCAAACAGAACTTTAAATTTTATAGAGCAGAATCAAGATGACTAACGCTTTAGTTGGTAGCTTATAACAGGTTGGGAAATTTAGCATCTAAGGCCGACATTTCTTTAGCTTAATTGGCAAAGCAGTTGGGACGGAAACCCATAGAGACTGCTCGTATGCAGGTTCGAGTCCTGCCGGAGGTCATAATTTTTCTTCCTGTTTAAGCTTTAAAAACATAGAATCAAGATGGTTAACCAAAATTAAAGAATAACAAACTGAGAAATAGCTCTCTCTAAATCTCTTTTCCTACGCTTTCTTTGCAAATTATAGAGCATAATAAAGATGTTGTCCAGATCAATCAAGAAACCGTCAGTCAACCGAGAAAATACTTGCTCTGGCTCTGTATTTATTATCTATCTCGACATGACATTGTAAAAAGCTTATTATGCTCCCATTTGGCTGACCTGGACATATTGCATTTACATCAAGGGGTCTAAAATGGCAGCATTAAGCAATTCCCCAAAAAGCAGTTCTCCTAATAAAAATGAATTGTAAAAAGTTGCTCTCGAGTCTCGAGTAACTTCTAACGAATCTGCTAGTTGATTTAATGCAATTCATCTTTCATCGACCATTTTACGACTTTCTATAGAAAACTGTCAAACTAATGAATTCCATAATAGAATCATTTGCAGAATCAAGTACCAATAAGTCAGTATGAATAAGTGACCGTTTTACGATTTGCGAAATTAATCATCATAGGATCTTATTGCAGAATTGCTAAACGCGACCATTTTAGCCAGAAGCCATTTTAGAGTTATTCTAATAATGAATTCATCATAAGTATTTCTTTGCTCCGCACGTAATTACAGACTAAAAGCCAGAGATAGCTCATTTATTCCGGAAGAAACTTACAGAAAAAGTACTCTCTAGCTCTATTTTCATCGTCCTTTTCCGTTTATAGAGTAGAAGCAAAACTCGTTGCATATCGATCCGAACACTACCATGCAACTTTCACTGCTCTCAAATGTCTTGGACAGCCAGTTCTGCTCGTATCTCCTTCCACCTTACAGTAACACCTTCCATCTTTTCAGGAAACTTCATAACCACAGTTGCGCTACTAATGCACCCAAAACTGCGTGGGCATGTGACTACAATGTTCGTGCTATCGCTCTGCGTGTCGGACCTCCTGTTCTGCAGCATCAACCTTCCGCTCACGGCGAACCGGTACATTCAGCAGCACTGGAGCCTCGGCTCGAGGCTCTGCCAGATGTTTGCCTTCGTCTTCTATGGAAACGAAGCGGTCTCTCTGCTCTCTATGGTCGCTATTACCATTAACAGGTAAGAGACCACTCTTTTTTACTCTACTATGACAAAACGCTTTAAAAATATATATACAACCGACTGCAACTTCGAATCTGGATGACATCTCCATATTTTCTAGTAATTTTGATTAAAAAACCAAACTACTGAACCGATTTCGATAAAATGTATATGGGACCACCTCTGAAGTATTACCTACCAAACAAAAAATAATCATTAAAATCAGTTCATAATTGGTTCGTAATCGCGTAACAGACATACAAAAACAAAAGATAAAAGAACATCCTTTTTTGAAGTCGGTTGTAAAGAGAGAGGTTTTAAACGAAGCGTCGGACGTCCCTAGCTCGTTGGATCAACGATGTTGTAAAGATCGCGGATCGAACCTGGACAAGATTGGTACAATATTTAGCAGACTGTGTATGTATTACAGTATGTTTTTGTGTTTCCTCGTATCTCCTGTTACTTACAACGTCTACGTTATACGACACGTACCTACAAGCCCTGGCCCTAATACAGCCCTAAATGTATTATACTTTGTACGCTCTACAATTCCCTCATGCAACAGTGCAAACCCGAGAGAAGTTATGCTTATACAAGTTGTGATAAGATGGTAATTCATTAGTGTTTTTTGCTAACTGGGAGCTAGCTAGATTTATTTGTTTTGTTTTACAGTTTTTGTAATTCTTTCCAAGGTCCTTCAATGAAATAAGATATTTTAAAAAATCTGATCCTTTAAAACCAGTACCTAATTAGGCTAGATGACTGGTTTTTTTTTATTGTCCTATTAAAATGTGCTCCATAAATATAGCTGATTAATGAAAATAAAATGAAAATCTGATCAAACATAAGCAACTTATAAGAATTTTAATATCATGCTAGACAGAGAGGCGAAACAGCAAATCATGACGTCATTTCTCTGTACGCCATATAAATTCTATTCTGACAAGTAAGGCGTGACGTAATTTTTTGTTTTGTGGGAAAGGGACAGAGCTGTCTCTACCAAAAACTTTAAACACTTATATATCAGAACATAAATAACCGATTTAAATTATGTTTTCAACTACTACTTACTATTTTTACTTAAAGTCTTCATCGAAACTATTGGTTCAACGATTTAAACATCAGTCATCTACCCTATTGGTAGTTATAAGATTTTTTTCATATATTAAAGTGGCGAGACGAGCTAGACGTTCGCCTGGTGGTAAGCGAACTTGGGAACACAATCCTGCGCCGTACTGCACTGCGCTCGTCACCCTGAGATATTAGATGTTAAATCTCTTCATACCTAGTAATTTCTCTGATAACATTGCCCTTCAAACCGGAACACAGTAATGCTTGCATACTACTGCTTGGCGGTTGAATAACTGGCACAGGTGTGATATTTCCCCAGGCGGACTCTGCAGTAGAGACCTACCACTACATATCTGACTCACACTAAATTCGTTTTATTTTTTTGTATTCTTCTGACCGCTCGAAGCGCTCGCTGAGTCAGTCGTCATGCACATGCGGGGGAGTGGTATGCATTTCCGGCATCTTTAACATTATAATATGTAAGATTATGTGTTTGATCGTTTGGCTTAGTCCTTTTCAACCGACTTCAAAAAAGGAGGTTCTCAATTCGTCTGTATGTTTTTTTTTGTATATTTGTGACGCGATTACTCCGCCAATTATTAATTGATTTCGATGTGTCTTTTTTTGTTTGGTAGGCGATACTTCAGAGGTGGTCCCATATACATTTTATCGAAATGGGTTCAGTAGTTTGGTTTTTAATAAAAAATTACTGGAATAAATCAAAACAACTGGAAAATGAAGATGTCAAATTGAAGTCGGTTGTTCTTTTTTTTTAAAGTGTATTATTATTATTATTGTGTTTATATTAAAACATTGTCATAGCGTATTATACTGTAACAGAAAAATAGAGATGGTATGTTTAGATAGAGTAGGTAGCAGATCCAGAATTGTGTACTTGCGAACACAATCATGCGCCGCACTGCACTGCGCTCGTCGGCCATATAGTAGAAGTTCCGATGAACAAGAACAACGACCTGCACCCATCTGTTTAGTCGATGAAAATTGTTTGTTATCAAATTAACTAATAAATTAATTAAAAATTAAATAATTAATTTAAAAAAAAATGTTTTTTTTAATTTATTATTTTAGTTAATTAATATTTTTTTGTTATTGTTTTGTTGTTATGGAAGCAATAAATATCTGAATCTGAATCTAAGTACGTTAGAAAATACATCGGGAGTGGGATGGCAAATTTTTTTTTCACCTGCAGTAAATCATGTTTATTTATTTATTGCCGTTTCCCTATGCAAAGGAGGTGTAAAAAATAATTGTATTATTGCATAAGGTAAAGGATGAATAAAGAATGAGGCAATAACATAATAGTGAACAAATAATTATGTAAGGTACCTACTCTCTACTCGCACATTTCGTCCTACATGATAATCAATTCAGCAGCTGTCATAAAAAACACATTTGCGGCTTCAGTACAGATCATAAAGTTTCAAAGATTTATCTCCAAGCACTCTAAACGAAGTTGTAAAAAAGAAGTTCTGTTTCAACAAATTTATATTGACTGTGAATACTTCTAGTAACTATAATTTATTCTGTGTCGTGTGGTAGATTTTCGAACTAGCATAAATCCACCAGAATACGTATGTAAATAATTAATGCACACCGTAAATAGCACAGTGGCGCCACTGTATTGGAGGTTAGGGACTTGATTTGCTTGCGTAAAACATGGAGTAAAAAATATTTGTATAAACGACGACCTTGTCTTTGTGATTTACAATCGAACAGTCAAACAGCTTTTGAGGTAAACATCCTGTAGATCAACATGAACTCCAAAGGTAATTTTAGAATAATAAAACCGTTTTTCTAAATAAAAATCTATTAGGTTACAATTGTATTTGTGCTTTAACCGATGACCTTATTTTTTCAAGTGACGAGACGAGCAATACTTTCGAGATCTTCTTCGATCTTGGATTATCAAAACGATTTTATTATTATTGAAATGTAGTAGGTAGGTCTAGGTACCTTAATATCTTACGCAAAATCACATGTATTTGTCAAGTAGGTACAATTAAGATTAATTATGTTAAAAACCATCTGCGATTTCGATTAGGCATTTACTTTAGTAAATGTCCCTTCTACTCGTTGCATAAATGTCTCTCTTGTTCTTTGAACCAAAATGCATCTCATAAATAACAAACAAGCACGGAACCACTTTGAAAGCCATTTGCTAGACAGTTTAGAACTATTGCTTTATAGAAAGGACTTTTAAAAAGTAAGTAGGTGCTTAGGTATAATTTATGGGTTTGCTTGACAGGAGCAGTGAAGACGCGGTCAAGTGCGAATCTGACTAGTGCCCACTGAGGGTTCTGTACCAACCAACACAATAATTCACTATCAAATCTTTTGCTACAAATATATATGACAATACAAAAAAAAACGTATCGATATCTTTTACTTTCACATATATAAGAAAAAACTTTTTTTTTTTACTTTAATAGGGTAGATCATGTAGATGACTGATGTTTATATCGTTGAAACCAATAGCTTTGATGAAGAATTTAAGTAAATATAGTATGTTTATTGAAAAAATAATTTAAATCGGTTAATAATGTTCTGATATATGAGCGTTTAAAGTTTTTGTTAGAGACAACTCTGTCCCTTTCCCACAAAACAAAAAATGACGTCACGCCTTACTTGTCAGAATATAATTTATATGGCGTACAGAGAAGTGACGTCACGATTTGCTGTTTCGCCTCTCTGTCTAGCATGATATTAAAATGCTTATAAGTTGCTTATTTTTGATCAGATTTTCGTTTTCTTTTCATTAATCAGATATATTTATGGGCCACATTGTAATAGGACAATATAAAGAAACCAGTCATCTAGCCTATTTCGGGTCTTCTCCGCCAAATTAAACATGACCATACCCTTAACACCCATAACACAATACAAAGAAGCCGTGTTAGTCTAATGGGATACCGCTAGACTTGGAATCGTGGCGGACGGTTCAAATCCCAAGCCCGTAAAATGAGATTTTTGGTGTTTAAATACAGATTTTCATACACTGACTTGATGGCTTGTCTGTGAAGGTAATCGTCGTGAGGATAACTGCTTACGCCCGGAGAAGAAATTCGATAGCGTATGTGAATACACCAACCTGCAAGTAGGTAGAAATGGTTCAATTGCCCTTCGAGGATAGCCTTAGGTCCAGCATTGCAGTATCAAATGAGTGATTATGCTTTAAGCTATTCAACAATATCAACCTTTTTTAATGTTATGTTAGTCAAATGCAACAAACACATTTAGGAAATTCACAGTTATACAAAATAGTGCATATGTGCGAGCGAGACAGCAAAGTCACGAAATACATAAATACAAAGAAGCCTACAAACCATTGATCTTATAAAAACGGGGTATTCCCGATTGAACACCAATTTTTGAGCACCCGTGAAATGAGCATCTAGCATATTCAGCGACAATGATAAGATGAATGGACGGGAAATAAGCGCACGGATTTTTAAGATTATATTATGTTGAGCGCCGGCTCTCCACTCGCTTCAGTCATACTCTGCCTTTGCGACATGCGAGCCGTACGATACGACTATACAAACTTCTAATGCATGTGTTCTATTTTTGTCACGCAGTAATTAGATTCGCCGTCTCTATTTTCAGGCAAATGTAATATGCATACTTTTAAGTAGGTATGCTTGATTGTGTTGTCTTTTTAATTTTGACAAATTTGCAAACGCTGGGCGCGTCCATTCCATTATCACCGTCGCTGAGCATATTCCCGAAATAGCACAAATCAAAATTTTGGCTTGGTACTATTATGGGTACAAAAAAAACACCTAGAATAGAATAGTAGGAAAATATTGATTCCCAATTTTTCGTGAGTTCGCGAGGTCCCATGAACTTTCCAGTTCGTTCACCCCTGTCACCAAGGCGCTAGACTCCCATTAATATTAATAGCTTGTTTTCAATTTAAAATGTCCTCCAGAGTACCTCATAGCTAACAGGAAGCAGTCGCCTACAATATTTTTACATAGAAATGTTAAGTACTTAGAGGTAACCTACCAAGTTTTTCAGGATAGTGCCTTTATAGTAAAACCGCAAAAGAAATAACTAAAACATAAACACGTAGGTACTATTTACAAAAACTTCACCTACTACACAGAGACAATAGGAAATATGCACGAGTTTCAATTATTAAAAATAATAGAATAAATGGAGAGTTTAACTGAATCAGATTTTTACATCGAAAAAATAATTGAAATCGACTGGTAAAGTTCTGAAATATAAGCGTTCAAAGTATTTGGGAGGGAGTTATCTGTCCCTTTCAAGCAAAACACGTGCTAGTATAGAACAGTGCTAAACTAGCTAGTGTTTGGAATCATAGGCTTTGACGTCATAAACCTAGTATAGTGCCCTCCCTGTCTAACACGAAACTAAAATGTTTATAAATTCGTTATTCGTGCACATATTTAGATTTTATTTTCTATGATATTTTTGTTTTGGTGCGAGTCCATAAAAAAAATGCAATGCATACCTAATCCCTATTTTTATTTTTTTACACTTCGCCATCTAGCCCCAAACCACAGAATAAATAATAGTTCTACGTACCCAAACTAAGCAAAGCTTGTAATATGGAAACTAGATAGCTGATAGAATACTTATATAATATATATTTTTTTGTAAATACATACTTATAATATATATTACACACAGACACAGAACAAACATCTATGTTCGTCACATAAATGTTTGCCTTGGGTGGGGATCGAACCCACGCCCTAGAGCTCTCAAGGCAGACACGCTAACAACTGTGCTATAGGGCAGTCGGATAAGGAATGATAAGGAATGTCCACGAGGAACGGTTGGTAGTGTCGCAGTGTGCCGTACTTCTACTTGTCCTGTGTATGAAAGGGACACAACTTAGGCAGGTTACATACCTTGTTAGGCTTGTAGATTACTACGCATTGGTATATTGAGGTACTTTTTTTTATTACTGCCACTAGAAAGAGAAACTATAAATTAAATATAATTGAGGAAAAGTAGCTTTCCAAGCAAAACGCAAATAAAAATTTGCATAACAATCAGATAAAGAGGGAAAGCCTTTAATTATTTCTTTCGCGCGTATCTACGCATGCTCCGTTATATATCTCTCAATTGTCTACAGTTAGCGCAATTACTGTGCACTGGCTCGTGCCACTCGTGCCAGTCCACTGGAATGGTAACTGGATCGGTTAGTTTGCAATCAAGTTGATTGTTACAATTAGGTAAGTCTTGCGTGGGTGCTCGCCTTGATTGCTTGGCTGCTTAGGATGGAACGTCAATTGTTTTATGTTCTCTTCCAAATAATAAAGAAGCACGGGTCGCTCTACTGATGGTAAGTTGACGCTTGCCCACGACCATTGCAGTGGTAACTGGGGGGGCATGAAAAGATTTAACAACCACAGTGCAGGACAGGACAGGACAGGGTCCATATGAAACTTCTTTTTGACAATATCTGTGTACACTATGGAAGCAATAAATACTCGTATCTGAATCTGAATCTGCAGTGTGGCGCGGAATTTTGATCGCAACCACTGCTGACGATACGAGCAAGACGTTCGTCTGGTAGTAAGCTTCACGCCTGCCCATAACAGTAGCAGTGCCAGAATTGTGAAATTGCTAATACAATCCCGCGCCGCACTGTACTGCATGCGCTCGTCACCCTGAGTTATTAGATATTAAATCTCTTCAGTAATTTCTCTGGTTAACATTGCCCTTCAAACCGGAACACTGGACACTACTGCTTGGCGATTGAATAACTGGCAAAGGTGTGGTACTTCCCCAGGCGGACTCTGCAGTAGAGTCCTGCCACTACAAAAACATTTATCATGATCATTTATAGCGTTTATACAGACGTGATGTTTACTACTAGGCGCACTACTTTACTAAGTCTTGCTTGACCGTTTCGTCCATGTTTCGTCACTCCAATGCACTACCTAGAACAACAAAACAATCTCCGGGGTATCTGTCGGCAAATTCGATAATATTTTTTGGTACACTCACCTATCTTAAGTATGCTCGAAGAACGCGTAGTAAACTAGGTAGAGATTATTTTACAAAATTTCGTAACTTTTACAGCATCTTTTATGATTTCACTCCTCCCATCTCAGCTCAGTTCTAGTTCAGCTTCTGAAGTGCATGCTGACACCGATACAATTTCATTGACAAGTCATAAGCGGATAGCGTTTTTCCTTTTTTCAGAGGACGTTCGGGTTTAGGTATTTTTAGTTAGCCTGTTTTTGCCCACTGTTAGACAAAGTTCTGCAATTTCTTCCGCTTGTGTAATCTGTGCCATCGCCCTTTGTCGCGCCTTCGATCGTGACGCAGGGCTACGAAGGGTTCGACAGTATGGGGTCATAAAAACATGAATGTCGTCGTGGATACTGCTAAATCCGGTACTCGAAGGTCTATAGTTAACGAATTCGGCCGCATTGTATATGAAATGTTTATTATGGTGTTAAAATCGTTTGTAAAAATAACGGCAAAACTTTATCTTTATCTTGAAATTTAAATAATATTTTTTTTTTTTATTGTAACTATTAAAATCTAATCTTGTACGAAATATATGCTCAGATGAGTCAAACGAAACGTTCAAGACATAGTAAAAGCTTAGCCCACTACGAACTTGGGGTTTGACCTCATCCTGCAAATTGGAAATCGCGGCTTAGGGTTTTGGCGCTCATTCTTTCCGTGCATCCCACGAGGTAAGTGTGAAATGTCTTTCCTCTTTCTCCATGGTTATATAATGAAGGTGCTTTAAGAAGGGTATCTTTAAATATTACTCTGACTTGAGAACGCATCGGCAAAATATACAAACTTTCTATAAAACGTTATTATCGCTTCTAACTTAATCACGCTGCACTGAAGGGCCTGCACCATAAAAATAAACCCCATTGATGTGGGCGGGTCAGTACCCGTTACATAATGGCGACGCTGTTCGCAGCTCTGCCTGATGTGGCTATACTTTGTAATTCTGATACGTGTACTTAGGCACACGTATAAACTGCTATAAGCATAGCAGTGTTAAGAGCTGAAAGAGAAATCTATATATCAATAAATATGAGAAATGAAAAGCTAAAGGAAAAAGAAACAGGTGCAAGATAGAGTGAGTGAAGAGAAGGGATAAAAAGTAAAGTACTGAGTGACTTTGTTGGAGAAATTCTTCTAAAACTACTGAAAATACTAAACTGATCCTTTTGCAAAAAGAGTCATCTACATTAAAAATATCTTTAATCTTTTTTTATCTAAAAAAATGCCTTTTTACGTTAGTTGACCATTTACAAGTGAATTTGTGCAATTTCGTAAATACATTATGTATATTAGTCTAAAAGAAATGTCTAGTGTTTAAAGTATTCTATCTACCACTTCTCTGCTACTCCTCCCGAAACAGCATAATGTTCCTCTATTGATGACTTTCTTACTGTTAAGGCTATTATATTAGGGCCATTGGGACACAAGATACAAATCGTTATTTTGCACAAAGATAATCTAATCTGTAATAATCGGAAAGCACAAAATTATTGACACGACTTAGAAATGATGAACCAACTTTAGCCCTTTATGGTTAATTTAATCAAATAATTGTATTTCCACCTATCTTATCAACAAATCGATTCACTCCTATCATAATAAGCTCCAGCAGCGTAAACACATTACAAAGTGGGCCCCGTTAGTTATCTAACACCACGGCAAACATGCTTGCTTTCCCACGAGAGATAAGCCGAGAGCTTTATTTTACGCCTCTCGATTTCGTAATGAAGCACCAATAAGGCTGCTAAGTGGCGCTTGTGAAGTTAGAAACAAAACAGGACACTTGGTTCATTTCGAGCTCTAATGCCTCATGGTCAGCGTCATTCGCACTTACGCCTGATGTTATAAAGTAAGACGTTTGAAGAACTTCTTTCATTTCAACAGCACAGTGGTAACAGAAGAAATTGGGAACGGTATCAAAGAGCAATTAGGTAGAGAAAGAATACAATGTCGAATGAAAGCAGGTACTACGCCACTAGTGATTGAAGCTTGCATCGGCAGTAACCATGTAAAAGGTGCTTTTAAGATAATCGTGAGTAGTTATTTTTGCAACAGCCATGCTGGCAACTAAATAAATAACGTTTTATATACGTAAAATGCCGGTGGTTTGACGTTGATTTGCTCATAGTCACCGCTCACTATGACTCCCTCTACCAGTAAGCAGCGTACTTTGCAATGACAATGGCAATGTTGGACCAGATAAGCATTTTAGTCACGCTAGACTACCTATAGTTTACACCTTTAACATTGATCTTCAAGCTCTATACTTATAATAAAAAAACGAACGGAATTACACGATTATTTAAAAATGTTTGGTTTTACGATGTAAATCATTATGTAATTATAAATAGAAACTCTTTTCAAAAAATGGTCATGCACAATAGTTTCTTAGAAATTCGTTCTTATCGCTACAAATCAAACAAACATCTGTGTTACTGAAAAACTTCAACACCCGATTTTTTTACCGTATCTTCGACTGAAAGCTGACATCTGATTCATTAATTATAATTCCGGATAGCCAAACGTTTAGTTTATTAGATTGCATGGAAATATACGATCGCAGTAACAGAAACCACAGTGTGGTTGGGATATATCAGCAGGCTCCATAGACGTCACGATAGAAGGTCGTTCCAAGGATGCTTTTCTACAGATGCGTCATTAGCTAAAAATTCTGCTAAGACACTAAACGCTAAATTGAAAATTATACGCAGGTTTATTTATAACCATTACAAAAATAGATCCGCTATTGTTACTTGCCACTCGGAATTAAAATCTGGAGCTACATAATGTAAATAAATAACGCTCAATTCAATAACTTCTGGCTTCAAAATTTGTCGTACCGCTTGATTTAACCATTTTAAATTTTAGATTACAATACATTTATTAATTCTACTGTTATTTTGCGCAATAAAATCCGTAACGAGGATATTCGCCAAAGAACCAAAGTCACCGACATAGCTCGCACGGTTTGCAAGTTGAAGTGGCAATGGGCAGGCCACATCGCTCGAAGAACTGATAACCGATGGGGAAGAAAGGTTCTTGAGTGGCGACCGCGAACCGGAAGACGCAGCGTAGGAAGGCCTCCCACTAGGTGGACCGAGGACATTGTAAAAGTCGCGGGCAACCGGTGGATGCAAATGGCAGGTTGTCGTACAGTGTGGCGGTCTAAGGGGGAGGACTTCGTTCAGCAGTGGACGTCTCCGGGCTGATGATGATTAATTCTACTGTCAGATATACCTACTTAATAAGTAGCTCTCATCCTACTTTCTATTAACATTAATTTATTTATATCAAAGTGTGGATCTTTAGATGTTTGGATGTTTGAACGGATTTGGATGATATTTGGTGCAGAAGTAGCTTATTATACCTTGGAATAACACATAGGCTATTTTTTATCCCAGGAATCGCGGGTGAACCCGGGTGTCCCTGCTGATACCTACTATATTAAATTGCTCATTTTTACGAACTGACCATGGCGTGAGTAGTAGCAAACCAATAAATAGGATTTTTGTTATTTAAATGATTTCAAGAAGGAAAAAGAAGAATCTGGGCTTATCATGTTATGTTTAGGTAAAGATAAAGATTCATTTATTTGCGTTTTACACGAGTAGAAACATGCGTTTGTTGACATTAAATTATATGAGGTTCATGTTAAAAAAATCTACAATTTAATAATTACTTATTAGAATGTTATGTTCATGTTATGTTCATGAATGTTAGGTTCATGTTATGCCTGAAGAGGCGTGCAAATGAGAGATGAGAGATGGCAATACACAATAAGAAAATATAATAGATTATGCATGTCAAATTAAAATTTAAAATTCACAATGTCAAAAAAATAAGCCAAAGTCAAAAAATAAAATACTAACAATACTTATACAATTAAAATTTGTCATTTAAAAAGTCGTTAATAGTATAATAGCATTTCTCGACAAGCAGTTTTTTCAGTTTTATCTTAAATAAATTAGATTTGTTTGTTTCAGATATACGCTAATAGCGTACTACGACTTGTACTCGCAGATTTATACGTCCACTAAAATCTGGGTGCAGCTGCTGCTCATCTGGGTCGTATCCTTCGGGTTCATGGTAAGTTTGTTGCTTTCTTAGACATATTAGACTCTTGGAAATACGTCGTTCAGCAGAAGTTTAGGTGATGTACGGCGTCGACCACACGTCTTTTCAACCGTCTTCAAAAAAAGGAGGTTCTCAATTCGACTGTATGTGTGTTTTTTTTTAATGAATGTTACGCGTTACTCCGCTAATTATGAACTGATTTTGATGATTATTTTTTTGTTTGGTAGGTTATAGAGTTGGTCCCATATTCTTTTTATCGAAATCGGTTTAGTAGTTTTGACTTTTAAATCAAAATTACTAGAAAATATGAAGATGTCATCCAGGTAATCGAAGTTGAAGTCAGTTGTATTTAAAAAAAAGCGTATTATACTCAATATCATTGATTTTCCAATGTTTTGCTTTTATCGCTGAGGTCAAACATTAGTTCAGTAAAAATACTAAAATGATAATTAAAATTTACTTGGATATACAATTGCGAAAATCTGAAATAATGTTCCGAAAAAACCAGTGACGGTCATGATTCGTTGTAGGAAAGATGTATCTGAGATACATCGACTTATCTGTTGTGCGTTTTCCTTTTTCGTAAAGTAGACAGGAAATTAAAATCAAGAAAAAAAAACAATAGATAGCATTCCTTTCGTCCCGTGATTATGAAAAACTGTATGCATACTTTGTAACACTATTCGAGTACAATAAGAGACTATGTTAAAAATACTACATTGTTACATCAGACATTTATCTTAGTTTATCTCGCGAGTACAGGAAACAGAGCATTTCATAGAAAAAATAATATCATCACGAGACCTAAATTGTCTAAATGCAGCATGAACAAATAAACGCTGTAGAGTCGACGTGCACTTTGAGGCGATTACTCTCAAATAAAGCTCTTTCCTAACATCAAGCTTTATTTTCCAAATTAATTCTATTTCAGTGTTATATTTTTACTTTTCTAAACAATAGATAAGTTTAATTCTTTGTTGACGTAATATATTCTATGGACAAATAAATAAGCAAATTAACTGACACTACTAAATTAACTATATGACTGTATTAGGTAGGTAAAATTTACAGTTTCTTTTACATTATATTGTAATAAATTCCAAAATTTTACGAAAAAAGCTATACTGCTAGTAAACATTTGCTATGGGAGATCACTTACAGACACAAACTACGTAAATTATAATGTTTCACGGCACGCGTGGTTTCACGCGTTTTGGTTTCACCCTTATAGCTTTAAACGTTTAGTTTCAACCGTCAAACGTGTTTTTTTCTGGGATATAAAGTAATCCATGTCGCTTCTACATAAACGAGGAACAATCACCAAAAACACACTTTCGTTTAGTAGAGATTTAATTAATTAGTAGATATTAATTACTTTCGTGATAATGACCTATAAAATCCGCATAGCGTTTCAGTAGTAGTAGCTTAGTGCGCGCTGACTCTAATAGTTATTGAATAAATAAACGGTGTAAAGGAAGCGCTGGGAATTAGTTCATTGCACTTCCATGTTTGTAATACGTGTTTAATTGTCCCGAATTAGGGAACATCCTCCCTCATTGCGGCTGGTGTGAGACACAGGGTGCGTTTACATTTCGGGAGGTTAAGCTGTTTTTATGTTACTCTTGAGATAATTTGGCTCCAAATAGTTTAATACTTATCAATAGTAACTATTAACTGTCGTCAATTGTTAAATCAGCCGCCATACTATATTTACCAAGATAAAAAGCAGTTTAAGCCTATTGCATTATTTTTTTATTCATTCAGCAAAAATACAATATCAATTACTAAACATTTTGCTATGCCGAATCAATATGCCAATGTCATCAACAGCAGGAAGACGTCCACTGCTGGGCGAAGGCCTCCCCGTTAATAGGGAGGGGTTGCCATAATCCCCACGCTTGGTAGGCGGCTTGGGGATCGCAGAATGCACACCACCGTTAAGGCTTGTATTTCCCAAATTTGCCCCTCGCAAAATCAAATTTATTTTGTGAAATTACTATATTTATCGCCCAAAAATACAAAATGTTACAGAAGAACATCCGTCTTAGTAACTTCTGTGGATGAAAACACGATTGATTATACTTTCCTCGATAGAAAAAAATACCGAAACAGTGTCTATTTTTAAACCATTTTCAGTTTTATGTCCTAATTACAGCACATAATCACATTAAAAAAATATGTATTATAAGTTAATAGTATTTTGGAGAGCATGCTGTGGTTCAAAACTTATTAAATTCTATACTTTTCAAGTAATCTGAGAAAATCTTCAAAAATCGTAGTTTGACACGCACGAATCTGCGTAACCGCCATATTTTTGCTTCGCTAAATGTGACCCTACCTGATACAGCTTTAGACTAATGATTGATCTCATTAAAAAATGTGCTTGAAACGTGGAATAACCCGGCCTTAACTAAGAGGACTGAGGACGCTTCTGCCCGTATTTCGGCGGTTCTGGATGCAGTTTTAGGACATACCCAGGTCCAATATGCCAATGTAAAAGTGTAAAAATTAACAAACATAATATACACATTAATACATTTACTAATTAATTATCGCATTTATAAATGTGGTTCACATCATAAAAGTGTAGGTTACAAAGAAGTTCAATTCTTATGGTATCCGTGCAAAAATATCACCTACTGGTATCACACAATGACACAAGCGACAGCTGGGTGCGCCCGCTATCGCTTATGACTTGGAGCGCGGCCTAAATATTATGATGAGCGATGAGCATCGCCGCGCGTTGTATTTTAATGTTTCTCTACATTTGTGTTAATGGACTGGGGCAGTTTAGGCCATTTCAGTTTATTTAAGAGCCTTATGGAAGTAGAAAGTTTAATCGGTAGGTACCTGATTATTTCGATGGTGTTCATTCTTGGCATGAAAGCGTGGCAATGATATAAATATATATAAGTATATCATTGAAATGCGTACGCGACGTGTCTTTTACGAGGATTCTGTACATCAAATCAAACAACTTTTACTATGAGCCAACATAGAAATTGCAAAAAAAAACAGCTGTTCCATACATTTTGCCCAACGTCGATGAACTTTTTGTATGGAACAGCTGATATTTTTTTCGCGATTTCAATGTTGGCCCATAGTAAAAGTTGTTTGATTTGATTTGTCCAGTATATGCCCTTAAAAGGATGCTAAGTGATTAGAACTAACCCTGTATAGTGACTTGGCATTATGAAATGTGCGAGGGAGACAGCGGCGCGTGGGACTACAATACGGCTGTCTACGGCTCCTAAAATGAATTTCCGACTTGCTCGTCATTAACCGTCAATTGCTGTTAATTGTTCGTAACATTGTAATGACAGCTCATTTCTATTCTTCTCTCATACTACCTCCATGAATCTATTAGTAGGAACCTACCCACATCGGTGGTCTCTCCGAATTTACGAGGCTCTTTACCATTTCATATATTCTCATGTTTTATAGCGGTTCTTAGTAACGATTAGTCTTTACGAGCTTTAGTATAGATACTTACCTATTACAGGGATGTTTCGAGTTCAACCTATTCAAGATAATAGGATGAGACCAATGATATTATATATATAAGGAGGGAGATATGTCATATCGCGACCTAAAATGGCCTCGTGAAAACGGCCCCAGATACTGTCTCGCATTCGCATGTCTGCGCTCTGCGCTGTCTAAGCGAGACGCGCGCTATCCCTTTTGCTCTCATAAAAGTGCTATCTTCTTTCGCACTCCGGCGCAACTCGTAAACATGACGGCACGGGAGTCATTTTCAAATGTTGTTTTATCGCGATAGCGCATTTTTCTTAATCTTTGGATGAGACGCCAATTGTACACATTTCTGGCACTGTAACTGTTGTGGGCAGGCATGATGCTTACTACCAGGCGAAACTCCCGATCTTCTCGTGACGTCATAGCAACACGTCATAAAAAACACGATTTAATTGCGAATAGGCTATTTGACTCTATCAGAGAAATTTACTAAGACTATTGAAAGTATGCTACAAATTGATGTAATCCTAATACATTGCAGCGTAAAAAAGCATATCTATTTATGTTTTAGACTAAAATAAGTTTATTTTCTCCAAAAAACAAAAATAAAATTTATTTATTTTGAAGTTTGGCCACGTGATGCGAAACAGTGTGATTGGTGGCAACTTTTGTGACGTCACACCGAAGTAAACAACGAGATCTAACGTGCATTTTCATCACGATTACAGTGAAATAAAGCTATTATCAAGTGAGTTACCACAGATATTTCTTACATAAACCCCTTCTTTTACTATATCTATGCCTTGATCGCTTTGTTTCGCTTGTTGTTTACTTTGGTGTGACGTCTGATATGTCACGTGATCCAAATCGCGTTATGGCGCGTTTTTTCTGATTCAAACTTTCACATCGATTTTTACCGAAAATACGACAGATCTCAAAGAAATATTGATGTGGTGTGCATTAAATATAGTAAGAAATTATTTAAAACAATTTCCCAATAGTAGTCAAATACCCTATTCCCATTCTCCCTGTTTCAGGTACCTCCGCTTCTCGGCGTGTGGGGTCAACTGGGACTTGACGAGAGCACGTTTTCTTGCACAATCCTGAAGAAAGACGGGCACTCTCCGAAGAAATACCTCTTCGTGTTTGGCTTCGTGCTGCCTTGTGTAGTCATCATTGTGTCCTACTCGTGCATTTACTGGAAGGTCCGAGAGAGCAAGAAGAAACTGGAAGGCCGCAGGTGTGTATGCGGGTCGGTATGGCTTTGTGAGTTATTGTGACTAACGAGGGGAGTGACGGCGATGAGACGAGATTATGGTGGGTAGTGTGATTACATAGGGTAGTAAAGGCAGCGTTCTTAATTATTTAATGTTGATGGTTGTCGTTGTGCATTTGTCTTACTTGATCACACAAATATATTTGTTATAATTTATTAAAAAAAAATATAATGTACAACATCTACGTAATTCTACCATGAGTACTGTGTTATGATTGACACACTTGACCGATTTTAGATTCGATTCAGTTGAAGAATGTGCGAAATCAAAAAGTCATGTTACACGACTTTATTTACTCTACAATTGCTTATTTGTTATTTTCATGGTTTTTATTTTGCTATGCCTAAGCATTGATTTTATTCATCTGTTTATAATATTATATTTAGATTAATTCACTTTTTACCGCAAAAAAAAATAGACACCCAGTCTGAATTTTGATATGACCTTACCTTACTAACACAATAACAAGCTTGTTTATTGTCTATCAAACACATTTTTTTGCTTGATGTGGTCACTTTGCAATAAAAACCGTTCAGTTACGTCAACACCTTGTATTTCGAACCAGTCAGAAAAAAACAGTAGATACGCATGTTAACGTTACCTAATGTTTGTTTTAGATCTTATTAGCTATGTTTGTATTGCTATTATTACTACTTGCCGAATTTAAATTTTTATAATTAATTAATGATTGGCAATCGTGGGGATTATGGCCCCTGTTAAGGGGGAGGAATTCGTCCAGCAGTGGACGTCTTCCGGCTGTTGAAGAATTAATTACTGACTGTTGTTTTCAATTTTTAAAAAACTTTTGTATCCTCGTACGTTCTTCCTTTACCATTGTAGTATATCAATGAGAAATAAACACTGCGGGATTTATATTACGAGTAATATAAATCAGTCAGTGAGTCGGTTTCACTAATCAAACAGATTTATCATTTTGTTTACAGCAAACTAAGCGGCCAAACAGCGAAAGAGAAAGAAGAAGACTCCCGTCTCACGACTCTAATGCTAACCATATTCCTCTGCTTCCTAGCCTGTTTCCTTCCCTTGATGATCATGAACGTAGCTGACGATGAGATCACGTACCCCTGGCTCCACATCATAGCTTCTATCCTCGCCTGGGCGTCCAGCGTGATCAACCCTCTCATCTACGCAGCTACTAATAGACAATATAGAGCTGCGTATGGTAATTTATTAAAATTATGTAAAAATAATCCAGTCACGAGGCGGACTACGTGGGGTAGTCGGACAGTCGGGCAGTCGAGCAATTCTCCGCACTACCCCGAGAAAAGAAGCCCTAAGGATAAGCCTACTAATTTATGAATTTAGTTGTGATGGGAAAATAGATTTAATATTAGTTATTTAAAAGCAGGCACCAAATTGAAACTCGATTTGCTACTATTTCCGCCCATATTGTTAACTTAAGGTTAGCTGCGGTCAAATACCTAGCTTGTTTAATATCGGAAAAAAAAAGTTAATTTATATGAGATTGGTTTATGATCTAAAATAATTTGGGTTCAGTTAGTGACAACAAGTGATAGTGTCACACAAAACACTGCTGAATACAAAAGAGTAATTTTTATCACACCTAAATTTACCTGTTTAACATTTGATAAAGCTCTGATAAAGATTAATGATATTTTTTTGTAAATAAAGACCTACCCGATGTAATCGTAATAATTTTGTATTTTAAGCGTAATGGGGATAGTGACTAGTGTAAGAACTTTTCGTAGGAAATTCGACTATTGTCAAAATAATGGACCAATAATACTTATTAATATTTAAATGGCATTTTGTAACATATATTTGTATAGATAACCTAAGATATTTTATAGAATACCTAGATTGTAATTACTATGACAATTATTTGTATCCTTATTGTTAAAAAAGGGATTTGCTTTTATATTGTATGTAGGTAAGTTCAGCGACAATGATAAAATGAATGGACGGGAAATAAGCGCACGGATTTTGAAGACTATATTGAGCGCCGGCTCTCCTCTCGCGTCAGTCATACTCTGTCTTTGCGACATGCGAGCCGTACGATACGACAATACAAACTTTTAATACATGTACTTGTGTTCTCTTTTTGTCATGCAGTAATTAGATTCGCTATCTCTATTTTCCGACTAATGTAATATGCATACTTTTAGCTAGGTATGCTTGATTGTGTTGACTTGTTAATTTTGAACGATTTGCAAGCGCTCGGCCCGTCAATTTCATTATCACTGTCGCTGGGTAAGTTTAGATGTTTTTAAATAAAGTCGTCTTAGTCTCATAGTTGATAGGCTTGGAGGATTTAGCTCCTCTTTAGTCGGGTACTTGGTATTTCTAATACATTCAGTAGCTTGAACCTATACTATAACTTTAAAATCGAATAAGCTAGCTGTAGTAACCGAACCAAAGCTTAATACATTACCTTTTTATACCATGTGATAGCTGTAAGTAATATTTATTTACAATAGGCGTGTGGCCTAATGTTTAATTTATAACAAATAACAGGCTTAGTGATGAATATAACTAAATACATTACACATACTGAAAAAATACATTGTATTGGCTGATAAATCTCTGAGATATGAGCGTTTAAAGTTTTAGGTGGGGATAGAGAGGGGATGCTCTATCCCTTTCTCGCAAAGCACGTGTTAGTATAGCATTTGTATGCCGCGCCTGAGGCTTGACGTCATAGCTCAGTATAGCGCGCTCTCTGTCTAGCTTGAAATTAAAAACCTTAGAATTTATTTATTTTGGAATTATTTTAAATTTTGGTTTCATTGATAGGCTCTATTGATGATCAGCTTTTTTATGAGGTAATAAAAAAATTGTAGTGATCATGCCTATTCAATCTATTATCTTTGTTTGAACGGAAAGTAAGCACCTTGACTGTATCTATTATTTTGGAGAATAAACGACCAACATTATATAATACTTATATAAATTTAGGTTGGATGAGCCAACCTATGCGAGCTTACTTGGCTGAGGCGAGTACTATACAATAGTGTTTGTGTATATCTACCCATCGCAAACTTAAGTAATATCAAAAATACTTAAGGTACGATTATATCACATAAAAATATTGACGTAAGAAACGAACTATTTAATATTTACTTTCATTAAATAAATAATTTATTAATTATGTTGTTACAATTTTAATAATTATATTTGCCAATTTTATTGATTATTTATAGCATTTCATCAGAATTTGCATTCCTAAATCTCTTATAAGTAGGTAAGGTATATAAAAAATATAATATACTACATACCTAAAAGCCTACAAATACCGCATTATTTCATATTAAGAGACAGCTACACACGAAAATCAAAGAAGTAAAAGAGTAAAAAGACAAACTATAAACTTATTCGTTTGTTTCTTTTACTCCTGTGAAATTTATGTTAATCTGTCCTTGTCGAGGAATATCAGGTCAGGCTTTCTCTGTAGAATTTATTAGGTGCGTCTCTACGTTAAGATTGTAAAGATTTATAATGATATAAATCTCTATTACTATTATATAATGTAAATAAAATCAATATCAATTTAATTTCGCAATTACTAAGTAAAATAATTATTTTAAGGGTAGATTACTGATAAAGACTGATGCGGAAAAGTCAATTAGAATAGATTGATTCTGTTTCTATAACCATTGGGTTAATTTTATTATTATAATTTGTGTATTGTAGACGCAATAACCAGTGACATAGGTACCTTCTTATTATCACAGATTATATTAAATTGTACCTATCTAATTCAAATGTTTTATTTGCAATGCATTCTTAAGAGGATTCTGCACCAAACACTGTTTTAGCGTTGTAGATATTAAGCAAACATATCGCTATCTTAGCGGTACCCGCAGCCGCCCTATACGCCAGATAGAGACAGCTGCTGCTGCGTGAGATTTAAAGTAATTCAACAATTGTAAAAAATGTACATAGGTATGTGGATGTGTTTTAGGCTAATATAGTGAAACCCTCCTCTAACTTTGGACTCGAGAGGTAACGCTGGCCGTAGTAACAAAAAAATAACTAAACTCGTACCACTGAAATGATGTAAGATAGCACCATTTTAAAACAGAGATAGGAAATAAATTATACTTCTGGCAATACTAATTGACAGATTATTTTCTTGGAGTTTTGGCGGGAACGCGAGAATATCATGTCGCTGCATTGTATTATTTTCTAAAACTTGTTTGGTGGCGTTTTATTCATTAAGTGCCGATTTACGAGTAAGAGCGTGGGCAAGTGCTATAATGTAGTGAAACGTGTCTTTTCGTGTTGTTTCCAAAACTCCGAAGAAGCTTGTAGTAAAGTTGCCACGACTTTACTAGGGCATGATTGGACTTGACTGTGACTTACTGTGTGTGACTTGGACTGTGACTACGACTCATTTAACTGCAGAAAGAAGAATCGATGTAGAAATATGTATTCGGCTGAAGGACTAGTATCTATGGCCAGGAACTATTAAAAACAAAACGATTTTTTTCTTGGTGTTTTGGCGGGAACGCGAGAAAATCATGTCGCTGCATTGTATTATTTTCCAAAACTTGTGTTTTTCGAGTGTTAATGCATAAAAATGGTGGCGTTTTATTCATTAAGTGCTGATTTACGAGCAAGAGTGTGGGCAAGTGATATAATGTAGTGAAACGTGTCTTTTCGTGTTGTTCCAAAACTCCGAAGAAGCTTGTAGTAAAGTTGCCACGACTTTACTAGGGCATGATTGGACTTGACTGTGACTTACTGTGTGTGACTTGGACTGTGACTACGACTCATTTAACTGCTGAAAGAAGGATCGATGAAGAAATATGTATTCGGCTGAAGGACTAGTATCCATGGCCAGGAACTATTAAAAACAACAACAACAAGATTATTTTCTTACGTCAGCCAGCTGTCCGCCGTCAGTCTAGTTAAATGCTCACGGCCTTACCTAAAAAAAACTTCAACCGTTAGTCACTGCTTAAGATGTTCTGCCATCTTCTCTCTGACGTGAAGTTGCACGTGCTAGAAAAGGACAGAGAAGTTTAAGCAGTGACTAAGATAATCGAGATTATTTTAGGTAAGGCCGTCAATGTCCGCCGTGGTCAAAGTGACCAAATGCTCAATGAAAGTGACACCATTGAAGTGTAGACTAATTTCTACTTTTGTATTTTTTATTGACAGCCTGTTTTAGTGATGCCTGGGTTAGTAGTTTCTCAATAGGTATGATATAGAACAACGATCTTATATGTTACACATAAGATATAAGATAACAACATATAAGATCGTTGTTATAGAATGATGTCAGGAGAACGTTTTGATATGCATATAACTTAAGATTGGTGTGAGTGACCAATGTTACAAAGAGTTCTCCCGTACCTGTGTAAACAAATAATTGGGGTGTAAACATTGGCCGCTGTCAATTATATACAAATATAATCAGCTGTTCCATACAAAAAGTTCATTGACCTTAGAAAAAATTTATGAAACATCAGTAGGTATACATGGCCTTCCGTATTGTTGGACCTTTTTGTTACCTACACGTTGTATAATAATCAAAGCCAAGATCAAATTAGAGAGTAGGCTATTATTAGGTACCTATTCATAACAACTATGTTCAGTGTATTTCAGTTTAATCAAAACCAAAGGTAATTTTTTTTTTTAATGATTAGTTTTTTATTTTAATAACATTGAGCTAATATCTAAAGAGTCCACAAAGAGTATCACAATCTCCAAGTGAAAACAGTAAAAAACGTCCGACTGCCGTTGTACTTACCTATACGTGCATTATATAGTTCCAATGATTTCTATGACTAGATGCGCCTGAGTTAAAAAACCGTAACACTAATTCTCTTTGACAAAAAGTCAACGCCATCTCTCGGATTTCGCGATCACTACGTGCAGCGCCAGTAATGCGTGGTAGAAGAAGAATAAACTGTACGAAACTAGAAACGACTTACCTATTACATAAAAATAAAAGTTTTTGTGTAAAAGCAAGTTTAGTTTAACTTTAAACGTTGAGTTACCGGTCAATAGAAACGCCTCCTTTTTTTACTGCATTTTGAAATGTAATTCGTATAATCCTTCACCACAAAGTTTGGCATTTTGCGCTCAAGTAATCACGTCGGACGTGCGTAGCAGACTGTGCCGGCATCGGTGTCAATGCGTTTCTTTGACACCGACGAATGGGCGACGTTTCAAAATGGCGTCCAACCCGTCCCTACTGTGTATGTCTATGTATAGTTCACAATTGTTCGAATTTAGACGTTATGTCGCTTGTATAGTGTTCAATGTATGCTTGAGCGCTTGTGTCTTACAAGGGCGGATCCAGCTTTTAAATCAGGGGGGGTCATATAGTCCAGTCTAGGTCTAATTAGGACAGGGTCCAATTCGATTACAACTAGAAAAAATATCAGTAGTCGACCTACACCCAGCCCAGGGAGGTCATGAACCCCCTTGTTCCGCCCTTGGTATCTTATCGTAGTTCAAGTCGGTCAAAAAGTCAGCACATTGCATAGCGTGCGCCGAGTTTTGGCTCGGACATTTTTTTCGTACGATTCTGATTCTATAGATATTAGCTCAATGTTTCATAATAAATATTCGTGATAGTCAAAATTCTTGATAGTTCAAACCCCGGGCCCATACTTATGGTCTCTCGCAGATATTCGTAAACTGAAAATCTGTACGTACTTATGAAAGACGTACTTACTTATGCTACTCAGGGATAATGTAGCATTCTAATAGTGAAATATTTTTTGAAATCGGTCCAGTAGTTTTTGAGTTTATTCGTTACAAACATGCAAAAATACAAAAATAAAAATCTTTCCTCTTTAGTATATTGGTGTAGATCATGTTTTCCTTCACCAAAACAGGTTTTGTCCATTGAGAGGCTTATACAGGAGAAAATAGGACTCATATATACCGTATTAAGACGTATATTCATATCGTATGTACTTTGAATATATACCCAGCCGAGCTAGATCCTCCATGTGTCATACATACGCTTGGAGCAGAGAAAGCTTGGAGGATTTACTTCTTTTGAGGTTCTATGTTGGACGGTATGTATGTTTTTTTTATGTCCATCGATTTCTACGTCAATTGTTGACAGATATTGAAAATTTTTTTTTATTTGAAAGGGTATACTTCCGAGGTGTTCCCATATTAATTTGAAGTCGGTTGTTTATTTTTTGAAAAAGTTACTTGTATGGCGTATGACCAGGCAGTATGGCTTTACCCTGTCCTATGGGCAAAAGAACAAAAGAGTTTTGGCGGGAACACGGAAAAATCATGTCGTTGCAATCTATTATTTTCTTAAACTTGTGTTTTATCACGAATTAATGTTTAAAAGTGGTGGTGTTTTATACATTGAGTGTTGAATTACATGCACGAGTGTGGGCAAGTGATATAATGTGGTGAAACATGTCTTTTCGTGTTGTTTTCAAAACTCCGTAGAAGCTCATAGTAAAGTCGCCACAACTTTACTAGAGTATGACTTTGACTCGATTATCACCAATTTCGTGTGACTAACTGTGATTTCATGATATATTTGACTTGATTTTAATTAAAAAAACTTGTAAATTCACAAACTTGACACTGGCAGAATGCACAACGTGCGATGCCAATAAATAAGAAAAGAAAAAAAAAAAAGTACAAAAAAAGCATCTCTATTTTAGCGCAGTCAGTTTTGTTTGACACTGATAGATGACAGCAGTGACAGCTAGCTTTTTTTTTTCTCTTTTCACTCACTTGACGAAAAATTCCGCTGCGCTGTTGCTGACAGATCATCTCCTATTTTCTAAGTTTTACAAAATCGCCGAAATATGGCGAAAAGGATTGCACAGAGCTCTGTAAACTGGGCGGCGATCGCCGAAAGAGTCCCGGCCGAGCAAAGGGTCAGCCTTGCGGGTTTCAAAATCAAGTCCGACTCATACCTTCGAAGGTTAGTTTTGACATGATCGATATGGTTACATAATTTTTGTGTCTGTTTTTGGTTAAACTTAGTGCGTTTTCAGGGTCCTGGCTAATCCGCCCGAGCCACCAAAAATCAACTGGGCTCTATACAAGCAGTCTGTACCCATCCCTGGTATGGTCGATAACTTCCAGAAGCAATACGAAGCTCTGAAAGTGCCCTACCCTGCTGATACCCAGTCCTCAAAGGTGGACGCGCAATGGGCTGAAGTTAAGAAAGCTGTTGAAGCATTCGTCGCAGCATCAAACTCTAACATTACCAAGTAAGGTTCCTGAAAGGTGGTTTAAAAATGTAATATTAATAACCTACCTACTCCTACTTTGTTGAATGACACTCGTGGTTTAACTCCCATACATTTGCATGATATTTATGACTACCCAAATCGGATCCAAAGATTATCAGCGCAAATGTGGCAAAACAAAGTTGTCATTGTAAGGCCATGGCCAAGTGTCCTAGTAACTGACACTAGTGCTGGCCACTCAGCCTATACAAACTTATGTCATAATCACATCATTTCATTGCAGGTTTGAATCTGAAGCAGCTCAGATCAAGGCGTTGTTGCCATATGAACAAATGACAATGGAGGACTTCAAGGATGCATTCCCAGAAGAGGCTCTCGACCCTCTCAACAAGCCCACATTCTGGCCGCACACCGCCGACGAACAGGAGGGCTACGTGGACCCGGAGAGGCAGCAACAGGCTGCTCACTAATCACTATCTTGTAAAATTGTTGTAGACATCAACCTTCAAAGTCCAAACATCCAATAGGCTTGCAGATTCAGGTTTTGCTTTTGAGTTAAAAAAAATACTCTGCATCTCAAAGAACATTGCAGTACAATATAAAACTGTACTAACTTTCTGCGTTTGATGGCTAATCTTTCTTCATGACAGTGGCGGAGTTGTGAAACATCTTCAGAAAAACCATACATCAAGAATTGAATTGAGTTCAATGTTTTCATCAGTAAAAAGATGAAGTATTTTTATTGTACAAATTAGCTTATTGGATGTTTGTGAGTATTGGAGAAGTTCAGCTATACATGTGGATTGCTTGTCAATCAATGTTCATAGCAGAAGTGAAATCAACTGTAATAATTTATGTAGGAATAAAATGTAATTTACCGGATTTCTTATTATCTTGTTTTTATATCCCATTTATACTGGCATTACTGTTGTTGGCTAGAACAATTATTTTTTTACCAAACGATTCCCAGTGGTGATAATTGGAATGGAACACAAATATTCATTCCATAATACTGGGGCTAGTTTCGTTATTCTTGATTACAACTCTTTCCTACCATAATCAGATTTTTTTGCAGTCCATTGCTGGACGAAGGGCGATTGGGCCATAGCCACCACACCGACCCAGTTGCGATTGGTGGATTCACAAATGCCATTAAATTTATTTGGATATATGGCTGGTTTCCTCATGATATTTTCCTTTACTGAAAAGCCATACAAAACCCACAGATAACATGAAGCTCTACACATATAAACTACAAAGAGCTAATTGGTATGGGCCTGGGTTTGAACCTGCAACCTCATGGTTTAAAGTTAAGGGTATCCTGATTGTGTGGCATTGGTTATGGCAAATAATTAGATCATGACGTCGTGTAAATGTTTGTGGTAATTTGAAATTTGTTCATCCAGCCATTTTTAAGATATTCGTAAAATAGAGATTCCGCCAAAATAGGCTTCAATGGCCTGTGGTAATTCTTTCCCTTAATAGAGATATCCGGGTGGTGGTATGCAAGCCACCAGATTTTGTGGCACTCGTTGGGCTCGAGGCCATCACCAACTTCATCCTTTGTACTTGTAGGCATAAGGAACAAATTTTGATGCCGAGTGGAAACAGATTTCTATAAATTCATGTTTACTTTTAGTTTTTCCCACACTGGTGGATCATTGAAAGCAAATCAAGAAAAGTATTTTTCCTGTATCTAAAAATTTAGGAAAAGCAGATTCCAAAAGCTTTTTGTCCACTGCCTTATTTTAATTAGGAGTCTCCATCAGTAGAGCAAATATGTTTGGTGTAACATCAGTAATGATACCACATAATATAGACTATATGACATAGTAGGTAGTACGGTAGGCATGGAATCAAAATATCCTGCTCATCCTGATACATCCATCATACTTTAATATATAAGAAAACTTAAATAAACAAATAAATATATTAAATGTTAGGTATACTAACTATTTACTTGTTTAATGTCTGTAATCATAAAATGAATGTAATGGTTATGGAAGAGCGGGACTTTCTGTTACAAGTATTTTATATTTTTTGTTTTATTTATACGGGAATACTCACGTTTAATTAAATCGGATACTCCGAAAATGTGTCAAAACCACGTCAGTTTTCATAATAAAAGTATTTTATACTTACTTTAGACTTAGACTACTTAGACTTTATTTAGAAGGTCCCAACCTACTTTTTGAAGCGTAATCTTGGTTACAGAAATAAAAACTTTTTCATTTTCATCCTTATGCAGTGTCTCGGATCTGTTCATACACATCTACACTGTCCCGCTCACTACAGGCTGATTCAAACTTAATGGCAGTGGTGAACTAAGGCGCGAGACGCTGCGCAGTAGCGAAAATGAGGCGTGCGGTGTGCGTACAATCGCAAAGTTTCGCTTGCAACGCACTTCACAGCCGCCATTAAGTTTGGATCAGTCTGTACCTCAATTTACTCCATGGAAAATGGGGATAGTTGGTATACAAGTCAGTGTGGAGCATCAATTCTATTCTATGCACTATTAGCTATTAAGGTCGTCACATACGATGAAGATGCTATATTATTTAATGTTAAAACATATTTCAATATTTCTACTCGTACATTTCATTGACAGCACAAAGATAATATAATATTACAAAATTATATGGTGAGCGATATTTTATCTTAACATGAAATATTATAGCATCATCGTCGCCTGTGGCGGCCTTTATAGTATTTCTACAAGATCCAACATTCAAATCTATGAATAAAAAACATTTCATAGTACATAACATATTTTTATTTTATAAATTGCACATTATTACAGAAGGACAAGTACCCACATGGATATTACAAATTGGAGAGGAATGTCGTAAATTCAAGGAGCTCCATGACAAAAAAAAACATGATAAATTATGTACTTTTAAATTACTTTAGGATTTCCTATTTCTATATACTCAACAGGCAGAAAATATAGGAATAAATTTTTAGTTGCTAGCAATTTTTATCTAATGGTTCTCTAACTAAAAGGTACACACAGAAGGTACACGATGTCGTCACAACAATGCCACCGTTGCCATAGTGACAATGTTCTAATTATTATTTTTGACATTTTTGTCAACCCATAATGATTCCTATAAGCGCCGTTGGAAATATGGGTGCTGATGACGTATTACGGACCGCACTCTTCAATAATGAATTAAATCAAATCATAATATTTGAAGCATACAAAGCTATGATGTTACCAAATTAATCTTTTAATGCATAAGATTCTGGGTGTTTCCACTCTAACACTATTTTTTATTCAAGAAACAAATATTAAGTTTCTGTAGAATCCCTCATGAAATGGCAGGGCTTTGCTAATAGGAAACGATACTAGACATAAATAGTGAAAAAACTTGATATGACAATCTATTATAGACAAAGACTATACACCCTGTTGACTGATCGTCCAACTTCCCCTCAGACGAAAATTTGTAGTTTTAAAACCCCTGCGAGTACGTCAGAATCACATTGTGTTTCATAACTCAGATTGTGTTATGAAACACAATGTGATTGGCCAATCGCAAGCATAGAACGTTACCTCGCCCCCTGCCCGCAACGGTGAGTCAGTGTTTGTAGGAGAAATTATGTTCACGAGCCATCAACAGGCTATATGATCTGTGATTATAGATATAGAGATACTTAAAATTATAAATGTATCAATAGTTATCTAACTAAACGGGTTGTAGTTTCTGTAACTGACACCTTGTGTTGGAAATAAAGATGTTTTTGCATCTAAGCTAAGTGTAATAGAAATACAGATTACACAATCCAAAACATGTTGATTTTGTATTCTTATTTATTTATTTGTTCGCTATACAATGTGTCACAAAAAGGTTCAACAATACTGAAGGGTATGGTATGTACTCATCATTATGAACAACTTTTACTATGAGGCCTACCCTGAAATCACGAAAAAAATATCAGCTGTTACATACAAAAAGTTCATTGACCTTGGACAAAATGTATGGAACAGCTGATTTTTTTTTCGCGATTTATGGGTAGGCCCCATAGTAAAAGTTGTTCATAATGATGAGTACATACATACTCTTCAGTATTGTTGAACCTTTTTGTTACTCATTGTATAGTGAACTTCTCATAATGTTTCTGATGGTATCACGATAAACTGAGAGACAGAATTAATTCCTAAGGGCCGGAGTCCTACCTACCTAGCTTTACGTGACAATTACAGTTACCATCAAGTTACCCAATTTCCTACTCTATACCAATGTGCACGAGAATTAAGACTACAGTTGAAGCTACGTTCCGCTGTACCAAGCCCGCCAACCGAATAGTCCTTATAGAACGAAATCACAATACAATCTATCTACTTGGCGGCGAACTTCGTGGCGGGCGGCGGCGGCGGCTGGGAATACATATTGTAGTAGCTAGTCGGTGGTGGAGCGGAGAAATTTTGTTGTATACCTGGCGCCGGAGGCTGATAGCTTTGGTTTGGGGCCTGGAAGCCCTGAGTCTGTCCTTGGTACCCTTGGCTCTGCGGCTGGAAGCTCTGGTACCCTCCGCCGCGGCCCCGGCCTCCGCCCCGCGGGCCCCCGCGGCCCCTGAACCCGTTGTCCTGGCGGAAGTTGTCCCGACCGAAGCCGCCGTCGCGGTTGAAGTTGGATCGGCCGCCGTTGTCGTCGCCGGCGTCGTCCCATCTCGACCCTGGAGGACATGTTACATGTGACATGGTAAAATTAACTTGTTTTTTTATTGACTCACAAAAAAGCTGACTGGCAACAAAACAAATCATCGAAAGTAAAATTTCAATATGTGCACAAATAACGAAGTTATAAACATTTTGGTGTCATGTTAGACAGCGAGGGCACTATACTAGGTTTATGACGTCAAAGTTCACGATTCCAAACAAATAGGTTAGACGACTGATGTTTAATAGCTTTGATGTTGGATTTAAGTAAATATAGTATGTTTATTGAAGAAATAATTAAAATCAGTTAATAATGTTCTGATATATGAGCGTCTAAAGTTTTTGTTAGAGACAACTCTGTCCCTTTCCCACAAAACAAAAAATGACGTCACGCTTTACTTGTCATAAAATAATTTATATGGCGTACAGAGAAGTGACGTTAAAATTTGCTGATTCTTCTCTCTGTCTAGGATGATATTAAAATGGTTATAAGTTGCTTATTTCAGATTTTGATCAGATTTTTATTTTCTTTTCATTAATCAGCTATATTTATGGACCACATTTTAATAGGTCAATAAAAAAAACAGTCATCTAGTCTATTCTATACTATGCACGTGTTTTGCTAGAAAGGGACAGATGACTCCCTCCCAAATACTTTGAACGCTTATATTTCAGAACTTTACCAGTCGATTTAAAATATTTTTTCAACATAAGCATCAGATTCAGTTAAACTCTCCATTTATCCTATTATTATAAACAATTGAAAAACATGCATATTCCCTATTGTAATAGTATGGCGAAGGTGTATTACTGATAGGGCAAAACGCGTATTCTTTTCACCCTTACCCGCCTTCGTTAATCCACCGGCGGGCATAGACATCTCTTGCTTTATCTCCCATCTGCGACCAATGGCAATCACACCATTTTTAAACATGAACAATCGAAAAACACAAGTTTTGGAAAACAAGCCAAAATTCCTTAAAAAGTTTTAGCGTGCCCTAGTGTTCGGGGGTAGTATGTCAGTATGGTGCTCACCGCCCCCGCCGCGGCCACCTCGGCTCCCGCCCCGCCCCCCGTCCCTGCCCCCACGCCGCGCGGAGCTGTCGTCCCGGTCGCGGTACCGCGGTCGCCCTGCAACATTTTACATTGTCTGAACCTTCATAGATAATAATAAAATACTCTACTGGGTTCTAATATAAGCTTGGGGTATATTAAGCCGAAAGGAACTACTTTTACAGTTGGGCCAACCCTTAAATCGCGAAAAAACATATGCTCCATACATTTTGGCGAGAGTGAATGACATTTTTGTATGAAACAGCAGGTTCTAGGGGTCACGATCAGGGTTGGCTCCTTAGTAGTTCTCTTCGCAATGATAAGTACAATTATGGCTTTTCGGCTTAATACACCCCATGCTTATAAACTTGTATACTGTACACATATTATTCTGATTTTGTTACATACCTATTATGTAAAAATGAAAATAATTAATTCTAAGTAATAATAATTCTAATTGCAGTTTGCTAAAAATAATAGCATCTACTGGTTGCCTTAAAAAAGAAAACCTGTATAAAAGCTACCCATACTCCTGAGTACAATAATATGTACCTCATTTTCAAGTTGTTTTTTTGTAAATAAACATCCTCCATTGTCCATGTTTGTAGTACACTTTGTACATGTTATGGGTTCACTAGAACTGTATAGAGTCAGTCCTGGATTTGTCAATAGGCCGTATCTGCTGCGGCCTAGGGGCGGCAGATTTCAGAGGATGTTGCCGCCACTATTATTTTAGAAAGGTACATGGGGCGGCGGAAATTAACTACCCGACACTCTAAATCCGGCACTGTATTGAGTCCAAAGCCTAAGGGCATCTCTATATTTTGTCAACTGTAATATGAACTTCAAAAAAGCCCTTTTCATTGCATTCTTGGTACAAAGTTGAGTGATAGTTCAATAAGGTAATGCCAGGTTTGCTTACCGAATTTCCCCTTGAATCCCATTCCGCACTGCGCTAACTCCAACAGCTTCGGGTTAACCACCTGGTTCGCTTCTTGCAGTACCGCCATTAGATCTTTGGCCTGAAAATGAGGTACATTTATAAGTATCCAATTTTATAATTGCAAGTAATGGACCTAGGTTTGTCTTAAAACTGCCCGGAGCCACCAGCAGACAGGCTGCAGTTTTCTGTCGGTTAACGGCCGCCTGCCAAGCGTGGGGATTATAGCAACCCACTCCTTATTAAGGGGGCGACTAATGCCAAAAGTAAGTAAAAGGTGTAGTTTTAAACACATAGTTTAATGATAAATAACGTAAATATTCAGATAAAAAAATACTATAGGTAGGGGAAAAACCTAAAGAAGCCGAGTGATCGAATAGAATTTTGGAAAATAATCTGGTTTATTAAAAAATATAAATACAAATTACCAACAAAAAAAATACTGTTTTAATTCAAATGCTCTAAATTATCAGCGACAGCATCACATTATTTTTTACGAATTACATAGCCAAACTAATGTTTTAGCAAAGTAGCCGTTTATTTTTTTTATTTCATGCCTACATTTTGAATTATTAAATAATTTCCCACCTAAATTGCTCAAAGCCATCATCATCATCAATTGTATCATGCGATTTTCGACTCTAAACTAATGCAAGACGCGCGGATGAAATCTGATATTTTTTTGGCATTAGTCGCACTCTTAAGGGTGGCAGCCTTCGTTCCGCAGTGGACGTCTTCTATCCTATACTAAGCTGTTGGAAATTCTCTTGTATATGTATATTTCTATATATTCGTCAAACAAGATGAAGATGCTATAATATTTAATGTTATCTTAGAACATATTTAAATATCGCTACTCATATATTTAATTGACAGCACAAATGACAAAGATAAAAAAAATATAATTTTTTTTTTATGGCGATCGATATTTTATCTTAACATAAAGTATTATATCGTCTTCGTCGTGTGAGACGGCCTTAAGCGTTTGACCACAGTTTATGTGATATTGTGAGTAACATTCAACAACGGTGAACAAGCTCAGCCTGAAAAGGTTTTAATGGACTGGGGCAGTCTAATCACACTCGGTGCTTGACGAACTAAGAATGGCGCCCGTGAACGTTATTAACAGTGTCAACCTTTTGACCGCCACTGCGTAATTACATCGTCATTACTCCAACTCCAAGGCACCAAAAAACTTAGGGAACTTCTAATGAAGTCGTGGTGCTGAGGGCACAAAAATCTCGGATTATTAGGTGTTCGTGACGGTGAAAAGATTAACTATGTACTATAGTTAGATACCTTGGCGGAGTTGTTAGGCGTAAAAAGAGTGTAGGCAGTGCCGGTGTTCTGCGAGCGTCCCGTGCGCCCGATCCGATGCACGTAATCCTCAGAGTTATTCGGATAATCATAGTTTATCACAAACTTCACGTCCTCCACATCTGTACGCAATATTTACACATATCAACACACGCGTAGACTAATATTGTTCGATTAAAGCGAAAACACCACATCACCACATTGAGAATTAAAAATTTGAAAGATTAATAGCATTTGAAAAACATTCTTGTATGAATTGTAAAGGCCCAAGATGACTACCTTGTGTGACACCAAAAGAATAATTCAAAAAACAAATTATTAGTAAGTACATAATTGTCTAATAATATCTATAAATATGAGAATACTAAATAAGAAAGAATAATAAACATGAACATGTTGCAATAAAAATGTTTAATAGATGAACCTACAATATAAAAGGCCTTGCTCAATTCATAGAAGAATGTTTATCTCACAAAACTGAACAATAAATTACCTTTTCAGCTCGGCGACTGTTGAGGATGGTAGAACCAGCTGGAAATAACTGTATTATGCCCGTCAGTCGTCCGGAGTGTGGTAGGCCAAGAGTCGGTGTTGCTGACTTAACACGTACTTAGTGTACATTTGTACTGTTTGTTTAATTAACACTGTCAGGTGGCGTAAGGCAGGCCCTTTTAGAGTTTCGACTAAATCTCTCATGACGATTAACCAAGCATGTATTGCTCTATCTTTGTTCTTCATGGTCTTACTTGTATTTAACTACTCGAAGAATGAAAAAGGTTTGATTTCATTGAATTAGAATTTTGCACAACCCAGTCCAAATTATTCTTAGCACTGACCAAACAAAAGTATAGCTTATGATCAAAAATTTGTAAGACCAAGTTCCCTCCCCGAGGAAAAAATTAGAAACACCCTTCATAATAAATTTTAGAGGCAGCATGCTTTAAAAACAGTGTGCGCTGACGGTTGATATAATGCTGTCACAAACGATTCCATCATTGAGAATCAGTTATATTGCGGTCATAATATAGCCAGCAACACACCTAATGTTTAGCCCTTATCTCTGCACGCATGCGCCTCTGAAATGAAAAAGAACATTCGAGAATAATGCCAAGTCAGTCATGGAAATTTATTTGCTATTGTCGGGCTAGGATCACATGTTCTGTGGTAGATTCGTTTGGCAGTTCGAGTTGCCTGATGGAAAATGGTTACCTCGGCCCGTCGTTTCCTAGAAGCTTCAATTAACAAAACACAATTCCTAATTGGCTTCCATTTTATGAATTACACTAAATTGTGTTTGTTGTCAGAGTTGCCAAATACGTTTGATTTGGTTCCATAGAATACCAATACTGCGACCTGCAAAAATCTACCATCAGAAAAATAATATCATGGCCCGATAATACGTCTAAACAAGTAGCACATATCCATTGTTTTCAAATCCATGTTCCAATATTCACTGCGTCCCATTGCATTGCAGAAATGACATTATACCTATCTCAAATTATATTCTAACAAATCAACTAGTCAGTAATTTTCTCATCCTGATCGATGACACATTTCTTTGCTTCATCATCATTTTTTCCAGAGGAACTCCCAAAGAATATCCTCTACATCATATAGACACATATATACATTTACACCTATAGATATTTGTTCCTACTTAGTCACCGTAGTCAGAGTTTAAAAACAATGCAGTGCGTGCAATTATTATAAAATCTATAGGAGGTAATCCATAGACCCGATGTTCTCAAAATTATGCCACGGCCAATGTCTTCAGATCTCACCATCCAGTTTCTGCATCACTTATGTCATCAGTCTGCTTCGCTTCAAGACATCCTATTTGTCAGCTAGCGAATATCTTGCCTTGCATAGAATCGTGAATATTGGAAGCACAGTCAACGGGCTGTGATATACAACAATGCCTAGATACAGATATGGCATCAACCTTCCGTACGCTCCTGACACATCTCTTAGACCTTTGACACCCCGGTGGAACAGTGCGAGGAGATTTAAGTCTTGCCCTCGATAAAAAAACCTCGCGACTGTTTGCTTTCCAATCTTCTGTTTGATGCCTTCTTATTCGTCTATGGCGGGAGATATCACCACCACTTTGAACGTCTTTATTTTGACCCCAGATGAGAATTTATCTGGGTAAGGTGGCACAAACATCAGATAGTCTACTTCTGGGCAAGCTACAGCTTTGTAATAGACCTACTTGTTTTCAAATCATTTTGAGTTTTTTATGTCTAACATAGCCATAGATGGCAATCTATTATTATTGATTTAACTTCTTTCTTTCTAAACAGTAATATTTTTATTTTAATAGTTGCATTATTTTATAATTTTTAAATATATTTGTTCTTTGGATTGTCATTATTCTGTCCCAAAAATACCTTTATTCTCGCAATAACAGCTTTTATCAACATAACTTTTACCTCAAAACTTTCGTGTTTTTTATTTGCAAAAGCGAGCATTTCGTCAGTTTTATCATCCTGATTCTGTCTGCTAGACAAAGCTCACGTAGGAACATAAAGTATTATGATTTATGTAAAAACTACAGTAAAAATCAAGAAAAAAAATACGTATTTTTTTCGATGACGTCATTTCCATAGAATAACCGAGAAGGACCTACAGCAGAAAACGACAATTCGTGACACAGTAACACTTACACACATTTCCCACAAAATCAACGCGACGGAGGCGTAGAATAGCATGTATAACTACTGTTTCTCTGGTACAGCACGGTCATATTTCAGATTCTGGTATATCTAACAATTTTCTTTCCCCCTTTGTTAGAGTTCTCGTCACTTACCAAGTCCCCTGGCGGCGACGTCAGTAGCTACCAGGATGCCCCCGTTGGACCGCCTGAACTGAGATAGCACGTAGTCCCGGTCCTGTTGATTCTTGTCGCCGTGGATGGCGAGCGCGCGCCACCCAGCGCGGTTTATGGACTTTGTTATTTCGTCCACCTGAGTTGGAAATGTTGGATTGCTGGTTTAGGTTCCATTTTTAGAAGAAATTATAGTAATTTCTGTGTCTTTTTTGTCAAGTTACAGCAAATAATCCGTGTACATGACTTTGTTTCCCTAATAGGCTAGATGACTGGTCTTTTTTATTGTCCTATTAAAATGTGGTCCATAAATATAGCTGATTAATAAAAAGAAAATGAAAATCTGATCAAAAATAAGCAACTTATAAGCATTTTAATATCATGCTAGACAGAGAGGCCATACAGCAAATCGTGACGTCACTGCTCTGTACGCCATATAAATTATATTCTGACAAGTAAGGCGTGACGTAATTTTTTGTTTTGTGGGAAAGGGACAGAGTTGTCTCTAACAAAAACTTTAAACGCTCATATATCAGAACATTAATAACCGATTTAAATTATTTTTTCAAAAAACATACTATATTTACTTAAATTCTTCATCAAAGCTATTGGTTTCAACGATATAAACATCAGTCATCTACCCTATTCATGACAATACATGATTATGTAATAATTAACGGGTGGTGAGCATAAAAAGCTTTGTGATGAGGCCCAATATTGTTATATTGTCTATTGTCTATTGTCAATGTTATGAAGGCGAGGCCCACATAAAGTGAATTGAATTTGACTGAAATATTTAGAGCTGTTACAGTGTAAAGAAGTAACAAACATACACACAAGCTTTCGCATTTACAATATAAGACTGACCTTCCTCTTTGTTTCTGAAAATATGATTGTTTTGGTTTCTTCCTCCGAGGAGATCTCAGTGAGCAGCGTGATGAGTTTGTCGTTCTTCTCCCACTCCTCGCAGACGTCCACTATTTGCAGGATATTGTGATTCGCCGAGAGGCTCAGGGAACCGATGTTTATCTGGATGTAGTCCTGGAGGAACTCCTCCGCTAAGTTTTGGACTTCTCGGGGCCATGTTGCAGACCACATCAGGACCTAGTATGGGAAGTTACAGAATAATCATACATACATCACATACAAAAATAAGAACATGAAGTGATAATATTACAAAATCAATAATTTAAGCATTTCAATCCTAGGGTTCAGGGTGTATTACAAGTATACAATGTGTAGCAAAAAGGTGCAACAATACTGAAAGGCATGTATGTACTCATCATTATGAAGAACTTTTACTATGGGGCCAACCCTGAAATTGAGAAATAAAATATCTGCAGTTCCATACATGTTATCCAAATTCAATTAACTTTTTGTATGGAACAGCAGATATATTTTTTCGTGATTTCAAGGTGGGCCCCATAGTAAAAGTTATTCATAATGATGAGTACATACATACCCTTCAGTATTATTGAACCTTTTTGTTACACATTGTAAGTAATACTGACTGCCTTATAGCTCAGTTGGTAGCATGACTGCCTTTAGAGCTGTATGGGTTTTGATCCCCACCCAGGACAAAAATGTTAAAAATAAAGAAAAAAAAATCTATCAGCTATCCGGTTTCCATAGTACGAGCTTTGCTTAGCATGGCGCTAGATGGTGCTGTGTGAAGAAATGTCCACAGATATTATTTATATTGTTAAAAAAAACCTGTCGGTCCGGACGTATCTGCTCGATGATCTTGCGGATCTGCGGCTCGAAGCCCATGTCCAGCATCCGGTCGGCCTCGTCCAGCACCAGGTAGGTGCAGCGACGCAGGTTGGTCGTATCTGGCAATCACACATAATTTTAATTTATTCATCATGCATCATCTGCATGTCTTTACTTATGTATAGACTAAGCAGTCAGCCCTAGTGTCAGAATTAATATGGCGTCCCAATCCCAAAGGCCCTTGACACGGCTTTGCAGTATCTAACTAAGTAAGTTCGTATAGGCCGAGTGGCCAGCCCTAGTGTCGGAGTTAATGTGTTAGTGTGCCGCCCGAAGGCCTCTGACATGGCTGACGGTTGTTGTTATAGAAACTAGAACAAACAACCGGGACCAACAATTTAACGTGTCATCCGATCCACGGTAGCGCTCAGAAATGCCACTCACGGTCACCCATCCGAAGACTGACCGGACCGTCCGTTGCTTAACATCGGTGATCGTTTAGAATCACCTAGACAAGCTACGCCACGAGCGCTACACTATCTAACTTATACAGGACAAAGAAAGAAACCTTTCATCGTGGAGGTAGGATATACCTAATTCTCGAAGCTTCTTACCTTTCTCCAAGAAGTCAATGAGTCGGCCCGGCGTGGCGATAATAATCTCCACTCCCCTCTCAAGGCACCTGCCCTGAGGGCCCTTGGGCGCTCCACCGAAAACGCACGTGTTCCGCACTTGGACACTCTGACCGAAGTCTGTGGCCACCTGGAATGAGAACAGCGAAGGTAGGTGAAGTCCAGAAGGTTCTACAGCTCTACTAGACATCGCAAGACAAACATAGACCAAAGGCCGTACTATGATATGTTAAATACATTCTCTCTTGGTACAACCGCGGTCGCCGCGCGACCACGAGCCGTATTGCGGGGCGTTAAAATTGACAGTCGCGCAGCGTCGGCGGCTGAACCTAACGATCATGGTTTTTAAAGTTCATGTTACGGCCCTAGAGCAGGTTCACTCCCAAAGAAAACTCGTCTAAACATATCTATAATTACAACAATTGCCATACTCAGTGCAAGGTATTTTGTACTTTATCAACCGACTTCAAAAAAGGAGGTTCTCAATTCGACTGTATGTTTTTTTTAATGTATGTTACGCAATTACTCAGCCCATAGGGTAGATGACTGATGTTTATATCATTGAAACCAATAGCTTTGATGAAGAATTTAAGTAAATATAGTATGTTTATTGAAAAAATAATTTAAATTGGTTAATAATGTTCTAATATATGAGCGTTTAAAGTTTTTGTTAGAGACAACTCTGTCCCTTTCCCACAAAACCAAAAATGACGTCACGCCTTACTTGTCAGAATAGAATTTATATGGCGTACAGAGAACTGAAGTCACAAATCAAAAATGCAAATTCAAAATTGTTTATTGACAAAACATATTACATAAAACCTTTAAGTAATCATTTGTAGGCTTTTAAAACATTGTTAATCACGATTTGCTGTTTCGCCTCTCTGTCTAGCATGATATTAAAATGCTTATTTTTGATCAGATTTTCATTTTCTTTTCATTAATCAGCCATAATTATGGACCACATTTTGATAGGACAATAAAAAAAAACCAGTCATCTAGCCTATTATGAACTGATTTTGATGTTTTTTTTTTTGGTAGGCAATACTTCAGAGGTGTCCCATGTAAATTATATCGAAATCGGTTCAGTAGTTTGGTTTTTTAAATCAAAATTAGTAGAAAATATGAAGTAGTCATCCAGGTACTCGAAGTTGAAGTCGGCTGTATTTCGTATTATTCAAGTGTCAATTTTCGACTGTAACTCTTGGCTCGTTTACGACACGGATCCCGACGGCCGAGCACGCCCAACACTTATTAGTGGAATTTCGACACTATATTATACAAACAGAGTACAAATTAGCTTGCTCTGAATATGACATGATTTCTGTTTCAACTGTTTAAAGACCCGTTTTCAACGGGAGTGAGAATCTGTACTATTGCTATCTGTGCATAGACTGGAGTTGGAATACAGGCCTGTAGCTATAATGGTTTACGATTTGGGCTCAGCCACATCTTCACGAAGACTTCACCGAAACGTGAGGCCGGTCCTCGAACCGTCCGTATGTTTATATTTACTAGTTGTGCAAAATACTCTACCATCACAATACATCTGCTATTCCATACATTTACGACGTTAAATGATATTCGCATGAGCAGAGGAAAGATTTTGAGAAACCAACCACTCACAAAAATGAAATTTTACTTTAAATGTGCTTGATCAATTTCTGAGTATTAACACTACTACCCTCATGCCTCAGGGGGCTTAAAATGTTACAAAAATGTATAGTGTTCGTTTTATTTACATACATAATAATATAAAATAAAAAAGAGTTTTATCACAAATATAGTAATTTCATTTTAATTTTGGATTATGTTGTACCATTTAATATGCTGATGGCTATATTTTTGCCGTCTCTTTCTCACAAAAATAGGAATCTCTTTAAAAAAAAAATTATTAACTTAGACCGAATAGCATAACAGAATTACAACACTTATATACAGGGTTAGTTCTAATCAGTTAGCATCCTTCATCAAAACACACTAATTTTACTATGGGGCCAACATTGAAATCGCAAAAAAAACTAGCATTCCATACATTTTGCCCAAGGTCGATAACTTTTTGTATGGAACAGCAGATTTTTTTTTCGTGATTTCAATGTTGGCCCCATAGTAAAAGTTGTTTGTTTTTATGTACAGAATATTCCCTTAAAAGGATGCTTACTGATTAGAACTAACCCTGTATACATAAATATTTTTTGTTTCTCCTGTTGAAATAGAAGGTAATGATGGTGTATTTTTACTGGTCAATTAATAATTAGCTACAGGCCCGATTGGTTATGGAATAGAGATAAAAAAGCTAAAATAGGAATGACGAAAAAATAACTTTTTCAGTTCAAGAACAAGGCATGAACATGAGTTATATGAAGTAAGCTAATAAGTAACAACCACAGAGTTTCTGATCTAGATAAATGATGACGAAGATGAAGTTCAAAAACCATTAAATATAGCCTTAAAAAGCTAAATGGTAATATATTTTATACATACACACCTTTGCCAGTTATTCAACCGTCAGGCAGTAGTGTGCCAGTATCACTGTGTTCCGGTTTGAAAGGCAATATTACCAAAGAAAATTACTGGGTATGAAGAGATTTAACATCTGATATCTCGGGGTGACAAGCGCAGTGCGGTGCGGTGCAGGATTGTGTTTGCAATTTCACAATTCTTCGCTGCTACTGTTAGTGGCAGGCGTGACGCTTACCATCAGGTGAAAGACTTGGATCGTCTCAACACTTGACAGTATAAAAAAAAATAGAGGATGTTTTGTCTAACCGAATGGCAATCCCTATGAAACTGGCAAGCTATCTTTTTAACCTTTGGCCATATCATAGGCTAAAGTAAGTTTTCTCAGTGTCCAAAATTTAAACAAGATGTTTATAATTTTGGACTCATGTCTTTAAATGTATTTTAATTTATTAAAAATTATGAGATCCTGAGTTAACATTGTAGAATTAGTAATTAGGCTAGACTGCCTTACAGCTCATGTCTGCCTTCAGACCTGTAGGGTGTGGGTTTGATCCCAGGGCAAACATATATGTTTAGATAGATAGATAGAAACTCTTTATTGTGCACACCAAAAAATACAATAGAAAAAGATACAAGAACCTTATGAGCTAGTGCCACAATTGGCGGCCTTATCGCTAAAAGCGATCTCTTCCAGGCAACCATAAGGAAGAATATACACATGAATAAAGACGGGAGATGCTACAAACACATATGTTTGTTCTGTGTCTGGGTGTATTATGTATTATAAGTATGTATTTACAAAAAGAAATAGTATATAATTATTCTATCAGCTATCTGGCTTCCATATTACAAGCTTTGCTAAGTTTGGGGCTAGATGGTGTTGTATAAAAATTTACCACCGATAATAAAAAAAATATAATAATTAAGAATTAGTAATTGTTTTAGAAATGGGTATTTTAAAGGATTAGATTAGAGACCTACCGACATTGCCTTTTTAGACACTAGTTAAGAGACTAGATATTTGTGGTGCAGCGGTGATGTTCTGAAATTTTATTCTGACAGTAAACACTAGATTCTGATTACCAGCCAGTCAGAGTAGGGGTAACAGTACTACAACTACAAGTAGGATTGAACAAAATGAATGATTAGGTCTGCATGTCTATAAAATACAACTAAAGCGGAAGGTATGCTGAAAAAAACTAGTGCTATAATAGTGCAACAAATATCAGAAAACTAAGGTTACGTTCAGAAACCACACCTAGCAGCGAAAATAAATTTGGAATTTTGATTTTTATTTTGGAGTTAAATTTATCAAAAAAATGTCGAGACATAATTTTTTAGTCTAGGTTTTCGAACATAGCCTGCCCATGTTAAGCTAGATTCTACAGTAATATTTTAAAGTTTACTATTTCACAGTCGCCGCTCGCGTTTTCCATTTCTGCGGCGACTCCGTTCATTGCAATCAAGGCCTGGTGTGGCATAAGGGAAAACAAATAATTTACTTTAGAAATCCAGCTAAGTTTATGTTAAACTGTTCTCATCTGCCTATGTAAACATAGGAATCTGTAAACTGTTATTGCAAGTATCCAATGCAGGCCTAATTTTAGTTCATTAGAATGCAGGGCAAACACATCACAATGAAAATAAAATAATAGGTAAAGTCATAGGATGATATTTACCTGCTGAATCTGCTGCGCAAGCTCCCTTGTTGGTGCTAATACAAGCACTATCGGCCCCTGGTCTCTCAGCAGCCGCGGTTGGTTGATGATATGAACGATAGCTGGCAAGATGTAAGCCAGTGTCTTTCCTGAGCCTGTTTGAGCGATACCGACCATGTCGCGGCCAGACAGAGCTATCGGCCAGCCCTGCGCTTGAATAGGGGTCGGGTGGGGAAAGCCTTGCTTCAAAATCTCCTTCATTGCATAATCAGGGAAGCCACCTTCTTCAAAATACATGCTCGGCGGGGGAACGTCACGTCCTTTAACCGTGATCTGATTCTGACTGCGGTAGGCCTCGATTTCGGCAAGAGGGCGATTAGACGTGTTGGGATGGGGAATGTAGAAGTTTTTCTGGAACGGCGTCAGTTCGATGTTGTCCCAGCGGATCTTGCGGAGATTGCCGCCGGGTTGTTCATTCTTGAAATTGCTGCGGAAGTCGTCACGGCCGCCTCGGCCACCGAAGCCCCGGCCGCCGCCACCGCGGCCCCCGTCCCGGCTGCTATCACGCCCACGCCCGCCGCCGCCAAATCTACTACCCCCGCGCTCTTCAGACCGATCGCTCCTGTCACTACGCCCGCCGCGAGATCCTCCTCTACCCCCTCCTCGAGGGCCGCCGCGCCCGCCTCCTCGTCCACCACGACCGCCACGTCTATCGTCATACCTACGTAATCAGAAGCCCCGTTAGAAACAATAGGGTACCAAATAAATTAGGACTGAACTGAATTAGTAATGGACTTACATGACTATTTTTGGTAGAAGCTCTTTTACTTCCTCCTTCCAAATCTGATAAGTGTAAGTATTTAAGAGGAGTCCCTGTATTTTAATCGTATTATCACAGTTATATGAAGTTTAAATAGAAATTAAGCGTCACACAATATTTTTGCCGAGAAGCTAATCGGACGCCATGTTATTTTATTTTACTTTTTAATATAATAATTCCTGGCCATGGATACAAGTCCTTCAGCCGCATAAATATTTCTTCATCGATCTTTCTTTCTCTTCTCTTCAGTCAAACAAATGTGTCCTAGTCACAGTGAAAGTCACATACAGTAAGTCACGGCCAAGTCCTATCATGCCATAATAAAGTCGTGACATACTTTAGAGAATAGGAACCTATCTATGAGTAATAGTATTCTTTGGTCGTGGCAACTTTACTACAAGCTTCTTCGGAGTTCAAATTCAAATCTTTATTTACCAAGTTATAATAAGTAACTTAATAAGTTATGAAAGCAACACGAAAAGACATGTTCTTGCCCACACTCATGAACTTAAATCGGCACATAATGAATAAAGCACCACTTTAAAAAAAAAAAAAACTCGAAAAACAAGTTTTACAAAATAATACTATGCGGCCACGTTTTTTTTGGTATTCCCGCCAAAACTAGCTGAATCATGGACGTACTAAAGCTACTATGAGCTGAATGCACAATGCAGTATGTGCAGTACAGTGCAGCCAGCAAAGCAAGCAAGCAAGCGAAGCAAAACTCGAGAGCTGCCATTATAAATAATTATTTTCTTTTTCTTTTTTTTTGGCGGTTAAATCAAAAGGTTCTTTGGGAACAAAGCTTTGAGCGTTATACCATGCCATGTTACGCTCTTAAATAGCTTGCAATCGAAATGTCGTATCCTGAAGTAGGTACACAGGTGGTTCAAAAGCCAACATAATCGCGGCTACTCCTGTATGCCCAAGTGACCTATTTAAAGGTTATCGATCAAACTTAAGGATTCACTGAGTTCCATTTATGTCCACTGACCTTCCGCTATTTTCTTCTATTAATATCTTCTAATATGGACGCATCAGTACCAGTATTCGAAAAACCCCACCCTCGACTTAGCGTCCTAGACTGGACTAGGAACATACAGAGGCTTCAAAATGAGGCGAGGCTGCGTCGCTTCGAGTCTTATGAGCTAAGGCAGAGGGCAAACCAACTCAGAAACGAGACCGATGTCACTACTAGATGGGATAACTATGTTAACACTGAGTTGTTGCGGGATAGGTAAATATAATCTTTTACTATAATACCTACCTATATAGCTCATTTGGAACTGGATACGTCCCAAAACTGCATCCAGAGGCACCGGAGGGCAAGCAGCAGCGTCATCTCACTCTCGGTTAAACGATGGTGAGCATTCTGCGATTCCCAAGCCGCCTGCCAAGCGTTGGGATTATGGCAGTCCCTCCATAATAAGGGAGAGGCCTTCGTCCAGCAGTGGACGTCTTTCGGCTGGTGATGATAGCTCATTTTAAAGTTAAACTGGTTAAACTGGTTATAAGGGCGAGTTGGACTTGTGCACTGAGGGTTCCATGTTACCATAACCACATTTGATCATCGCACAATTTATATACGGGACTACATTTAACGGTACTATTAGGTCATTGGTAGTAGGTACTAATCATTGTGAATTACTTTTCCTATGACCTACCCTGAATATGCAGCTCATCATCATCATGTTCCTGCTCTTATCGCACTAGTAAGAGTCGGCTCAGCATCTTATCCCTCCTTCATATCCTCTCATGCTGTATTGGTTTTATGACCAGCCGCCTGATTTCAACCCTCGTAGCTAAACACGACAAAACGTATGGAACAGCTGTTTTTTTTCGTTTTTTTCGTATAGGTATTGGCCGATTAGCCCAGTTCGGAATTTAGTCCTTATATAGCTATCCTCGCTCTGGGCTTTTATTTTTTGAGGATATTTTAGAGAGTTTAATTACTTACTAAAGCCTCCAAGTTTTTAATTCAATATTTCAACTGTCATTCTAGAATATTCGAAGTGGATTCATGGCGCGAAAAACAGCGCTACACGCGTGAGTGCGTGCGCGACGAGATTCGAGCGCTGCAGGAAGAGAAACACGCCACAGAGCTGCATCTCGAATCACTGCAGGTTAGCATTATGCTGGCACGTCACATCGCCTAAGCATGCCGAATAACACTCTTATACAAGCCTACATAACGTCTCTTTTTATTCGGCAAACATATATGCGATGTGAAATAGGTACCAGCAATTAGGGCTCGCAGACATTATAAGAGCGAACACGTTTTCGCATTGCAAAAATTCCTCCTACTACGTCTGTACATTTTAATTAATAAACGAACATTCCACACGGAATTTTCATATCTAAAACATTTCTCCATGAAATGATCGCACACTACTACAGACGAGCGCCACGCTTTTCAATTTTCAATTTTGCAATGCACTGCGGCCCGCCGAGGGAAGCTGTCACATCCAACTGTGATTCTACAAATTGAAGCATTTTCCTATGGATGATAGGCTAGGTATTTGACCACAGTTCACCAAATGAAGTGACGATGTGGGCGAAGATGGTAAATATCTAGCTTGGAATGGGATCTGGCTCAAAAGGCTAGAAGACCTCATTTTTAGGTGCTTTGCGGCAGATTTTCGACTTGACGGTTGTAGCTAGCCAGCATAGCAGCCAGCTGATTACTAAAAATACTTATGACTGACGTGGTTTTGACACATTTTTGTTTTATTTATACGTTACTTACTCTATGTTTATACGGGAATACTCACGTTTATTAAATCGGATACTCCGTGTGAAGTGTCTACCTATCTATACAACCTCAAGTATTAGTTTTCTTTATATGGTAGCAGAGCGTAAAAATTGAAGAAATGTAAACCTACATCTATTATATCAAAAATGTCGAATTTAAAAATCGATCCTCTTTCGAGAGAAAACTATGATACGTGGGTGATTCAAGCTGAGGCCATTCTAATTAAACAAAAATTATGGAAATACATCGAGACTTCCCCGAATGCTGAAAGTGCGGCTGACAAAGAAGGAGATAGACTAGCAAGGTCAGAACTGATACTTATAATCGCTCCTTTTGAGCTTAAACAAATAAAAAACTGCGCAACTGCAAAAGCAGTGTGGGACAAGCTAAAACAAACATACGCCAGTAAGGGACCTGCGCGAAAGGCGTCTCTACTAAAACAGCTCATATTAACTAGACTAGATGGACAAGATGTACGAAGTCATCTAGATAAGTTTATGGATACTGTGGATAAACTGGCTGACATGGACGTTTTAATAAACGAGGATTTGCTAACGATAATGATGTTATATAGTCTATCAGCAGAATACGATAACTTCAGGGTCGCTATTGAGTCGCGAGATACACTTCCGAAGCCAGACGAGCTGAAAATTAAAATTATTGAAGAGTCTGAAGCACGACATAGCCAGAACATAATGAAAACTGAACCTGAACCCTCAGTACAAGAAGAAGCTTTGTACGCGTCTTGTAAGATATGCAAACAAAGAGGTAACATCTTTAAACGCAAAAATCATAAAATATGCACAAACTGCTGGAGGAACAATAAAGAAAAATCTAGTAAAAATAACAACGACTCTAACAAAAATCATTTTGCTACGCATTGTCTCCTCACAGGAAACAAGAATCCTATTGACAACAAATGGGTTTTGGACAGTGGTTGCACGTCGCATATGACTTATCAACAAACTTTATTTAAGAACATAAAGAGTACTTCTAGAAAATTGAACTTCGCGACAGAAGATCATACTGCAGAGATTAAAGGAATAGGTACAGTCTCGTTTACGACAAAAAATGGTGATGGTACTGCTCTTACACATCTACTAGACACACTGTACGTACCTAGTCTGTCTATTAACTTGATGTCCGTCAGCAAGATGACAGAAGCTGGCTGCTCTGTTCTTTTTACCAAAGATAAAGCTACGGTCAATAATCCAAAAGCTGGAATAACTCTAACTGCACATAAACAGGATGATGGTCTTTACTACATCAAACCTAAACATGAGCGCAACAACCTGGCCAATGATAACGATGATACGACTCCAACCATTACTAGAAAGGGGCAATCATCAAACATCTATGACTGGCACAGAAAACTTGGTCACATGAACACCAAAGACATGAAGTTAGCACTGAAAAACGAAAACTTAATTGGATTGAACTTTGATTCATCTGAAACTTTGCCAGAATGTGAAACATGCATTCAAGCAAAATTGCACCGAGTACCTGCTCCCCGTGAGAAAACAACTCAAAGAACAACAGAACGCCTTGAAATCGTTCATAGTGACGTTTGTGGGCCAATCAGAACACACACAGTAGGTGGAAACAAGTACTTCGTCACTTTTATTGATGATTTTAGTCGATACTGTCGAGTATTTATGATCAAAAACAAGAACGAAGTCTTAGAAAAATTCAAAGAGTTCAAAGAGTTAGCGGAAACGTACACAGGGAATAAAATCAAGTTTCTACAATCAGATAACGGTTCAGAATACGTGAACAAGGACTTCGACAGTTATTTAAAACGATGCGGAATACTGCGAAGGCTCACCGCACCCTATACGCCAAACCAAAATGGAATTGCTGAACGCAAGAACCGTACCCTCGTTGAAAAAGCGAGAGCAATGATGATTGAAGCACGGGCACCATTTAAATTCTGGGGCGAGGCAGTTTTTACTGCAAATTACCTATCAAACAGGAGTATAAACAATGCCATTCAGAACCAAACGCCATTTGAACGATGGGTTGGGAGAAAGCCGTGTATAAACCATCTCTACGTATTTGGCTCCAAGACATATGTTTTGATAAAAGGTAAAAATGGTCACAAATTCGCACCAAAGGCCATTCCTGGAATGTTTGCTGGTTATTCTGAAACGTCGAAAGCATTTAGAATCTTCATTCCATCGAAAAACGGTATCATGATATCAAAAGATGTAAGAGTTGTGAAGACAATGTTCTACGATGAACAGAATAAAGATGGACTATCCGATATGTTTGATTCTGAAGAGATTCCACACCAACAACCTCAGCAAACATCGCAACAAATACCACACAAGCAAGTGGTTATTACATTTAACGGTGATGACGAAGGAGAACAGCAATCTGAAATTGACACAAATCATGAAAATGACGACGAAGCATTGCAACAAAACGTAACCAACAGAACAGAATTAGTTCAGCAAACGGAACCGACAAATAATGAAAGTGATTACGAATCTCTTTCCGGCTCTTTCGTTGATGAAAATGATGACACTGTTAATAGTGCAGATGCTGTTGAAGTCGTACCAATTCAAACGAGGTCTTTGAGAGACAGGTCTCATATCACAGCACCTAAGCCAGCACCACCAAGCGCTACGATGATTTTATTTTCGCAGCAGCTGAAGAAATTGAGAATCTTCATAAGCCAAAAGAACCTGTGACTTTCAAAGAAGCTGTTGATTCTCCTGATAAAGAAAAATGGCATGAAGCCATGCATAATGAAATAACTTCATTGATAGATAACCAGACCTGGGATTTAGTAGATTTACCCAAAGGACGAAAAGCCTTACCCTGCAAATGGGTCTTTAAGGTAAAAATGAACCCTGATGGTTCCGTCGAAAGGTACAAAGCCAGGATGGTTGTAAAAGGCTACTCTCAAAAACCTGGAGTAGATTATGACAAAACTTTTAGTCCAGTGGTTCGCCTGAGCACCGTACGAGCACTGCTTGCCATAGCTGCTAGAGATATTCTAGAGCTGCGACAGTTTGACGTATCAACTGCTTTCTTAAATGGTACCGTAAAAGAAGAAATTTACATGAAACAGCCTGATGGTTTTCAGGACAGCACGAAAAGAGTTTGCAAGCTAAAACGCAGCCTTTATGGACTGAAACAAGCGCCACTTTGCTGGAATACTTGCATAGCCGAGTTCTTGGAAAAATCTGATTTCCAACAGAGTGACGCGGATCCATGCTTATATGTTCGAGTCAGAGGACAATCTAAAGTCTTTATTGGCCTCTATGTTGACGATGGACTTATGGCGTACAACACAAAGCATGCAGGTGATGAGTTTATTAAGGAATTAAAAGCGCGATTCAAAATAACCACGAAACCTGCATCGTACTTCCTCGGAATGGAAATAAACGTGTGCAAAGACAAGACCATTACTTTATGTCAAAAGGCCTATACAAATAAAGTTTTGGAGAAGTATGGAATGTCTAACTGTAAATCGGCACCAACGCCAATGATCAAAGAAAATGATATGGGAGATGAAACGAACGCTAGTGAAAACTTTCCCTACCGACAAGCTGTGGGTGCTTTGGCATATTTATCTGTGGGCACAAGGCCTGATATTTCCTATGCTGTAGGTGTAGCATCACGAAACCTAGGAGCACCTACTAAGAAAGATGTCATGCTTGTAAAACGCATCTTCCGTTATTTGAAAGGGACACAGCAGAACGGTCTGACCTTTGTGAAAGAGTCGCCTTCACACTTAGTCTGTTACAGCGACTCAGATCATGCAGGAGACCAGAGTTCAGGAAGATCGACATCTGGAATTATGTGCTTATTCTCTGGAGCTGCTATTAGCTGGAGAAGCCAAAAGCAAACTACAGTCTCCATATCTTCAACTGAAGCAGAAATCATAGCAGCTAGCGAATGTGCACAAGAAATTATATGGTCGAATCGCCTGCTCAGCAGCCTGATTAATATGGAAAAACCAACATTAAATCTGGATAATGAATCAGCTGTAAAACTTGCGCATAATCCTAGATACGAATATCATAAGCGCACCAAACACATTCAACTGAAACATTTCTTCGTTCGTGAATGTGTTAATAACGGAGACTTCACAGTCAATCATGTTTCCTCGGAGATGCAGTTAGCCGATATGCTAACAAAGCCACTGTATGGTCCCAGACTGCAAGTTTTATGTGCACAAACGGGACTAAAGAATTTATCCATAAATTCTTAAAAATATCCGAGTATGTGAAGTGTCTACCTATCTATACAACCTCAAGTATTAGTTTTCTTTATACTCCGACTATAGTTTTCGCTGCTGCACGCGCGTCGGGCTCTGTTTTCACTCTTTGAAAAAGGTCACCGGATGTGATCGAAACTTTAGTCGGAGTATCCGATTTAATTAAACGTGAGTATTCCCGTATAAATAAAATAAAAATGTAAAAATACTTACTTACTATAAGCTATCATGCTATATTTTCCTGACGATGTTTTCCTTTCATCGGCAGCTCAAACTAATTGGACTTCGAGATCACGCCTATACTCCTGTCAGAGCTATTTGTACCTACCCACTACAAATCTTATTATTTTTAAACAGGTTCCCCTAATGGTGTCTTCGCAGTGCCTCTCCAATAGAGACCAGCGAGTGCCACCGGAACTTACCCGGGATCAGCTAGGAGAGGAGCTGGGTAGAGTAAGAAAATATCTCTTAACTAGTACCTACAGCATAAATATCAAATATTTCAGTGGCTCTTATTCAATGTCCTAAAATCATTTTCTTTGGCTCAGGGTCGGATTTAGAGTTGTGGAGGCCCTGGAGCAACAAAGGAGCCGTCATCATCATCATCATCAGCCAGAAGATGTCCACTGCTGGACGTAGGTCTCCCCCTCAAGGCCGTAGGCAAGGGGTCCACCTATACCCCCAAATACCTTCGCCAACCCACCGTTTTAATATTATTATTATTAATCATTTATTTCAGACCATGTTAATCATTTTATACATACCTACTTACGTATAGATCGTCGTCGTGTTAAAGTTGTTACTTATTGTCTCTAGTCCAGTGCTCGGCCCCGCCCCCCCCCCCCCGAAATTAATTCCTGGCTACGGCCTTGCTCCCCCTTATTGTTGCCACAGTCTCCACGCTTGGCTTTGGCAGTCGAATATTATTTTTCTTGCAAGTTTTTCAATCTTCTCAGCAAACGGGTTTACCAACCTTTTTTTTAGTAAGTACAATTTATGTGGAGGCCCTGCGGGCAGTTGCCCCGGTTGCCATCCCTTAAATCCGACGATGCTATGGCTAACAGCTGGTTTTTTGCGATCTCTCCGTTGGTTCCATAGTAAAGGGGGTTTCGCAATGGTGACAATGACTGCTGGTTTTACTCTACCATTCCGGTAACCCTGTTTATTACCCCTGTCTATAATTTCAGGAGCTTCACATAATTGAGAACAGCAAACGCACGCTAACTGACGTGTGCCACATGGGATGGGAGAAACTGAAGGATCTGAACAACGTGCTCTGCCGCTTGGAGCGCGAGGTACAGAACAAGGACGACGCTCTCATGCTGGAGTACCACGTCAGAGACCTGGATAGGAACAGCTCGGGGATATCGTATAAGCTGAACCCTACCAGGGTACCGATCGAGTGAGTTTTTTAACTGTCTTCAAAAAAGGAGAAGGTTTGAGGATTTGATTGTATTTTTGTAATGTTTGGTACCTCAGCAGGGTTTTTTTTTTTATATAATAGAGAGGCAAACAAGCATGCGGCTTGCCTGATGGTAAGCTCACCGCCGCCTATGGACACCTGCAACATTAGAAATGTTGTCGATGCGTTGCCAACCCAGAGAGATATGAGTAGATGCCTTTTTTAAAACGCTCCATATTGTAATTCCTCGGAAAGACCTTCGCGGGGAGGACATTCCACATTTTGCAAGTGCGCGGAAGAAATAAGCGCCAGAAACGAACGGTGTGGGATTTCCAGATTTGCAAAATGTGGGGGTGAGCCTTTAGACGATGGCGGGATGTGCGGTAGTGGAACTCCGATGCGGGAATAAGGTCAAAGAGCTCATCAGAGCATTCCCCAAAAAAACAAGCGGTAGAAGATGCAGAGGGAACCCACGTCCCTACGGAGGCACTCAGCCTCCGTAGGGACTCCGTAGGGGTTAGGGTTATTGAGAACTCGATCGGAAAGGTTTCTATTCGGATCCACACTCTCCGTCTCTGTCGTCCTGAATGTAGATGACTGGGACGGATAATGTGCTGTGTTTTAAACCAGGATGTCAGTAGTAATTTCTATAGGAAACCGGCTATGCTAGATGAGCTGGTACGTTGGTACCGATTATACTCTCATTCTATAACATTTCCAAAATGCTAGAATGCTCGGCTTCCAGATCGATGACAGAAGAGAGCTACGTCGACTGCATTGCGAACACAGTAAAAATAGCGGAACAGTTGATGGTCGAGTCCAAAACCTTGCGTGAAACCATGTTCAAAAGCCGCGAGCAGGCACGCAACCAAATGTATGCGCAGAGTCAGCAGGTCGAGATGATCATGCGGCGGCGAGTCTACGATATACAGAGGGCTCGGAATGAGATGGAATGGCAGAAACACAAGGTAAACTATAAATAATCATTCATAGATAGCAAGAAGTAATGTAACAGTCAGGTGCTCTCCAGAAGGTAAGACAACGCCTGCCCACGCGTATTGCAGTGGCACCCAGAACCTAAATCGAGTGACAACTATTTGTCATCATAATTAGCCAGGAGACGATAACTGCTGGACGATGGCTTCTCGGAATGGTCACCACCGTAAACCGAGAGGACGCTGCTGCCCATCCTCCGGTGGTTCTGGCTGCAGTTTTAGGACAGGGACCGCGTCAGTACTCCATGAGTGGGGTAAACAGAGAAACCTTCTCAATCAGGTATTTGCGGCCGCTGTTTTAGGACATACCCAGGTCTACTGGTAACTGTTTGTAGCGATGTTGAATGATTATCTTTTATACCATGCAGACCACTATACGCTGGTCGAACGTCATTGATAGCTGTGGACGAGACTGCAATAGAACCGGAAAAGATATTGTAGCGTGGTGAAAAGGAGACCTATACTTAGCAGTGGTAGAAAATGGTCGACGATGATTATGAATCAACATTTAATTTGACCAAATGCTTTTTTTTTAAATCAAATTGACACCAAGTGATTTTCACAACCTCATCACAGGCCCGATTTTACCTTCTTGATCAGGACATCACGGTCTAAGAAGAAAGAACTGTAAGCACTCTATCTATTGGCGCTATCATACCTATCACAGAGAAGTCAGGTTGCGAGAATTTTAGCTGAAGGCTGCGGCCAGCTGTAGTGGATAGAACGGTGTTAAATGTGTCGCGATGTTGTCTCGGACAAAGAAAGAGGGGGGGGGGGGGGGGGGGGGGGGGGCACACCCCGTAAACACTCCTTTTAATACGCCCATATTGGCGAAGTCTTGTTTCGGGGCAAATTACTAGTGTAATTACATTTTCAGCTGGAAGAGCACATGGCTAAGGTAGACCGAGAAATAGAGTCACTGCGGGCGGCTGTGGCGGATAAGCTGAACCCGACCAAACTGGTGGAGACCAGGCTAGAGACAAGAACCAGGCGGCCAGTGTTGGAGCGAGTGCAAGTGAGTTAACCCTCAGTTACATTATAGCTATGACTAGTTTTTTGCTGACACGTCTCCGCGTATTTGTAGACGGAAAATTGTAACCGTAAATACACTGTGATACAAGGTTCAGATTACCGTGCACCGCTGTCTCGCACCCGAATTTCTACATTTTGTAACATAAATAATATCTTTTTTTTCTTATACATTCAAGTGACGAGACTAGCGAGACGTTCGCCTGGTAGTAAGTGTCACGCCTGCCCATAACAGTAGCAGTGCGAGAATTGTGAACTTGCGAACGCAATCCTGCACTGCACTGCGCTCGTCACCCTGAGATATTAGATGTTAAATCTTTTCATACCCAGTAATTTCTCTGGTAACATTGCCCTTTCTCAATTTACGAAAAATCACAATCGTTGATTACTTAGAATATCAATATACTATAGTATTATATTATCTTTTATACTAAAGTATTATATTATTATTATCTTTGATTATATTAAGGTTCAGCAAAAATGACATTGATCCAATCAAGTTTTGGTTTATTCAGTAAGGTCAATCAGTGCTTACATAAGCAACATTTTCAGGACAAACAAATGCGAGGTCTTATCGAAGAGTACGAGAGAGTCCACATGAGCTACAATATGCTAGAGAAGAAACTTGAAGAGGCATTGTAAGTTCACTCCCATTCCTATTTTCGAGGTTGTACATAATGGATGGTGAAGTTACTCTTGACACTCGACGTGATATTTTTACCACGGATATACATTGTGATTTAGATGGACAGGACATATATAATTTTTTCACCCGGAAAAAAATTAGTTTCTGTAGGATAAAGACTGAATTCGCTAGCGTTGCTAGTTACTGATAAAAAATTGACCCCTTGACTAAATCCTTAGTCCTCTCCAGGCTTGGAGGCTTTTGAACTGTGAAATGTCGTTGTATTCTACTTCAGTAAAGAGTACTTACATTACACGCTCTCATTTGCACGCCTCTTCAGGCATAACATGAAGCTCATATAATTTAATGTCAACAAACGCATGTTTTTACTCGTGTTCAATGCAAATAAATGAATCTTTATCTTTATCTTTATCTATAATAATTTAAGAGTAGACAAGTTGGTCACTTCTCCATAGAAACGCGGTAGTATTACTACTCCACTATGTAATTTTGTAGGTCCAGGACTAAGTATTATATCGATTAATCTCTTCATTATCTAGGATTGTATATTATTACGAAAGTAAAAAGTTAATAAACATGAAAGTTATGAGCCAGGAGACATCTTGTATTTTAGCTCAATTTTAACGCCACATTGGACGTAAATAAATGACATAAGGTATACGAAAACTCTAAAATAATTTATCAAGCGGCATAGTTTAGCCCATAAACATTTCAAATAACTTAAGTTGGCATAAATTAACTCAGAGTTTATTCAACCACATTACTGCAGCCAAAGGTCGACAAAAAAAAATTGCGCGCTCATTTATCTTTCTTTCTCCCTTTCCCACAGTTTGTTTGATGAAGAGAGCATGCTTTTTAGCCGCGCCCACCGATGAGTTCGAGCCGTCAACTTGTCGATCCTTAAATACTGGTCCTTAGCACTCTATTTTGTGTAGAGTGATTTACTTTTATCACACTTATATTTTAAATGAGAAAAATTTACGGTGGTGTGTGTGTGTGTGTGTGTTACCTCTTTCCGCCAAAACGGCTGAACAGATTTCGATTAAACTCGCAATGGGATAGCCTATTTCCCGGAATAACATATAAGCTAACTTGTTATAATCATCACGCGCGTGAAACCGCAGGACACAGCTGGTGCATTAGAGGTAGGTATTTATTGAACTTACCTACTTATTTATAGGACAACATACCACGGTTTACACAACCACCACCAGCGCGTGACCAAGGACCTTCAGTACAAGAACCAAGCCCTGGAGACAGACAGACGACTTATCGAGATAAGGAAGCCGATACACTCGCCAGAAGAGACGGAGCTCAAAAGAAATATCGGATACTGTCACATGGCCGATGAGCTTGTTACTGACTAAACAAAAGTTTCTGTCCAATCGCTCCCACGTATAGCTTGTCAAAAATACCTTGAAACTAAAACTTTTTTCTCTCCTGGCAATACCTGGGTACGTCCTAACCTAAATCTGCATCCAAACCCACCGGAGGACGGGCAGCAGCGTCTTTTTGGTTAACAGTGGTGAGCATTCTGTGATCCTCAAGACGCCTGCCATGTGTGGGGATTATGGCAACCCCTGCCTATTAAGGGGGAGGCCTTCGTCCAGCAGTAGACGTTTTTTGGCTGATAAGTGAATACTGTGGATAATCGCGCCAGTCAGCACTTTTCCTCTGTGGTCAGCTACAGTGAACCTCGTTTGTATTACATTCTCTTTTGTTAGAGTAGGAATATTGTTCCATGGGGTGAATCATGGGCGTATATACAGGGTTAGTTCTAAACAGTTAGCATCCTTCTAAGGGCATATTCTGTACATCAAAACAAACAACTTTTACTATGGGGCCAACATTGAAATCGCGAAAAAAATATCAGCTGTTCCATACATTTTTGTTTTATTTATACGGGAATACTCACGTTTATTAAATCGGATACTCCGACTATAGTTTTCGCTGCTGCACGCGCGTCGGGCTCTGTTTTCACTCTTTGAAAAAGGTCACCGGATGTGATCGAAACTATAGTCGGAGTACCCGATTTAATTAAACGTGAGTATTCCCGTATAAATAAAATAAAAATGTGTCAAAACAACGTCAGTTTTCATAATAAAATTGTTCCATACATTTTGCCCAAGGTCGATGAACTTTTTGTATGAAACAGCTGATATTGTTTTCTCGATTTCAATGTTGGCCCATAGTAAAAATTGTTTGTTTTGATGTACAGAATATGCCCTTAAAAGGATGCTAACTGATTAGAACTAACCCTGTATATGGGGTCCCGACCCCCCAAAACCCCTTAGCACTACGGTTGTTATAGCTAAAACTATTGGGCGCTTCTTCTAATTTCTACACTCTTTTAAGCTATACGACGGCAACTCCCTGTAAGTAAGGAAGTCAATGTAAAATTCCCAATGATGAGTACAATGTCCTTTCTGCTTATTAATATCGTTACGAGTAACCTTGTTATAGGTCGCGTCATGTAAAAAGAACGCTGGAAGAAAGTAGAGGGGGTGTGTTTGCGCATGTGTACACTTGCGCACAAAAGTACTAGGCCTATTGTTTTAAATAATTATTAATTAGCCTTTTGCTCGCAGCTTCGTATATTGGTATACTCATACCGCGCCTCATACCACCAAATAGACCGATAAATCGCGTACTGCGCAGCTTAACCGCCAGCGTTCTTTTTACATGATGCGACCTATACTTGTGTTAAGTATAAGTATATATAATATTAAATTTAAACCCACCAGCTTGTGTTCACTTTAAAATAAAGATTAGAATAAGATATGAAACACCTTTTAAAAATTCATAATATATAATTATGTATTATATAAGACACTTACACAAGTAACATAACACACAATGTGCAATATTAAACATTTAAAATATTATTATAATAAATGATAGTAACTGTTTTATAAATGTATCTTATTGAGTAAACAAGAAATTCATAATAATTATATGTAATATAATATAAGACACTTACACAAGTAACATAACAAACAATGTGCTTTTTTTTTTTAATATTATCATAATGATACTGGCAGGAACTCCTTGATAAATATAAATTAAGGATTTAATAAACAAGGAACTATTGTAGTTTTGGCGGGAACACGGAAAAATCGTGTAGTTGCATTCTATTATTTTCTTAAACATGGGTTTTTTTGCGATTTAATGATCAAAAATGGTGGTGTTTTATTCATTGAGTGTTGAATTACATGCACGAGTGTTGGTAAAAGGTTTAATGGGGTGAAACATGTCTTTTCGTGTTGTTTTCAATACTCCGTATAAGCTCATAGTAAAGTCGCCACAACTTTACTAGGGCATGACTTGGACTCGACTGTGACTAATTTCGTGTGACTGACTGTGATTTGATGACACTTATATATAACTTGATACTTTAAAAACGTGAAAATGCATAATACTTGACACTGGTTGAATGGACAAAGTGCAAAGCCAAAAACTAAGAAGAAAAAAGTTAATAAGTAATTTATCCAATCTTCCTCAGACTATATATTATATTTTATTATAGTTATTAGTCGTTTATATTAGTATTATATTATAGGCTAGTAATTTGCCTGATTAAATGAAATATTGGTGCTAATTCTAGCATAACACGACATTTCGTTTAAAAAAAGTATGGATAATAGGCATGCGTTTGACTGCCACTCGCCTGATGATAAGCGAAGATGCAGTCTACGGTGGAGTTTGCCTAGAAGAAGCATATCTCGACTTGAAGACACCCGCATTGTAAGTATCGGGAAACACCCACTCGGGCAGCGCATTCCACTGTTTACCATTACGCATAAAGAAACTGTAATCTACTTCGTACGATTTTTTGGTATATCAACCATGAAACTGTTGTTCCTATCGTATTTTGTTGTATGTCAGTGTCAAGTGCATCATATGTCAATGCCACTTAGTAATTAAAAAGTTTGCTCTTTAGTCTCTGCTTCCTTATCCGTTCATATTCACCGTACCTAAATTTCAAAACCGTACCCAATCTTTTCGCTTGACGGTCTATCTTTCTACGTGACATTGGCAGAATTGTGAAACACCCTGACAAAGGCCATTAAACAAGAGTTGAAGTTGAAGTTGAACCCTCGTACCGTAATGGTTTGTTTGTTTTTGCTAAGATCTTTATCATCGATCTATCTGTTACAATTAACTGTTTATATACTGCAATATATGGAACGCTTAATTGCCTTGACCGCGAGTGGTGTTATTTATTTCATCATCATCCACGAACCCCTGTATCCAAAACAGAAACTGTGTCGCTTTTCGAGGTCCTGGCTGTCCGATAGAAAAAAGTCCGACCAACCAAACCAAAGAAAACCGAAGAAAATTAAGTCAGGTCTGACAAAATGTTGCAAGAATCAGCACCATTATTGACTTCACAAATAAAAACTTATTTTCTTCCATTCAAACAAAAAGAGTCACATTCCAGAGAGTCATAAATAATCAGAAAATCAAATTTGTTAACAAAATCAGATTATATCTGTGTAGAGAAATAAAATGTATTATGTTCTTATGGCTAAATGATAAATGTGTTAAGCCAAAGTATTGATTAGTCTATGATTAATCAATACTTGTTTATTGTCACTTTCTGATCCTTCTTACTTTACGAATTCATCAATGGCCGTGCCTGTGTGTTTTTCCCGTACATCGTAATATGATTGTGAGTCATAGTTGTTATTGTCCTATCCATGAGCATCTCCAATTTAAGTAAATAATATCGCACTGAGGAATAGTGAATATTACACAGGCGATTGCTCCGAACACAAGAATAGTTTTATTTATACGACGATCCCTGCCTGACACGTCCTTCTATAGAATAGAATACTCAACAATCTGTACATAAATTTTACAAGGCACTTGGCTGAACTATTCATTACTTAATACTTTAACTGGCTTATGCGCTAAAAACTATACTCTATTTTATCTACCGTATAAAATGGTCTGTCAACCTCTCGCTCACGAGAATTGTCACGTGCGAAAGCGAGAGAAAGCACATATAATTTTAGCTGAAACAGGCATAATGGAAATTTTATAAATAGTCGGAAAACTAAAAGCCACTTAATTCAAAATAAACTATGTGTAACTCGGTTCTTTTATGAGATCTACGTAGCTGTCGTATTTGTTTTAATGTTGATAAAAAAATTACGACTTATTTCATAAAAACGGCATTATCATAGGTAAAGAGCTATTTATTTATATTTATTTCGAGCATGTGATGATGATGATAAAAATTCGATTACGCGAGCGCTGACTGTAAGGCTGCTATCACACTAGCGGATTCCGAGCATTTTCAAAGCGGAGCGGGCACGCCGCGAATACGTGGCGGACGCGCAACGAACACGCCGCGCATGCGCAACGAGCTCGCCGCGAACGGTATTTTGTACATTCTCGTACAGAACCCTTTTGTGCTTGAATGGTTTTGTTTTCTGCGTCTTCGAGGTAATCCATTCTGTTGCTGAGTGTATTGTACGTCGTGAACTCGCCGCGAACAGGGGACGAAAACATTGCGTAATCGCCACGTCTCCGCGACGTGTTCGCTGCGCAGCCGCGGTGTGTTCGCGATGTATTCGCTGCGTGCCCTCTCCGCTTTAAAGACGCTCGCAAACCGCTAGTGTGATAAGGCCCTTACAGCACGGTGCTGTTGAAGTGAGGAGGTTAGGGGGCGGGTGTCTTTGTTCTAATGTTGGTAGCGTTTTGACAGCTCCGTTGGTACGAGGGCTACACTAAAAGTATCGGGAATGGAATATTTCCACTGTTTCTGTCATATTAAAATCTTTTTAGTTAAAAACTCCTTGGTTTTAAAAATCGAATACCATTTATTTATTTAAAAAAATATTCTCGGTCTTGTCACAAGGTTTTGTCAAACTTGTTTAGTCGTTGAGAAAATGGAATTGACTCGAGAAAATTCAAGAGCGATGATTTATTATGACTTTCGAAGTGGTTTAACACAAAAACAGTGTGTTGACCGGATGATTTCTGCATTTGGTGATAAAGCCCCATCCAAAACCACAATTTATCGCTGGTTTGCTGAATTTCAACGTGGACGTGTCAAGCTCAGTGATGATCCCCGTCAAGGTCGTCCAAAAACTTCAGTCACCCAAGAAAACGTTGATGCTGTGCGTAAGCTGATTGAGGAAGATCGACATGTGACATACCGCGAAATTCAGGCAACTTTAGACATTGGCATGAGTCAAATACAAATAATCTTGCATGAAAAATTAGGTGTAAAAAAGTTGTTTTCCCGATGGATACCGCATTCGCTCTGTGAAGAGCAAAAAGCGGCTCGCGTTACTTGGTGCGTCAGAACTCTCGAAAGATTCCACGCAGGATCCTCAAATGCTGTATACAACATCGTATCAGGTGACGAATCCTGGATATACGCGTACGAACCCGAAACAAAAAACCAGTCACGAGTTTGGGTGTTCGAAAATGAGTTAAAGCCAACAAAAATTGTTCGTTCACGGAGTGTTGCAAAAAAAATGGTGGCCACGTTTGTCTCCAAAACCGGCCATGTTACGACTATTCCTCTTGAGGGACAAAGAACGGTTAATGCAGAATGGTATGCTAGCATTTGTTTGCCACAGGTCGTTTCTGAACTCCGTAAAGAGAACTGCAACCGCCGCATCATCCTCCATCACGACAATGCGAGTTCTCACACCGCGCACAGACCAAAAGAGTTTTTAGAGCAAGAAAACATAGAATTATTGGACCATCCGCCGTACAGCCCCGACCTAAGCCCTAATGATTTCTATACTTTCCCTAAAATAAAGAATAAATTGCGTGGACAGAGATTTTCATCACCTGAAGAAGCTGTGGACGCCTACAAAACGGCCATTTTGGAGACCCCAACTTCCGAATGGAATGGTTGCTTCAATGATTGGTTCCATCGTATGGAAAAATGTGTCAAGTTTCGCGGAGAATACTTCGAAAAGCAATAAATATATTTTTAAATAGTAATGTTGTGTCACTTCCTTGATTCCCGAAATTTTCAGTGCCGCCCTCGTATCACTATAAAAATCGTGTCATATTTATATTGTAGCTTAGAACGTTTCCCATGCATTAGCCTAGTAATTTACTTTTTAACCGACTTTAAAACAGGAGGTTCTATGTTAGGCTGTATGTATTTTTTTTAATAATTTTCACCGGTTTCTCTGCCAATTATGAACATATTTGTTTGAACCGTATACTCTCGCGGTGGTTACATGATTGTATGATTTTTTTCATCCCATCTATTCGAAAAGGACGACTTGGTTCGCCTATAAGTGCACCCAAAGGTGGTGTTTTCTATAAGATACTTTTAGCGGACAGTAATGAGTTTATAATCCTCGTTATAAGTGCGCCGCAATTATCTTTGCCGCGCACTTTAATCCAAAAAGATCCAGATTTAATATGATCTGATTTTCCAGAGATTTAATCCGCAAAGAAATCGAACGCAAATATTGTTTGAATAAAGACGCCGTAATAGTCACGCCGCCAGCAGAATAATAATAAAAGTCATCTAATTTAAAACGCGCGATCTGCAGCCCGCGTTTTCGACAATAGGCTAGATGACTGGTTTTTTTTTATTGTCCTATTCAAATGTGGCCCATAAATATAGCTGATTAATGAAAAGAAAATTAAAATCTGATCAAAAATAAGCAACTTATAAGCATTTTAATATCATGCTAGACAGAGAGACGAAACAGCAAATCGTGACGTCACTTGTCAGGACGCCATATAAATTATATTCTGACAAGTAAGGCGTGACGTCATTTTTTGTTTTGTGGGAAAGGGACAGAGTTGTCTCTAACAAAAACTTTAAACGCTCATATATCAGAACATTATTAACCGAGTTAAATGTTAATGTTTTCAATTACCATACTATATTTACTTAAATTCTTCATCAAAGCTATTGGTTTCAAAGATTTAAACATCAGTCATCTAGCCTATTATCACGGATTAGAAATTCATGGTTTTGTTTTGAAAAATGAGTTCTTCAAGTGACAGTGAATAAAATATGAGGCGCCTTTTATTTTCTCATAGTGGATGCTGAAAAGTAAAGCGCGCGCTCTCTAAACTCGGGCGCAAAATATATTTATGGCTCGGGCGACGTACTTTGAATTTCAGTTTTGACGTTCAGGATTCTACTAAAGCGCCCTCGCCGTAAAATATTATTTGGCTCCCTTATGATACAATCTACAATTTTAGTTTGTTATTCTAGGCTACAATGTCCTATATTCACACTTTTCATCTCACAGAGCCATTAACTCCGGCTTCGGCCCAACTTGTTCATACGCCTCATCAAGCAAAGAAATGACCAAATTAATATTATCATGATTCAGCTTCCTGCTCGCCGCTAACCTTATAGATGGGTCCGGGCAGTTGACCTCACTGTCCCTTAGGTACGCGCTAGGGCTGGCCGCTACGCCTTTCTCTAGGCAATACTTTGTAATGTTTTGTAGGTAAGTCTGTTTGAGACGGTCGGTTAGATCCTCCCGCTTGAGGTAAATATGCTTGACAGGTGATACTTCGTCGCCGCGGTACTTGAAGTGCTGGAGGTTGGACAGGGCTCTGGATGGAAAAAGTTGAAAAAGTTTTGATGAACAAGACGTTCGCCTGGTGGTAAGCATCACGCCTGCCCCAGTCCTGGATTTGTCATATAGGCATTGTATAGGCCGCCCCTATTATTTTAGAAAGGTGGAGCGGCGGAAATAAAGTGGCCTACACTCATAAAAAAATATAAATCCGGCTCTGGCCTGCCCATAACATTACAATAGCAGTGCCAGAATTGTGAACTTGCAAACAAAATCCTCACCGCGCTGCAGTGTGCTCGTCACCCTGAGATATTAGATGTCAAATTTCTTAACGTCCATTAATTTCTCTGGTTACATTCCGCCTTCAAACCGTAACACAGTAATTCTTGCACACTACTGCTTGGCGATTTAATAACTGGCAACGTTATTTAATAATGCCCCGTCTTCTATAATTATGTACTTAGAATCCTTTCCATCCAGGCAACCCTATTGCGTGGAAGAGATCGCTTTTAGCGATAAGGCTACCAATTGTTACACTAGTAATTTTTTCTTTCCAGTAATATTTTACAGGTACCTGTGTAGCATTCTGGACTTGTCGTTGAGTTCGCCGATGATGTCCGGCGTCTCCTCGAGGATGTCGAGCGCCGTGATGGCGGCCTGCGTCAGCATCGGAGGCAGGGACGCGCTGAAGCAATACCCTGCAAATACACCAAATATGTAAAAAAAAATGTACATTAAAATTAGATGCGGTATTGTGCACGCGAGCCGCAGGTTGACATACAAAGGTGACAATATAACATCGTAATGCGTCTAACAAATTCGATCCCATAGTAATAAATACGTTTAAACTAGCATTACCTCTTTACAAGGTTACGTCGACAGTTGACATAACTTTGTAAGCGATAAAAAATTTGATGTTTGAAAATTAGTTTGGAATCGTGGCATCTGTCATTTGTCACGTCAGTGCGCTCTCTGTCTAACATGAAAGTAAAATGTTTATAGGTTCGTTATTTGTGCACATTTTACAATTTAGTTTTTGATGATTAGTGTTGTTTGTGAGTCAATAAAAAAATATGCATTTTCCTTATGGAGTGGACTCACCGAGTCCGGAGAGGCGCTGGTGCTCGACTACGTAGTGCGAGCCGGCGCAGAAGCCCCCGACGGTCGCGAACGAGTGCTCCAGCGAGCCCACGATCAAGTCGATCTCCGAGCGTGGCACGCCTAATAGCTCGGTCAGCCCGCGTCCATGCGTGCCGACCACCTGGACAAGGGACAAGAGAATGTGTATTTTTAGAAGTAAAACAAAAGTATATTGTAGGTACACCTTTACACTATTGGGGTTACAGATAGTCCTCTATGTCGTGGTTGCATGGAGGCGGAAGAAACAGCCGAGCACTTGCTGCTTGAATGCAGCAGCGTGGCAGAACAACGTACGACGACCCTCGGGTCACCGAGGTCGCTCCGGGAGGCCTGCGCCGGCGTCAGCGAGCTGCTGGCCTTCCTCGGGGACACCGGGTGGCTGAACTAGCTGCGGCGGAACTACGCAACATGGGCCCATCGGGGGCTTCTAGTGCGGAAAAGGCCCGCTCACCAAGTATATTGTAGCGTTAGTTATCATTTTATGCAAAGGAGCAACAAGATGGGCAATACGTTTGCTTGATGATAAACATCACGCCTGCCCATAACAGTAGCAGTGCCCGAATTATGAACTTAGCAAACAAAATCCTAATTAAAAATAAAACAAAACTTAAAAAATAAAAAATAAAATTATTATTATCAATTATTTTTAATTCGCTGCAAATTAGATCTGACACTCAGTCTATATGAACTTACTTCCTTAGTAAACGTAAAGTCATTTTTAAGACGCCATAATGTAAAAAAATAACATTGTGGAGGTGAAACAAGCGCGCAGAATGCGCAATATGCATGACCATTTGTTTTCCAATTTTTTTAATTTTTTTATTGTTGGTTTTTTTTTACACAGTGCCATCTGCCTTTTTACACAGTGCCATCTGCCCTGGATGGGGATCGAACCCACACCCTACAGCTCTGAAGGAGACATGCTACCAACTAAGCTCTTAAGCAATCAAATTGATATGTAAATAATGTTTAAATATTAATTTTAGTATCGCTAAAATAACAACTTAACTTTACAACTTCGTTATTTGTGCACATATTAAAATGTTATTTTGTTGAGAGCCACTTTTGTGAGAAAATTAAAAAAAACATGCATATTCCCTATTACTGAAATCAGGTCACGTTAACTTGATTAGGAGTGGAACCTTCGGTCGATAGCCCAGATGAAATTCATATTAGTATCAAATGGGGCAAGGTTATTTTGTTTAGTTGCAGAATGCTCTTTGGGCATTCTGCAAATAGGGTATTTTATGTGTGTTGTTAATTTATTTGAGATGCAGATTTTTTTGTATAATTATTAACAAAGAATGTCTATGACTAACATAATTTAACTTTAATCAATGATTTTTAGAAAGGCTTATAATTATAGTTACAAAAAAATATACAATAATCTTACCCCAATAGTTAAACTTTCATCCAATATGACCCTCAACTTATACTGTCTAGCAAGTTTAACTAACTCCTTCAATGGGCACATTTCCCCTGTATTGAAGTATATCCCTTCAGCTATTAAGAAAGCTCGTCTTTTAGGGCTCAGCTCTTTTTTCTTAGCGGCTTCAGCAAGCTGGCGTTCAAGGTCTGCCATGTCATTATGTTTGAAGTACCGGACGGTACTTCGGGATGCTTGTATGCCTTTTTGAATGGCAAACCATACATTTTCATCACTGCAATGAAAAAATTATGTTTGATATAAAGGCATGTGACAGTTTGGCCTAGTTCATACAAGGACATTTCACAACATTCATTAAGATAAACCCCAGTAAACCCAGTTAACCCAGTTTTCCCAGTGATAAACATAATTAAGTGTTCAAATCGCGAAAGTTTAAATGTTTCATTCATACAAGGAGGTATAGAAAGTTTGTATAACTAGGCCAACTGCGAATGGGAAATGTCCAAAGCCTTTACTATGTTTTGGATATGGTAGGTAAATTGACACTACTAATTTTATAAAAAAAGATCTAATTAACTAAAGTATGTAAGTTTTTTTGAGGTTGCATCTATTGAAAATTTCACTATGCCCGAGAGCTATAAGCAATTTTTTTTAAGTAACATTAAATGTAGTTTTATTATAAGCAAAATCATTGCAAGGCCAGGTATAGCTAGTATTCAAATGAAATATAAATTATGTTACTCCTGTACTTGGAATTGATGTTTTGGTAAGTTTGTGTTGTAAATACATAATTTCAAATTGTCTGAGTGTTGACCTTACATACCTATTGGAGATGTCAGAAAGGTTTATTTACATTTCAATCACTTAATGGCTTACTAGCTGCACCCTGCTGTTTCCCCTGTGATTCTTGGAATATAAAGTTGCCTATGTTTTGTTCCAGGGTATAAGCTACCTCTATACCAAATTTTATCCAAATCCACTCAGCCGTTTCAGCACGAAGTGAAATTCACACAAGCCAACAAACTTTCGCATTTATAATAGGTAGGATAATGAAACAAAGGTTATAAGAAAAGCTTTAAAACTTACGCAAAAATAATGTCAGATCTCTTCGCATAGGAAGGGATGGCGCTAGCTATAGTTGAGAACCCATACGAATAAACAATGGTTTCTTCCACTTCCAGAAACTTGGCCAGACGTTCCTCGAACTCTAAATGCACGTCTATTGTACCGTAGAAACCCCGAGGGCCACATGAACCAACTCCATACTTATCCATAGACTTTAAAGCACTTTCTATGATCCTCTCCTCTTTGTCCAGGCATAAGAAGCTTGTAGCACCGACATTGAGAACGTTATCGTCAATTTTTCCCATTATTGGAGGCTCTTCCAGCTCGTAGTCTTGTTCGACCAAGGGTGCCGGGTTCCACTCAACTTGATCGTTGACTCTATCGTAACGTAGAGACTTTTTCTTTGACCAGAAATAATAGATGGTGATTAAAACCACCTGGAATGCGACGATAAGAGACCACCACCCCGCCTGTAAGAGTTTATTACGTGTGAATTTCTCAAGAACTCTAGAACATCGTGTTAATCGGTGACTAACATTTGAACACTTACCATGTCATAAATGTCGATTAGAATCATTTTTACGAGTTAGCAGGTGTGGAACTACTATCGTGTACTTGTTATTGCTTTTCAAGGAGAACAATAAATAATTAGTTGTTATTAAAAATATATTTTGCGGTTTTCACGGAAATCAGCGGGTCCATAGAGTAAGTAAATACTAAATACCATAGAGTAAGTAACGTGCTAAATACTACGTAAATGTACTTTTCGGGATCGCGATTCGGATACGAATTGTCAAAAACTGACACTTGTCACTGTCACTGCCAAAACTCATTTGACCCTGCAGGGCAGGACGAAACGCCAAAAGTCCGACGGATTTGCTTAACTTATTAAGGAAATCAATGCATTCGTTCGATAACTCCAAAAGATTAGCAAAATTTAAGTTATTAGTTATTATCACTTGAGATGCATCGCAAATACCTGGACTTCATTTGCTTATTCAAAATTATTCACTCGCAGATTGATTCTTCTTCTCTTCTTTCTAATATAAACTTTAATACCAAACCAAAATCTCGCTAACCCCACACAGGAATCTTTTCGCTTAGGGGAAGGGAAGGGCAAAAAATCAGAGATCAAGTCCTATAGGCCCATATCTCTCGTCTCTGCCGTAAGTAAAGTGTTTGAGGTCGGACTCAACAGGAGACTTCTTAACTTTATCGTAGATCGTGGCGTTTTGTCGGAACGGCAATACGCGTATCGGGCTGGCCGCGGGACCACAGACTTGGAGCGTGAGTTGGTGTGGCGAGTGATGAGCGCACGCGAGGCGGGATTGCAGGTTGCCGTTTTTTGTTGCGACCTATCGAGCGCGTTCGATACTGCCGATCACGATCTTGTTGCTAATAAGCTGCAGTTTTACGGGATCCGTGGTCCGGCTCTGTGCGTGATGTCGCCCTTCATGTCTAAGCGAACGCAGGTCGTGGTGGGTGACAGAGGCCACGTCGTATCGTCTGAGATGGAGAACGGGATGGGCCCACAGGGCTCCTGCTTGTCTAACACCTCGTTCAGTCTCCTTCTCAACGACCTACCCGGTGCCATCGATAGCACCGAGATTTACATGTACGCCGATGATGTCGCTGCGGTGATTACCGCGCCGACGCATAGTCATCTGGAGTCGAAACTGAACACGGTAGCAAACGAGCTCGAAAGCTGGTTCCGTTCTAACGGATTAGCTCTTAATAAGTACAAGACCTCCTTGCATTCAATCTCAATGGTCACTCAACAAAGACTTATTCGGTAGCAGTCGGTAATACCACGCTCCATCAGGTACATAGTACGAAACTTCTGGGTTTGAGTTTTGGCGGGAACACGGAAAAATCATGTCGTTGCATTCTATTATTTTCTTAAACTTGTGTATTTTCGCGAATTAATGATTAAAAATGGTGGTGTTTTATTCATTGAGTGTTGAATTACATGCACGAGTGTGGGCAAGTGATATAATGTGGTGATACATGTCTTTTTGTGTTGTTTTCAAAACTCCGTAGAAACTCATAGTAAAGTCGCCACAACTTTACTAGGGCATGACTTGGACTCGACTATGACTAAATTCGTGTGACTGACTGTGATATCATTACATATTTGACTTGATTTTCATAGAAATACTTGAAAAAATCATAAACTTGACACTGGCAGAATGCACAACGTGCGATGCCAAGAACTAAGAAAAAAAAAAAAAAAAACTTCTGGGTTTCCACATCGACGGTGCGTTGACGTGGGAGACGCACATAGACGAGCTTTGCGGGAAGCTGAGCCGCTCGTGCTTCGCGCTCCGGCGGCTTGCGAGCACCGCCACCCACAGCGTTGTGCTCCTGCTACTTCGCGACCGTCCACAGTAACATCACGTACGGGTTGGAGCTGTGGGGCCGCGCTGCCGATCGGAACAGAGTCTTTGTCATGCAGAAAAGAGCCATAGGTGCTATATGCGGGGTTCAGAACGACGTCTCATGAGTAGAGCTATTTAGGGAACTTCAGATACTGCCCTTGCCGTGTGAGTTTATTTACCAGATAGCCCTATTCTCCCATGTAAACCTAGAAACGTTCCAACGTAGGGGCGTTCACAGCACTTTAGATTTACGAAGCAATAAAAAGAAAGACCAACTGATCACCCCGTCGCACCCTCTCGTCAAGTCGGAGAGGTCAGTGTATATTCTGGGGCCCGCGATCTGCAACCGTATACCAGCTTCCATTCGGGATGCTCCTTCCACCGGGTGCTTCAAAACTAAGCTCAGAGCGTGGTTACAAGAGAATTTGTTTTATGACATTGAAGCTCATTTTAAAATAAGAGATTATTGACGTATTTTTATAATTATTATTTCATTTTATTACCTAAGTAATTATTATTTTTGAGTTACTTAATGAAATTTGACGTGTAACTTTGGTGTTATCAATAAACTATTTGTATTTGTATATACAAACAACACCTCTTTATATAACCCTCTGGTCAGAATGTGTCGCCAATACAACGATATCCTAGTGGACCATCATAGTTCGATAGATATATTTAACTTTAAACTAACTAAATTTAAACGTGATATCTTGGCCGTTTTAGTAAAACAGAAACAGCATCGATGAGTTGCTTGTTAACAACTACTTTTTCTTCTTTTTAGTATGTCACCTGTCCTAACCGTAATCTTTTAAATGTTCTTTTAATTTTATTTTTCTATTGAGTTATTATAACTGCTTATGTTTAATTGTGTAATTACAATACTACTTACGGCCTTACTTAAAAAATCTTTTCAACCGTTAGTCACTGCTTAAGATGCTCTGCCATCTTCTCTCTGACGTGAAGTTGCACGTGCTAGAAAAGGACAGAGAAGTGTAAGCAGTGACTAAGAGAATCGAGATTATTTTAGGTAACGCTGTTAGTGTCTATTATGTACAACATGATATTTGCCGACACGATAATGTACGGCATAATAATGCACAGTATGATAATTGGTGTACATGTACATCGAATATCATGCTGTACAATCCATGTCATACAATACTGGCCGTCCATTATCGGCTCGTGTCTATAAAGTACGGCCCTATATTGTACAGCCAATAATCCGAGTACAATTCTCAAATTGACATTTAAAAAAAATAACCTTAACCTAACTGCTATACAAATAACGTACAAATGCGTGTACTTGTACATCAAATATCAGTCTGTACAAAATCGGGGTGTGCATTATTGACCCGAGCCGATAATGTACGGCATGATAATGCATGGCACGATATTGCACGGCACGATATTGCACAGCATGATATTCGATGTACATGTACACCAATTATCATGCTGTGTATTATTAAGCCGTACAATATCATGCTGTACATTATCTGTGTCGTACATTGTTGCCTCCCATTTCTGCAGTCAGTGCGTCACCTGATGACAATGACAGTGTCACTGTCATCCAATGAGATGCAGTTCAATGCAGTTTGTCATCGTGAAACTGAAAACATTTTCAATTTCCAAAATTTTTAATATTTACAATAATTTCAAAATTAAAACTATACTGAACAGAACAAAATGGTAAACTTTGCAGGGACACTGAGAGTAAATAAATTCGCTTGTTTCACCGTAGTTTTCATTCTTTTCCTTATTATATATTGGCGTTCTGGTACGACAGTATATCCCACCGAAAAAAGTGATCTCGTAAACCTGAAGAATCTGTTAAAAGCCTCAATTCAGGCGGCTGAACGGGGTGGAAAGAAGGTACTAGACGGTAAGAACCACGAATTGAACATGAAGAGTAAAGGGAAGACATTGGAAGGAGCGAATGATCCTGTGACAGACGCTGATTACGCTTCGCACTGCGCGATGTATTTGGCGCTGAAGAATACGTTTCCTAAGTTAGCCATAGTGTCTGAAGAGCATTCGAAGCACGACTCGGCATGTGAGGAACAGCCCATAATAGATGTGGAGACAGAACTGGCTCAGCACCTGGAAATTGAAATGATGATTGACGAGCATGTCTATGCTAAAGATGTTACGATATGGATCGACCCTTTGGATGCTACACAAGAATATACAGGTAACACTGTTTTCTCCCTATTACATACAGTTTATTGAACATATATAATTTGAATCGTGCATTGTAATGACATGTCAACAGGAAGAACACTCAGATTGATGTTTTTACCTTAAATAGACATTGTTAATTTAGATATCAAAATATGAACTATAAAATAATCAGCTGGTTGCCTTTCACACTTCCCTTCTCCAAGGGCTAGCTGGCATTAGTCTGACTGATGGACCCTCCCCTCTGTTACAGTAATGAATTATGGATTGAAATATTAAGTGCATGAAGAAGAATTTAGTTATAAACCAAAATGAATGTAGGTGTAGGTACCTATAAGATTTCATTAGGTATTATTATTATTATTATAGCCCTTTCTGCTGTGGCTTGTCAAATTATTGCTATTGAAATTGTTGAATGTCCGATATTTCCTATTTGATTATTTAAATGTCCAATATATTTATATTTTTGACATCGGCTATTCAGCTTTCTCTGGTTTATGTTTTTCCCCAGCTTGCCTTCCGGCATAGGCCTCTTCCTGGGACTTCCATTCCTTCCTTTTTTGTGTCAGTTGTTTCCAATTTGTTCCTGCTTCTTTTTTAATGTCATCCTCCCATCTTGCTTGCTGTCTTCCTTTACTTCTTTTTCCCTCTCTTGGGTACCATTCTAATATATCCCTATTCCATTTTCCTTGCTTATCCCTTAGCATATGACCAGCCCACCGCCACTTTTGTTGCTTTATTACATATGATACGTTTTTAGTCTTTGTCTTCTCTTTTATTTTCTTTAGGTTGACTTTATCTTGCAATTTTATGTTGAGTATACTTCTTTCCATGTTGTTTTGACATACTTGGATTTTCCCATAATTTTGTTTTGTTAGGGACCATGTGGGGCAGCCGTAGGATAGAACTGGAAGAATGCAGCTGTTAAATATTTTAATTTTGTTTTTGAGAGGAATTGATTTTTCTTTCAGAATCTCCTTCATTGACCAGAACCTGCGCCAAGAGTTTCCAATTCTTTCCTCAATTTCCTTATCCATCTGTTTCTCATTAGATATTATCTGGCCTAAATATTTATACTCATCCACATATTCGATCTGATTGTTTTCTACCATGATTGGTTCCTTTGTTTTATTGGTCATCAATTTAGTTTTGTTGGTATTCATACTCAGTCCAACTTTCCTGCTTTCTATAACTAGTTCTTGCAGCATTATCTGTAACGTTTCTGAATTGTTCGCTAGCAGTATTATATCATCTGCAAACCGTAGATGATTTAGCAAGGACCCATTTATATTTAAACCATATTTTTCCCAATCAAGTCTTCTAAATACACTCTCCAGAACTGCTGAGAATATCTTGGGAGACATTGGGTCTCCTTGACGGACACCTTTCTTTATTCCAAATGTTGGACCACTTCTTTCTAGTTGTATTTTGGATGTGCTGTTTGAGTATATATTTTTTATTATTCGGATATATTTAGTTGGGATCATTAGGTATACCAGTAGCTAAAAAAAAAGAAGAAAAAAAAAGTTTTTACTTACTTTTTTATGGCTCAGTTTTGAAAAACATTTAAATGGCTTTATTGGAATATTCTGGTAAATGGTGTGGAAGATTTGTAAATTTGTGATTAGCAACTACACTATCTATTTAAGAAAGATGTACATCTATTAGTTTTGATACAGGGTTTCAATCCTACTTTTACATTCACAGATTACTAAAAGTCACTATAGATTTCGTTTTCTCGTTAATGTTGAGTGCTGGTTTGAAATCCAAGTGTTTGTAATTAATTATGAATTTTCACAAATTCCAGAGGGACTGTACCAGTATGTGACAACGATGGTGTGTGTGGCGATCAGGGGAGTCCCCATTATCGGCGTTATTCACTACCCTTTCCCACAAACAAGAACCTACTGGGGTTGGTTCACTAAAAGGGCCTCTAGTAACATACACAACTTACCTCACGTGAGTAAAAATTAATAATGGTTGTAAATAAAATACAGTAGGAGCCTTAGATAGCCTTACTAAAAAAATTGGGACACTGCCCAGACACATTGAGTGCTTAGCGTACAGCCTACTAAACTGAAAATGTTTAGAACTAAGGTCCCTGAATAAAAAATATGTTCATTTGATGATTTGGTCACAAGTGCACTACAATACTGTACAATATTTCTAACTGATACAAGTAAAAGATTCTGGATTGTACTGAACTGTTACAATTGAAAGATTCTGGATAGTAATGAACGGTTACAAGTTAAAGATTCTGGATAGTAATGAAGACAAGTAAAGATTCTGGATAGTAATTCACTGTTACAAGTGAAGATTCTGGATAGTAATTCACTGTTACAAGTAAAAGATTCTGGATAGTAATTCACTGTTACAAGTAAAGATTCTGGATAGTAATTCACTGGTACAAGTAAAAGATTCTGGGATTCTGGTTAGTAATTCACTGTTACAAGTAAAGATTCTGGATAGTAATTCACTGTTACAAGTAAAATATTCTGGATAGTAATTCACTGTTACAAGTAAAAGATTCTGGGATTCTGGATAGTAATTCACTGTTACAAGTAAAGATTCTGGATTGTAATGAACTGTTACAAGTAAACAATGTTTACTTGTGTTGTGTGTTTGTAAAAAAAACAATTCTAGATAGTAATGAAGTGTTAAAGGCAAATTAGGTCCTCTAGTCACCTATTGCATAAATAAGCAGTTTTACAACAAACACTTTATCAATTTCAGGAAGAAGAAAACAAAAACCACCCGAAGGTTATAGTATCTCGCTCTCACCCAGGGAAAGTTGCTGAACTGGCTAAAGCAGCATTTGGCCCCCAAACCTCTATCACACCTGCAGCGGGAGCAGGGTACAAAGTCATGGCAGTCGTCAACGGCTCTTACGACATGTACCTCCACGCCACAGCTATAAAGAAGTGGGACATATGTGCAGGAGACGCTATTATTAAGTCTGTAGACGGCAAACTAACAACATCAAGAGGAGACAATGTTGATTATTCAGCAGATGGTAACGTAAAGGTAACTGATGGTATATTAGTGACTCGGTTTGATCATGATTACTATTTGAGTAAGATGCCCCAAGTTATGGGGGCAGCACCTTGACATATTGACATGACGGGTATTTTTAAACTCGTAGATTTTTTTAAACGTGCTTAAATCATATTTGATGCACATTCATTTTGGAATTTGAGAATCTAGTACTTACCTAATGAAATCTAATGCAGATAACTAGCAAGATTGGTTCCACAATTTTACTATTTATTAAGTAGATTCTAAGCATCAAACATTTTATAGTCTATTAGTATATTGGTATCAGCTGCAGTAATAAATATACACAAAAATCGTTAAAATTTTACAAGTTTCCGTAGTTCATGTTTAATTTTGGCCACAATCATATATATTGATTATTATTATCATCAGCGTTGAGCCTATAAATAAGCTCGGTAAGTTTTTTTTTTTGGCGAATTCCTGACAATTTGCTATCCACAAAAAAACAATTATAAGCTCAATGTACTATACTGTAATAATCATCAAGTTTGTAGATTTTATCCCATAGACAAAACAATAGGGAATATGCATGAGTTTCATTTATCAAAAACAATATAATAAGAGAGAGAAGTAAGAGAGAGAGAGAGAGAGAGAGAGAGAGAGTTAAGTGGAGAATTTAACTGAATCTGATGTTTACATCTAAAAAATATTTCAAATCGCCTGATAAAGTTCTGAAATGTAGGCGTTCAAAGTATTTGGGATGGAGTCATGCCTTCTGTCAACTTTTACATTATTGTATTAACTAAATTTTAACCTTAATAACTTAAAGATATAGAATTTGTTTGGAATCATAGACGTTGACAGCATAAACCTAGTATAGAGGAGTTTTGGCGGGAACACGGAAAAAACATGTCTTTTTGACATGCTACACCAAAAAAAAAGACATGTGTTTGTGTAGTTTTCAAAACTCCGTAAAAGCACAAAGTAAAGTCGCCACAAGTTTAGGGCATGACTTGGACTTGACTTTGACAAATTTTGTGTGACTAACTGTGATTTAATGACATATTTAACTTGGACATTCATATACTTGACTCTGGAGAATGCACAACGTGCAGTTAGACAGGGATGTCTAACACGAAACTAAAATGTATATAACTTCTTTATTTGTGCACATATTTAGATTTAATTTTCTATGATTTTTGTTTTATTGCCAATCAGTTTCTATGCGAGTCAATAAAAAAAATGCATGCATATTCCCTATTGATGGCCGTTATGGAATTGCACCTGTCTGTAAAGATTATTTATTGTTGTTATCCGGGGTTTTCGTGTAAGTAATAGGTATAAGTAATCTACACAATGAGCTCGATACAGCTGGCCCAAGGCCAAAACTGCAATACATGACAACGATTTTGTTTTTTTAATATAAAATTACAGTACATTCTTGAGGATATCGTTGACAGATCTAAAATATAGCGTTTTTGTGTTTTTCATTGTAATCTGGTAAATAAATAAATATTGGGAGATATTTTACACACAGCGCCATGTAGCCCCATACTAAGCAAAGCTTGTATTATGGAAACCAGATAGCTAATAGAATACTTATATACTATTATTTATTTGTAAATACATACTTATAATACATACTGCACCCAGACACAGAACAAACATCTATGTTCGTCACAAATATTTTTGTCCTGGGTGGGGATCGAACCCACGCCCTACAGCTCTGAAGGCAGACATGCTACCAACTGAGCTATAAGGCTGTCAATATCATCAATATCATGTTTATGGATAGCTTATAACCATTATTATAAGCTTTACATAAATGTTAACTAAAGCCTTCAAAATTAGCTGTATTCTCTAGCATTATTATGAAGTAGGTATCTATAGGTTTGTTCGTAGTGTACAAGACATAACAGTAGTTCAATAAAAGTTTAGCGCCTCCATAATTATAATATTTATCTTTTCATCACACTTGCTCGTAAAGTAGATCTTATTACATCAGTTTTCGGCTCATAATCCAAGCTATTACACACGCGTGCTTTTTACTTTACATTACAGCACTAGTGCTATAATAGGTATAACCCGATAAATTTAAGTGTGTACCTGTCTACAAGTTAGAAGTATGTATACGAAACATTCTTAATATAGCCGGGTAATACTTACAGTTTTTATGCGGCTGAAGTAAATGTCCTGCGCGCGCATTGCTGGTTTGGGCGCCATTTTCCGCAAATATTTGTTGACGTTTTCGCTGTGTGGTTGATTATTATCAAGAAGAGTTTATTTTTTCCTCACAAGTGTGATGAAGACAGTCGTATGAAACGTGCTTTTAGTCATTACACTCTCGGCTTATTTATCGCGCTCGCCTGCGGCTCGCGCACATAATACCGCTTCTAGTGTAATGACAACATAGCACACTTGTTTCATAATGTACTATTATAATTCAGACCAGATTTTTAGTGCTAGTAGCTCATTTAGTCATGTGGTTGTTTGTGATGTAAATATTTATAATTAGTTAGGTAATTGTGATCAAGATGAAATCTATTTAATGAGAATTTACGTACTTTGTGCTCTCGAATTATTATGAATTAATCCGTCGGTTCTCTCGCCTTCAACAGTCTGACCAATTGTGAAGCGAGCATTTGGGTGAAATTATTATAAAAAAAAGTGCGGCAAGCAAGTGGCAACACGTGAAAATACTGTGTATTAATGGTGTGGTCGATATGTTGCCAGCTCGGAGAGACGTCTATAGACGCCTCTGTTGTAACTCAGTGGAAAGACCTTCGGAAGGGTATTACTAATTGAGTTTCACAGTGGATTTACCTTTTGACCACGACGACATAATTGTATCGCCGTGCCCTATACGCTAAGGCACCAAAAATCTACATACAGTGATTTCAAAACCAGATATCTATAACTAAGCATGTTTTCATACTTTGTAAGCCATTGTTTTATTAACTAGGTGTAGACGTCGTTGGCGTGCAAGGCCCGCTAGAGGTCCGGTTGCCTACTTGGAGGATCTATTTCTCTTTCTCCTATTTTTTTCTTAGTTATTGGCATCGCACATTGTGCATTCTGCCAGTGTCAAGTTTATTAATTAAAATCAAGTCAAATATTTCATGAAATCACAGTCAGTCACACGAAGTTAGTCATAGTCGAGTCCAAGTCATGCCCTAGTAAAGTTGTGGTGACTTTACTATGAGCTTCTCCGGAGTTTTGAAAACAACACGAAAAGACACGTTTTACCACATTATATCACTTGGCCACACTCGTGCATGTAATTCAGCACTCAATGAATAAAACTCCACCATTTTTAATCATTAATTCGCGAAGAAACACTAGTTTAAGAAAATAATAGAATGCAACGACATGATTTTTCCGTGTTCCCGCCAAAACTCCCTCTCTCTCTCTCTCTCTCTCCTAGTATTGGTGACATAAGCGGTCAAGCGTCTGCTGCGCCTTGTGACACGCCTTAGTATGTGGTGTTGGGATCTCAGTTGGGAGCTTAGCGGACTGTATCCAACTGAGACCCCAACATGTGGTACCTTATTTAACTGACGCTATAGATTCAATCTGCGAGTAGTATCGCGCATAGTGACGCATGCATCCGCCTTTGCAATTTGCGAAACTACAGATTTGACTTTTATGGCGAGAGTAAATACCCCAATGTTAAGTACGATTCAGACCCAACGGTCGCGTCGGGGCTTGCCGTAGCTCATCGGAACGTATGCGTCAGCAGTCGACAACCTCGTCCGTCCAAACAAAAACATGCGCTGGAATCATTGAGCTAATATCAATAGTCACAAACGTGCAAAAAACTCGGCGCACGCTATACATTGCGCCGAATTTTTTAACGACTTTAACTACGATAAGACAAGCGCTCAAGCATCATTGAACACCATACAAGCGACATAACGTCTAAATTCAAACAGTTGAGAACTATATAATGCACGTATAGGTATGTACAACGGCACTCGGTAATTTTTTGACTGTTTCCACTCAGAGATTGTGACTCTAGATCTAGAGAGACTCTAGAGGCACTCACATCAGTCTGTTGAGTGATTAGTTTAGCTCAGGCCGGCCGGGTGATATACACCGCCACCGCTGTTTGGCACCTATGTACTACTGTATTAGGTATATGGGTGTCACATTTAATATACATATACGTAGGTTCACAGACCCATAATTTTATCACACGGGTACGACGGCAGCCGAACGTAGACTTGTTCCGCGGAGTATACCCTCAGGACTTAACAAATATTGGAGACCGCGCGCGCACATTTTTGTTTTCTGTACGGCATCATAAAATGCGCTCCGGCACGCGTTGTTCTGTCCGAATCGTACTTTAAGAGTGCATTTTTGTTTGTTAGGACGCCGCGCGGCGTCCTATGTACGTCTCCGAAATGCACCCTTGACTTTTTGTATTTTAAGAAGTTGTGCTCATTTATATCTTTAATAAATTTTATAAAATCTATTTATTATTTAACATAATCTTTTTGTTTGTGTGATTAGGTATTATTGTTTACACGTTTATGAAAAATAAAAAACATGAAATCCTTTAGTTATATTTTTTATTTTGATAATAATAAATTAAGCAGGTCAGTTGAGCGCTAGGTAAATAACAATTGCATTTAAATCATAAGCATAACTGCCCAATAAAACATTTTTATCATCTAAACAATACAGGAATGTGATTATAATTTTAATTTTTCAAATAGCACCGGAAAATCGGAACCAATTATAATAAATTATTGCATAAGTACACTCATTATGTTTCCAATTACGTATTCCGAGATGGAACGTAACTATTTCATAAAACACATAAAAACATATTGATTTATATGCATAACAAATATAATATTCAGCAAAAAAAGGAATTCCATCTCAGATTCTAGTATTTGAGATTAGGGTCACATTTGTTACTGTTTAGAGGTCCACATATAAGTAATTGTACTTAGAAATCACTTGTATAATATTGCTTAGTTTCGACCTTACAGCCAGGTGGACGCTATGAAACTTATCACACTTGCAGTCATCACATAAAAGACAGCTGCTCTCAATAAAGTTGGGACGAAAGCTTGCATTTTATTCATTTAAATCTCAAACCTAACACAATTCAATTGCTGCATTTCAAATATCTTGGCTAATGGCGCATTCACAATTTGTAACATTTTGTAGCAATTTTTTTTACCGGGTTCACGGATGATATAGATATTAAGTTATTTATCTAGCATAAAGCTTGTTCCACACAGTTTGTTGGTCGGGCGTACAGGTTGGTAAAAAAGTCTTCAAACAGACACTTTTTTTAAATTCAATCAATCGTCTTTAGACGTGCTAGTAGGGTTGTTAGTATTTAGAATTTTGGCCCTATTAATGACTCTTTTTTGCCATGATGTACCACTTGGATGAGCTGGTATATTTGACATGATCTTGGCCAGCTGTACCAAGCACTGTACAACAAAGTGACCATGGTAGTTACTCTACCAACGGACTGATATAGGTTTAAATTTAATATTCATACGAGAATTGACCGAACCGCCATCATGCTAATAGAAAATGGGGTAGATTTTCAATCAAATTCAAATACGTATCACCTCATTTGACATTTCCAGACTGCAAAAATAGTGTGTCTATACACTGAAGTTGCCGGCTACGGCTACATAACCCATGCTGTCGGTATCTCAAATGCGGGTAGATTGGACCGCGCGTGCTATTATCGCTGGCAATTGTTTCAAAATAAACCCGTATCCCGCGGCTCTCGTGCCGATGACAAAGCTATCTGCCATAACAACGTAAACTCGCCGGCGCCGACGGTTTCGGTCTGTAGGCAACTTTTCATCCGTTACAAATGTGTGCGCCTAAGGCACACCACATACTTGCCCTTACCTAGTCGTGTACCCCGGGCCTATGTTGCATACGAATCAACAATTCATTTATTTATTTAGTATTATATATAAGGCTTACACGTCTTTTATTATTTATCGTAAACGGCAAGTCTGCGGTGTCCCAAAGGGCGTACACTAAAACTCGCGCGGGGCTCGCATGTCTGTATTGAAAAATTGTATGAACGGATTTTTGTTTAATAAACGGGATAATTCACGTTTGAAATGTGTCAAAACTTCACGCCAGTTTTCTTACTATGAACGGCGCTAAATGTTTTCACAAGTCCGACGGGCGCACAGAGCGAGCGCGCGCGTCGGGCGCAAGCTTTAGCGGACGCCCCAACGGTAAATAAATAATATACCTACACAAAGCTTTACACAAATTATGTTTATGTGGACAAAGCTAAATGGACCTGCAATCAGCTTCATAAAAACAATACAAGTAAAAATTATATACAACTAAATATGGATTGACTCGACATTTACAAATAAAATGGACAAGCGAAACAAACACACTCACTTTTAATAATTGTCTACTTACAATGTGTTCTCCAATTTTGGCGAAAACACTTTCATTAGAAATAGAAACAGTGAGGTGTGAATAGAAATTAAAACGGAGTGGATTGAATATGTTACACTTTCAACAATAAACAACACAAACATTGATTACACCCGAGCAGCGCTAAGAAGCTTTCTGACAGCAACAAGAATGTCGCAAAAGACTGTATTAGAACAGACAATTCTGATATATTGGCTAGATTATTGAACGCATTCAATTAGATGCAGTATAGCATGGGTTAAGAACCGATACGATCAAACTCAAATAAGTAAATTTGACACTAGGAAAGGAAAACGTTTTACAGGTAGATTAGAAAATTGGTTGTGTATAATGATAACAGTGATTTTACTATTACAATTTTGTTTTTTTTTCTATTGACAAGCTGTACGAAAATGGGCTTCATCATCATCTTCATCATCAGCCCGGAGACGTCCACTGCTGAACGAAGGCCTCCCCCTTAGACCGCCACACTGTACGACAACCATTTGCATCCACCGGTTACCCGCGACTTTTACAATGTCGTCGGTCCACCTAGTGGGAGGCCTTCCTACGCTGCGTCTTCCGGTTCGCGGTCGCCACTCAAAAAAATGGCAATGGAAAATGGGCTTAATTTATATTAAATCTATTGTCATAATTGTCGCGGGCAACCGGTGGATGCAAATGGCAGGTTGTCGTACAGTGTGGTGGTCTACGGGGGAGGCCTTCGTTCAGCAGTGGACGTCTCCGGGCTGATGATGATGATGATTGCCATAATAATTAAATACAAAAAATTGAGATACCTAGATGGTATAGTTTCTTAACCCACGTTAAGTAGAGATATAGGCAGACGTAACTACTTGCGATCGTCCGACAAAACCGACAATGGTGTTTACGGTTACTGCCTCTGGTCACTTGTGGCGCTAGTGCGCCTGTTTAGATTTGCTACTTATTCGGTTTTTAGGGTTGCTTAATATTTCTACCAAATTATATTATGTTTATTAAACCTCTTTACTTTATGGCTTCTGTGTGGTTGGGACAATTGTATGTATTATCAAGATAAAAAATGCAGATAATTGTCCGGTTATCAATGCGAGGATTTTAAGTATTTGATAATTCTTAGTGCCAAGGTTTGGAACTCTCTGCAGCATTATTTCCAAACTCATACAATTTGGGAAACTTTAAACGAAGACTGAATAGGACCTTCCGGGCAAGCTTGCTGTATTTCGGTGATGCAAGTGCAAAGGCACCATCATTAATTTTTTACAAAATAAATTCACATAAGGTGTATCTTTCTCTATTGTATTTTTTTGGTGTGCACAATAAAGAGTTTCTATCTATCTATCTATCTATCATTATTGTAGTTGTCAAAATGTTTCTTAGCTCAGCTCGGGGTATAGTAAGTATCAGAAATTCATCTAAGCGTATCCCGCATCATCATAACTTATCAAGGGTCTATAGCATCACCTCTCCATCACGACTGTTATGTATCAACAAAACTCAATGTATCTTACAACTAAGGCACTAAAATTTTGACCCTTGAGTAAACGGTCAACTTGTACTGATAGATTAATTACGAGAATGCACTCCCATCCTTTCTCCTACGCACTAGCCTGCAAGGGTATTTCAATATTAGCTACTTGCGTCAGTCAAAAAAGCGATTCATGTTTACGAATAGTGCCACCACTCGCAGGTGGCGAATCTGTGAATACAGAAAAAAAAAGTCATCCATGCCGGTTTCGGCTACGGCGACCACTTCTGCAACTTACGTCGGGTAAGTACCACTAATACCACTTACTAGTAAGTAAGCTCCACTGGTGTATTGTAAACTATTTGTATAAGACACAGATTCGATATTCTACTGTAGCTGTTGGCTCCATGACGTCACGCGGCTGTCGGCTGGCTGCGCCGCGCCTAACCACAAATTTACTTGCACTGAATATGACATGATTGGTGTTATAGGAAAATTGTGGTTCAATTAATTTTTGACGCGGTTTTCTGTAGTACTATAGGTTTTCTGTGGTCTGAGACCAGAAATCGTTTGAACTAGATTATCTTGGATCGTGTAAATCCTGGCTGAAATATGTTTGTAATTTGTTTATTTATGATGTGCTCACGGGGAATTTAATGTCAATGGTGGAATACGGAGGTTATTTTGGTTTGTGTTGACCATTCATCAGAGAGGTGAGAAAGGATGTATATATCCATCTCTTTTGCTCACGTACGTTGGTCCGCTTCGTCTGTATTTAAAATATACAATTTTTTAAGCATTGAGACCATTGCACTCATAGGAGAAAGGATGGGGTTTCGTGAATTATATCCAAGATCTTTTTAACTGTAGATTCGACACAACAACAAAAAATGCAGCCCTTCAGCGAGAAGTACGCCATTACTCATATTCGCGCATTTGAGAAATTAGTATAACGACATTGCAATACGGTTGTTTGTTATATGGCAGTTTATTTTTAAATTCGCCCAGTTTTAGTGGCAATGTCAAATCTATTTAAAGATCTTTGACCTACAAACATCGCATTTATTGCTTTGGGAATAAAGACTAGTTCATACCTTAAGAAACAAGGCAGTGAATGTTACACCTCACGTGTATCGACAAACGCGGGCATATACTTGACAGTTGTATGAGTGTTGCCCGCATTCAGTTTGTTTAGGTGACTTTTCAATTTAGTGTTGCCAGCGTCTCCCTCGAACCCTCCCCCACTTTCGCGCACTATTTACAAATATCTCGTTCCACGCTCTTTAGATATAACACTTATCACATACTGAGATTTATCGTCCATGCTCGATATAGCTTAACGATTGTAGGTTACACGGAGTCATCTGGAATAAGAAAAATTGAGGGTAGTTTATACCTTTTCTACATTTTTATTTTTTACTTTGGTATGACGATTAATAATTGATAACAGTAATTGGGCTCTTTCTATATTGCCAGAATAGACAAATAGCGTAAGTAGTACATTTCTTAATATCACGCTAGATGTCGCGTTTTTAAATTTTATAGAACAGATCACTAAATATACAAATAAAATTACTTACGAATGAAATGAGATGCCAATCATGTCATCTGAATTTTTCCCTCGGTAATTTTTACATAAAGAAACAGAGTAACTCATTTCATTTTTACTTTTACTGGGTAATAACATTAAAAATAGTACGTCTAATATGTAAGTTTGAATGACCGTTACGCGTGGCGGACGTTAGCAGACTGAGCAAATAAGTATGACGTCACACACTCCGTCCGCAAAATACGGAGCTGCGGCTGCAAGTCGCTCATCGCAACTCCTTATCCTCCATGTGTACAACCATGCCAAAAATAATGACAGTCCGTTGCTCCATGAGAGAGGTACTAACAAACACACTTTCACATTTATAATATGCATAATATAATTAGCAGGTATGTAACTTATTTAGTAATAATTCCCTATTTTAGGCAGTGTAGGTCGATCCCCAAGCCGCCTGCCAAGCGTGGGGATTATGGCAACACCTCCCTTTAAGGGAGACACCTTCGGCCAGCAGTGGACGTCTTCCGGCTGTTAATGTGAAAAAAAAATTGGTAGGCATGCCGTTTACATTCAGAAGATAAACTTGTTCATAACTTTAAAAAAAGTATATGCGTTTGCTTACCGTGGTACCACCATTTTGTTTTCTTGGGATTTTTATTACATGTTTTAACATAGAATGAATTGTCTGGTGGCCGCTTCTGTAACAAATACACATAAGGATTATTGTATCTATTGATTTAAAAATAGCATAGAGCATTGCCTTGTTTGATGGGTTAGCTCATAAGCGCGCGAAGAGACACCTTAGCGCCGACAGCCAACTGCCACCCTCTGCGTAAGTTGTAACCGCATCTGCCGTTCCAGAATAGGCTTATTTAGCCACAACCGCAGATGTACTTTGGACGCTACATAAATCATCTCTTGTAGATGGAAAAGGGCCAATGATGATGAGAGCATAATAATATTCGAAATGTAACATAACATAATAGGATTACTATTGAAATATGAAAATTTATTTTACTTTGTTCCAGCCAGGCCAGCCTTAAAAAATTATAGCCAGTGTCATTTGAAGTGTTTTTAGAGAAGTGTATGTACGTTACTACAAATGTAAGTTTATTTATTTATTCCATTATAACTTCTGAATGCCTAAACTGCACCCTTATCATGGACGTTCGCGATTCAGATTGCGATAGCATGCTATCCCGCTCGTACCAACTTACTCGCGTTATGCCTCCTCCCGCTCGCGCACGGTCGCAATCAGAATCACGAACGTCCATGATAAGGGTGCAGATCCAAACCATGAGAATCCTTGCATCATCCCGAGCAGTCCAAACCCAATGGCCATAAAAATATACAACTTAATACCAACAGAGATTCAAGAAACTGAAAATAATTTTGAACTTGCCAAAACACTCAGACTTATTAATTAAAAAGTGCTATTATACTCTTGATCAATTTTATAACGACAAAAACATTCTAATATAATAAATCGGCCCGCTCCGCATGACGTTGCCATACCCTTACAGGGTAGTTATAAAGTAGGTACGTACTATAAATAATGTGTTATCTAAGACCTGCATGTAACCTTTATAACTACAATAAACAAATTGAGTATTGATACTGGCTATATTATTTTTTTAATCCTGTGTCTGTATGGCCAAACGCATTTTTTTTTTTCAAATGTGGAAATTGTTTTTATTACTTTTTAGTGCGTGGCGTAGCTTGTCTAGGCTGATCGTGATCGTTTAGATTCTAAGCAAAGGACGGTCCGATCAGTCTTCGGATGGGTGACCGTGAGTGGCATTTATTTCTGTGCGCTACCGTGGGTCGGATGACACGTTAAATTGTTGGTCCCGGTTGTTTGTTCTAGTTTCTATGACAACAACCGTCAGCCATGTCAGAGGCCTTCAGGCGGCACATTAACTCTGACACTAGGGCTGGCCACTCAGCCTATACGAACTTACTTACTTAGTGCGTTCTTCGGCACGGCAGCCGTGTTATTTTTTTTAAATTGAGGTCTTGTTATGTAATGGAGCTACGAGACGAGCGACACTTTCGGCTGGAGTTAGCATCTCGCCCGGCCATAACAGTAGCTGTGCTAGAATGTGGCCAGTATTACCTTCTCCTTACAGCTACTGAGCATGGAGACGATCGAGAGGCACACGGACTGCACGGAGAGCGCGGGCGACCAGTCGTCCGTCAGGATGGACAGGCATATGTGACCGTTGGAGTACACGTGCGGGTGGATCGGGATGTTGCTGCCTACGAATGTTACCTGAAACGATACATGTTACAACATTATTTTCAACCGACTCAGTGCCGGATTTACACATTTTCCGCCGGTAGGCTATATATTTTGCCGCTCCTACCGAATGCTACAATAGGCATGATGACTACTATTTTTTTATTACCTCATAAAAAAGCTGATCATCAATAGAGCCTATCAACGAAAACAAAATTTAAAATAATTCAAAAATATATAAGATCTAAGTATTTGAATTTCAAGCTAGACAGTGAGCGCGCTATACTGAGCTATGACGTCAAGCCTCAGGCGCGGCATACAAATGCTATACCAACACGTGCTTTGCGAGAAAGGGATAGAGCATCCCCTCTCTATCCCCACCTAAAACTTTAAACGCTCATATCTCAGAGATTTATCAGCCAATACAATTTATTTTTTCAGTATGTGTAATGTATTTAGTTATATTCATCACTAAGCCTGTTATTTGTCATAAATTAAACATTAGGCCACATGCTTATTCGATACCCTAGCACAGATAACTTAATATGACCCTTATTCACAATCGTGGTTGATGATGACAATTTACTAATGTTGGTCAGAAACGCAAACTTTTCATTGAACCTGACGTTGTAAACCTGCCGTTTTTCTAATTCGGTTCGGATCTCGTATCCGAATTTATCTAACTATCAAAGAGGACAAAAAATGTGTTAACCCTGAAAGTATCACTCACACACTAACCTAATACACAACACTTAGGTAATTAGATAAATGTTTTATGTATCTTATAATATCTGTAAGTCAAAAAAAATGGCCCCACATTTGCCGCCGCTAAAATTAGCCGCCCTAGGCTCCAGCTTACTCAGCCTGCTGGTAAATCTGCCACTGAACCGACTTAAAAAAAGGAGGTTCTCCATTCAACTGTTGCGCACACAAAGATAATCCAACAGTCGTCGTCAGCCATAAGACGTCCACTGCTGGACGAAGGCCTCCCAATAGAGGAGTTTTACAATACTCCCCACGCTTGGCAGGCAGCTTGGGGATCGCAGAAAGCACACCACCGTTAACCAAGAGGACGCTGCTGCCCGTCCTCCGGTGGGTCTGGTTGCAGTTTAAGGACATACCCAGGTCCAGGTAATCGAACAGTACCCTATTATTAAGTTGCCTACCGGGTCTGTCTGTCTCTTCATCCGTCTATCCGATATTTACTGACCTATATCTCACGACTCGTAATAGATAGCAGGTTGAAATTTTTACTGAATATTCGTAAGACACTTAACTATCGCGGATTATTTAGTACTTGTAGTGAGTGGTACGGAACCCTCGTTGTCCGACTCGCAAGTCCGTACACTCGTAGCGACTAGTACTTGACGGCTTTATTGTTTTGTATTATATTACGCGATTACTCCGCCAATTATGAATTGATTTTGATGATTATTTTTTTGTTTTGTTTGTTTGGTGATACTTCAGAGGTGGTTCGATATATTTTATCGCAATCGGTTCAGTAGTTTGGTTTTTAAATCAAAATAAATGGAAAACATGAAGATGTCATCCAGGTAGTCAAAATTGAAGTCGTTTTTTTTTATAACGTTTTATTATCTAGGTTTTAGGTTTGGTTTCGACAGGGCTTGTTTGCAGTTTGCTTGGAGAATCCTCTTCTGCTAGTTAGGTAACCGCCAAGGAGGATAGTCTGCTGCCGATCGACGCCTTATAGCTCAGTTAGAGCCTCCAGGACATGACTTACAATGGCCAGCCTGGAAGTCCCTTAATCGGCTCCGTTCTGGGGTTGCCCGTTGTAGAGAAATCCTGGTCAGATAGGGCTTCTCAAATCAGGAGGAGTGTGACTGTGGTGCTGCCGTCCAGACGATGGCACAGCTTTTGGCCCGTTGTGTACCAAAATTTGCACATAAAAAGACCTAAATCTGGCCTTCCGAGGATGTGGTGGAAGTGGCCAGATATAGGTAAAAAAAAAAAAAATTGAAAAAAAATATACAAAAAATAACCCAAAAGAGTAAAATAAAAAAAAATAACATATGAATAAAATAAATAAAAAATATGTCAGCCTTGAATCGAATTGATCATGAACTCAGTTAGTATAGTAGTATCTCTGCATTGAGAGCTGTAGGGCGTGGATTCGATTCCCACCCAGGACAACATTTATGTTCGCTTTGAGTCTGAGTGAATAACAGGTATGTATTTACAAAAAAAAAAGTATAGTATACTATAGCTATCTGGTTCCCATAGTGCAAGCTTTTATTAGTTTGGGGCCAGATGGCGCTGTGTGAAATGTCTACTGACATCATGTCCATTTATTATAGGATATGGGAGTTAATCTGTCCTGGCAGAACAGAAGCAGAACCACTCATCTACACACATCACATGTCCATGTTCTATGAGTTAATCTGCCCTGACATAGACGCCAGGCAATAAAAATCAGCCTCTACGAAGTTATCTGGCTGGTTTATCCCGCACGCGGTAGTAATGACCAGCGATCGTTTATTCTGAATCAGAATAAACTTTGGCTTTTGACCAGATTTATTTCGAATCATTTAAATAGTTCCCAAAATCCCTAATCAGTCATAACAGCCAGAAATAACGCGAATTAACACTGAATCGATAACAGCGACCGATGTTATTGTATTAAATTAGGGTAGGTAGATGAACTTTTGGCGCGTGTTTACTTATTTAGATAATGAGGAAATGCGAAGCGTTGCCGCAGATTAATTAATAGCTCGAGACGCGGTAATGGAATACATAGTAGTGTTGCCTCTCGCACTCGCGTGTGTAAAGCTTGTGCTACACTTGAACTGACTCGTGACTATGGTAACGTTACATTCGTCTACTCGTTTGTAAAAACCAAACCGCACGAGCGGCATACAAAATTTTACAACAAATTTGCGAGAAAACAGTAATAATTAAACAAACTTTATTATTGTGTTATAAATATCAGTCAGAAAGTCGCAACTGAATACTTGACACTGGCAAAATGCACCAAAGTGCAATGCCATAAGGAGGAAAGAAGAAGAGAAATCCTTGATGTTTCTAATATGAAAATGGCGCGAATTAGCAAATGGCGCCACGTGCGCGTGGTGAAAATTAGAACTATATCTATCGTTTCATTTTCTCTTTAGTATTAAAGTGAAACAAACGTATTGAGCAAAAGCGCTTCGAAGGAGGTTCGATCATTTAGCTTATTTATTATCGTAATGTGAAACTCGTTAGTGGAGTTCAAAAAAATACTGTAAAGTTTACGCACGGCGCTATAGACCTAGGAGTGCGGTAAAATAGGTTTACCGCACGCCTAGTTGTATGGTGCGTAATATTCAACTTTCGAACGATGTATACAGGCTTCGTAAATGCATTTTTCGAGCAAATGTATTGTAAAGTATATTTCTTCACAAATGTAGTGCTCAAACTTTGAACAAATGTGTATAGTGGTATGTACTATATTTGTGAAGAAATCAAGGTCACATCGTAATCTCAGAGTGTAGCACATACTATTACTTTAAATCAAGGAATCAATATTGTATGTGCACCTAACCTAAGAGTAGGGCCTTCGCTTGTCTGTGATGTGCACTACTGGACTAAGTCCAACAGATATTGGAATAGCACACAATCACGTTCAATTACAGAAAACTCGCTTGCTACCTAATTACGTATACGTCTACTATTTTGGCGAAACAATAACTTTATTATAATGCTAGGGCTTCACCTGCGTGTAATGCCATTATTTAGCGCGGTATTTTATACAGTACGCAGATATGGCCGGGTATTAGCACGCGAATAGGCTATTGGCATTATTAACGTCGTCAGACGTTAGCCGATATTCAAAGTTCAAAATTGATAGTGTGGCCACCCATGTAGCGCATTGTTTAATGCATAATTTATGGCACGTTAATTATTTCGATAACTAGACGTAAAGCATCACGCAGGTGAAGCCCTAGCACAAGGATAACAATAGTCCTATTTTAATTTTACATAACAAATATTAGAAAAACGAGCTTGACTATCACATAGTGTACGGGTCTTTTATTACGCAAAAACGAGACGAGCGAGACGTTCGCGTGGTGGTAAGCATCACGCCTGCCCATAACATGGCAATTAGCAGTGCCAGAATTGTGAACTTACGAACTAAATCCTGCGCCGCACTGCACTGAGATCGTTACCCTGAGATATTGGATGTCAAAACCTCTTCATCATAAGCCATTTAAAAAAAAACTCTTCACGCCCAGTTGTTGTTATTTTTAATATTTGCTGGCCATGGATACTAGTCCTTCAGCCGAATACATATTTCTTTATCGATCCTTCTTTCTCCAGTTAAATGAGTCGTAGTCACAGTCCAAGTCACACACAGTAAGTCACGGTCAAGTCCAATCATGCCCTAGTAAAGTCATGGCAACTTTACAACAAGTTTCCTCGGAGTTTTGGAAACAACACAAAAAGACACGTTTCACCACATTATATCACATGCCCACACTCATGCACGTCAGTCGGCACTTAATGAATAAAACGCCACTATTTTTATGCATTAACACCCGGAAAAACACAATTTTTGAAAAATAATACAATGCGGCGACATGTTTTGTTTCGCGTACCCGCCAAAACTCCTTCAGTAATTTCTAACATTGCCCTTCAAACCGAAAAACGCTACCTACTCCTTGGCGTTCAATAATTGGCAAAGTTGTGGTAATTTCCCAGGCGGACTCTACAATAGAGTCCTACAGACTTATAATAGTATTTTTATTCGAAAATTAGGACTAAGGCAAGAATATAAAGTACCAGTTTTTAATACAAAATCACGCCCGCTTGTTGTACAAACCGATCCTATTTGAATGAATCATCTAATATCTCTTATCGTATTATTTAATGAGGACACCCTGATGTTAATAACCTCCTATTCACTCCACTCCTATTATATTCTGATAACGATATTAGTACTGGTATCTGAAAGACGCAAGAGGCCTGTAACTGTAACTATAAATAGAATTAGGCAAATTAGGGTAAGCATGCTTAGTTAACATATTATTTTGCAAGTGGTAAATTCGCGAAATTGCATGTAGTAAATACTTGCAAATTTTTATTGCATTTTAGTTTAAAAAAAAATGACAATCCCATGTAACTAAATAAAGTAAATAACATTAGTCAGTGTGGATCACCTGGAAAAGATTGGCGAAAGATGTCATGCCCTGCGGTGTGCTAATTAAGCTGCCTACGATGATAACGACAAACCTTCGTATCCAATAAACGATGCCACGAACAACCGCGCCCGCCACTGGCGCAAAACGCGCCGTGAAATAAGCTACACCATTGTACATACATATCTGCACTCTACGGAGGCAGCCGCGGGAGCCACTGAAGAGAGAAATAAAAAACGTAAGGAGTAGGGTTTCGGTTTTCAGTGGCAGCCCCGCTACCGCGGCGGCCCAAAAGTCGTTCCCTGAATCCATCGCCGAATAAGAAGGTACGCATCTTTGTAGCCTGCGTACGTGCGTCCTTTTTTATACGGCAAACATAGACGATGTGTGGTGCCAGCATTATACGCCCATACATATACGAAAAAACACCAAGTAACAGATGCAGCGAGAGATAAACTGATAAGACAAGCCACGATAGATAAATCAATACTTTCTATTTGATAACATATGATAATCGCATTTTCGTGTTTTAATTATCTATCAGTGTACTTAGTATTGGTAGACCAGTAGTCTAGGCAGTGTCCTTTTTTTTAATTTTTATGTCTTAGTTATTGGCATCGCACGTTGTGCATTCTACCAGTGTCAAGTTTATGAATTTACAAGTTTCTTTTATTAAAATCAAGTCAAATATGTCATTAAATCACAGTCAGTCACACAAAACCAGTCATAGTCGAGTCCAAGTCGTGCCCTAGTAAAGTTGTGGCAACTTTACTATGAGCTACTACGGAGTTTTGAAAACAACACGAAATGACGAATGATGTTTCACCACATTATATCACTTGCCCACACTCGTGCAAGTAATTCAACACTCAATGAATAAAACACCACCATTTTAAATCATTAATTAACGAAAAAACACAAGTTTAAGAAAATTATAGAATGCAACGACATGATTTTTCCGTGTTCCCGCCAAAACTCGGCAGTGTCCTTATGTCCTACCACTGTTGAAACTTTCGATCAAACAATCGACCGAGTCACTCGACCGCGGCACACCTCTTCACTTTGCAATTTGATTGCTAGCCTTATCCACTTAGCTTACAGTTGCAATTTGTTTTAGTAGCTAAAATGTGTCACTATTCGCATTGCAATTACGTACTGAGTCAGGGTGATATCCTCTGATGGTGGAACCTCAAAATCATTGTTGGGATTTGAAGCTGTGGCTGTGATGCAATCCGACTGTAGTTAGAACATACATTCTCTATGTAATATGAACAGAACGTATCTAATACTATACGACCCGGTGAACTTAATTACCACCAAATATTTCTACTTAAACCACAAAAGAACTAAGGCAAAAAAAAAACAAAAAAAACGGTCCAACCAATTTCGAGTTTTTGAAAGACTGATGGACGGCATTTGATTTTTCGATAGTAGAAGATAGTAGAAAATAAACACTTTTGATGTTTATTTCCTACAGTACAGAAGTGACAAAAGACATTTAACTAAACCATAGACATGAAGAAGATGAAGTAGTGACATGGAGATTTTTATCTCCTATACACTACTTGAATGTACTGCAAGTCTTGTACAATCCGGGGACACATTATTATTCCCCCGTGCATAAGTGTGACTAAGTTAGAATACTGTTAGTGGTAAGCGTGACGCTTACCATCAGGGAACGTCTTGCTCGTTTCGTCACTTGATTGTATAAAAAAAAATTGACGTCTTTCCAGTTCTGCAGGGCTAAGATGCGCACCGCGAGTTTTTTCTCGATTCTTAAAAACAGGACAAGGCTACGACTCTGTATAAGTCTGTCTCGTTTTCGCACGACATAAAGACACGACAAAATTATCTTGCGGTGCGCATCCTAGCCCTAGTTTTAGGAGATGAAAGTCACTTATGACACTACAGTCATTAGAAATAAAGCCAGAACAATTGAATAAGTATAACTTACCTCGGGTGAATCAAACGGATATTTGTTAGTGAATTTGAATTGCAAAACAAATTTTTCTCCTTCATAAAGTGTGCCGGGAACTCCTTCCATATGTACTATCCACCTGAAAACAACACAACATAGTTAAAAACTTAAAACCTTATTTGAGGCAAAGATCCAAAAGACTGCTATTAAGATATTGGTACTGTATTCAGTAAACCAATTGATTGGTTCCGAACAAGCTTGTTTCATTGAAAATGATTAATGGCCATGCTTATTCATCGCATATGCGTATGGCTTGTTTTATTTCGTCGGACTGATGATCAGATAAGATCTTTATGTTATTCTGGCTTCGTCCTGGCGGAGTGCCTCTGCACAGGGGCATAAATATTTTATTTTAATTTGAATTTTTCTGTATACTAACAAAGTATTTTTTAAACCAGTTATCTCAATGAATAAAAATTTGAATTTGAATTTATGCTACGCACTAGGCTACAGTAATGTAATATGCATTTCCAGCTATCGTAATAAATAACTTGATAATGGTTTCCACACATTACACATCCAAACCCAAGTAGCAAGTAATTAGGTTTGTCATTCTGCCTCTTAGATCAATTATACTATAGATACACAGAGATCTCTATGAAAATCAAACCTCAAAAGTGGCCCCGCGCCAATGCTTACTTACACAGATATCATACCTATTCAGCTAATATAAAAAAGTCCACGAGTGGATATTGTTTCTTTTTAATAATGAACCTTAAAACCCTGTAATAGCATAGTAAAACATTTGTGAGCGTGTATCACGTCACACGGCGCGGTCACGAGCGACAAAGGGCAAAAAAAGGTATATATTACACTATTTATGCCTTGACGGTGCCGTTTTCGAGTGGCGATCTACCCTATATTTCATTGCAGATCTGCCTGAATGGGAACTCAACCCGGGATCTATGTAGTATGTATACTTATACCTGTTAAAACAGATGAGCCTCAGTTACCACCATAGTTATTATAGTTACCACCAAACAGTCCAATAGGGGTTAAAGCAGGAGTCAGAACCACCAAATATGCAAGAATTAGTGTGAGTGTGTATACTTCTTTAAATGTTTAACTAGTAGACAGATCTCTGTATTACTTTCTGTCTTATATTGATACTTTGTGTGTTAACATTGTATCTATCTCTATACTTTCTATATTAAATTTGTAGATTGGCACAGATAGATACAGAATTTGGGTGACACTTCTAGAGCATCTGTTAATAGAGATAAATTTGCAAAAACATCAAGAGTTGATACTAAATAATCTATACACTTCTTATAAAAAGATACAACTTTATCATATTTCAAAGACGTCTACTGCTGGACATAGACCTCCCCCTTTATAGGGAGGGGTTGCCATAATCCCACACTTGGCAGGCGGCTTGGGGATCACAGAATACTCACCATTGTTAACCAAGAGGACTCTGCTGCCCGTGGAGAGCCCGTGAGAGTATTCAGTGGTTCTAGATCCAGTTTAAGGACATACAAGGTCCAGGCAGAGAGATCTAATTAGTTTCAGTTGTAATCTGATCTGGTGGCTTTGAATTGGCTGATTGTAGAATCAGCACTATAATGTTATTTTCCTAATATAGGCAAATACTTTGATTTTTATCTAGTTCTACCCAGATTTGTTTTCAGATATAGTCACTAAATTAACTTAAATAATATTTGTTTAACGTAAATAATTATATCATCGTAAATTATATATAATTATAGCTATTATTATTATTGCTATAATGGAAATATTATACTGAAATATATGAGGATAGGAAACTATTATTGTTGATTTAAACAGCTGATTTCGAAAACTTACATAAATACTGTTAATATCTAGGATAATATTAAAATAATAAGTTAATGAGAAAATAACTGACATTAAAATAAAATAGGTAGGTAGGAGTAAGTAAAAACTAATCTAATTTATGCATGGAAATAATTAGTTTACATAGATGGAACTAAAGCACTGATAGAGGCGAATCTAACTCATGCAAAAGTATTTTTTATTAATTTCTAGTCTAGAAATTATACAATAGGAGTGAAAGCGGGTAACTTACAGTGTTAGATTTTGGCTGGCCTGGTCTCCGTCTACGGTGACGCCTGGAGGAGGCTCCCGAATCAACGACATAAGTTCCTTTTGCAATCTCCGCTGAAACACCAAAAACATACTCAAAACACTTCTACTTCCTAACTTCGGCACTTTTAACTTATTCTACTATATATTAGCTAGTAATTCATATTAATGTAAAGCTGCGCTATAATGTTTATTTTTTCTGAATTAGCCAAAATACTTCACCAAAAAATTTAGAAAACTGTCAGATAAGTTTCTAATTATTTGGTAACTCAATCGGTGTAATTAACTATATTTCAAAAGTATACGGTTGAGAAGTTATCGTAGGTAATAAGTTGGAGTCCAAATGTGTGAAATTCTTGCGAAAAAATAATTAATTTCTACTTACCTCAGACGGGGACATAGCGGCCATTATAATCCAATTAGACGTTTGATGTTGCTAGAAGAAATAAATAAAAATAAATGGCTCGAGTATTTTTTTTATGTTTCATGGATTGGATCGCAGTTAAGCCTATGCCTCCGGTGCCGAAACCGGCAAGAATGAACATATGCATGCATGCATGGGCACGGCCATAATTAGCGGCTGTATTCACGCACGGCCACAGCTGTTTGCCTAGGGCATATTTTATTTGCTAAAGCTTCTGAGAACCAAGTGGGATATATTTTTTTAGGTTTCCGCCAGATAATGCTAACACCTGAAGCACCATAGTGCTAAATTCTCTTTGTGAAGCTCTTCAGTTTATTTCTTTAGATAAATTCTAAGATAGTAATTATTACCACATGCAACATTGAAACATATATTTTTTCAAAATTGGCTTCAGCAATGTTGAACCTTAATGTATTCAGCCAATAATAATAATCTGCGAATTTAATAAAAAAATTTAGCCATAGCAATAACGGTGTAGTCAAGGTCCAGTAAGAGTTTTGGCGGGAACACGGAAAAATCATGTCGTTGCATTCTATTATTTTCTTAAACTTGTGTATTTTCGCGAATTAATGATTAAAAATGGTGGTGTTTTATTCATTGAGTGTTGAATTACATGTACGAGTGTGGGCAAGTGATATAATGTGGTGAAACATGTCTTTTTGTGTTGTTTTCAAAACTCCGTAGAAGCTCATAGTAAAGTCGCCACAACTTTACTAGGGCATGACTTGGACTTGACTATGACTAATTTCGTGTGACTGACTGTGATATCATGACATATTTGACTTGAATTTCATATAAATACTTGAAAAAATCATAAACTTGACACTGGCAGAATGCACAACGTGCGATGCCAAGAACTAAGAAAAAAAAAAAAAAAAAAAAAGGTCCAGTAATGTGTTGAATGCTCGTAGAGTATTTATTGTTGATTCATTGTCATTCACATCTCACCACAAACAATATACAGGGTTAAGGAACTACTATAGTACTAAGCTTATAAGAACTTAATTATCACCTTTCTGCATAACCCCATGTCCATGTATTCTTCCAAGCATCACATTGTTTTATAAATGCGAAAGTTTGCGAGTATGTTTGATAAGTCTTCTTAACTCTGTAACAACACAGAAAACTTAATAGTAGGTACTACGAAACGGTAACGGCTCAATAATTAGAATGAAATTAGCATTGGAGCTTGTACCCTCGGCTGTAATAACCAGCGACGATGATAATCAAAATCCTTGCGCTATTTCCCGTCCATTCATTTTATCATTGTCGCTGGTAATAACAGGCTATTTTTATCCTTGAATAATAAATAGTCTTCATGGGGTAGCAAGTGAAACCACGGGTCACTACAAATATTATGAATATTAAATAAATAAATATCAAATAATTAAAATGTTTTTATTTCAGGTAAATCATACATAGGAAACCCATAGAAAATTTAAATTAAAAAAGGGAATATATGTCATTAAAAATTAAACCTTGGTGATGGTATTGTATTTATTTGTATTTTTTTTAATTGTAATTATTTGTATTTCAAACAAGGCCTTGTAATCCTTTTATCATGGACTATCGGTTGGTGCAGGAACAAACATAGTACTATTATACTCCTAGCCCCATCTAACCAACTATGTTGAACTAAGACAAGGACTATGCAGATTTAGAATGGAGTTATTATTATTATACTAGCCTGTCTTGTCCCATTGCCGGGCAAAGGCCTCTCTTCCTTTAGAAGCGAGTTAATTAATTAATTATTATTTTAGCTTTCCCTAAATAATAATACTTAAATATGGAAATAATAAATTAATAATAATAATAACTATGTATTAATAAATAATTCTTCAATGCTTTTATTCATAAATATCCCCACTGGATAAAGTCATCAACAATGCCACGGAATCGTTTGATATATTCAGTATCTACTTTCATAGCCTTTTCATTACATGCTTCTCTTGTTTTACTGGAATCTGGCGGAACATCAGGTGGGAAGAGATGCGGCAGATAGAAGATTGCTATCATCAGGCCAAAGTCTAGCTTCTCTTTATATTGCCTTTCAAACTCTTTTTTCGGGAACACCTTTTCCACATCGATGTTAAAGTAGCTCAAAAATGTTCCCAGGTATTGATGGTACAGTTGCTTCAGATGTTCCAAGTGGTTTCTTCGGAATGCCTGGTCGGTGCCCCAGAATATGAAGTAAATGAAGTCTAGCACTGGATTCCCGTAGAAAGTAATTTGATAGTCAACTGCAATGACTTCAGTAGACGTACGACCCTGCAAAGAAGAATAAAATTGTTTAATCCTAAACAAAGTAATGAAAATACAATATGAACAATACAATATAATAATATGATTACAATTGCTTGTTATTCCTAATATTCTTTCTTTGAGTGCTATGTTTTTTGTCGCAAATAAACTACTGTCTATTGTCTATTGTCTAAAATAATAATTGTGACACAAGGCATAAAATCTTATATGCATATTTATAGCTAGGTGTTGAAGTAGTAGGTTAACTGCTGGCCTTTTGGAGAAACTCAGAGTCACGCAACGGGCAATGGAGAGAGCTATGCTCGGAGTTACTTTGCGCGATAGAATCCGGAACGAAGATATTCGCCAAGAACCAAAGTTACCGACATAGCTCGCAAGGTTTGCAAGTTGAAGTGGCAATGGGCAGGCCACATCGCTCGAAGAACTGACAACCGATGGGGAAGAAAGGTTCTTGAGTGGCGACCGCGAACCGGAAGACGCAGCGTAGGAAGGCCTCCCACTAGGTGGATGCAAATGGCAGGTTGTCGTACAGTGTGGCGGTCTAAGGGGGAGGCCTTCGTTCAGCATTGGACGTCTCCAGGTTGATGAAGATGATGATGTTGAAGTAGGTAACGTAAGTACCCCTCCAGAGGCCTTCGTCCAGTAGTGGACGTCTTCTGGCTGTTGAGTGAGTGAGTGAGGTGCCTGATTATGTTGACTTATAAATTTTGAAGGATGTGCAAAAGCTGGGCCTGTCCATTTATTTTATACATGTTGCTGAGTTCAGAACTGAAACATGTCCACTGCAGACTAAAGTTGTAGTAGCTATTTTATTAATCTGGGCATTCAGACTTGCTTCAAGCTAAATTAAGGATTATTTTGAAAGGACAGAGTTTAAATTAGTTTGTCGGTACTTCTAAAATGTATAATAAATATATATGATACTTCTAAAATCCTATCCTACTAATAATATAAACGCGAAAGTTTGTATGTATGGATGTTTGTTACTCTTTCACGCTTAAACGGCTGAACGGATTTAGATAAAATTTGGTATAGAGGTAGCTTATACCTTGGAATAAAACGTAAGCTACTTTTTATTCCAAGAATCGCGGGTGAAACCATGGGACACAACTAGTGTATAATATAACAATCTATAAAGCTAAACTTGTTCACTTTATATTTATTGAGTTTAAAGTAGAATACTAAAGGGTTATGCAGAATGGTAGTACTAAGCCGGAAGGAGGTCTTTGTATGCATCATTGTGAACAGCTTTTACCATGGAGCCAGGGTAAAAGTTGTTCATCATCATCATCCACAGCCTTCCTTATCCCACTGCTGGGTAGGTATAGGCCTCTCTTTTACAATTCCATTTGCATCGATCCTGTGCTAACCTGGCAAATAGCAAAAAATATCAGCTGTTCCATACATTTGGTCAACATGTTTCTATGCATAAAAGCTGTTTTTTTCGCGACTTTTAAGTATGGCTCCATAATAAAACTTATTTACAATGATAAGTAAAATAGCCTCTTGTAGTCTTAGTATTCCATTCCGCATGTCTCGTATACATAATTATAATGACATCCATTGTTTTTAACATCTTTAGTTATAAATATTTCACTTACATTTTTTTTTACCATAATGTTACTGTGTCTAAAATCCCCATGGCAAATAGTTTTTATATCGCATGAAGCATCATTCATGTAGCTAGGATATTTATTTATGAGATCTTTAAGACGCGGTGCCACTCTCTCTCTTACATCTTCTGCTAATAATTGCTTCACATGCTCATACCAGTCATGTCTGAACTGTTTAAAGAAGTCATTGAAAACATACACACAGTCCAAAGTTTGAATCTTTTTTTCAAAATAGTCTGGTCTTTTGACACTCATCGCTAGCGAAAGGCCATGAAGCCGAGCGAGGTCCTTATCTACTAGCTCTGCATAATCCAATTCAACAATCTCTGTCTTTGAGCAAGTTTCAAATCCTCTGGCTACTAAATTTTCAAGAATGATTTCCTCATCATTACATTCATATGGTTCAGCAGTCTTCAATCTCTCGGCGGTTGGAACGTTTTCCTTCTCTTGAAGATCATTAATTTCTTTAAAAAGTTCTGTATATAAAAACGTCTCCCGTCTATAAATTTTTTTTACATCGTATATTGGGATTTCAACTGGTACAATTTGTTTAGCAAAAATGTTGGTCACTTTCTCTCCATGTTTAGTATTACCTTTAATATTTATTGTGAAAACCGATCCCGTGTAGCCACCAATATCATCTGATAACTCAGTTTTTTCTATATTGTAAGTAACATAGCCTTCTTTTTCTGCTATGCTCTTGATGCATTCATCCAATTTGGTAGAACATTTAATTTCGATACAATCTTTTGTTTTTGCAGTCTGCATCATGTTGTGTACACAGTTAGAACTCAGCTAGGAAAGTAATTACCTTTATAATAATGTTGTGAGTACAATCAAGTACTTATGTTGTATTATGCACGCAATATTCTTCTTAATAGTTGCATCCAGCCCTCCTTTTTTTGTGTATTATTCACTCTTTAATATTTTAGTGTATTATATGTGTGTTATTGTTTACATGTGTAAAGTTTTGACCTTTATATTGCTTCAGTTTCAGTTGTAACAGGTAACTTATGCTAAATAGGTATTCTGATAAGATAACATCCTAAGATAACATTGATTCTTTTATGTATCTCGTAGCTCCTTGTAGGCCACAATTTCGTACAGTCATCTTAGGCCTTTTCTAAGATATACTATTATTTTCTTGTCACAAATGAGATCAATATCACATCAATTAATATTAATACGTTGTGTTATTTCCTAACATAATATTACACCGATTGCTTATGTATACCTTTTTTCCTAGTAAATTTCTCTGCTTTTCTCAGAGCTAATATTAGAAATTAAAATTGTATAGGTATGAAAGATCAAAATTTTAAAACGAACGAACCGTTTGTTTGTTGTTTGTTCACATTTGCTAATTTTGACATTTGCATTTGACGGTGACAACGATGTCCGGCGCTCCAAAGCGGTGCTAAAAGACGGGGTATCCATTTACCGTATAAAACTGGTATAGCCATTGACTTACTGGGGCTTAACTTAGACATTACTAAAAAAGATTTCCTTGTCTTTGATATATTTTCTATTATATTTATTATACGAGTACACACACAGTACGAGTACATAAATAGTCGTGGCTCTGACAAATACACAATGTTTACGCCAACTTTTTTTTAAATTTTTTATTTAGACAGCTGTCACGACGCTTGGTATTATTCAAGTCAATGTCAATCAATTGTCAAATAAAGTGCAAGCAATTTCCAATTTCTCAGGATATTTTGCTTTTTGTTTTGAAGATTTGTTTAAATAAAAACAGTAAAATAAGTTATAAAGTACACCGGCTTATGTTCTTTACGATACAAAATTGATTCAAGTGTTCGATGATTATGTTTAACGCTCGTAAAAGGCAGGTAACTGATGTTCTGTGTCTACTCTGCATTAATCTTTATACTTCTTTTACATTTTATAATTACTTATAATTTCCATTTCTGAACAATCAGCAGGTCAAATCAAGTAAAATATCACCTAGCAAACGAAATTACAATCACCCTTGCTTTAAAATAAAAGCTACCGGTCGCTATGGTATCTTCACAGAAGAAAACTTCAGCAGAATGGTTTATAGACCAACTTAACGTGGAAAACGCCAAGCTAGCAGCATTCGTACTTGTAATTGGGTTTATTGGTTACCACGGCATACTTCATCTCAGATACGGTAAGTCTCCGAGACCACATCTCGAAAAAAACTTTACGATTATGAGGTTGTCTAAAATAGTGGTGAGCGTTGTCCAACGTAGATAGTTGTACAACTATCTATCGCGCTACACAACGATCACTCGTTGTCCAACCATAGCAAAACTAGTTATTTCAATAACGAGTTATTTCACAAACATCGCTTGTTAAGTATGAAACGAAACCAACGTTATTTTCACAACGCTCTAAATTCGCGCAAACTATAGCGAATATGAAGTTATCGACATAGCGGGTTGGAGCGAATAAGCCAGATGGAGCGGCACCATGCGTGCGAGTAGGATAGCTATACACGTTGGGCTGAGTTGAATTTAGAGATTGCGAAAATGTGACTTATTCCCAAAGTGTTTAGGATGATCATCGTTTGGTAAACGCATTTATATTAAGCCGTAACGTATCGCATTAAAAAAATAGATGGAAATAGATAGTTGCTAGAAACAGATAGTTATTTAAACGTTGTTGGCCAACGAACAACGGTTACGTTGCGTTATTTGAAAAAACCGCAACGACACATTACTAGTCTAAAACATCTCTGCACCAGTTTGTAACTGGCAGTTATTTTATATTGAGGCAATTTTGTAGCATCAGCCAATATATTATCTCTTACTTCATCAAGAGATTTCCAGATCATTTATAAAATAATTAATCTAGAAAATGTATGGAAGGCATCCCACATCTATTCTTATGATACATTAAATAGATTTCTAGCAAAACTTATATATCATTTTGTAGTGGTAGGACTCTACTGCAGAGTCCGTCTGGGGAAGTACCACACCTTTGCCAGTTATTCAACCGCCAAGCAGTAGTGTGCAAGCATTACTGTGTTCTGGTTTGAAGGGCAATGTTACCAGAGATATTACTGGGTATCGCAAGTTCACAATTTTGGCACGGCTACTGTTAGTGGCAGGTCTTGCTCGTCTCGTAACATAAACATATTAAAAAAACAAATATGTACACCATTGGGATGGGTAGGGCTTTGCATTTGTCAATAAGAAAACAGATCAGAAGAGACAGACTGATCAGAGTTAACATATTTATATTTGTTTATACTACTTATATTGATTATACCTAGCTAACTAGACCTTTTCTTAAGTGACAGCATTGGCTGGTCAGATACAGTTGATACATTTTTATTTATGTAATGTAGTTTTTTTCTACAATCAGGTGATGAGACTGGCAAGTCATTCGCCTGATGTTAAGCATCACGCCAGCCCATAACAGTAGCATTGCAAGAATTGTGAACTTGCGAATACAATCCTGCGCCGCACCGCACTGCACATGTGACCCTGAGATATTAGATGTTAACCCAGTGAAATAATTTCTCTGGTAACATTGCACTTCAAACCGGAACACAGTAATGCTTTCACACTACTGCTTGGCAAGTTGTGATACTTCCCCAGGCGGACTCTAGTAGAGACCTACCACTACCAATGATACGTGAGCATGAGCAGCATTTGCTGATGTGCCTATATCAAACAGTGTTGAAATTCAGTATTTGTCTGTTAAGTCTATCCTTTTTATCCATTTATCCAGACTGTTCTTAAATGCATTTAAGGATTTTAATGAAACCACATCCTCAGGCAACCTCTTCGAATTGTAAACAACTCTATTGCCTAGGATGTGGCCTGTAAAAGACGTTGGTTCTCAAGTGAAGTAGTTAGAACACTTTCAATTATTTTTTATGCATTGGAATGAGACTTGCAAGACGTTCACCTGGGCCCTGTTTTATAAAGCTACAAGTACAAGCTTACAATAATTGTACTAGCTTCTTGTACCAGTAACTACAAGTTACCAGTTACAGATAGATGTTTTGTCTTTAATTTATATACAAGTGCTTGTACACTTTGTTGTACTTTGTACAAACTACAAACTTTGTAGTTTTTTTAATGAAATGAAATGAATTTATACCACCAAAAATAGAGTACAATTATTATGATATCCTATTGATAGGTGTATTCCAATCTATTTCCATTATTTTATATTTCTATATATTATCCTTTTTTTGATAATTCACAGTTTTTTTTTGATAATTTACAGGTCCCGACTCTTGCACCTGGCTGCTATCATCAGGGCGGTACAAGGGTGACCATGAGTGGCAACCATATGGCTGTATGCTTCACAGATACTCTAAAACGTAAGTAAATAAACTATGAGTTATTATTTCATCAATGCGATTCAGAAATCATCACGTCATATTTTTTTTAAATCTTCCTTGGTACTTGGTGAGCCTTTTCCGCACTAGAAGCCCCTGAATGGGCCCTAAATCATTTCTAATAAAAATAAAAATAAACATTTCTGTTGAGAACTCTATGTCCAATTGGCTGTCTCACATTATGTTTACCTATGTAACTATGTTTACACATCATCAGCTAGAATACGTCTAATGCTGGATGAGGCCTCCCCCTCCCCCCTAATAGGGAGGGATTGCCATAATCCACACTCTTGGTAGGTGGCTTGGGACTTATGTTGACAATATGTTTAAATTCCTAAAGATTGTATGAGGCTTTTAAAATTAATACTAATATTTTATTATATTTCATTTGTTACGGATTCTATGGAAAAGTTTCAAAATAAAATGATTGCTTTTCGGGGATTTTCATAAGTTTTCTTTCATTTTTTAGGGATGCAAGAAGATGTCTTCGGTATCTGGCATTTTGGGGCAAATACAATAGTTTCGCGTTCATAGGCGATTCTAGAGTTGAGCAGTTGTATGAATACTTTATAGGTAAGATTCCCAGAAGGCTGCTACTATGGATAATTAGGTTGGTATAGACCGTTCCTGTCAATACTTTGCACCTCTCAATAGACTTTACGACTTTGCTTCACTGTATATTTAGTAGATAGATATTTAGATAAACTCTTTATTGTACACCACAAAATAAATTATTAGTATTGATGACCACAACAGAAAAACAACAGTAAAAGAATGGACAGTTTTTATTAGAAGGTTTCTATTCTCTGTGGTAAGCTTATTTGTTATACTTTATAATTATTGATTATTATAAAATAATTCATTTGGATGCGTGTTAAAATCTCCTAATATAAAAATACGTTCGTTTTCATAGTCATTACTGATAGCACTTACTGTTTCAATGCAGCCCGTAAACGTCGTCAAATTAATTGATTTATTTGGCTGCATATAAACACGCGCAACTATAAACGCGCTACATTTTATATTATGTTGTACACAATAAAGATTATATTTAATACCTTGCTCCTAACAGCATAAGGCCTCTTGCAGGTGTTGTAAAGACTCGGCTAGACCTGGACTCGTCGTATTCCACGGTGGACCACCACATGCCCAACTATACCTATGTGGACGCCAAGCTGCGCCTCTCCATTACTTTTATATGGAGTGAAGACGTTTCCAAGACTATGGTGGATCAATTCCGGACATGGTAACAACATTTACTGTCTATTAGGTTTTACGATAGCGCAGTGATTAGCACATAAGGCTGAGGTAAGATGACGTGGCAATGGGCAGGCCACATCGCTCGAAGAACTGACAACCGATGGGGAAGAAAGGTTTTTGAGTGGCGACCGCGAACCGGAAGACGCAGCGTAGGAAGGCCTCCCACTATATATATATATATATATATATATAGGTGGACCGACGACATTGTAAAAGTCGCGGGCAACCGGTGGATGCAAATGGCAGTTTGTCGTATAGTGTGGAGGTCTAAGGGGGAGGCCTTCGTTCAGCAGTCGACGTCTCCGGGCTGATGATGAAGATGACGTGAAAGTTTTCTTGCGGCTGCCGCGTTTGGCTGCCGTGCTCTCAATTATGGTAATGGCAACTGTAAATTCTATTTCCAAGGCAATAGCGTGTAAATTCCTCGGAATCATGTGACGCCTGTGAGTTGTCCTCGTGGTCGCTGCAGACTGGAAAGCTATCATAATACGCTTTAAAAAAAAAGAAACTTCCGACTTCAATTTTGACTACCTCGATGAGATCTTCATATTTTCCAGTTGTTTTGATTTATTCCAGTAATTCTGATTTAAAAACCAAACTACGAAACTGATTTCGATACAATTTATATGGGACCACCTCTGCAGTATTACCTACCAAACAAAAAAAAAAAAACATTAAAATCGATTCATAATTGGCGGAGTAATCGCGTAACATACATTAAAAAAAAAGAAATATACGATCGAACTGAGAACCTCCTTTTTCGATTGAAAATAGAAAAGCAATACGCCAACAAATTCCTCTTCTACCTCACCTATTAAAATTATGGCCAGATTTGTCGAGATCAGGCGTAAGCTAGCGCCAATGATTTGTGTAGAAAAACAGACTGATTTGACGCTGTCCGAAGTGAGATAATTTCTGATTGCTGGTAAGTCACACGAAATGCGTTTGCGTTGTCCTGCTTTCAGCTAGATAAGTGAGCGACGACGTGTCAAACAAATTCACAAATTCAATTGCAAGCAAATTCGCACCTAGACACATGAGTTGTCTAGACGTTAGAACTCCCTGCGTTTGGTGAAATACACATCACATCATCATCATCATCAGCCGAAAACGTCCACTGCTGGACGAAAACCTGGCCCTAAATAGGGAGGGCTTACCGTAATCCCCACGCTAGGCAGGCGGCGTGGGGATCGCAGAATGCTCACCCCCGTTAATAAGAGGATGCTGCTGCCCGTCCTCCGGTGGTTCTGGATGCAGTTTTAGGACATGCCCAGGTCCAACGTATTATTCACTTTATATTATGATCACTATAATGTGGTAGATATGTGGCTGATCATCTAGGTTCGTACCAACGCGGTACCAGACATTCTGCCGCCGAAAACTGTAAAGCATGTAAACATTACTGTGTTCCTTGGGTTTTAAAGGGTACTGCAGCTAGCGAAATCACAGTAATGAAACCCACCCTGGCATGTCTTAAAGCAATGAGTGTCAATGGCTTAAACTTGGCTTTTGTTAAGTGCTATATGTATTGCTACAATTAGTCGGCAGGGGATACCTGTTACCAACCGTACAACCAACCACAATTGTTTTTTATTCCAGGCAGCGTTCTGATCGGCCTCCCTCCGTGATAGTAGCGTCCACTGGCCTTCAGTTGCTCAGGACGCGCAACACCACAGATCTGCTCTTAGAGGAATACAAGAGAAACCTGACGCATCTCGTGCAAGCCATAGACTCGCTAGCAGCGAGAAATTCGCAGGTGAGAGAGATAAAATGGCATAAACATTAAATTAGGACCACTAGCACATCATTATTGTCATCATTATCATTATCATCATAATAATCAGCCTAGTATAGTCCACTGCTGGACATAGGCTTCCCCCAAGGCACTCCACTCTGCCCGAACTTCAGCTTTCCGCTCCCAACCACTGCCAGCTGTCCTATGTATATACTATATAGTAACTTCATATAGTCTCAGGGCGTCCCACGCTACTTTTGCCGATTCGTGGTCCACTCTAGAACACGTGTTCCCTAGCGGTAATCGGTTCTACGACTTCCTATCGACCGTAAATGGAGTCTTTAATATGATAGTTAATGAGCCCCAAAGGTGGCGCCACGTCGTGTTCTAAAACGAAGTGAGGCTACTACAACTATCACTTTCTTTCCTCAGGTGTTGTGGAAGCTGACAGAGCCAGTAGACCAGACCAAATTGTTGGATGGATTCAAACGGATCACCAATGCCGAAATCGATGCGTATAATCGAGCTGCAGTTGAGGTACTTTATTGATTTATTTTATTTTATTTGGAAACATACAGTACACACATACACAATAACTTAAGTAAACTTATACAAATTTGGATAACTATGCACTATTTACACTTTTCCGCATATAAAAGCCTATATCACTTGTTAACATGGTTAGCTAAGGATTTTGATTAACATTGAAAAACATTACTAAATATTACACAATTTAAAGAGAGTAAAACAGTTCAATTCGCACCAAACCAGTTCTTGGAGACTATAGTTTTAAGTTTATGTATAGGTGTATTAAACAAATCGAATTCGGGAAAATCTTTTACGTTATTGACGGTATTGGCTGATCTTATGAAGAAAGAATTTTGCCTGTAATTAGTGGAACTATGTGTGGTACGTCGTTTATGAAGAACCTTCTACATCAACATCTTCTTAATAGGTTTATTCAGCTCACTGGGGAACATAGCGCACCTTACTCTTTCCGTGGACCAATAAGTCTACAAAACGTATGTTGGGATTTAAAAAAATGCTGGCTTCTTTTCGGTGAAGGACAATGTCGTGAGTGACGCTGCATTATTATGTCCGAAGAACAAATTATTGGCCGTAGATGTGGGCCTTAGAATATAACCCAATCACCGTTCGAGGATAATGACAACTAGCAAATTAAACACTATTTCATTTAACGTTTTTAACCGAGTTCAAAAAAGGAGGAGGTTCTAAGACTGTTTTTTACGACCGATTTTGAATTTTTTTTTTGTTTTTATTGTATTTTTTTTTCGTGTTTAGATCCTAACTTATAGCTCAGCCAAGATCTGGAGCGCGCCGCGTCTCGTCTCCCTGGACGGCCTGTCTGCCGACGGCACCACATTAACGCACACCGCGCTCCGCCACTCAGCACAGATACTGCTCAACATGTTCTGTAACGACCATATGAACTTCAACGACGGCACGTGCTGCGCGCAACCCGAACCAGCCACCAAGCTAACTGCTATAACGTTTGCGCTGTTCTTGATATGGTGAGTGCTGAGTACATTACACAATCATATTGGATTGGTTCTGGTGGCGGACTTATTCCAAGACAATTTTGCGCTAGTTATTGTTACTAGTTACGATAACCGAGAAAGTAGATTGTGACGTTTTTAAGTTATTTGCAAACAGTATACTTTTATATAATTATTATGGTTGCCAGCGGGATTATTTGAAAGATATTAGAATATGTAAAGGTCCTAAGATGCTACCCTGAGGTACACCATTTTAGTTTTCACGGTATTTGGATCTAAAAGAATGTTGAACTTGATTTTTATCAATCGATGTCAGATCTGCACATTGCCAACGGTCAGAAACCACTCTAACACCAAGGCTTCCATATTTGCAAATGAGCATTTAATGATTAACAATATCAAAAGCTTTGCACGAATCAAAAATTATTTCTATCATTGGTAGAGGACAGTGTAATTGAAAGTAATAATTGTTCATTACTTGCACATATTTCCATTGCGCACTGCTGGCTTTTAAATAACTGGCAAAGATATATATCTCCATTCTTATTTTTTCCTAAAAATGACACTCAAATGTCTCAGGAATGACTGCTATGTAAAGTTGCATAATTTCCGTGATAGTAAACAGCGACTTATTTCCAGCGCAGTGCTATCCACACTCCGGGCCGCGTGGCATTGGACGCAGACCATTCAGAATCGACTCGGTGGCTACAGTCTTGTGACCGCGCCTCCCGTTGCCGGGCCTTCGCCCCTCGCCGCGCTCGCCAAGCTAGGCATGTATACACAAATGTATTACTTGTAAATTGATGACCTTTGTTGATTGTCTAGGTAGGTACCATCACAACTAACTTACTTGTTACGGCCTAACAACCCTTTGTAGGAGTTGGCCTCCTCAACAATTTTCATCCTCCTCGCTGTGTCTGGCCTTTTTGCAAGTTGTTTTCCGTCTCATAATCCTGAGATTTTCCTCGACTTAGTCTTTCCACAGCTTCCTGGATCCTCCTCTTGGTCTTTTTAGTTACCTCTATTGTAGCAGATATTCTGCCGAAAAGTATCAGTGCGTAACTGTGTTCCATTTTAAAGATACTTAGCTTACAGCGCTTATGAGATTAACCATCGAATGTTTCAAAGAAATTATCTGAATCTGAATCAAAGTGGAGTATTGACCACCAATGCAGTGATACTTTGTAAATTATTTTATTACTCTCAGAGTTCTGGGTTCCGTTGCAATGCTTACGGCAGAGATTGCGAACCAATGGCACGTGTGCCATTGGTGGCACACGAGAAGATATTTTGGGCACGCCACCGATCGAAACAGTTTGTATTTTAGTTCAAAGTAACAAAGTTTACTACAAAAGAACGCGACGGTGACTACACGGGTTGGTGGCGGAAAGCGAAGCGAGAGAGGTGGAGTTTTGAGTTATTATTTAGTGTTATTATTTTCCCAATAATCATTAAGTCAACATTATTTGATGGCTCATCCGTGATCCCATTAAACATTTCTTTAGGAAAAATGGCACGTTAATCCATAAAGGTTCGCCGCCCCTGGCTTATGAGCATGCGATATTTCTTGCTATGACAAGTGTCTTGTTTGTATTTATCATTGCTTGTTACTATAAAATGTCGCCCTTCTTCACCCTCATAACTTCTTACTAGGGTTTCTGTGTCGTATCGGGGATGTAATTTTATACAATAGAAATATTTGGTTCCAGGTATGATCATGGCATACTTCTACCTGTGCGATAGAACAAATTTCTTCATGAAGGAAAACAAATACTACTCCGAGTGGAGTTTTTGGCTTCCCGTCGGTTACGTGTGTGCTTTGGGATTGTTCTTCACGGACGATTCTAGATCTAATAGGTAAGTTTTTTTTGCGTTTATCGTTGTAGAGCAGTATCACATAAAAACCTCAATCGTCAATCGTCATCATCATCATCATAGTTCATAATTCAAATGCACAATGTGCACAAATGTTCTCAGGAGGGATAAGAAAATAAAACAAAGTGACAGTATTCTTTTTCACTTTGACACCAATGAGCGATTTTTCAAATATGATTTAAAAAATGTAGTTTCCTTCAACTCGATAGATAGCGTAGACTATACGTGCCAGTCAAAAACAGAATTTTATTTTTGATATGTGGCACATGAAATAAAATAAAAACTTGATAATGACAGCAACGTCTAGTCAGCAGAAAGTCAGAGCCATCTACAATGAGCTTCTTTTTTTAATTACTTGTCAGAAAATCCCCCATTACACCTATCTATCGGTTGTTGACGTTATATGTCAGGTCAGTTATATCGATAAAAGTATCGATAAATCACCCTACCGCCCAGTCACCCTTTAATAGTTGGGCTATCGATTGGCAACACTATTGCCGATCGATAGACCAACTATTCGATCGGCAAAAGTGTTGCCGAAGCGTACATATTTGAATATAGGACGTCAGTGCAGGACTCATCACCCCCATTCAGAATTAGAATTAGTGTTGCCGAGCTATAGCCCAACTATCGATAGTCGGTAACGTCTATCGACGATAGACAGTCGACAGTATGTCGATAATAATCGACTTTGCACTGCATCAGCCATGTCAGCGATGTCTTAAAGGATAACGTGTCCGTGCGTTCGTGATTTAATAAAATGCTAACTTAACTTAAAATTATCATCCCAGTGCTGTATGACCTACACCGAAGACTGGTGTATGAGTTCAGGTATCTTGAGTCTCGTTGTAATCCCAGAGTGCTGCACCGCGAGCAGACGGCCGAGTGGAAGGGCTGGATGCAGCTGGTGATCCTGGCGAGCCACGGCACGGGCGCGGAGAAGGTGCTGCCCATCTACATGCTGGTGCGGGCTCTCGACTCCGCGTACCTGTTCCTCACCGGGTGAGTCGCGACACACGAGTGCCATTTAAATTCCCTTCAATACCAATTCTGTGGTGTGAAAGAAGTAGTATTCTCTACTAGTAGTTCAGTAGTAGTTCACTAGTAGTCGCATCGAACTGAGAGCTCGCGACCCCCAAGCCCCTTGAATCATTTGGCTCATATTCGAAATTATATATTATTTGGACCTGGGCAAAGACTATTAACTCTGTTGACTGATCGTCCGTCTTCCCCTCATACGAAAATTAGTAGTTTAATAACCACTGCTAGCCACTGCGAGTACGACAGAATTACATTGAATTTCATAACTCAGATAGCGTCATGTGATTGGCCAATCGCAAGCATAGAACGTTACCTCGCCCCCTGCCCGCAACGGTGAGTCGTGTTTGTAGGAGAAATTAGGTTCACGAGCCATCAACAGGTTTCCAAGTTATCGTCGAACGATAATACATACAAACATGCCAATACGAGGGCTACACTAAAAGTATCGGGAATGGAATATTTCCACTGTTTCTGTCATATTAAAATCTTTTTAATTGAAAAGTCCTTGGTTTTAACAATCGAATACCATTTATTTATTTAAAAAAATATTCTCGGTCTTGTCACAAGGTTTTGTCAAACTTGTTTAGTCGTTGAGAAAATGGATTTGACTCGAGAAAATTCAAGAGCGATGATTTATTATGACTTTCGAAGTGGTTTAACACAAAAACAGTGTGTTGACCGGATGATTTCTGCATTTGGTGATAAAGCCCCATCCAAAACCACAATTTATCGCTGGTTTGCTGAATTTCAACGTGGACGTGTCAAGCTCAGTGATGATCCCCGTCAAGGTCGTCCAAAAACTGCAGTCACCCAAGAAAACGTTGATGCTGTGCGTAAGCTGATTGAGGAAGATCGACATGTGACATACCGCGAAATTCAGGCAACTTTAGACATTGACATGAGTCAAATACAAATAATCTTGCATGAAAAATTAGGTGTAAAAAAGTTGTTTTCCCGATGGATACCGCATTCGCTCTGTGAAGAGCAAAAAGCGGCTCGCGTTACTTGGTGCGTCAGAACTCTCGAAAGATTCCACGCAGGATCCTCAAATGCTGTATACAACATAGTATCAGGTGACGAATCCTGGATATACGCGTACGAACCCGAAACAAAAAACCAGTCACGAGTTTGGGTGTTCGAAAATGAGTTAAAGCCAACAAAAATTGTTCGTTCACGGAGTGTTGCAAAAAAAATGGTGGCCACGTTTGTCTCCAAAACCGGCCATGTTACGACTATTCCTCTTGAGGGACAAAGAACGGTTAATGCAGAATGGTATGCTAGCATTTGTTTGCCACAGGTCGTTTCTGAACTCCGTAAAGAGAACTGCAACCGCCGCATCATCCTCCATCACGACAATGCGAGTTCTCACACCGCGCACAGAACAAAAGAGTTTTTAGAGCAAGAAAACATAGAATTATTGGACCATCCGCCGTACAGCCTCGACCTAAGCCCTAATGATTTCTATACTTTCCCTAAAATAAAGAATAAATTGCGTGGACAGAGATTTTCATCACCTGAAGAAGCTGTGGACGCCTACAAAACGGCCATTTTGGAGACCCCAACTTCCGAATGGAATGGTTGCTTCAATGATTGGTTCCATCGTATGGAAAAATGTGTCAAATTTCGCGGAGAATACTTCGAAAAGCAATAAATATATTTTTAAATAGTAATGTTGTGTCACTTCCTTGATTCCCGAAATTTTCAGTGCCGCCCTCGTATACGTAAAAATGCCAATCTGCCCCAGTAGACTTCGCTTCGCTTGGTCAACAATACCCTACGATTACATACTAGGTAAAGTATAGAATAATAAAAGAAAGCCTATGTAATGAAAACTGAGGTGGTTTTGACACATTTTTGCACGCGCGTCGGGCTCCGTTTTCACTCTTTGAAAAAGGTCACCGGATGTGATCGAAACTATAGTCGGAGTATCCGATTTAATTAAACGTGAGTATTCCCGTATAAATAAAACAAAAACCTATGTAATAACTAATAGTAGTAGAAAATGTATAATATAAATAGTAAATTACTCACCTAGGGAGCGAAAGTAAAGAATGTCTCAGATCTCATGTTTGTCACCCTCACATGAGATCTGAGGCTTCTTTACTTGCTCCCGTGGTGTGTATACGATTTTACGTGCCGCTGCGGGGAGGAAGTGCTTCCTTTCGCTCCGCGTAGCGGGGCTAAACAAAATGTATTAAGCTGTCATGTTTGTTGCAGGTACGGCCATTTCTACTACGCGTGGAAGACGGGCGACCGTCGCATAGTACGCTACTTGCGCGTCATGTTTCGACTCAACTTCCTAACGGTGGTGTTGTGTCTCACTATGAACAGGCCGTACCAGTTCTACTCGTTCATACCGCTGGTCTCGTTCTGGTATACATTGGTAAGTAGTGCCTTTGAAATACGTGCTTTAAAAAAATACTTTTTCATCACACTTGCTCGTAAAGTGGATCTTATTACATCGGTTTTAGGCTCATAATCCAAGCTATTACGCACGCGTGCTTTTTACTTTACACTACGGCACTAGTGCTATAATAGGTATAAACCGGTAAAGTCAAGTTTGTACGTGACTGCAATTAGACGTATGTATACGAAGCACTCTTAATATAGCCGGGTGATACTTACAGTTTTTTTGTAATACCAACAAAGAGTTCTTATGCCGCTGAAGTAAATGTCAACCTGCGCGCGCATTGCTGGTTTGGGCGCCATTTTCCGCAAATGTTTGTTGACGTTTTCGCTGTGTTGTTTGTTTATTATCAATAAAAGTTTGTTTTTTCCTCGCAAGTGTTATGAAAATAGTCGTATGAAACTCTTGTGCTATTGCTATGTTAGTCATTACACTCTCGGCTTCCTTATCGCCACCACCATAATACCACCTCTAGTGTAATGACCAACATAGCACACTTGTATCATAAAGTACTATTATATATTTATACAGGGTTTTAATACAATGTCACCCTTATAACTAAACAGTTATTTATACATTTAAATCAATTGAGATCTTTCTTTGCGAGCTGCATGTTATACATCGTATGTATTCCTCTGGCATCTTATGAGTCGGGCTCGGACAGCACGCTATTATTACAAAAAAAAAAACAACAGACTTCAATTTCGACTAGCTGGATGACATCTTCATATTTTCCAGTTATTATGATTTATTCCAGTAATTTTGATTTAATAACCAAACTACTGAACCGATTTAAAAAAAAAAATATGGGTCCACCTCTGAAGTATATCACCTACTAAACAAAAAAGAATGGTCAAAATCAAAAAAAATTACATACAGTCGAAAAGAGAACCTCTTTTTTGTGCTGTAAGTTGTTGGGACTGATGTAGCGTCGTCCCGGCAGATGTTCGCGGTTTTTGCGCTGCCGCCGCACATCGCGCCGTGCGCCGCGCACACACTGGAGACCAAGCCCTACCAGTATCTCTACATCGCGCTCAAGATCATCGGCCTGCTCGCCATCGTCACCGTGCTCTACATGAGCGAGGTAATAGCTCCATAAAAACAACCAAAGTCACCGACATAGCTCGCAAGGTTTGCAAGTTGAAGTGGCTGTGGGCAGGACACATCGCTCGAATAACTGACAACCGATGGGGAAGAAAGGTTCTTGAGTGGCGACCGCGAACCGGAAGACGCAGCGTAGCTCCCACTATATATATATATATACAGGGTTAGTTCTAATCAGTTAGCATCCTTTTAAGGGCATATTCTGTACCTCGAAACAACAACTTTTACTATGAGGCCAACCCCGAAATCGCGAAAAAATATCAGCTGTTCCATACATTATGCTCAAGATCGATGAACTTTTTGTATGAAACAGCTGATATTTTTTTTCGTGATTTCGGGGTTGGCCCCATAGTAAAAGTTTATGTTTTGATGTACAGAATATGCCCTTAAAAGGATGCTAACTAATTAGAACTAACCCTGTATATATATGTATGTATATACAGTGTGGCATATGTGGGCGGGGGACATTGTACAAGCCGCGGGCAACCGGTGGATGCGAATGGCAGGTTTTCGTAGGTAGTGTGGCGGTCTAAGGGGGAGGCCTTCGTTCAGCAGTGGACTTCTCCGGGCTGATGATCATGATGATGATAATATAAGGAATGTTCTACACCACAATTTTTTATTAATGTCTCAAACTTTAAGATTAGGGGTTGTACTCATCATTATGAACAAAATTTCCTATGGATGGTTCCATTTACAAAAAGTTCATTGACCTTGAACAACATGTATGGAACAGCAGATTTTTTTTCGCGATTTCAGGATTGACCTCATAGGAAAAGTTGTGCATAATTATGAGTACAATGACCCCTTAAAGTTTTAGACATTCATAGACAATAGTGGTGACGTTAGACATTATTATATCGGGTGTTTTGTAGAGGTTAGACAAACTGAAAGTGTTCGGGGACCCATTTGGAAAATACTATTTAGCCAAAAAAAACGAGAGAACGCTGCTGCCCGTCCTCCGGTGGTTCTAGATGCAGTTTTAGGACATACCCACGTAATGGACGTCTTCTGGTTGATAATGAGAATGACCTCTCATCGGTCTTTTTCACATGAAAAAGACAGATAGCAGCCAGCCTTATTTCCTAAGATATAACATTTTGACCTTACCATGTTTATTCATTCTTGAAATAGCAACATTTGTTGAAACATGTGTTCTATTACTAACATTATAAGATCTGTATGCTATGGTGTATGTGTGTACTATACCATGTTCTGACAAATAAATAAATCTTGAATCTAGCCCGATGAACCAAGCTGCAAACCGACAGAGATGGAAGCAGATCTGTCGTCATTGACGCTCAGCATTATTCCACGTTTCAAGCACATTTTTTAATGAGATCAATCATTAGTCTAAAGCTGTATCAGGTAGGGTCATATTTAGCGGAGCAAAAATATGGCGGTTACGCAGATTCGTGCGTGTCAAACTTCGATTTTTGAAGATTTTCTCAGATTACTTGAAAAGTATAGAAATTAATAACTTTTGAACCACAGAATGCTCTCCAAAATACTATTAACTTATAATATATAATAAGAAAATGGTTTAAAAATAGACACTGTTTCGGTCTTTTTTTCTATCGAGGAAAGTATAATCAATCGTGTTTTCATCCACAGAAGTTACTAAGACGGATGTTCTTCTGTAACATTTTGTATTTTTGGGCTTTAAATATAATAATTTGACTAAATAAATTTGATTTTGCGAGGGGCAAATTTGTTAAATACTAGCCTTAAGCAAACCAAGTGAGAAGCGGAGGTTGGTAAAGAAGATTATTAAGACTTGTTTATGTTTTCAGGTGTTTTTCCAAAAGATATTCGTGACCCGCCCGTGGAAGGCGCTGTTCGTGAACTCGGACGACGACATACACCAGTGGTGGCTGCAGTGGAAGCAGGATAGGTCAGTACATGTTATTGGCACACTACTACTTGCAGCAAAAACCTCACATACTATGTACAATATGTAACAAAAAGGTTCAACAATATGAAGGGTATGTATGTGCTCATCATTATGAACAACTTTAACTATGGGGCCAACACTGTAATCGTAGCGCTCGTGGCGTAGCTTGTCTAGGTGATTCTAAACGATCACCGATGTTAAGCAACGGACGGCCCGGTCAGTCTTCGGATGGGTGACCGTGAGTGGCATTTATTTCTGAGCGCTACCGTGGATCGGATGACACGTTACATTGTTGGTCCCGGTTGTTTGTTGTAGTTTCTATAACAACAACCGTCAGCCAAGTCAGAGGCCTTCGGGCGGCACATTAACTATGACACTAGGGCTGGCCACTCAGCCTATACGAACTTACTTACTTTACACTGTAATCGCAAAAAAATCAGCTGTTCCATACATTTTGCCCATTATCATCATCATCAGCCCGGATACGTCTACTGCTGAACGAACGCCTCCCCCTTAGACCGCCACGCTGTACGACAACCTGCCATTTGCATCCACCGGTTGCCCGCGACTGCTGTTTTTTTTTTCGCGGTTTCATGGTTGGCCCCATAGTAAAAGTTGTTCATAATGATGAGCACCCATACCCTTCAGTATTATTGAACCTTTTTGTTACACATTGTGTACAATGCTCTATTTATTTTTAACCGACTTCATATACGTTGCTCACATACTGCATCAGATTTTAAGATCCCACTGTTGGGCGTCGGCCTACCCTTATATTCCACTACCCAGACTCGGTGTGGGTTGGCGTATTAACATTCGCTATTCAATTTCTTCTCCAGGCCCCCTAGCACGCACCGAGGACTAATTGGTCTTTCCCCGCGCGGGAACGTGATAAAGCTAGAATATGGATACGTGTGTCTCGTTTTCGCGGGGAAAAAAGATTGGATAGGCTTTTATCACAGCTCGCGTGCTAGGCGGGCAGGTTCATAAAGATATTTTTCTCCCCGAAAAACCAGTTACACTAGAGTGCAGAACTCATTGAACTCACTCAATACTTAAGATGCGAGCCCTTCATCTAGAAATCCACTACCTACGAAATAGTAATTTTCTTCGCTGTTTCATAATTAGTATAAAAACAGAAAAGTTTCAGTGCGCGGCGACTACCCTACAGCACAGAATACATACTAGTACAAGTACAGAATACATAATAGTACAAGTACAGAATACATACTAGTACAAGTACAGAATACATAATAGTACAAGTACAGAATACATAATAGTACAAGTACAGAATACATAATAGTACAAGTACAGAATACATAATAGTACAAGTACAGAATACATAATAGTACAAGTACAGAATACATAATAGTACAAGTACAGAATACATAATAGTACAAGTACAGAATACATAATAGTACAAGTACAGAATACATAATAGTACAAGTACGGAATACATAGTAGTACAAGTACAGAATACATACTAGTACAAGTACAGAATACATAATAGTACAAGTACAGAATACATAATAGTACAAGTACAGAATACATAATAGTACAAGTACAGAATACATAATAGTACAAGTACAGAATACATACTAGTACAAGTACAGAATACATACTAGTACAAGTACAGAATACATAATAGTACAAGTACAGAATACATAATAGTACAAGTACAGAATACATAATAGTACAAGTACAGAATACATAATAGTACAAGTACAGAATACATAATAGTACAAGTACGGAATACATAGTAGTACAAGTACAGAATACATACTAGTACAAGTACAGAATACACAATAGTACAAGTACAGAATACATAATAGTACAAGTACAGAATACATACTAGTACAAGTACAGAATACATAATAGTACAAGTACAGAATACATAGTAGTACAAGTACAGAATACATACTAGTACAAGTACAGAATACATAATAGTACAAGTACAGAATACATACTAGTACAAGTACAGAATACATAATAGTACAAGTACAGAATACATAATAGTACAAGTACAGAATACATAATAGTATAAGTACAGCAGATTCACTCCGCAAAATCATTTAAATAAGTATAGACTCTTACTACGAGACAATAAAGTGCAATAGGGAATATGCATGTGTTTTTTTTTGCCTCGTAAAAAAGCTGACTGGCAACAAAACAAACCATCGAAAGTAAAATTTTAACATGTGCACAAATAACGAAGTTATAAACATTTTAGTTTCATAGACATGGAGGGCACTATACTAGGTTTATGACGTCAAAGTTCACGAATCCAAACAAATTCTATACTATGCACGTGTTTTGCTAGAAAGGGACAGATGTCTCCCTCCCAAATACTTTGAACGCTTATATTTCAGAACTTTACCAGCCGATTTCAATAATTTTTTCGACGTAAGCATCGTTTAATAATTAAAACACATGCATACGAGGGCGGCACTGAAAATTTCGGGAATCAAGGAAGTGACACAACATTACTATTTAAAAATATATTTATTGCTTTTAGAAGTATTCTCCGCGAAATTTGACACATTTTTCCATACGATGGAACCAATCATTGAAGCAACCATTCCATTCGGAAGTTGGGGTCTCCAAAATGGCCGTTTTGTAGGCGTCCACAGCTTCTTCAGGTGATGAAAATCTCTGTCCACGCAATTTATTCTTTATTTTAGGGAAAGTATAGAAATCATTAGGGCTTAGGTCGGGGCTGTACGGCGGATGGTCCAATAATTCTATGTTTTCTTGCTCTAAAAACTCTTTTGTTCTGTGCGCGGTGTGAGAACTCGCATTGTCGTGATGGAGGATGATGCGGCGGTTGCAGTTCTCTTTACGGAGTTCAGAAACGACCTGTGGCAAACAAATGCTAGCATACCATTCTGCATTAACCGTTCTTTGTCCCTCAAGAGGAATAGTCGTAACATGGCCGGTTTTGGAGACAAACGTGGCCACCATTTTTTTTGCAACACTCCGTGAACGAACAATTTTTGTTGGCTTTAACTCATTTTCGAACACCCAAACTCGTGACTGGTTTTTTGTTTCGGGTTCGTACGCGTATATCCAGGATTCGTCACCTGATACGATGTTGTATACAGCATTTGAGGATCCTGCGTGGAATCTTTCGAGAGTTCTGACGCACCAAGTAACGCGAGCCGCTTTTTGCTCTTCACAGAGCGAATGCGGTATCCATCGGGAAAACAACTTTTTTACACCTAATTTTTTCATGCAAGATTATTTGTATTTGACTCATGCCAATGTCTAAAGTTGCCTGAATTTCGCGGTATGTCACATGTCGATCTTCCTCAATCAGCTTACGCACAGCATCAACGTTTTCTTGGGTGACTGCAGTTTTTGGACGACCTTGACGGGGATCATCACTGAGCTTGACACGTCCACGTTGAAATTCAGCAAACCAGCGATAAATTGTGGTTTTGGATGGGGCTTTATCACCAAATGCAGAAATCATCCGGTCAACACACTGTTTTTGTGTTAAACCACTTCGAAAGTCATAATAAATCATCGCTCTTGAATTTTCTCGAGTCAATTCCATTTTCTCAACGACTAAACAAGTTTGACAAAACCTTGTGACAAGACCGAGAATATTTTTTTAAATAAATAAATGGTATTCGATTTTTAAAACCAAGGAGTTTTCAATTAAAAAGATTTTAATATGACAGAAACAGTGGAAATATTCCATTCCCGATACTTTTAGTGTAGCCCTCGTATTCCCTATTCAGAATGTGCGAGTGCTAACTACCTACAGTTATATTAACCTAGTAGTTGCCTCTCTGTCTAGCGCGTAACTCTTATCTCTTCTGACTGAATTCTTCCCACTGAATCGGCCCGTCTAGACGGGCCCGCCACGTACTTGTCCTAAACTGCGCCAGTTTGCCTATAAACTCTGAAGTCTTGCATCCTGCAGGAACAATTCTATAACATAGAAGAGTTTTGTAGGTTGCACGATTATTAATTAATTTATTACTTATAAAATTAATTATTAATTACTTAAGACAATCAACGACTAAGTACATATGTTACTTAATTATATTATTGTTATTTTGATTAACTAAATTAAACTGTTGTAAAATTAATACCAATGGCTTATGACTAGGCGTTATGAATAAAGTATTGTATTGTATTGTATAGTTGGCTAGCTAGGTACAGACTTTAGAATATGTATTACGTTGATCGCAGGTACTCTATGGCGTACGGCATTATATTCGCATTCGCGTACCTGCTGGCGCAGCGGCACAGCCTGCTGGACGACTCCACGCCGCACCTGCTGCCCTCGGGGCTCGCGCTCTCGGCCACACTGCTCGCCTTCATAGGTAACTACATCACATCATCGGCAAGAAGACGACCACTGCTGCACGAAGGCTTCCCGCTTAATGGGGAGGTTGCCATAGAGACTCCTCTGTTGTCGTATTTAGTGCTAAAGGGGGTTAAAATTTTCTCCTGACAAACTTTGCAGAGAGCAGAACATTTCAGCCCTGCTTTCTGGGAGGAGCATCTTTATTTTTCGCACCGTTTCGGCACCTGCATGACACCATCAGCCAGAAACGTCCCCTGCTAGAAGAACTTTCAAGGGGGGCGGGGGGTTGCCAAGCCTTTAAGGGGGAGGCTTTTGCCTTAACCCCTATGTTTGGCAGGTGGCTTGGGGATCGCAGAATTCTCTCCACCGTTAACCGAGAGGACGCTGCTGCCCGTCCTCCGGTGGTTCTTGATGCAGTTTTACGACATACCCAAGTCCAACAACATAAGCCAATTAAGTACTTTCAATTCCAGGTCTGGGAAGCTACGCTACCTTCACATTCCTCTGCAACAACACATTCGACTGCAACGAAATCCACAGCTACGTGGCCTTCATACCCATCCTCAGCTACATCATCCTCAGGAACATATCGGGCGTGCTGCGCATGCGCCACTCCACCATGTTCGCTTGGTTCGGACAAATCACACTGGAGCTGTTCGCGAGCCAGAGCCACATATGGCTGGCGGCGGACACGCACGGGGTTTTGGTCCTTATACCCGGGGCTCCAGTGTTGAATTTGATATTGACGTCGTATATATTTGTGTGTACCGCGCACGAGGTGCACAAGTTGACCGGTATAATATTGCCGTACGCGGTGCCGGACGACTGGAAGTGTTTGTTGAGGAATGTATCGGTGTTTGTGGCGGCGTTGGTCGCGATTGGTATCTATGATGGAATGTTTTGATTGGAACTGGCATTCGATTAAAAAAGACAAGTTCAGAATTAATAGCATTTTCAGGATTTGGTCCTTGACAGCTCTCTCGCTCGCACATTCTATATTTTTAACCGACTTCAAAAAAGGAGGAGGTTCTATGTTCGACGGTATGTATGTTTTTTTTGTAAGTTCACCGATTTCTCCGTCAATTGTTAATCGATTTAGAACACATTCTTTTTTTTTTTTTTTTTTTTTTTATCCAGACGTGGTCCCATATTAATTTGAAGTCGGTTGAATTTTTTTGAAAAAAGTTCTTGTTAAGATTCAAAGATATTGTTTGTTGTTTAAAAATGCTTTGCGTCGCTATGTCGCCCACGCCTTTCAACATTTTTGTAGATATAAAATCACTATAAAATCACAAAAGATCAACATAGCTATAAAAAAACGCAGTCGGTGACATTAATAAGAATAAGATTACAATGGTTTAGAAAAAAAAAACGTTTTAAGCAAGTTTTCATTCATAGCACTGGGTAACGTGTAATCCCAATTTAAGTTACAAAAACTTGTTTAGATCAAAATGGTTTTTTTTGTGTAAACCTGCGTAAATTTGTAATATTATTCTCAGCAATTTCACAGACTTTATATGACTATTTTTCATTAACATATTCTATGAATTTATATCTTCAAAAATGCCAAGCCTTAACCGCCAAGCAGTACGTGCAAGCATTACTGTGTTTCGGTTAGAAGGGCAAAGTTATCAGAGAGATAACGGGGTATGAAGAGATTTGACATCTTAATATATCAGGGAGCGAGCTACTGTTAAGGGCAGATATGTTACTTACCACCAGGCGATCGTCTCGCTCGTCCACTCCATTGCATTAAAAAAATTGGTGGGACGTGAAACTTTTTAGGAAGCGAGGTACCTTTCTAAGCAATAGGGCATATGCATGCATTATTTTGCAACAAAATGAATCATCGAAAGTAAAATTTTAACATGTGCACAAATAACGAAGTTACAAACATTTTAGTTTCATGTTAGACAGGGAGCGCCTATACTAGGTTTATGACGTCAACGTTCACGATTCCAAACAAATTCTATACTATGCACGTGTTTTGCTAGAAAGGGACAGATGACTCCCTCCCAAATGCTTTGAACGCTTATATTTCAGAGCCTTACCAGCCAATTTGAATTATTTTTGACGTAAGCATCAGATTCAGTTAAACTCTCCATTTACCCTATTATTTTTAATAATTGAAACTCATGCATATTGCCTATCCTGGACAGCCAATGACATTTGTCATTGGTCGCTCCAAGAAATCAATGGGTCAATGGTATGTCTATTAGAGGTTACTTAGAGATACTGACGATGACGCCACTGGCGTCACGACACGAAACTGGCGATGAGTGTCGCCAGTATCTCGGTGTGTGGCCAACCTCGAAGGCTTCGGTACTCCGGCCGGAGCCCGCCGGCACTTCGCTCCGCTATCGACAAACTAAACGTAATTGCAGTTCTGTAACTATTTACGGGATATTTACAACAGACAATAGATAAGATTTATTCATGAAAAAAACACATTTTGCACACAAGACATTTAACAATGGAATAGATAACAGATTTAAACAATAGTATAAAATTGCTTTTCGCCACAAACCGTGATTATGGTGTTCAAAGTCGCTCAGCGAGCAATGGAAAGAGTTATTCTCGGCTTTTCTCTATGGGATCGAATCCGGAACGAAGTGATTCGCCAGAGAACTAGAGCCACCGACATATACGACCTAGCGAGCTGTACTCGCAGTGGGCCGTCATCTGTCGCAGAACCGATACCCGCTGGGGCAGACGTTCTAGAGTGGAGAATCGTCGTCAGCCATAAGACGTCCACTGCTGGACGAAGGCCTCCCAATAGAGGGGTGTTGCCATAATCCCCACGCTTGGCAGGCGGCTTGGAGATCGTGAAGAGTGGAGAGTGGAGAATACACGCCGGCAAACGTAGCGTAGAACGCCCTGAGACTCGATGCAGTGACGATATAAGTAAGGCAGTAGGCAGTGACTGGAAAGACGAGGCCTATGTCCAGCAGTGGATAAGGGTGGGCCGATGATGACGCTGTGAAACGAGATCCCGATATATCGGAGTTCCTTTCACAACATAATCACGGTAAATATCCCGTAAATATTAATAGAATTGTAATGAATTACCATGATAGTTTATAACAGTGTTAAACGTAGTAATTTATAAAAAAAAACCTAATTAATGTATATCGTGTAAATATAGGTATAATGTACATTGAATGAGTTGTAGTTTAGCTAGCTTTTCTACAGAGTTACGCGTTTCGGTATCACAAAGCCGAAAGGGGTTTTTTGCACTCATAATGTTGTGAAACACCAAAAAACAGACCATTCGTGAAAAACAGCTGTTCCATAGAATAATGCCTGCAACAGCTGAATTTTTCGAAATTTTAGGGTTGACACCTATAGTAAAAGTTCTTCATAAGTATGAGTACAATTACCCCTTTCGGCTTAGTGATACCGTTATGTGTAACCCTGTATTATGTCTAATTTATTGATTTTTCGAATATTAGGCGTTTAATTTATTTCTATGTTACTAAACATGTAACAGTAAGAAACATTTTGACTTCAGGGCCCTGTTTTATAAAGCTACAAGTACAAGCTTACAATTGTACTAGCTTCTTGTACCAGTAACAAGTTACCAGTTACATGTAGATGGTTTGTCTTTACCTTATATACAAGTGCTTGTACTTGTAGTTTGTACACTGGTTGTCTTGTAGCTTAGAAAACGCTGTAATCAATATTTTTTGCGGTGTTGCCTGTTTTTCACTACACGTACAAGACTTGTAGCTTTATAAAACAGGGCCCTGGCAGGACTCGAACCTGCATACTAGCAATCTCTGAGTTTCCGTCCCAACTGCTTTGCCAATTAAGCTGCAGAAGTATACTTACTTGTCATAATTCTCAAATCTTGGTTCAAGTCCTGCCAAAGGGCATAATTTTTCTTACTGTTTATGCTTTAAAAACACAGAAATATCCAAAGTGTGGCAACACTTTACATAAAATATTCAAGCTTATCTTATTGCTTGAAAATGTATTATACAATCTTTTCGGGAATATGAAACTCCGATATTGGTGCGCAGCGTCGCCGGCTGAATCTAATGTGAATGGTTTTAAGATGTCACGGTACGGGTACACTCGCAATAGTTCCATTGAAAAGTTCCATGGTGGAATAAACGCGTTTTTATGCGGTCTTTCCATTGGACGTCATCTATCGATCTGGCCGTTTTCAACCGACTTCAAAAAAGGAGGTTCTCAATTCGTTTCTAATTTTTTTATTTGTTTCTCCGCCAATTATGAATTGATTTTGATGATTCTTTTTTTGTTTGGTAGGTAATACTTCAGAGGTGGTCCTATATACATTTTATCGAAATCAGTTCAGTAATTTGGTTTATAAATTAAAATTACTAGAAAATATGAAGATGTCATCCAGGCCCCCTAGCACGCGCCGAGGACTATTTGGTCTTTCCCCGCGCGGGAAAGTGATAAAGCTAGAATATGGATACGTCTGTCTCGCTTTCGCGGGGAAAAAAGAGTGGATAGACGTTTATCACGGCTCGCGTGCTAGGCGGGCTGGTGTTCGAAGTTGAAGTCGGCTGTATTTTTTTTTAAAAGCGTATTATTTGGTTGACGTTTTTAGTTGAGTTCTATCCAGCTCAAACCGAAAGAGGCATCACCAAAGAGGTGTTGCGTACATTTAATTAACTGTACGAGGGCTGCACTAAAAGTATCGGGAATGGAATATTTCCACTGTTTCTGTCATATTAAAATCTTTTTAATTGAAAACTCCTTGGTTTTAAAAATCGAATACCATTTATTTATTAAAAAAAAGATTCTCGGTCTTGTTACAAGGTTTTGTCAAACTTGTTTAGTCGTTGAGAAAATGGAATTGACTCGAGAAAATTCAAGAGCCATGATTTTATTATGACTTTCGAAGTGGTTTAACACAAAAACAGTGTGTTGACCGGATGATTTCTGCATTTGGTGATAAAGCCCCATCCAAAACCACAATTTATCGCTGGTTTGCTGAATTTCAACGTGGACGTGTCAAGCTCAGTGATGATCCCCGTCAAGGTCGTCCAAAAACTGCAGTCACTCAAGAAAACGTTGATGTTGTGCGTAAGCTGATTGAGGAAGATCGACATGTGACATACCGCGAAATTCAGGCAACTTTAGACATTGGCATGAGTCAAATACAAATAATCTTGCATGAACAATTATATAGGTGTAAAAAAGTTGTTTTCCCGATGGATACCGCATTCGCTCTGTGAAGAGCAAAAAGCGGCTCGCGTTACTTGGTGCGTCAGAACTCTCGAAAGATTCCACGCAGGATCCTCAAATGCTGTATACAACATCGTATCAGGTGACGAATCCTGGATATACGCGTACAAACCCGAAACAAAAAACCAGTCACGAGTTTGGGTGTTCGAAAATGAGTTAAAGCCAACAAAAATTGTTCGTTCACGGAGTGGCGCAAAAAAAATGGTAGCCACGTTTGTCTCCAAAACCGGCCATGTTACGACTATTCCTCTTGAGGGACAAAGAACGGTTAATGCAGAATGGTATGCTAGCATTTGTTTGCCACAGGTCGTTTCTGAACTCCGTAAAGAGAACTGCAACCGCCGCATCATCCTCCATCACGACAATGCGAGTTCTCACACCGCGCACAGAACAAAAGAGTTTTTAGAGCAAGAAAACATAGAATTATTGGACCATCCGCCGTACAGCCCCGACCTAAGCCCTAATGATTTCTATACTTTCCCTAAAATAAAGAATAAATTGCGTGGACAGAGATTTTCATCACCTGAAGAAGCTGTGGACGCCTACAAAACGGCCATTTTGGAGACCCCAACTTCCGAATGGAATGGTTGCTTCAATGATTGGTTCCATCGTATGGAAAAATGTGTCAAATTTCGCGGAGAATACTTCGAAAAGCAATAAATATATTTTTTTATAGTAATGTTGTGTCACTTCCTTGATTCCCGAAATTTTCAGTGCCGCCCTCGTATCATAATAATGGGTAATTTTATTAGATAACGAAAACCCAACCACAATACTTTGTTCTTAGTGGGAAAAAAGCAAAAATCGCGTAAATAGGTATTCGCAGTTGTTTTGTTCCATACCTTATCCCATGGAACTGTTACGAAAAATAAAACGCATTCGTTCCACCACGGGACTTAGCCAGGGGGGTGTAACTCCGCAATTTAGGTACGTTCGGCCGGCGCTCCGTCCGGGAGGACAATGCAAGGCAGAAGTCAGTGGCCGCCCGCACGCTAGCCTCGTGATACGTGATAGAAAGAGAGCGGTATATCTAGGTGAATATAGCGAGCGGTATCCAGCGCTGTGCGAGTTGAATTGCTACTTTATTGCCTAGTAGATAGAGTCCTTATTTATTTCAATTCCTTTGCGGAGTGAACTTTCTGTACGGAGTACTATTATTTATTCCGTGACTTAGCAGTGGAACTACTGCGAGTGTACCACAGTACGGCGGTTGTAATATTCCAATATATTAAAGTGGTCTTTCAAATTATATCAATTATCTTTAGAAACCTAATTATACTGCGTGTTTTTTTTTATCTTCAGGAAAAAAATTACTCTTATTAGTACATGAAATAGAAGCTAATGGCATTTAAAAAAATATATTTTTGGATTTTACGTGTCAAGATTGTTATATTCACAGTTACGTTTTTTTTAAAAATTTATTACTGCATATTTTGCCAGCCTTGAAAACGTGAAAAAAAAACAGCTTTCCCATTCAAAAAGTTTATTGAAGTTGGACAAAATGTATGGAACAGCTGATTGTTTGTTTTCCCCAAAGTTTCCCCAAAAAAATCTGTTCCCTAAAACTTTCCCCACAATTTTAATTTCCCCATTACTTCCTCAATCCTTTTATTTTCCCCCAAAATGGGGAAAAATACCCCAATCTGGAGACCCTAAATACCAAAACTAAGTAAGCATTCTACCATACATCGGTCTCGTATCCAATCTGCATCCACTGGAAGCGTTCACACATACAAAAAACATTTTTATGGTGTCCCTAAACTTTCGTTTATCGCTTCGGTATCACACAAACACTACATCCATTTTTTCCTGAAGGTATAAAAAAGTCAGGCTGTATAAAATTATGTATTATGTACAAAATCTGTACAATTTTACAAAATTATTGAGTGTTAAGTATTAGTTTTGATGTAATAACATCAGAGTAAAGAATTTTGTGATAATTATGTGTATTTGTAATCTAGTCGTGAGTTTAAGCCATCGTAGCAAAGATATTTAGAATTATGTGATGTTGGGTTTAAGTACAAAAGTAGATTATGCACTAAGGGAATAAAACAGTGTCCTACGTCGCGGGCGGCATATTGAACCCTGAGCGTAACGAGTCTAGAGTTATATAGAGTCTTGAGTGAAGCGAGGGGTTCAAGCTGCCCAAGACGAAGACAGGCTTTATTCCAGAGAAGCATACTCTACTTTTCACACCTTCTGCGAGACTATAAAAAGCTAGCCCGCTTAGCACGCGCCGAGGACTAATTGGTATTTCCCCGCGCGGGAACGTGATAAAGGTAGAATATGGATACCTCTGTCTCGTTTTCGCGGGGAAAAAAACCAGTGAAATAGAAATAGAAATAGACTAGTGGATAGACTTTTATCACGGCTCGCGTGCTAGGCGGCCAGGGCTCCATAAATTAAAATTCAGGCGGTGTGAACAATCTTGAAGAGATGAATACTGCAACATTAATAATAATATAAATTATTATTACTATTATCCATTAATGTAGAAAGAAAAACATATTTTTTAAATCAAGAAAAAAATAGCTTTTCATAGGAAATGTTCATTTATTCGCGGTAAAATGTATGGAATAGTTTTACGATTATTTATGGGATATTTATGTAATCGCGGTAAATAATCCATAGAACTGTTAGTAATGAACAACCACGATAATTCAAAACAATGTATGAAAGAGCAGATTTTTTTCTTGCAAATTTTAAAAGGGGTGGAGCTAAATGTTTGTTAGCTGATTCTAGGAGGATGATGGCTAGTGACCAATAACATTAACATTGTATATAATAGTACATTATGATACGAGTGTGCTATGTTGGTCATTACACTAGAGGCGGTATTATGCGCGCGAGCCGCAGGCGAGCGCGATAAGGAAGCCGAGAGCGTAATGAATAATAGCACAAGAGTTCCATACGACTGTTTTCGTCACACTTGCGAGGAAAAAACAATATTTTTTTGATAATAATCAACCACACAGCGAAAACGTCAACAAACACTTGCGGAAAATGGCGCCCAAATCAGTAATGCGCGCGCAGGTTGACATTTACTTCAGCGGCATAAGAACTCTTTGTTGGTATTACAAAAAAACTGTAAGTATCACCCGGCTATATTAAGAGTGCTTCGTATAGGTACGTCTAATTGCAGTCACGTACAAACTTGACTTTACCGGGTTATACCTATTATAGTACAAGTGCCGTAATGTAAAGTAAAAAGCACGCGTGTGTAATAGCTTGGATTATGAGCCTAAAAGCGATGTAATAGGATCTACTTTACGAGCAAGTGTGATGAAAAAAAATCATAAAAAACCTATTCCAGAGTATCTACAAATTATTTTAAACCTTATTTTGTTAAGACAGAGCTTAATATAGTTTACAACTATAGAATGTGTAACAAAAAAGTTCAACAATACTGAAGGGTATTATTTATCATTATGAACAATTTTACTATGGGGTCAACCCTAAATTCGCGAAAAAAATATCAGCTGTTCCATACAAAAAGTTCATTGAACTTGGACAGAATATATGGAACAGCTGATTTTTTTTTCGCGATTTCATGGTTGGTTCCGTTGTTAAAGTTGTTCTTATGAGTACATACATATTCTTCAGTATTGATGAACCGTTTTGTTACACATTGTACAATGATAGAGTAAAAAAATATTTTTCTTAATAAAACTTGCTAAAATTGTTTGTATTTTTAGTAAGTTTAGTTGTCAACTAAAGCTTCTAGAATTAGCTGTAATATATTATTATTTAGTTCTAATCATAATAGTTTTTACAGTACCTATTAATTTAATATTGGTACATTTTTCTTTACTGCTCTGTAATCCATAATTTTAAATGTCTTTGTTTGCAAGTGTTAGGTTGTAAGTGTGTAAAAATCTTCATAATAAGGATATAAGCATATACCTAATAAGGTTATACACGCATTTGAACGCATAATAAATGTAGGCATTTAATATATACAATATTCACTGTGTCTCGCTAAATCTACATGCTTCATCTTCGACCACATCCACGTCTACTGACTGGCCAAACGATAACTTATAAAAGTAGAGTGTTAAAAAAATTTATTTTTTTCGTGTATATTGTAAAACTGATTATGACATTGTTAGCTGAACCATTATAGAAAACTGCAATAAATCTGATTTTATAATAATGTGTTGTATCATTTGATGAATAGGAGTTTTATATTTACTTATTTACAAAATTAAACCAAATATTAAGAGCAAAGGAGTTATTTTTACGGTTAATATGTGTGACGCTATAAGACGTAACGTAGACTAGAACGTCGCCAGCGAATGGCCCAGAGAGGGGGGAGGGGCAAGTTGATGGAGGATGGGAAAAGTAAAATTTAGTCTATTCTTTCGTCAATGCAGACTTTTCCCATCATCCATATATTTACTTGCCCACGCCCTGGGCCATTAAATACTAAAACAAATTGGCGAAATACTAAACTTGGTATGACATTAGTGAATTCACAAACTCTTCACTCGAGTCAAGTTTCGAAAGTGCGGGAATTATCGGTTAAGCAAGTCTAGTGAGTGGACTTAGGACTTCGGTTGCTTTGGATTTTTTTGCAGCTGCCCCTTCCTGCATCTCCTGGCGACGGCCGTGGTACATGATGATGATGGCTACATGTTTTGAGTTCTACACATACGCTACTAGAGACTACAAATTGCTACGCTTCCAAAATATTACTCAACATGTTGCATAATGTCATTCATAATGGCTTCTTTGACCCACAGAAAAGCGAAGGCCCTACTTTACTTCTCTCTTCAGTGCTTTGACCTATCGAAGCCGTCTCGGAGTTTAAAGGGAAAAGTCTGCGGTTGTATATTATGAAGGGTTTGGGAAATCTCGACATTGTAGATGACTGGGACGGATAATGTAGATTCGAACGCAAACCGGGGCACCCGTCCCGGGCGGCAGTTTCAGGGGGCGCCAAAATCATAATAAAATATGTTTGAAAATAAAAATTTGCTTTACAAAGCGCCTAGCATGCAACGCACCTTGTTCTATCAATTATTCATTTGATTTTAAAAGGCCCAGTTAGTTTTTGAACACATCCTTAGGCTCATTCTGAAAACAGATTGTTGGCGGGAATTTTAATTTAAACTTTTTTGCACTGCTTTATGAGACGTGCAAAAAATCACCATGTCAAAGTCAAGCAAATTTTCAGGACTTCAGCTGCTCCTATTTTTATTCATACTACCCAAAGAAACTAGTATATTTCTCTGATATTACCCATAAAGGATAATATTAATACATGTATATCAAAAGGAGGGTTGGGGGGGGGGGGGGGGGGAGTTAGATCCGGGGCTGCCGGGGTGGTCTGATCATTTCTGTGCGGAGTTCTGTTCAAAGTCCGGGACACGAGACCACCTACGATCAAAGTCGCGGGACTTCCCGGGACTTCGAGACTTCTCGGAATATGATTGAATCAAGTTCATTTTTGGCAAGATCATCGTCATCGGCCAGAAGAGGTCCACTGCTGGACGAAGGCCTCTCCCTTGAAAGGCAGGGATTGCTATAATCCCCACGCTTGGCTTGGGGATCGCAGAATGCTCACCACCGTTAATAGAGAGGACGCTGCTGCCCGTCCTCCGGTGGTTCTGGATGTAGTTTTAGCATATATCCAGGTCCATTTTTCCAAGTCCGCAGGTTTGGTGAGATGTATCAATAAAAAATCAATTTTAGTAAAAATCAACATAAAATCAAATTCTAACATAAAAAAACATCATACGGGGAAACATCTTCTTTGTCACCAAAAAGATTACAGTCAAGAAAGATTTTGGCATATCTGACGGACTTCTTCGTAAACGACGTTTTTGATCATATTACTCTGCTCTATGTTTTTGATGTATTTGTAATGTATTTGCAAATTAGTATTTTATTTTAGGCATGTTTTAAGTTTAATTACCTTCAATATCTTTGAATATTGATATGAAATTGCAGCAGACGCAACTTAGTGCTACCTATATTATTATGCAAGTTAATAAAAATGTAAGAAAATTACCTACCTAATGCTGCGCGCCGATATTACGCTCGCTCATTTTTACATTTTTGAATGTATAAAATCGCTGAATATTTTAAACAAATAGCAATCGGTGAAACTACTGAGAATAACATTACAAAGGTTTACAGGTATATAAAATTTCGATGATCCAAGCAAGTTTTCATTCATAAAACTGGGCTAATCTATAAATCCCATTTTTAAGGTAGGTAGGTAGAACGAAATTTATTTTTTGCTGAACTCAGCGAAAGCATACGCTTGCAAGCGTACCTAGCTAAAAGTATGCATATTACATTTGTTGGCAAATAGAGATAGCGAATATAGTTATTGCATGACAAAAAGAGAACACATGTACATGTATTAGAAGTTTGTATTGTCGTATCGTACGGCTCGCATGTCGCTAAGACAGAGTATGACTGAAGCGAGTGGAGAGCCGGCGCTCAACATACATATAGTCTTCAAAATCCGTGCGCTTATTGCCCGTCCATTCATCTTATCATTGTCGCTGGCTGAACCTTTGTAATATTACTCTGAGACTTAGAATTTTCATAACTATGTTCAGTGATTTTATGTCTTCAACAATTGTGATATACGCAGGCTTAGGGCATTGTGACCGCAATGGTGTACCTCAGCGCCAGATTTATATGTTTGTAGTGTAGGCCACTTTATTTCCGCCGCCCCATGTACCTTTCTAATATAATAGGGGTGGCAACACCTCTGAAATCTGCCGCCCCTAGGACGCTGCCGCCCCTAGGCCGCGTATACAGCCTATTGACAAATCCAGGACTGGTGTACCTACTATGTTGATATATATATACCTACCTACTTTATTATGAAAACTGACGTGGTTTTTTCCCCCCTTATAAATAAAATATACAACGTGTAACAAAAAGGTTCAATAATACTGAAGGGTATGTCTGTAATCATCATTACGAACAACTTCTACTATGGGGCCAACCTTGAAATCGTGAAAATAAAATCAGCTGTTCCATACATTTTGTCCAAGGTTTGTCCAACTTTTTGTATGTAACAGCTGTAATTTTTTTCGCGATTTCAGGGTTGGCCCCATAGTAAAAGTTGTTCATAATGGTGAGTTCATCATCATAGTTGTTCAACATACTCTTTCGTATTGTTGGACCTTTTTGTTACACGTTGTATATATATATATGGGTATATAATATAATTTTTTTATATTGTGCGACATTTTACACACAGCGCCATCTAGCCCCTTACTAAGCAAAGCTTATATTATGGACACCAGATAGCTGATAGAATACTTATATACATTTTTTTTCGTAAATACATACTTATAATAAATACTACACCCAGACACACAACAAACATCTATGTTCGTCACATAAATGTTTGCCCTGGGTGGGGATCGAACCCACGCCCAACAGCTCTGAAGGCAGACATGCTTCCAACTGAGCTATAAGGCTGTCAATGCTACCGATGATATATAACTAGTATACTTATTATCATCTTAATGCGACGACGCCCATCCATGATACCTAGGCTATGTTATGGCTATGATTCTACTTAGACTAAAACCATCGATCTATTTCTATTGCAGGGCAGCTTTTGAAAGAGTAAGCATTTTGACAGTTCGGCCTCAAAACCGCGAATCAGTAATTGATCACCGTTCAGCACGACTGCCCTCTATGGTACCCATGTTTGATAATTCACCACCAGACCAAGATGATTACGACCCACGCGAGCAGAGAGTCCCTAAGGGACCCATATCGTAAGTATTGCACGTACTTTAAGATACCTATCTGGCAACATGTTTATTCAAATCGGCCTAGCCGTTTAGAAGGTGTTCAGTGACACAGACTCGTACAGAAGATATACAACTTGTCACAAAAAGGTTCAACAGTAGGTACCTACCTAATCATCATTATGAACAACTTTTACTATGGGGCCAACATTGAAACTGCGAAAAAACCTGCTGTTTCATACATTTTGTCCAAATTCAGTGAACTTTTTGTATGGTACAGCTGTTTTTTTCGCGATTTCAAGGTTCGCCCCATAGTAAAAGTTGTTAATAATGATGAGTATAAGGTGCCAATGGCACCCATTTATAAGTGTAGAAGATATTTAATCAAGTAATTTACAACAAAATATAACATGAGATGCGGTGCGTGCAAAAATTCAAGAGAAGTAATTTTGAAAAGAAATAAAAGAACATCAAAAATATATAAAAACTAAAAACATCTCTAAGAAGTATTTATGTGGCGAATAAGGTCGCCACAAGTACTTACATACTCTTCAGTTCTGTTTCACCTTTTTGTTACACATTGTAAGTATAAGCATTCTATCATAGGTTACTGGTATTATATATAGCTTTTAGGTAGGTTCCCATTTTAGTCCTAAGTCAACTAATCGGCAGCGTCACTAGTGTAACTTTGAATGTGTATTTAATTATCTTGGAAAAGTGACGGTGGAGAAGATTTTATCCTTGCAACCTTATTCGTATCAGTGCCAGCTATCGATTCATGAAGGTTTTATGAGTAGTCGTTATTTTGAAGAGAAAACAAGATGGTGGTCAGTAGGAATGCCAAAATCTTCAAAGCCTTCTAGCCACAGCGACGGTGATAATGGAATGGACGCGCCCAGCGCTTGCAAATCGAACAAAATTAACAAGACAACACAATCAAGCATACCTAACTAAAAGTATGCATATTACATTTGCCGGAAAATAGAGATAGCGAATCTAATTACTGCATGACAAAAAGAGAACACATGTACATGTATTAGAAGTTTGTATTGTCGTATCGTACGGCTCGCATGTCGCAGATAGAGTATGACTGACGCGAGTGGAGAGCTGCCGCTCAACTTATAGTCTTCAAAATCCGTGCGCTTATTTCCCGTCCATTCATTTCATCATTGTCGCTGCCTTTACCAATGTGATTATAATGATGATGATGATGGTATTATTTACGATATTTTTGCTAAGTTTGTTGATGGCGTACTTCAACCTCATCAAAGCGGCATTCGGGCCGGGAGTGCTGGCCATCCCCGTGGCCATCAGTCAGACGGGCATGGTCTTCGGCCCCATACTGGGCGCGTTCTTTGGAGCACTACTCATACACATGCATATCGTGTTGGTAAGAAATATTTTGAAAACTATCTGCGCCCCGCGGTTTCACCCGCGTGATGCTGAAAAACCTTGATGATGATGAAAAGTACCCTTTATGTAATTCCGGGAAATCAGCGATCACCATTCCGAGTTTCATCCACATCCGTTCAACCGTTATGGCGTGTAGAGGCTACAAAACTACACACATACATCATAGACCGACAAGCTTTCGCATTTATAATATTAGTAGGTAGGATTATGTGTGATATGATGTGATTAAGTATACACACTTGGAGGACTTGGAGGAGAGCTATGCTCGGAGTTACTTTGCGCGATAGAATCCGGAACGACGATATTCGCCAAAGAGCCAAAGTTACCGACATAGCTCGCAAGGTTTGCAAGTTGAAGTGGCAATGGACGGGCCACATCGCTCGAAGAACTGACAACCGATGGGGAAGAAGGGTTCTTGAGTGGCGACCGCGAACCGGAAGACGCAGCGTAGGAAGGCCACTAGGTGGACCGACGACACTGTAAAAGTCGCGGGCAATCAGTGGATGCAAATGGCAGGTTGTCGTACAGTGTGGCGGTCTAAGGGGGAGGCCTTCGTTCAGCAGTGGACGTCTCCGGGCTGATGATGACTTGGAAGATTCAGGTCTTTCTGTCTATACCTAAGTACCTACATATTATCTGGAAATCGTGAGATCGCTGGTTCAAATCCAAGACCTGTACCGATAAGGTTTTACCGCAAAGGAAAACGTCGGGAAGAAACCTGCACACGTCCGGAGACAAAATTCAATGGCGTGTGTGAAATTAATCCACCAACCCGCAACTGCGCCAGCGCAGCGTGGTAGATACCCAATCGACCTTCGAGGTTAGGCCTAAGTCCTGCACTGGACTATTAAAAAGGCCAATTTTATATATATATGCTTTAAGCTTACATATTATTTTGTTTTTAGCTAAATTGTTTGAATGAGATTTGCAGAAAGTTCCGAATCCCACACATATCGTATAGGTACGGATTCCGTGTTGCCTTACTACATGGTCCGGATATTATACATGACATTGGGAAGCATGGACCGTGAGTTACATTCTTATAATAAAATAAAACTAGTAGTTCTGTGAACAGTAGACCACAGAACAGGATGACGAGCGCAGTGCAGCGCGGCGTAGGATTGTGTTCGCGAGTTCACAATTCGAGCACTGCTACTGTTAGTGGCAGTCGTGACGCTTACCACCAGGCGAACGTCTTGCTCGTCTCGTTACTAAATTGTATTAAAAAAAAACCTCGCGAGCAAAAATTTCCATGTAGAGCCAATCGGCCGGTAAATGGCGCCGCAGCAAACTTCCCTCTCTTTTTGGGGGGAATACCCCTCCAATCAAAATTCGCCGACGACATAAAATCTATGAAATCGTAGAACCTGAATAAAAAAAGTTACGTAAAGATTAGAAAATACGACCTGTATTAATACACGAGTACCACATAATTATCTGGACTTATTTTTCTAGCAACTTCGTCGTCTTATTTTGACAATTTCGTCGTCGTCAGCCATAAAACGTCCACTGCTGGACGAAGGCCTCCCAATAGAGGGGTGGTTTTGACAATTTGGTCAGCATTAATACGCTTTTTAATAAATCCTTCTATATTTTTAATAAATCCTTCCATGCTTTTCCAATAATTTTGATTTAAAAACTAAACTAGGTACTGAACCGATTTCGATAAAGTTTATATGGGACCACCTCTGAAGTATTACCTACCAAACAAAAAGAATTTTCTAAATCAATTCGTAATTGGCGGAGTAAAAGCATTACATTCATTAAAAAAAAAAACTGTTGAATTGAGAACCTATCCTTTTTAAAGTCGTCAGATTAAAGTCGGTTGAAAACAAAGAACATTAACCACAAAAGGTATAGAATAGGGTAGATGACTGATGTTTAAATCGTTGAAACCAATAGCTTTGATGAAGAATTTAAGTAAATATAGTATGTTTATTGAAAAAATAATTGAAATCGGTTAATAATGTTCTGATATATGAGCGTTTAAAGTTTTTGGTAGAGACAACTCTGTCCCTTTCCCACGAAACAACAAATGACGTCACGCCTTATTTGTCAGAATATAATTTATATGGCTTACAGAGAAGTGTCGTCACGATTTGCTGTTTCGTCTCTCTGTCTAGCATGATATTAAAATGCTTATAAGTTGCTTATTTTTTATCAGATTTTCATTTTCTTTTCATTAATCAGCTAAATTTATGGGCCACATTTTAATAGGACATTAAAAAAAAACCATTCATCTAGCCTATTGCAACATACTACCTCAATTAGTGTTTATTTGATTGACTCGCTCATTATTCTTCAATCTTTACTGATGTAAGCAAATTTGCCAGCTGCTGCACTTGCTTCGCTCACTTTAAACGCTACTCACCCGTATCTACTATGACGACGGGAAACAGAGTATAGGGCCGTATAAAGGGGAGTTCAGAGGCACCGGGAAAACGCGAACTCGAGGTCAAAAATTTCAAAATGGTCGTGGGGTGACATTTTGGATCGAGGGGTTTTCGGGGTCACTGAACACGGTTACGAAAAAATATTTAGATTGTTTTTTTAACATGGCTGCCATACAAAGTGCTATAGAGCCGAGGCCGTCAGGCCGAGTTACGGTACAGTTTCGGTACCAGAGTCGAAGTAGTTCTATAATGTGTAGAAGTTGCCATGGAGCAGATGAAAAGATAGGTACGGAGAATCACTCACACTCGGAGAAATTCAAATTCTTCATGAAAACCAGAGAACTCTTATCTCTCACGCACCACAAGGCAAACCGAAACTGCCTAAGCTAAGATACACATTAAACATACTACCCAATTTCACGTCATCGTCAACATCATTATACTTAGGAAATAGTACATTATGATACGAGTGTGCTATGTTGGTCATTACACTAGAGGCGGTATTATGCGCGCGAGCCGCAGGCGAGCGCGATAAGGAAGCCGAGAGCGTAATGACTAATAGCACAAGAGTTCCATACGACTATTTTCGTCACACTTGCGAGGAAAAAACATATTTTTTTTGATAATAATCAACCACACAGCGAAAACGTCAACAAACATTTGCGGAAAATGGCGCCCAAATCAGTAATGCGCGCGCAGGTTGACATTTACTTCAGCGGCATAAGAACTCTTTGTTGGTATTACAAAAAAACTGTAAGTATTACCCGGCTATATTAAAAGTGCTTCGTATACGTACGTCTAATTGCAGTCACGTACAAACTTGACTTTACCGGGTTATACCTATTATAGCACAAGTGCCGTAATGTAAAGTAAAAAGCACGCGTGCATAATAGCTTGGATTATGAGCCTAAAACCGATGCAATAAGATCCACTTTACGAGCAAGTGTGATGAAATAATTATTAGTCCTACCGATCTTTGAAAGTGCTCAGAACTTTCCATCAGATAGAAATAGGTAGCTAGAAGACAGTATCAAGGAGTGATCATATGGGCCTCTTCAAGGTTAGAGTGTTCAAGGAGTCACCATCTGAGCCGCTTCAAGGATAGTGTGAATCGATTTATTTTCGATCGACGTGTTCCGACCTCGGCCACATTGTCGCTTACCATCGAGGCGAGCTGGTGCCCAAACGTAGATCTATTTAAGATGAAAAAATTAGTAAGTAAGTAAGTTCGTATAGGCTGAGTGGCCAGCCGTAGTGTCAGAGCTAAGGTGCCGCCTGAAGGCCTCTGACATGGCTGACGGTTGTTGTTATAGAAACTAGAAAAAACAACCGCCGCGGTACCAACAATGTAACGTGTCATCCGACCCACGGTAGCGCTCAGAAATAAATTACACTCACGGTCACCCATCCGAAGACTGACCGGACCGTCCGTTGCTTAACATCGGTGATCGTTTAGAATCACCTAGACAAGCTACGCCACGAGCGCTACTAAAAATCAGTTTACTCGAATGAGCTAACCTAACGTCTATAAGACGCAGCATGGAATCACAAAAAGTTTTGCCTACGTCCCTTCCGACTACCAAACAGCTCGAAGATGCGTGTTGATGCTGACGATCTTTCGAAATCTCGACAGTTTCTATAAGTTCGTTGGAGATTCAGCTTAGTGATTTTGGTTTATTGTTCCAGTGCTATAATTGCTACGTTTATGCTTTTGACACAAATCGGGATCTGCTGTGTGTTTATAGACCTCACATCAGATAGTGTGCGTGATGTAAGTAGTAAAATTTTGGTATTATTTGTGCTGTTTTGTTTTAAAAAGTTCTTTATTTACCATAGAATACACTCAAGCATACAAACTAGACACAGTCTATGAAATTTGCACGCAACAATATAGTTAATATGACAATAACAGACTACATTCGCCTACATTTTTGTCTTTTAAAAACGAATTTAGTTTACTAATAAGCACTTTTTTAAACATGGGTTAAATAATTGTACTTAAAATTTAAATTTTGTTACAGTCATTATTAGATTTAGGCAAACCTTTTGTGCCAGGCTTGCTTTTAAGAAAATTGTGCTGATTTTTGCCTTTAGATCTTATATGCATGGCATCTGTTGATAGCTATTGGGCCTTAGAAAGACATTCACGCATCTTTTTCAGATGATGGATTGGCAAAGTTCCCGGCCTGCTATATTTTGGCTTCTGGTTCCTTATCTGTTATTGGAATACTTCATGAAAAGCTTGAAAATCGTCAGTTACATTTCTATGATTGGTACGTACACTGAAGAAAATCTATAAGAGAACTACAAATCACAGACATACTTTACAGTTTTATAATACGAGTATCAACTGTACGTGTAGACAAGTCACTGTAGCACATAATATTAGCGGCTGCGGAAGTGGGGGGCAGAGAGGGCCAAATACCCCCTCTAAAATCAAACGGCTCTCTCCTATTTTACTACCTGTACCTGGTAAACTAGGTTTCTCTGTGTTTTGCTTGTGTAAGCTTTGTTTTTTCTTAAATGAAGAAGCGCTTGATGTACGTAAGAAAATTTTTCGGAGACATTAGACTAACAATTTGATATAAAAATATAAAATAAATAAATATCGAAATGGATGATGGATGAATAAATGGAGAAAGGAAGGGGATTAACAAAGAAGTTTGCCCCCCGTCATGGAGTACTTCCGCGGTCCCTGCATAATATTTATTTTCTAAATTCGTGATCATTTTGAGTATGTGATTAAAAGAGACAACCAATTGTTAGGCTTTATATCTCGTATTACTAAGGGCTTCAAGAACCCTCAATGTTTGTTAAATCTATATTTCACACTTATCCGCAGTATAGTTGAATACAATTGTGTTATATGGTCTCCACATTACAATATACACAGCAAACGAATTGAGCGTATTCAGTCTAAATGCTTAAATATACTGTGTTACAGGCTTGGCCTCAACCGTAAACTCCGTTCCTACTCCAAAAAGCTCAATGAATTTAAAATGTCATCGCTTGAGACACGTCGCAAATATTTGGACTTTATATGTCTGTTCAAAATTATTCATTCCTTGATTGACAGCCCTATTCTTCTCTCCATAAACTTCAGAGCCGCGCCTAATTCTCGCAAGCCTCAGTTGAATATTTTCTCATTAAAGGTTTATACAAACAATACTTCCTACTACAATCCTGTGGTCAGGATGTGTCGCCAATATAATGATATCTTAGTGGACCATCACAATTGCATTGATGTATTTGACTTCAAGTTACCGAAATTTAAACATGATGTATTGGCAATTTTACAAAAACTACAACACTGAATTATTCTCAACTTTGTGTAGCTTTCTTTGATTTTTAGTAACTTTCAACGTTTTTGATTACTTAACATTAACCATTGTTTACATGCTGCTTTTATCTTGATCATGTTGTGTACACATGCTTAGGAATATAGTCTAGCTCTGCACCTATTCTCATTTTTGCTTTGAAATGTATTGATTGTATTCTGTTTTGTGTGCCAAATAAATAAATAAATAAATAAAAGACATATAATCTATTGTACTATTGTACAGATTTCTATTAGCGTTAGGGTCATGTAAATCCTCTCAAGCGTAGCCTCCTTGTGTAAATCAGATAACAAGTAGTTCCCAAGCCGTCGATGTAAGTCATAAACTTCGTCGTCTTCGTAACTTTTAAATTTTTCGTCTTCGTTCTTTCTTCTTCTTCGTTTTTTTCTTCGTCGTGTTTGTTTTCTGTTTATGTTTTTTTTTCTAATTATTCTTTTTTGTTAGTTTTTCGTTTTAATCGTCTTTTTTTTACTTCTTTATAATATTAGTGTAGAAGTGTAGCGATTATATTTTGGGAAAATAAACAAATAGCTGTCGTTTTTTTTTTCTAGGCAACGTGTTGAACCTACTGGGCATTATTTTGATACTATACCTAGTATTCTTGGAGCAACATGGAGAACTGGAAGCTGTAAAAATAGAATCAGTGCAGTTTTACTTTGCCCTCGGCATTTTTCTTTTCAACTCGAGCGCTGTTGGTGTGGTATGTTGTAAGTTTCAGTAATGGTTAGATTCTATGGCAGTGTCCACCTGGGGCAGTACCTACCTTTGCCAGTTATTCAATCGCCAAGCAGTAGTATGCAAGCTTTACTGTGTTTCGGTTTGAAGGGCAATGTTACCAGACAAATTACTGGGCATGAAGATATATGACATCTAATATCTCTCGGTGTAGTGCGGCGCAGGATTTTGTTCGCAAGTTCACAATTCTACCACTACTACTGTTATGATTAGCGTAATGCTTACCACCAGGCGTCCATTGTCAATCAATTGCATAAAAAAGTAATAAAGATCGAGGAGCGAAGTCACCCTTTCAAAAGCTAGGTCTCTTGTCGAGATACCGCGTAACTCCTTTTATCCTGACACAACATTGCAATCGCAACGGTCTGAATCTGAACGGTCTTTAGAAAATGAATTATAATAATACGTTTTAAAATAAAAACAACCGACTTCAATTTCTGCTTTGATTTTTGTAGTGGTAGGACTCTATTGCAGAGCCCGCCTGGGGAAGTACCACACCTTTGCCAGTTATTCAACCGCCAAGCAGTAGTGTGCAAGCATTACTGTGTTCCGGTTTGAAGGGCAATGTTACCAGATAAATTACTGGGTATGAAGAGATTTAACATCTCAGGGTGACGAGCGCAGTGCAGTGCGGCGTAGGATTGTGTTCGCAAGTTCACAATTATAGCATTGCTACTTTTAGTGGCAGGCGTGACGCTTACCATCAGGCGAAAGTCTTGCTCGTCTTGTCACATGACAGTATAAAAAAAAACTAGTAAGTACATTTAGATTTAAAAACCAAACTACTGCACTGATTTCTATAAAAAATTATGGGACCACCTCTGAAGTATCGCCTACCAAACAAAAAAAACTAAGAATCATCAAAATAAATTCATAATTGGTGGAGTAATCGCGTAACATACATACAAAAAAAATATACTGTCGAATTGAGAGGAGATTCTAATTTTGTTTTGTCGTTTGAAAAATAGACAAAGAAGATAAGAGATGGTAGCTTGAATGATTAGATTTATTACTAACTCCATCGATATATATGTACCGTAGTTCATTTATATATCGATGACTAACCCTATCAACTACATTTTGAGTTAAGCTAATTACCAAATGACTATAAAAAAAACTAGGTAAGCAAATTGACTTACCTACTCTGTCATTGTTTTAGATTCTCTCTCTGGACAGAGCTCTGGCGCAGCCGAAACTGTTGATCAAGAAATTTGGGATTATCAGCATTGGGATGGGGGTTCCCACTGTCTTTGGGATTATCTTCGGGCTGTTGGTCTATAGGTCTTTTGGGACGCTGGAGGAAAACTGTCTCAGATTCTTGCCATACGATGATGAGTATGATTTGTTTTAGAGTTGCGTAAGAAACATTAAATTTAGTCTCGCCATGTGCACTACGCCGTTCGGTATGCGAATACCAAACTTTTGTTTTGTATGGGGTTTTTCAATATATCCCAATTGAAATACCAAGGTATCTTTGTCAGACGATGGCGACCATGTTAGATTGTCTTATATAAAATAGTATATAAGTATTCTATCAGATTATAATATCTGGCATAGTACAAGCTTTGCTTAGTTTGGGGCTAGATGGTGCTATGTGAAATTTCCTCCAATTTATTTATTTTTTCATAATAGAGAAGATGACTGATGTTTATATCGTTGAGCTTTGATGAAGAATTTATGTATATATAATATCATTATTGAAAAATAATTTAAATCGGTTGTTAATGTTTTCTGATATAAAAATAATATAAAAAAAATAAGCGCTTAAATTTTTTGGTAGAGAAAACTCTGTCCATTTCTCACAAAACAAAAATCGTCATTTTTGTTTTGTTTTTGAGAAAAATGACGTCACGCCTCAAACTTGTCAGAATAGAATTTATATGGCGCGGAAAGAAGTGACGTCATAATCTCCTCTCTGTCTTGCATGATATAAGTTGCTTATTTTTGATCAGATTTTCATTTTGTTTTCGTTAATCAGCTATATTATGGATAGGTCAATAAAAAAAACCAGTCATCTAGCCTATTATTTATTTACAAAAAATTCGAGTATTTTTGGCCGAAAAAATCTATTGTTAGATATTTGTTTCAGCGTTTCTATGGCTGTACTTGGTATGTTCCTTATTTCTGTGGCGTTTTCATACCCGATTCAGAGCTACCCCGCAGTCCAGATCTTAGTAGAAATCTTCAAATACCACGACCCTTACCAAGAACCTCCTGAGAAGACCCTGAAGTTTGTTGAAAAAATTGCCAGGCCTATGTTTGTGCTTTTAACGTGTAAGTTTAACTGATCGTAATACGGTATATGACTGATGTTTATATCGTTGAAACCAATAGCTTTGATGAAGAATTTAAGTAAATATAGTATGTTTATTAAATAATATATTTAAATCGGTTAATAATGTTATGATATATGAGCGTTTAATGTTTTTGTTAGAGACAACTCTGTCCCTTTCCCACAAAACAAAAAATGACGTCACGCCTTGCTTGTCAGAATATAATTTATATAACGTACAGAGAAGTGACGTCACGATTAGCTGTTTCGCCTCTCTATCTAGCATGATATTAAAATGCTTATAAGTTGCTTATTTATGATCAGATTTTCATTTTATTTTCATTAATCAGCTATATTTATGGGCCACATTTTAATAGGACAATAAAAAAAACCAGTCTCTAGCCTATTGTATAAATTAAGTACAGGCTGATTCAAACTTAATGGCGGCTGTGAACTTAGGCGTGAGACGCTGCGCAGTAGCAACATTAGGCGTGCGGTGTGCGTACAATCGCAAAGTCTCGCTTGCAGCGCACTTCACAGCCACCATTAAGTTTGAATCAGTCTGTAACTGTGGGAATCGTGGTAGCTTAATTGGAAGACAGCTCGAATCGAAATTGTGAAGGCTTTTCTGTGAAGCAAAACATCTTGAGGAAGATGTTCAATGGCATATACAAATATGAATCCTCCAACGCCCATCAGATTAGCTTCGTGGAACATGAATCGAATTACCCTACGAAAGCTGACCGTACTGCTCAGCAATCGATCTGACAATGGACAACTGGAAAATAATAATAAGTAGTAGATTACTCACCTAGGGAGTAAAATTAAAGAATAGTGAGACAATATATCTGAGGCTTCTTTAGTTGCTCCCGTGGTGTGTATACGATTTTACGTGCCGCTGCGGGGAGGAAGTGGTTCCTTTCGCTCCGCGTAGCGGAGTTAAAGTAGCTTTAAGGAGCTTTAGACCCGCAGGCATGTAAAATGGATCTACATAGTGCCAACTAGAAAGAAAGGCTAGTAAGGAGTTTTGGCGGGAACGCGAATAAATCTAGTCGTCACATTTTATTATATTTTTTATCACATCTATATTAAAAGACCTACTTTGTTCCTCGCAAACAGGGCAGAAATGAGCTCTTTTCCGCTCTAGGGAGGAAAATAACATTTTCTCCCATCCAGGCGGTGATTTGAATTTGGAATGTGGCTATTGTTAGTAAAAGTTCCAATCACCAAAGAGATCAACCACGGACATTGTATGAACGAGTAACAGACTGTTTGAAAAAGGAAGGTGCGCAAAAGTTTGTGCAAAAAACATAAACGCGCGCAATGCATTCCGCCGTCGTTCGTAATTGTTTATTCAAATTCGGATTTTAATTTGTTTTATTTTAACTCAGTGTATCTTCCTCAATAAAAAGTGAGAAGTGAGAGTGAGTAGTGAGAATGAAATAAACGTAGGTAATATTCTTATTCATAAGCTGCACTTACTTATTTTCTCATAGAGGGTGATAAAAAGCAGAGTGTCCACCTCGGGATCAAGACTATTTTTAAGCTCGAGTACTTTAAATCCCTCGCTGCGCTCTGAATTCAAAGAAGCACTCGCCTTAAAAAAAATGTTGTTTCCTCAACAATCTACTATTCCATCCATCTAATAGTAGATAGATTGGGATAGTAGATACCAACTAAGTTGGTATTGGTTGGTATATATGTCTTGTATTTTTTCGAGTGTTAATGTTAAAAAATGGTGGCGTTTTATTCAAAAAAATCAATAAAATTACTTGCATGAGTATGGCCAAGTGATATAATGAGGTGAAACAAGTCTTTCGTGTTGTCATAATAACTCTGAAAAAGTTTGTAAACTTGCCACGAGTTTAATAAGACATTCACGATGTTTTTGTGTGTTGTATGACGAGACAGTATGGCCTTACGGCTTTAGTCTGCCCCATGGGCGAAAGAACAAGAACAAAGAAAGTTATAATAACTTGTATGTACATAATTATGTTAGTTGACTTTTGGCGGGAACACGGAAAAATCATATCGTTGCATTCTATTATTTTCTTAAACTTGTTTTTTGCGAAATAATGATTAAAATGGTGGTGTTTTATTCATTGAGTGTTGAATTACATGCACGAATGTGGGCACGTGATATAATGTGGTGAAACATGTCTACTTATTCGTGTTGTTTTCAAAACTCCGTAGAAGCTCATAGTAAAGTCGCCACAACTTTACTAGGTCGCCACAAATTTAACTGATTGCGATTTCATGACATATTTGACTTGATTTTAATAAAAGAAACTTGAAAATTCATAAACTTGACACTGGCAGAATACACAACGTGCGATGCCAATAACTAAGAAAAAAAATATGTTTGTTTATAATGCAATATTAGGTATGGTGAGATGGACTCCGTGCTCTATCAGGGCCATATTTTTTCTATTCATTTATTAAGACTTCCTTCCTTACACTGTTGGTAATAATTGTTTGGTATATTTTGTTGTAGTTTTCATTTCCTACTGGGTGCCTCTGCAGACGCCGTTCGTGGCTTTTGTGGGATGTCTTTGTACCACCATGCTGTCCCTGACGTTCCCAGCTCTAATGGAACTATGCCTCATGTATCCTGGTCCCTATGGGAAATACAACATATACCTGATAAAAGACCTCACTATTGTGGTTTTGGGGATCATGTCGTGGATCGGTGGGGTAGCTCATGTAGCATATCTCATTTATATTAAAATCCTTTGTCTCCCAGCGATTAATGATAATGAATATTTTTAGTAAATCGTTCCATTGATGTTTTATTTTGAGTTTTTTCGTTATGTAACCAAACCTCAAGTTTGTATTGATAAACAGATCTTTCTGGATTTTTGTGGTAGCAAAGAAAAGGTGTTTGACCTCATTAAATCAGATGTTTTTAAGGGTTCCGTACTTCTTAAAGAAAAAAGGAACTATATAGTCTAGATTTTTCTCGAGAATAGGCCGAGAATCGCAGTATTTGTAGTGGTAGACTGGTAGGGTAGGACTCTATTGCAGAGTCCACCTAGGGAAGTACTAAGTACCCTGTATCTTATACCCTTTGCCAGTTATTCAAACTCCGAGCTAGCTTACTGTTTCGGTTTTAAGGGCAAAGAAATGACTGGGCATGAAAGTTACATAGGAAGTCGTCCTGACTTCCTTTCATACTATGTAGAGAAGAGATGTGCCCAGTAAGAATTATAAGTTTTAGTAAAAATGTTAAGTTATACCTATTTCACCTATATAGGTACTTCGTGAAACATGGTAAATTTGTACGTAAAACATCGATATATTTATGTACTTTGTTGTGTTGTGTTGTATATATATCGATAACGTAAAATAAATGAAATGAAAACAAATTTGATTACATACCTAACAGGTATATAATTAAAGGAAAACAATCTTGATTTGACATTGGTAAATCCAGCGACAATGATAAGATGAATGGACGGGAAATAAGCGCACGGATTTTGAAGACTATATGTTGAGCGCCGGCTCTCCACTCGCTTCAGTCATACTCTGCCTTTGCGACATGCGAGCCGTACGATACGATCATACATACGTCTAATACATGTATATGTGTTCTCTTTTGGTCATGCAGTAATTAGATTCGCTATCTCTATTTTCCGGCAAATGTAATATGCATACTTTTAGCTAGGTATGCTTGATTGTGCTGTCTTGTTAATTTTGATCGATTTGCAAGCGCTGGGCCCGTCCATTCCATTATCACCGTCGCTGGGTAAATCCATGTTTGACATAGATTGCTCTATTTGCAGCTATTTTGCAGCCATGTGTAATGCATTCTTTTTGTAATGAACTTTTTGTGTTGACAATTAGTGTCAAATCAACGTAAAAAGCAGCAAAATGTACATCACGCGTCATTTCATGCGTTTCTTGAACTTTTTTCTATATTCGCGATGTTGTTTACATAAACAATTCTAATCTATCAATTTATTCAATATTACGTAGTATTTACTTACTCTACGTTATTCAACACAGCGTAACACTCGATAGGTAATAATGGTGTTAGTGTAGTGGACTGTATAAATAATAATTATTATACTATCGCTAGGGATAACAACGAAAAGCCGCCGACGCCTGAAATGGACACAGTCCAGAAGCTCATAGGTGCTTATGGCAGATATCAGTTACAGCTGACTATTGTTGTTTTTTTGGTAAAATTTTCTGTTGCATTCAATCAGATAGCTATCGTCTTTTTGGCACCAAAAATGTCTTTTACTTGTAATGGGGAAAAAGAAAAGTGTCCCTGCCCCGACCCGGTATTCGATACTAAACAATTTACTAGAACTATTGTCACGGAATGGAAGCTCATATGTGGCGACAAGTGGCTCATCAGCCTCTCGCAGTCTCTTTTCCAATTTGGTGTATTAACTGGAAGTATTTTCTTCGGGATGGCTTCAGACAGGTGATTAAATTTATACCTAGTTGGAATTGATCGTCTATCCTATACACCTGTGTAACAAAAAGGTTCAACAAAGAACCAAAGTCACCGACATAGCTCGCAGGGTTTGCAAGTTGAAGTGGCAATGGGCAGGACACATCGCTCGAAGAACTGACAACCGATGAAGAAAAAAGGTTCTTGTGTGGCGATCGCGAACCGAAAAACGCAGCGTAGGAAGGCCTCACTAGGTGGACTGACGACATTGTAAAAGTCGCGGGCAACCGGAATTCAAATGGCAGGTTGTCGTTCAGTGTGGCGGTCTAAGGCCTTCGTTCAGCAGTGGACGTCTCCGGTCTAATGATAATGATGATTTATGTACTCATCATTAAGAACAACTCTTACTAGGATATCGCGAGAAAATTATAAGCTTTTCCATACAAAAAGTTCATTGACCTTTGACAAAATATATGGAATAGCAGATTTTTTTCGCGATTTTGGGGTTGGCCCCGTAGTAATAGTTGTTCGTAATAAGGAGTACATTCATACCCTTCGCTATTGCTGAACCTTTTTGTTACACAGCGTATAACTCAGTTGCGGATGATCAATGCTTTGCGAGCTGTAGGGCGTGGGTTCGATTCCCACCCAGGACAAACATTTATGTGACGGAGACGAAGATAGATATTTATTGTTGTGTGTCTGCATGTTGTATGTATTTGTACATATGTATTTGCTCACCACCGTTAACCAAGAGGACACTCATGGGCCCACGCATCACGCCCACCCCAGAATGGTCTAGTGCCCCGCCCCAAGATGTCGGTTTACCGATTCGAAATTCTAAGCTCGTCTTCTTCGGCCATCGTATCTCCGGGGCTAGGCCCCCTCTTGAAAATAGCTCTATATACGCCAATGGACCCTGCCGCTCGTCCACCGATGGTTCTGGATGCAGTTTTGGGACATACCCAGAACCTCTCTCTTTATACAGGTTTTCTCTCATAAATCAAACTTATTACCGTATATTCCAGCCACACCATTATTTATAGTAGTGTCCTGTATATAGTAAATCCTGTTCCTGCAGGACACTGCAATAGGAATAGGATTTTTCTCAGTGCAGGACCCACAATTAATTAAATACCTTGTTGCTTTGGAGGTTTTAAATTTGAATAACTTAAATATTGACGATAAATGTTATTTTTAAGCAGGGTTGGATCTATAGGTGTGGAGGCCCTGGGGCAACAAAGGCGTCATCATCATTAGCCAGAAGATGTCCACCGCTGGACGAAGGCCTCCTCCTAAATAGGGAGGGGTTGCCATAATCTCTACGCTTGGCTTTGGTAGTATTGCGAGACAAATCAGCAAATATATTAGGATTTACCAAACTCTTTTTAAAGTACAATTTATGTGGCGGCCCCTCTCTTGTGGAGGCCCTGGGCAGTTGCTCCGGTCACCCTCCCTTATATCCGGCGATGTTTTAAAATGATTTTTTAGTAAATTATTGAGGGTAAGTACTTCTTTATATTTATTTTTACTCGATTTTATTTCTTTTCTTCAGTTTTTTTTTTCATTAGCCCTTTATTTCGTTAGATTTGTTGTACGTAATAGTAATTTTATATTGTTTTAGGTTCGGAAGACGGAAGCCTTTATTACTCGCTGTGGTTATACAACTAATAGCTGGAGTAGCGTTAGCTTTCGTTCCCGAATTTTGGATGTTTTGTTTCCTACGCTATTTAGTGGGCATGTCTGTTGGAGGGACAATGGTTACCAGCTTTGTCATCGTTATGGAGTTCATCGGCACGCAGCACAGAGAACTGATATCAGCGCTGTACCAACTTCCATTCAACACGGGACACATGATGCTGCCCGGGATCGCATACTTCATCAGAGATTACGAGAACTTTGAACTCGCGATTTCTGTTGCGAGTGTGATTCTTCTGCCTTATTTCTGCCTTGTGCCGGAGACTCCACGATGGCTCCTGGCTACTAAGCAAACTGACAAGGCCGTGACAATAATGACGCGCGTGGCTAAAGTGTAAGACTTACTTTTTCAACCGACTTTTTTACACCTTGCGGGATGGCAGTGGCCAAATACTGGGAGAAAATAGTATAGTATATATAATATATATTTTTTTTTTTGCATCATCGACTCGACGAAGAAGAAGAAACGACTTCAAAAAAGGAGGTTCTCAATTCGACTGTTTTTTGTATGTATGTTACGCGATTACTCAATTGTGAATTAATTTTGATGTTCTTTATTTGTTTGGTAGGTTCAGAGGTAGTCCCATATAAATTATATCGAAATCGGTTCAGTACCTTGTTTTTTTTAAATGAAAATAACTGGAATAAATCAAAATTACTGAAAAATATGAAGATGTCATCCAGGTCGTCGAAATTGAAGTCGGTTGTTTTTTTTTCTCAAATCGTATTATTATACGAATTGAAAAAAAATATAACAGACTGCGAGGCGAGCAAGACGCCCCTCATTATACATATAGATGTCACATCACCAGCTAGAAGATGTCCACTTCTTAATAGAGGGGTTACCATAATCCCCACGCTTGGCACAGGCGGGTTGGGGATCGCATAATGCTCACCACCGTTAACCGAGAGGGCGCTGTTGCCCGTCCTCCGGTGGTGCTGGATGCAGTTTCAGGACATGCCCACGTCCATACGCCACGCAAACTAAGTACATTTCACGCTTGCGTGTAATAGTTTAATGTTACCTATAATATTTTTTTGTTCACTAAACACAATATCGTGTCTTATCCTGACTTATTTCCCCACTTTTAAGAAGTTATTTTAGTAAACATCTCAAATTGTGGGGAAATAAGTTTGGGGCTTGATGGCGCTGTGTGAAATACCACCAATATTTATTTATATATTTACTCTCCACGACGCACAATTTTTCCACAATTTGCCCCAACTTTCGTTAACATCCTGTTAAAAAAAAAGTAAGTTCGTATAGGCTGACTTAATGTGCCGCCCGAAGGCCTCTGACATGGCTGACGGTTGTTGTTATAGAAACTAGAACAAACAACCGGGACCAACAATTTATCCTGTTAACTTGTATGCAATAGTGATGTAAACCTACGCTCCACCCACTGTTTCGCGGATAGCGTATGAAAACTGGCTTAGTAATAAACGAGCGTTCAACGAGTTCTATACACTAGAACTCGTTATTTGCTACCCACGACATACATATCAAATAGTCCAAGCCGGTGAAACCGGTTACAACTGCTGTTGGGACGCTAGAACACGATTACATATTTCATATTTATTTATTTGCAACTAAGTGTACAGCACCTGGTCCTGGTCCTGTGGACCTGGGTATGTCCTGAAACTGCAAGCAGACCCACCGGAGGACGGGCAGCAGCGTCCTTTTGGTTAACGGTGGTGAGCATTCTGCGATCCCCAAGCCGCCTGTCAAGCGTGGGGATTATGACAACACCCCTCTTTTAAGGGGGAGGCTTTCGTCCAGCAGCGGACGTTTTATGGCTGACAACGAAGTGTACAGAGGTCTTAAATTAAATATGCATTTTGAGCCTTAGTTCTTGAGACAGTGCCCTTGTAAGCATTGCAAAACATAGAGATGCGAGGTCGCTAAATGTAAAATGATACATAGAAGACCAATAGATCATTGATCTATTGCTGTTACAGTAATTGAGAATGTATTCTTGCAGAAATAAGCTTCCCACTGAAAACATGCAAGCCGAAATCGAAAGTTACATGCAAACAATAGAGCAACATCATTTGAAGAAAGCAAATATTTTCGATTTGTTCCGGACCCGCAATATAAGAAGAAATATTATTTGTATGTCCATGAACTGGATGGCCTGCTCGTATTGTTTCTATGGCGTGTCGCAGTACGTGGGCCACCTCGCTGGAGACGTTTTCATCAATGTGCTGTTGACCGGCTGCTTCGCTTTCATCGGCACTTTGTTATCGATTCCACTCTTGAAAATAACGGGTAGGAAAAGAATCCTGATAGCTGTAAATGTGGTATGCGCGGGATGTATGATACTACTCGCGATTGCGGGGACAGGGATACTGACCGTTGTTTTAGCTGTAATCGGGGTGATGGCGAGTTTCATCGTGTTCGTGGTCGTATATCTTTATTGTGGGGAGTTGTTCCCGACAGTGGCGCGGAATGCTGCCGTCGGGTTCTGCTCGATGACAGCGCGCGTGGGTTCCATGATAGCTCCCTTTGTGATAGACACGGGAGACGTAGGACCGTGGCTACCACCTATACTTTTTGCTGTTTTGCCGCTCATCGCTGCTTTTCTAGCTTTCTTCTTGCCAGAAACTAAGGGCCGGGCGTTGATGAATACTCTAGAAGAGGCGGAAGGTTTAAAATGAAAGTTTAATTCAGTCATGTCTTCCTGATGGTCCTAATCGGGTCTGCTGGCACAGAAGAAACAATAGTACTACCTGCTGGCCTCTAAAGACGTATTTTATAGGATGGCGGCTATTGCCCCCGATGATTGACTGTAAGGCGTATCAAACACTGCACCGCGTAACATGGTGGTGCCCGTAGCTGCGTTTTTACAAAGACTAATCAAAAAGTATTGAAGTAGTTCAAATTATTAAGTTTGTTAACAATAACTTCATAAATTAATAAAAAGATTAAGTTTCTTAACATATGTTAATAATTTTTTGTTTTATTTAGTTTCGATCACATCCGGTGCCCTTTTTCAAAGAGTGAAAACAGAGCCCGCCACGCGTGCAGCTGCGTCCTGCTTAGCTTAGCTTAAATAAAACATTAATGTGGCAAAACCATGTCAGTTTTTATGTTAATAAACTTAATATTTTTAACCCAGCACAACTTATTTAAATTTTGTCAAAAAATAGCAACACTCGAAACGTCAGTTTTCGACTTATAAGCTTTTACTCGGCCAGCTTAGGCTAACACGCATTGAACGCTTACTGGCTGTGATCGCCACAGCATTCATTTACTTTGCTTTGGTATAAAAATACGTATTAAATACGCCGCGCCGCCTCGGTCGCACTGGTTTTGGGTCGCATTTGGGTTGAATTTTAGAAGGTTTTTATCTAGATAGAGAATGTGTTTAATTTTTAACCTGATATTTTAAAGTAGAAAAAACTATCATTATTATTATGTGTCATTTATAAATAAACAATTTAGCATACGTATATGTTTTTTTATTTGTATTTAAGAATAGAGTACGTAAGTACCTACGTTAAACGGGCTTCGTGTCCAGGATGAGCTCTCGGATGTGATGTATTTAAAGGTAGGGCATTGCCCCTCAATGCCCTGGCTACGGCCCTGGATCAGTGAGGGTCCCTAACTTGCCATAATTCACATCTTTCGGAGGGATTCGATTTCAAAGATGCTGTGTAGCAAAATAAACTTATGCGAGGGGTTTAGTGAAAAGACGGAAGTCGTGAGATCGCTAGACTCGGAATCGTGAGGTTATGGGTTCAAATCCCGGGCCCGTATCAATGACCTCCTTGAAGTGTATGTACGGATTTTTATACCACTGGCTTTTCGGTAAAGGAAAACATTGTGAGAAAAGCTGCAAACGTTCGGAGAAGAAATTCAATAGCGCATTTGAATAGAACAACCCAAAGACCAGCTAGAGGAGAGTGGTAGATATGGCCCATACCTTGCACTCCAATATTTGTATATCCTTTTACGAAAAGAAATACAACATTCTAGTAACTGAAAATGGCTTGGACCTGGGTACATCCTGGACCTGGGTATGTCCTAAAACTGCATCCAGAATCACCGGAGGACGGGCAGCAGCGTACTCTTGGTTAACGGTGGTAACACTGGGCGACCCCAAGCCGCCTGCCAAGCGTGGGGATTATGGCAACCCATCACTAATAAGGGGGAGGCCTGCGTCCAGCAGTGGACGTCTTCGGGCTGATAAATGATAAACTGAAAATAGAGCAAAAATAAACTTTTGGGTCGATGCAGGCGAAAACTAAGAATAGAAACAAAACAAATTTAACTTAGTTATAACTATATTTTTTATAGTACATTATAAGCATGTTCGAAGTACATTATATATTTAACATAGAACTTAAACAGAGTGTTTGTTAGTGCACACAAGTTAAGCGTCAGTCTTTGAACAGTCGAATCACATAAAATTATTGCTGGGACTGTATCTAACAATATTAGGTTATCTAATCGATACTAAACATTCATCGTCTATTCGGAATAAAACTTTACTTCAATATAAATAAAATACTTTGTTCAAAGGTATTATGCGAAACACGGTGCTCTTAGATTGAAAATAAACCCTAATAAAGGCCATTAGTATTTTACTTTTTGGAGAAAACGAATACAAATAAAATTGGAAGAAAGGGTAGTCAAGAATAAGAACTAGAATACTCGATTACTTCTATGGGTATCAATTAAGAGATCATCATAATGATTATCTACATTGCAGTATACTATTCTATTGGTGCGTCAGTTAGTGAATTTGTAACATTAGATTATAGGTGCTACACTGGGAGCATTCGCCTGTAATGTAACATTTCAGATTCTAATTTGAACACTACAATTAAAATACTCCTTGACTGACGATCATTCGTTTGTAATGCAACAATTCAAAATTTTTGTTTTATTTATACGGGAATACTCACGTTTAATTAAATCGGATACTCCGAATATAACAAGAAAAGTCCGTGCTAAGCAGGACGCAGCTGCACGCGCGTAGGGCTGTTTTCACTCATTGAAAAAGGTCACCGGATGTGATCGAAACTATAGTCGTAGTATCCGATTTAATTAAATGTGAGTATTCCCGTATAAATAAAACAAAAATGTGTCAAAACCACGTCAGTTTTCAAAATTTATTTTCAGCATTTGCCTGTACTTTTTTTTATTGCTGTTGAGTGACGAGACGAGCGAGGCATTCGCATGGCTGTAAGCGTCACGCCTGCCTCTAACAGTAGCAGTGCCAGAATTATGAACTTGCTAATACAATCCTGCGCCGGACTGTACTGCGCTCGTTACCCTGAGATATTAGATGTTAAATCTAACCCAGTGGGTGAGTAACCGTGTACCCAGTAATTTATCTGGTAACATTGCCCTTCAAACCGAAACACAATAATGCTTGTACACTAGGTACTGCTTGGCGGTTGAATAACTGGCCTACTTCAGCTGAATGGGGATCCACACTGCGTTTTTTTCCGCGCTAGGTGGCGCATCGTCAACTCGGCTGTCAACTGTCAATCTCATACATTTTGTTGTATTTTTCTACAATTTAAAGGTTTATTCTTATTAGGCTTGGATTACCAGGGAGAATCTGCGTTCACTGGATTGTACAGCAATCCTTTGAAACCTAGCTAATTAAAGCCCTGGCCAACATAAAATGTAGATCAAAAACGATCTAACCTACAAATCTATTTTCAGTATTTTATTAGCCACCCAGTATTTTTCCTTGGATTGGACTAGATTATCGATAACGCCCTCATCAAAAGCAGATAGATATAAGCAACGATTAACAAGAGAATTTGATTTTGTCACATTCAGACCGCTGCTGGCGCTATCTGCGAAAAGTTTTGCCTGTGAAACCTCATAAATTTTATTGTTATACAATGTTAGATGGAGCGGTCGTTGTATTGAGCGCGGTCATATTAATTCGAATTTGTTATAAACGTTAAAAAAAATTGAATCGATATTGTTGGTGTCACGAATTATTTCAAAGTAGCGCATAATATGATGTTCCAAGATGTATTCAAGTGTTACAGATGTATCATTGACCTGGGTATGTCCCAGAACCACCAGAGGACGGGCAGCAGCGTTCTCGTGGGTAACGGTGGTCAGGTGAGCATTCTGCGATCCCCAAGGCGGCTGCCAAGCGTGGGGATTATGGCAACACCCCTCTATGGACGGGGAGGCCTTCGTCCAGCAGTGGAAGTTTTTATACCTGACGAAGAGGTTGTGCATTGTAATGCTCAATGCGAAAAAAGTGGGCCATATCTCGCCAGCGCCGACTATCCTTTGGCTGTAGAACTCCGTTTTGACAGCTGTCAGAAAACTTATCATTCTCCTCACTCACTGATGTAATGCTCGACTATTTGACGTTACATTACACGCGGATGTTCCCTGTGAGGCCTGTAGGTATCGATAAATATCTTAACAATACTAAGTGCATTATATCCATACACAAGTAATGTATATAAGTATTAATTGTGCATTTGGTATACAGTTTTTTTGGGCCTTTAATTTTTTTTACTTAGAATTTATAAATTGCTTATAAGCTAAACAATTTACAATTACGTAACATTAATTCCGTGAAAAAGAAACATTCTCTCTCTTGAAATCTGGTATTTACAACAATAAACAATTTAATATTTAAATATTTACAAAACAGCAAAAAGTGCGCAAAAAACGATTTCACAAAATATGCATTTGAGCAATACGATTAATTATATTTACAAAAAGCATATAAATACATTGTAGAATTAATCTAACTAAGGTATAGAGGAAATCTAAATGAATGTTTTTAAGAGTAACTCACATTACTTAGCAAGGGTATAATTTAAAGAAACTTCAAATATTCATATTATTTGAGTCCTACGTCTCATTCGTATAGTCTAGTTTCACTACAGTAAAAATATTTCAACACTGCAAAACTACAAATAAGTTATTGCTATCAAGAAATGTTATTTACAATAAGCCACAAGTTCTTATAGACATCAAAAGAGAACTGAAGAAAATCAAAGGATTATGTTTTCTATAACTTTCAAGGATCTACTTCTATCACAATAACTTTAACATTCTACAAAGTTCGTGTTTCTTAGTTTAATTATCACATTATCTTAGAATTTTGTATACTCATGTCAAATTTCAGAAAGGGTTATTTGTTCCGATATTATAATGTGTTAACTATACAGATTAAATAAAAAATTACAATTTTATGTTCACGAGAATCTATAAAAGCGAAAAATGGTGGTTCAATCAGAATTGTCTTGTCCTGCAGCAGTGTTTAAAGTCCTTGTGTCTTCACTGATTAATGCCTTATCGTAACGCCTTTGCCTCGTAATTTTGGGTCTAACTGAGCTGAGCAAAGGAGCCGATATCGCATGCCCTGGCATCCGGTTCAATTCCTTTCTTCCCTGGAGCAGCGGTGACGTGACACTCGAAGATTCGTCTCCTTCGTCGTCTGAAAGGGCAGGATAGCTTTCTTTCATTTTCATGCTGCGCTCTAGTCTTCTGAGAAACCTGTGAAAAACCAGGCCTATTTTATCTTGCTTCATCATTTCAAATCACCTTGATCTCCGTTTTTTCCATGATTTGTATTCGTATTACCTTATTTGATTGCTAATGGTCCTTAGCTTGTTGACTTTTGTTGGCTTTCTTGAATCTTCCGTCAAATCCAAACTGGATGATATTTTCGACGACGTGTCCTGAAATGAAATGTAAATTATTTTGTGTTTTAGGACATCATGATATCCAAGAATTGCCATGCTGTTATATGCTTTTTAATCTAATAGAATGAAGACCAGTAATCGCATTGCAATATTATAGGTTAAGCATTCCATGATGGTTTTTTGTCTACATAATGCATTGAGCTAATATCTAAAGAGTCACAATCTCTAAATGAAAACAGTAAAAAAACGTCCGACTGCTGATGTACATACCTATCCGTGCATTATATAGTTAACAATTGTTCGAATTTAGACGTTATGTCGCTTGTATAGTGTTCAATGTATGCTTAAGCGCTTGTGTCTTATCGTAGTTCAAGTCGTTCAAAAACTCTGGCCAAAGAGTTTTGGCTCGGACATTTTTTTTTGCACGATTGTAACTCTATAGATATTAGATCAATGACTTAATGGTAAAGTTTCGTCATAAAGAGGTATAAATAATGTTTCCTAAGCTAATGATAGGCTACTTAATTACATTATAGCATCGACACAATATATAGGTATGTTTCAACCATCCAGGAACCTACAATTGTCACAAACAAACAATAGACTTCCTATAATGACAAGGCGAGCAGTATCACAAATGATTTCAGGCATTTGTTAACATTACAAGTTTACAAGTCACCTCAGAGCTACGGCACTTTTGTCTCCTTAGCGGTTTTCTTATTCGCAACGGCTCACAAGGCTGAAAATAATTCAAAGTACGCTAAAACCTAAACCAAAAATTGCAATAAAAACAAAAAGAAAACTGCAATAGCATTTTAAATTTTGAATTTGTACATTTCTATTATTATTTACGGGATATTTACCGGGTTTGTGTTGTGAAATGAGCTCCCGATATAAATAAAATAATAATGTTAATTAATGTTAGTTAATTAAATACTTTTGTTTTATTTATACGGGAATACTCACGTTTAATTAAATACTCCGACTATAGTTTCGATCACATCCGGTGACCTTTTTCAAAGAGTGGAAACAGTCATATAGTCGGAGTATCCGATTTAATTAAACGTGAGTATTCCCGTATCAATAAAACAAAAATGTGTCAAAACCGTCAGTTTTAACTATAATTAAATACTGTTTATTTAATTTGTACAGTAAAAAAATATATGCATGTTATAATGTTGAGATTATTTACTGCGATATAGCGGTTAACATGTACCTAGACATTTTAGTTAAAAAACAAAAACAGAATATAAATAATGACTCTATAATGGCAACTTTTAACATCCTTGGGCAGCGGGAATAGTTTAATAATTTTGCCATAATTATACTTACATGAATTCATTTCATTTAAGAATATCATGAAACCAAACAATGAGTAGTTTATCTATACATATGGAAACTTTTTTGAGGACGATGTCATTGCGTTGGCGAAGCAGCTCCATACAGTAGGTAGGTCCTACGATTTTTATTTATTTGTATACAAATTGGCATAAAGACATACATTCTAAATTCTCTACATGATTTATAATCATTATGCACTTACTATACTGTGTACTCTAGTATAGTTTGTTTTGGCATACCAACTGTCTTGAGCCGCTGGCTCCCGTTTGTTTTGGCATACCAACTGTCTTGAGCCGCTGGCTCCCGAAACAAGGTCCTTGACTAGATTAGGAGTCTATGGATCAATAAAATTATTTTTGTGGAAATGTGTTTTGTCAAAATATTGTTTTTTATCTGTTGATCAAAGTTATTCGCTTCGGTATCTATCTCGTTCTCATCTTGTTCTTTATCTCGAAACACGAACATTGCCGAAGCGTATAATTTTTACCGTACGAGTTTTACTCGTAGTTACCGTAATGTTTACTGTTACGCTCTGTTACTAATTCTGGAGCCATCATCAACTATCCCTGCTGCCCGCAGAGTTAAGGCGCCTACAGATATGCTCGATTTTTGACTAACGTTATTTTCGATCTAAGTTTATGGTGTATTTTGTTGATGAATAAAATCAGTCAGCTACTAACAAATTCGCTCAATTTTTACTTTCGTTATTGTCGATTGATTTTTGCTGTTTTGTCGATCAGCTACTGTTCCTTAACGATCAACCAAATTTATATTGGTAATTTTTGTTGCTCGACAAAATATCCAAGACCTGACTGACCTCTTTAGTGTTGGTAAAATTTTTGGATCCCACACACGCGTCAATCGTCACAATTCCAAAAAATCGTTTAGTTATTGATCGACAGAAAACGATCCATAGTGGTGATCGACAAAAAATTTGGAGTCGATTGTTTGTTGCCTAATGTTTACTCGATTTTTATCATCAAAATCGAGAAAATCTGTTGGTAGTTTTAGACAACTCAGTCGAACACTAGAACTATCCAGTTAAGTAAGCCATTTCGAACTAAACAAATAAGGCTCAGGTTTACCTGCATTTCCAAGTCCGGCAGTCGCAGTTCCCTCGCGGACGCCACGGAAGCCACGCTAGCGTTGGATACGGAGTCTTCTGATGAAGAGGACGACGCTGGCGCGGGAGCCTGGGAGCGCGAGCGCCGCCGCCCGCCCTTGCGCCCGCGTCCGCTTCCTTCGCGGCTGCCTGGCACCTGAGTTACACAAGTTATCTTGGATAAGAGATCAGTAAGCGCAAAACGATGATGACTTACAGCTGCTGAAGATTTTTTTTCAGATCATTCGAAACCAAACTATATTCAAATCCATTATATTGGCAAGGGTAAATTCTTCTCCGTAAGTTTCTCCGATGTACGAGTGTACCATCGTATGCCAATAACATTTTAGTAACGCGTAAGAGTTGGTCGCCCGATAAGTAATAATATTTCTAGACGTCAAGAAAGCATAATAAATAAGTTAAGGATCTTACTTAAAAACGCTGTTTTAGTGTCAAGTCCCTTTGTCAGTTCTGTAACGTTTGTATTCAATAGTTTTATATCTCAAAAAGTATTTAAAAAGACAAGAAATGTGCGAGTTTTAGATTGAGTCATAAGTTAACAAACGTAATTTTTACTTCGCGTAATACAAAAATTAAGTTTAATTACCTCTTTAACTTTAAACGTTGTTTATAAGGCATTGAATGTATTGGTATAGCTTGATTTTAAAAAAAATAGAGGTGCCAAATAGCTCTAACTACTATCGCTACAGTACATCCAAGGAAGATTATTGGATGAATTCAGCTATTGATTACTGATTTATTGATAGAATTGCTAGTAGAAAAAAGTTTCCGATGCATCACTCTTTCACCAAGTTATTCACGAAGTAGGTACGAGTATATATTCTATTATATAATCACCGACTTTTCTATATAATTAAGTATATTCCATTCTTGTGAGGTATACGTAGGGCGTTCATTATAAAGTGAGAATGAGGTAGAAACTCTTGGGAACCGAAAGTAAATACTGGCTGGTAAAGCTGGAATATTGATAAGATTTAAAAAAAGGAAATAATTTGAATATCTTTTATTTTATAAAAAAAATGGCAGTCTTTTGTTTGCAGTCTATCGTAGCGTGTTGCCGATAAAGGAAAAAATATTGAAAAAAATGAATTGCGTGCGGTTATTATGTATAGAAAAATTTCACTACGGAACGAACTAATCAAGACTTGCAGTATACTTTAGGAGCAAATGCACCACCTTATTCTACAGTTGCTCGTTGGTGTGCCGAATTTAAACGTGGAAGAACATCCACCAAAGATGACCCTCGCCCGGGCCGCCCCATAACGGTAGTGACCGAATAAATGGCAAAAAAGTCGAGAACATTGTTTTAGCAGATCGTCGTTTCACGGTACGTTTTATAGCCGATGAAACAAAGATTTCGATTGGTAGTGTGCATAGCATTTTACCCGAACGCTTGGGGATGAAAAAAATATCCGCCGCTGGTTCCCCAGAATGCTTACCGATGCACAAAAACAAAACAGGCTGAACATTTCTCGAGCTTCATTGGAAATGTTACAACAAGATCCTGATCGTTTTTTGTCTCGATTCATAACAATGGCTGAAACATGGCTTCACTATTACGATCCTGAAACAAAATTACAATCTATGACTTGGAAAATACCATCATCTCCAACTCCTAAGAAATTTAAGGCGAGTCGTTCCGCCGGATAGATCATTGGCTCTCTTTTCTGGGATAGTAAATGGGTGGTCATGATAGAATATCTCGACCATGGAGCTACTGTAACGGGCTGCACGGGGTGTATATGCAGAACAAATAAAAAAATGCGTAACGAAACACGCGAGAAACTACGAGGCAAACTAGCAAAAATTGTTTTGTTCCATCAAGATAATGCCCCGGCTCACAAGTCCGCCGTTGCTATGGCTACAATTCGTGATGCTGGCTTCGAAATACTTGAGCATCCTCCATATGCACCTGACCTTGCCCCTAGTGATTTCTATCTATTTCCGAGGTTGAAGGAGTCTCTGAGAGAACAGAGGTTCGAAAATGATGAAGTAGTAGTAGCTGCAGTACAGGAGTTTTTAGGTGCTCAGGATGAAGAGTTTTTCATGATAGGAATTTTAAGCATAGAAAAAAAATATTCCAAGTGTATTACGCTAAAAGGCAACTATATAGGAAAATAAAATAACATTTAATAAAAGTTACTCGCAACATACTCATTCTCACTTTTTATTGAACGCCCCTCGTACAATATATTACCTCATTTTAATGTTAGTGTTGATGGAGATTTGTAGATATACTAATTACTCACCTCCAACAAATTGTGCATAGAATGCGGCATATGCGGCAGCGTGGACTTGGTGGTCCCAGTGGTCTCATGAGAACCGGTCCTCGTGGTCCTCCTGTCTCTCCGTCTGCCGCTCTTCTTCTGCATATTACTACTCCCTTTACAACTACCACCTTTCACGCAATCCGAACTAGGAAAGTCGTAAAGACCATCGGAATCTGTGAAAGGCAACTGCCGCCCGTAAAACTGTGGAGAAAACCTCCCTAACCCAGTCTTATCGCTCAGCGGACTTTCGCTTCTAGAACTAACGGGACTAAGCGGTCTACTGCCCTCAGACAGTAAGGTCGGAGGGCGCAAGCAAGCTTTCTCATCTAATCCTCGTTCTACACTAACACATTTCACTATTGAACACTTTGTAACACCACTTGGGGAGCACAGCACAGGAACTTCTAAAGTCTCTTTTAGTACTATCTCCATTTCTTTTGCACTCGATGGTACGTCGTCTATTCGCTCGTCTGTACCTATTCCTTCATCGTTCGACTCTAACAATGGATCATCTGACAATGTTTCAGAATCTGATCTTCCTCGCCTTCTTTCTTTTGAGTCGTCATTCGATGCCGCCGGACTGCTGTTGGTTTTCATTAACGGTCGTCTCCTTTGAAAACAAGACGGCCCTCCCCCTGAACCAGGGTCTTCCATCTCTGATGGGCATAACGGATTACTGGATCCACATCTCGAAGGACCAGGACTTGCCATGGAACTGTACCCAGAAGAAGATAGGTTTGATTCTGATGGCGCCCTTTCGCCTCTAGCAGACATTGAAAACGGGCTTAGATAGCACATATTTCCTGAGGACGGTGGCGGTCTGGGTGACATGGGTTCATCCGATTCTTCACTGGCGTTATACGTCACAGTAATAAGCGGGGGTGGTTGGAACTCTAAATGTGGTGGGGTTCTTCTCGGTGGGGGGGACCCTGGAGAAGGCCTTTCTATTGTTAAGACAGGGACGTGGAGAGCGGAGGGTGCGGGGGAAGGAGATGACATTTCTCGCTCCGAATCTTGACTATGGGTGAAGCTTGGACTTGGTGAGTCCGTCACAGCGGTGGATGGAGTTGGAGTATCCGTTGTACTGCTACAGACTATAGGTTGGCGAAGCTGAAAACAATATAATATAAGAAGTGATTAGTTACATACGGTAGGCAATGGATTTTTGCTATGAATTACACTATTTTCGGATTTCACCTTTAATCTTAATCCAGAAGTAGGCCGTTCATTTTTCGTTTCATACTTGATTTCATCTAGTTCGTCTTCGCTGGGCGATATCACAGTGGTACTTGTGTCGCTTTGAGCACCTGGTTCCATATTTGCTCTGGGCATTCTTGGTGAAGGCAACGGGGTAGGTAGTGGCGTTGGAAGAGGAGTTGGTAACGGAGTAGGAAGTTCTCGAATAGGAGAGAGGCACTTGTTGATACCACTTGGGACTTCAAGCAGGATTGAGGGTGGGTGAAGGAGGTTGCTTCCTGGACCTGATGATTTGTGTGCGCTAAAAGGATCCAAAACCTGTGGAGAATATAAAAAATGAGGAATTTGGTAACTACTAACTTTAAGTGTGATGCAAGGATAATAATGATGTCGTCGTCAGCCATAAAACGTCCACTGTTAGACGAAGGTCTTTATAGAGGGGTGTTGCCATAATCCCTACGCTAGGCAGGCGGCTTGGGGATCGCAGAATGGTCACCACCGTTAACCAAGAGGACGCTGCTGCCCGTCCTCCGATGGGTCTGGTTGCAGTTTAAGGACACCCAGGTAATAATGATGTATATTCAACAAACCTGAATTTCAATTGTATTATGAGGTCTAGTAACCGGTGAATCTGGTGCCAGAGACGGTATATGGGACGAGGCTAGTGATATATCGTCAGCATCTACGGTATCATCCTGAGGAGAAGATGCAGAAGGAGTGCTAGATAATGAAACTCCGCCTGATGATGCTCTCGACACCATCGCCGCTGATGACGAAGAGAAGTTCCGAAACATAGCCAGAATTGAATCAGCACTGGAGATCTTTGGTGTCCTGGTGAAGAAATTGCTGTTATTTAAAACTGTAACCAAGAAATAAAAAAAATAGTATTAACCATTTGTCGGTAAAAGGATACCTGGAATATTTCTTCAATGCGGCATTTGCTAACGTTAAATCTAGGCTAGACATCGAATCGCTTCCTTGATTACTAGACGTACTGTGAGGGGATCTGACTTCAACGCCAGGTGATGGCGGCGTACTAGAAGACTTTGCTTTCAACCCTCGATCAGAAAGAACTGCCATCGGGATAGTGATAGTATTTACCATATCTACGTCAGAACTAGAACTCATTTCAGCTGACACTTTGTTCAATAACCTTGCAAATGTAACTTTCTTCTCAAGCTTAGGATCCGAGATGTGTCTCATAGAAGGTGATGTTGAAGGGGAAGATCCTTCGCTGGCAAACGAAGTCTCTTTATTTTCAATTCCGTAATCGATGAAAGCCGGTGCACTCTCTACAGTGCTGAGGGTACGTTTCTCAGACATCTGTATAAGTTCTCCCATCGTTATTTTTTTGGAGTGATCGTTTGCCGTAGCTGGGCTTATGAGTTGTTGTAGGATTTGCTTTTTTTCCGCAGCGTTTTTCTTCGTAGGCGTCGAGTTGTTTCGTTTTTTGCGAGGCGAGGGTGTACCTGAATCCGAAAATCTCACAATGTAATTTGCTATAGCTGTGTTAGATAACTCTAAAAGCGACGACACCGAATGTTCACAACAAAAGCTACACATGTAACATATAGCTTTTACAACATTTAGATTAAGTTAGATTCAAGATCATTGTGCCGTTGATTTCTTTAAATTGTGCATATAAAGGAAGCCAATTCTTTAGGATATGTGCCAATTAACTTTAGAAATTTGGACGTGCCAATCGTACTACAAATATTTGTAGTGTTATTATAATTATGTGTGTACAACTATGAAATTTTTATATTTGTAGTTAACAAATAAGACAGTAATTGAATTGTTAATAGGTGGTCATCGGTCACAGGCAAGTCATTAGCAACACAGAAAGCTATCTAAATTGACAGAATTATATTAGAAATTTATGTCGAAGAGCAAAACATCAAAGGACACTGCTATGCTACATAGATTAAAAGGTATTTATAGAATAAAATTTAAATGGTAAACGCAGAACAATGTCCAAAAAGCATGCTAGAGCAACATTCAACAATCAGTGAAAGCCTTCACAATGTCAATATGACTATCAAAAATGCCGATGAAGACACTATAGAACTAGCAGAAGGTGTACATTTTAATATTGACAAAGCGAAGGCTCGTTTAGTTGGACGATCTAAAAAGGTAGAAACGAAGGAAGGAGCGACTAATAGATGCTGTGTTTGTGCGTAGTAAAGGTGCACACAACGACAAGTCTCAAGTAACAGTCAAAACGAGGGTAGCGAGACCAGGTAACATCGGTCGGGTAGCATTCCACATTGAAGTCATTCACAGCGGGGGAGACATCCAGTGTTATTTGAGCTCCGGAAAACCGCGCGCTCCGCAATAATGTTCGATAATGTTTGCAATTTTGCATGATCGTGCAAATTATAATTTGGAAAACTAAACATTGGCACAGCACAGTCATTTGTCCGTTAGCAGTATATAACTTTTTGTGAGTCTCAAAATTTGAGACTGATTTAATCATAAAATTGATAGCCTGAAGAAGTCATTTCAAAATGCTAATAGACATAAGGCTGTGCAGTTATTGATGTTTTGTTATGAACCCGTGAAAGTGTTAAGCTCATCTATATTTGACCCGTATGATATTTTAATAATGAACTGTCGTGCTCTAAATAATTTATTGGTTGATGACAAAATGTGTCAATGCGTTCTTGATAGCACAAAGACGTAGCATGTCACTTACTAATAATCTAGTCGTGCTACACTCAAGAATAACATGTCATCTAGATAAACAATCATTAGAAATGCTTAAATTCGCAAAGAAAACGTCTAAATTGAATAAAGTGATTATTCGGATAGCCTAACCAGTGGTAAAATAATGTAACGTCTAAAACGTTTCCAAGCTCGAACAATAAACGGCAAACGTGGATGTTCTAGAATACTGCGCACTACAGTTGTTGTAAAAAGGCGCTAACGGGATTGTATGTCGTGATCGCTTATGAGTGCGGAGCGCGCGGGCCCGTCGCCAGCGATCTCGCTCCAGTCCTTACGTCCGGGCAGCGGCTTTAACAGATCGTCCAAGCTAAAGGTGCGCGCGGCTCGCGGGTGCGCCGCGAGTCCCGACACCGACGGCTTGCGAATACCCAGCCGCGTGAGCAGCGTGCGGTGCGCCGGCGCCGGTTCGTGCAGGCTCGCTGTGGACAAACGCGCCGTGAGCCGCGTCCCCCGCGCCCGCGCCGCCACCCGCTACCGCTCCCGCTGCGGCACGGCCGCGTACCGCCCGCGGCCCGCGCCGCCCAGCGTCGCTACACCGGCATCGGCACCGCGCCCCACACACATAGGATTGCCAGATTTCGTGAGCCAGGAACTATTTTACGCTTTTGGATCATTACAGGGGCAGTGTTTTGAATTTAGAGATCATTTGGTTTAGGGGAAGGGCTAAGCAGTTGACGGGGAAATTTTGGTTCTACTTCAGTGGCATTTCAAAAAAGAGTTGGATATATTGGATTTTGTAGCAGAAAGCTTTTTCGATAGGCTTATACTTTGTTATTGTAAATCTATTTTCGACAAGTTTACCTCAGCTCCCGGGAAAATACTCTGGCAATCCTTTTAGCCACAATTCGACAGTTAATGCAACTTGGACAAAATATTCATTGCTACTCGTAAACGGCATGTAATCTGTGCCCTTAGTATAAGTTTTGGTAGTAACATTTTTTACTACTTACTTAATTACTTCGTTAAGCGCCCTTACCTATAACTACTGCGAAATATAATGTGGCTATGGAGCCTATCGGAACGCAAAAACTATAGTAAACGAATATTATTAATCGGAACTCATACTAAAGCTACATCGATTGTGAAATAGTTTAACCAAGTTAAAACAACTGCGCATTGCACGGACTCCAGAAACTTAAACATACATTCCTCTAGACATAAACAACTTCATGCAATAGTATGCATCACAGCAGAGCACTTCTTATATACAGAAGACGATCTCTCTAACAATGCTCTAGTTTCTGGGGCCGCCAGTGAGGAACATACAACAGTAGACAGATAGGAAGAAATTGACAAATTACGCAAAACGTGTCCTTACCATCCCAGAGACAGTGCGGTTATTGAGAAAATAATATAAGTATAGCAGAAACGATTATACATTGTACTGTTAGGAAGCTGTTTATACTGTGAGTCACAAAATACTCTTTCAAATATTACTTGTATAAATACTAGGCCTGGAATATAAACTTTGATTACATCAAACCGAATAAGCTTAACAATGGTAGTGTCATAGCTATTTTTAAATTTGAAATCTCTTCCAGACCTATGAGGATAAATAAAACTGTGATTTTGTGTTAAGCTTTAAATTGAAAGTGAGCTCGAGATCAAAATATTCGATGATCTTCAACAGACGCATCGGTTTTACTAAATAGTCAGAGAATTTGAAATTGAAGTCTTAAGAACACAGTAGGTTATTTTTGTACCAATTTGGGCCTAAAGATTTGTCCTCCGTACGAACAAGTGGTGCTAACTTACGTCTCGGGCAGCGATCTGCTTCTTCTGCCAAAAGTTTCTCGATCTTTTCAGGGAAATGTCGCTTGGCGCACCAGATGAGGCCGATCAAGCCCAATACAACAAAGACGGTGATGAGGCCCAGCCAGAAAGGTTCTTGGAGCATCCGCTGACCAAGGCCCATTATCTTCGGAGTAGGGTTTGGCATCTCACATCTGGTGAGCAAATAAAAGCAGATAACACAATAGAAGGAAAACAAAACATCCGAAAATAATGGCACTCTGAACAACTAGACAAATCAAAGGACTACTCACATTGCTAAATCCATCAAGCCGTTTAAGTTACCGCCGAATCCGCCGATAATAGTGATAAAAGTCTGTCCACTCTTTTTAACTCCACGAAAACGAGATAGACGTATCTATATTTTAGCTTTGTCACGTTTACGCGCGGGAAAAATAGTTTTACTTTGGAATATCATCTCACCTCTTCCCTTTCCAGGAAGGGTTGCACTGGCACAGGAAGCCGCCATCTCTCTCACTGCAGGCACCCCTGCTGTTACAAGGCCGGGAAGCGCATGGCCGTACCCGCTCGTGGCATCTCCTCCCCTTCCAGCCCCTGGCACAGGTGCACGTGAAGGCCTCTCCATCGGCGTGAGTATCTTGCGCCACCACGGTGCAGTTACCGAACGCGCACGGAGAACGCTCGCATGCTGTTACTAGGCAGAAAATCCCTGGAATGGTTTAGATAACTAACATTGTTATAGTATCCTCAAAAGTTTCCGATAATTATAAGAAAAATGTAGAAGCCGTGCTAGCATTTGGGTGGAGGCAATGGGCACAATCGGATAAGAAGCGCGCCTGAATCGTAGTGATTCAAAATTAATTCATAGAAATGTACGTACGAATTTAAAAACATTATATCAATACTTTTTTGGTAAAGGAAAACATCGTGAGCGTGAACATCTGCATAATATGTTTGGAGGAGAAATTTAATTGCATAGGTGAATTAGCTTACCAAAACTGGGCCAGCGCGATGGAGTATCGATTTGGGACTATACCCAGCTTTAGGGTGGTAACATAACTGATGCAGTGATAGTTAGCAGTATAAGAAAAATAATGACATTTAAAGCAACTAGCTCCAGATAATTCGGGGTTTTTGGAACATCAACCATAAAACGGTGTCAATTTTTAAATTTCCTGGCAGTCTGATAGTAGATAGAATTGAAAAAAAAATTAGTATCAGATTGGTGATGACAGAGTGACTAGACACTCAGATCGTAAAACTTGAGTGAGACTACATGCCGCTTTATACGAGTACATAACTAACTTGTAGGTGATAGGATCATCTAACGTGCTCATATCTTGAAATGTGTTACCTGTGTAATATCCAGAGCACTGGCAGAAACGCTTGGTCTCATCAGTAGCACACCAGCCGTCATGCAAACAAGGATTGGGATAGCAAGACTCTAAGCTGGTTTCTTCGGAAAGAAGCAGCACTTTGCTGTGGTAATCTGGATCTGAAAGTAGATCATGTTTTTAGTTTAGCAGATCGTGAAAGCTAAATTCGTAGCTTTACAGAAGCTTCGACGCAGGTCTGTGTTGGTATATTGGCATGCAAGAGAAAATATAAGCTCGGTTAAAAGGTTCGCTACTCTGTTTCAGGTGCTGTCTTCACAACCAACTGAAACCTACCTAAAACTGTAAAAACTCATAAATCACTGATTTTCAGTGATTCATCTATTCTTTTAATTATTCTATTATAATTGGTGAGTTCACAAACTTCCTTCCTTCATCTTGTTCCACCCACATCCTTACTGTGCCGTTGTAGTCTAGAAAAACGTATCGCCGTGGACAATGAGGAACTCGTGCAAATGAAAGCCAGTATGCGAGATGCTAGGGAGTTGAGATACCTAAGAGTCGATGTCGAGCACAGTATTTTGCTTGTGTGGAGACACGTCCACGATATCCCTTGAATACTGCGTGATGGCCAGCAACTTGAGATACGATTTGATGACGAAGGGTGCGATTTTGTTTCACTACGTTCCACATCGCTCAGCGTCTACTCTGTGCCGTTGTAGTCTAGCTAAACGAACCTTGGTTGACAATGAGCGACACATCCATGTTGAGACCAGCGTCTCCAGAGTGCTGCGTGACGGCCAGAGAGTTGAGGTACGAGTTGATGACGAGGGGCGCACTTGGTTCCAACTTCCTTCTCGAACGTTCCACCTCACACAGCGTCCATTCAGTGCCGTTGTAGTCTGTGTAGCTGTCTTTTACCTGAAAAAGTAGGTTAAAGTCTATCGAGCTTAGGTTTTCTCAGTTTTGATCCATATTTTACACAGATGAAAAAATATAGGTATATTTTCTTGGGAATTTTCTACCACATATAATATCTGTCTATGTTCAGCTAAGACACACAATATTTTAAGATTTTATTGAGGCTCCACTTACCGATAATTTTGAAACATCAGACGAGTTGGCGGCCAAACGCAAGCCTAAAGATCGTCAAAATCTTTAACGATCTTGACAGAATTAAATCAAGGTTCACCATGCAAAACAACGAAGTAAGTTAACAGTGCTAAATGATCTACTGACCTCAATCCACCCAATGCCTTCCCCACAAGGCCAGGTGTCGTGTTTTGGCACCAGCGTCGCTCTGGGCACAGCCAGCGTCAGCGTATGGTGATGGGGAGCGATCAGACGTGTATGCACAGCCGCGCGTGTCGGGGCGCGCTGCGGCCAGTTGGGCGCCGACAGCCGACCAGAGCGCATGTCTCCGAGCTCCACCACGTGAGATACGTTTAGAAAACTTACTAAAAACACGCGGAATGTATTAGAAAAACCAAAATTCCCATTGCAATACATTGGCGAATCTTCTTCTGTCAAGCAATTTAGGCTACAGGAAGCAATAAAGAAATAAAGACACACGACATGTTTACTTACAGTATATTCATGATATTCATATACCTGAAAACCCTTCCTTTCTGTCTTGGACGATCGAAAAAAAAACGGTAGAGATGATAATATTAAGTTTACTCACCAGTTTTAAAATGCGCCAAATAACCTTTCCCAGTAACATTTTCTCCCGTTTTCAGCCTCAACCTAAGTACTTCATAGCGTGATACAAAAAGGCCGTTAGTTAAAATATTAGGATTTGTAAACGGTCGGATAGGTTCGCTTTCAAGATCTACTTGTATTTCTAGAAAGGATTCTTCTGCGATCGATTCGGTCACGTTGATTGGAACTCCTTTGTTGAATACTCCGAAACCAAAATCGTAATAGCTTATGTTGAGGAAGACTCGTCTGCCTGTAAAGAAACGTAAAGAAACAAAATTAAAACGCTGTTTATAGGACTTTTTAATTAGGGATTGCACAGAAAAGCGAAAGCCCTACTTCCATTGAGATAAAACAAATACTATTTTAATTTTTCATACATGCAAAGTACCTACGCTTGAAGACCTGATTATTATTATTATTATAGGTATGAACAGTCATTATTAATAACAATAAAAAAATAGGTATATAATCAACACTATTGCCTATTTAAGTATTCTTTTCGGTCCCGGTACTATGTCTGGATAGACCATTTAAATCCTGCTCCCTTGTCTAATGTCGTCGACCAATTTCGTTTTCAACCGTCTTCAAAAAAGGAGGTTCTCAACTCGACTGAGTTTTTATTGTTTGTTTGTTACGCGATTATTCCGTCAATTATGATTTGATTTTCAATTTTTATTTTTTTATTTTATATCAAAATTACTGGAATAAATCATAATAACTGGAAAATATGAGGATGCCATCCAGGTAGTCGAAATTAAAGTCGGTTTTTTTAATAAGCATATTAATAACTCAATAAGATCCATATAAATCGCACTAATCTGTAATCGGCAAACCAGAAAACAACATTTTTTTTAACACACACCTGTTGGAGCTAAAATATCAATGGTGCAATCCAGATTGGGCAATAGAAATTGGGGGTAGTTAGGGCTACGGATTACTCCTTCTTTAGAGGTGAAGGTCTGGGATGGGCACCCTGACAGTTCCACTGCACGCCAGGTTAATAAAAACCCAGTACCCTGAGTGCTGAAATAAAAAAAAACATCAATAAAAGATTGGGTTTACTAAAATAAGTATATTAAAGCGAAAAGGCAAATATAATAAGCAAACAAAATAAAAACATATTGGGTTCAATCTTGGTAAATAAAATGGCAACACTTAAAAAATAAGTTTTAAAGTTTTGTCATCCGAACTTAAAAAAATATTAGATTATAAATTATTATTGTTAGATAATTACCTATATACAATGTGTAACAAAGCGGTTCAACAATACGAAATGGCATGTATGTCCTCACCATTATGAACAACTTTTACTATGGGGTCAACTCTGAAATCGCGAAAATAAAATCAGCTGTTTCATACGTTTTGTCCAAGGTCCAATGAACTTGTTGTATGGAACAGCTGATTTTAATTTTGCGATTTCAGGGTTGACCCCATAGTAAAAGATGTTCATAATGATGAGGACATACATACCCTTCAGTATTGTTGAACCTTTTTGTTACATATTGTATATTATTAAATTATAATATTAGTTTGTGTTTGCCGCCTGCCAAGAGTGGGGATTATGGCAAACCCCACCTTATTAAGATCCCTCTTAATAAGGTGGGGCTTTCATCCAACAGCGGATATTATCTGGCTGTTGATGATAATATTACCAAAATACCATACCTTTATATGTACCAAATATTAGATCAATCCGTCAACAGGAAGGGGGTATAATTTCAATGACTAAATTTGACCCAAAAAACAACATCAAAGAGGGTAAGCCGAAAATAAAACTGTTTAAAAAGGGACAGACTCACTTGTAATCAGAATGGAAGTGCAAAATAGCTCTATTGCTTGAAGCCACCCATCTCGTCTCGGCGACGGTACCGCAATATCGCGACGACTTCTTAGTCCTGAAGTCGCGGAGCTGAAACCACGGAGAAAGAAAGAGACGTCATGAGCAAGTTGCGGCCGTAGTTCCGATCATGCAGTGACGTCACGTGTATTTGGTCAGTCTGCTAACGTCCGCCTCGCGTATAATAGGCTTACATTTAACCGCTAACTCGCCTGATGTTAATCGAAGGTGCGGTCTACGATGGAGCACGTTTGCCTAGAAGAAACCGATTCACTCGACTCACGACTTGATGACTTCAATTGAAGCGGCGTCTTCACTTTGTTAAGTTTGGGGCTAGTGGCTCTGTGTGAAAAACCCAATAATACGTATTTATTGAAAACAATTTATTTTCGGTTTATTTTAGAACTTAAGCTCTTCTTGGTTAAAAATAAAACGAAATCTACCACTAACTGAATTAATATTTGAAACTACATTTCTGTTTAGTTTTTTTATATAATGGAGGATCTAGCTATCTCTAGTTAAATAGGTACTTACTTCCACATAATCGTAAAGGCAGTCTTTTTGATACTCCAAATCGATATTTTGATACACGAACACCAGTCTTGTGTCGTCTGGTCCGACTAGATGAACCCAGTAATCCAGATCGTTGTCATACATGCCTGGGTGGTTAGGACTTGTAAGGATCCCTGAAATGTACACAACACATGTTTGAACATACAATGTTAGCTCACAAGTTTTAGACAAGGCTAATTAAAAGCAAACATCATTAAGAATACTGCATGTGTGAATATGCACCTTTCAAATGTGTAGGTGTTTGTAGGAGGGATGTCAAATATTGCTTTAAGTTTTGTTTTGTTGCACTTAATTAAGGATTATTTATGTTAACCATTTAACATTTTTACTGTGAACTTATGTGGCTGGAACACGCTTATGTTTTAAAATGAATGAGCACATTGTCAGTTAAGTTAATCGTGTACCATGTTGCGCGCCATTTATTACGATCAAACCAATCCATGTTGGGCGCCATGTTAGGTACCACCGGAGCATGGACAGCGTCTTCTCGGTTAACGGTGGTGAGTATGGTGGTTTTCTGTCAGCAGTGGACGTCTTCTGGCTGATAATGATGATGGCCACCATTTTTTGCAATTATATCAATTATGTCTCCATGTTTGACGTCATTTCATGTAGTACCTAATTACTATGCTAGCAGCTGATTTGTTTAGTATTTGGTAAGTGGCCTTCTCCGCATAAGAGGCCGCTGACGGGCTTTCAGTGCGTAGTCTTGGTGCAGCTAGCCCAGCTACCCGGTGCCCCTGAGGAAGGTCAGCAGCTCGTTGACTTGAATGAACTGCTTTGTGTTAATTAGTGTTAAGTGTCATATTTAAAGTATTTATTAAATACTGGAGCTAGTTTAACTAAGTTGTTGTCGCCATTTAATTTTGTAAGTATTTTTATATTGGGCACCATTTTTTATTGCCATTACACAAAAACTTAAGAAAAAGATCCGTTCCGAGAAGAAGAGAAGTTCCAACTTTGTACATAACTATTTTTATTTACTAGCATTGTTTTACTAGCAAGATAGGGATGTGCCCATAATTATAAACAACTTTTTCTATGGCACTGAAACTACGGAAAAAATCAGCTGTTCCATATTTTTATCGAAGATCTTTGAATTTTTCGTATGGATAAGCAAATTTTTCTCCGCATTTATCACATAGGTAGGGACATTTATTTTCCACTCTTTTACCTGATGTCCCCTCAATGGTTCTGTTCGTCATGACGTGTTCAGGGTTCAGTCGCCGCTTGCAGACGTAGCCTCCAGTTATTGCGCACTTGTGCAGAGTCCAATACAGACCGCTAGGCTGAGATGGCACTGGTGATGATTTCCACTGGAAAAAGCATCATTATCATCATCTTGTGTTTCTGTGTGGTTCTGAGTGGTTCTGAATGCAGTTTTAAGACGTACCCAGCTCCATAACATTCAGATACAATTTGCGAAATTTAAATAGGTAATTTATTTTGTTAACAGAACGCAAAAATTTACAAAAGACAAAACACAAAAAAAAACTTATTACAATTTTTTTTTCATTTATCAAGAGACTTTAATAAAGTATATACCCCTTCAAACTAAAAAAATATTTTCTAAGTCAGTCCACAAAATAAATAAAAAATACACACAGTCGAACATAAATAACCTCTGTAGCGCGGGAACGGTTTAGGTACTGCGTCGCGCAGCAAACGTGCGACCATATATGGTCATCGCGATGGGCTTTTTTCAAGTCGTTTAACCTGGGCATGTCCTAAAACTGCATCCAGAACCACCGGAGGACGGGCACCAGCGTTCTCTCTGTTAACGGTGGTGATCATTCGGCGTTCCCAAGCCGCCTGCCAAGCGTGGTGACTATGGCAACCTTCGGGAGTTTTGGCGGGAACGCGAGAAAATCATGTCGCTGCATTATAATATTTTCCAAAACTTATGTTTTTTCGAGTGTTAATGCATAAAAATGGTGGTGTTTTATTCATTAAGTGCTGATTTACGAGCAAGAGTGTGGGCAAGTGATATAATGTAGTGAAACGTGTCTTTTCGTGTTGTTTCCAAAACTCCGAAGAAGCTTGTAGTAAAGTTGCCACGACTTTACTAGGGCATGATTGGACTTGACTGTGACTTACTGTGTGTGACTTGCACTGTGACTACGTCTCATTTAACTGCAGAAAGAAGGATCGATGAAGAAATATGTATTCGGCTGAAGGACTAGTATCCGTGGCCAGGAACTATTAAAAACAACAAAAGGAACCCTTCGTTCAGAAGTGGACGTCTTGTGACAGATGATGAAAAATAATAAATGCGGTAACATCCTCAAGACCATAAACTAAAAGTCTATCAACCAAGTCTAGTGTTACCTGAACACTGAGACAAGCCTCTTCCAGGTCATCGGTGTCATTATACGGCGGCCACCCTTGGTAAACAACAGCGCTTCCATCAATCCAGCTAAACTCGTCGCTGCCTGTAGTCAGGCGGGCGCCGAGCCAGTACACCGATCCAGCGCTGTAATCGCTGCTTTGCCTGATGCCGGACACGATGAAGCGTTCTTCTTCAGACGAGTGGACGGAGGAGAGGTGCATGTTTAGGCCTTCGCATACCTGGAATCAACGGACAACTATACTTTCTATTGTTATAAATAAAGGGGAAAATTCGAATACTTAGCTAAAATCTGTTGAGGAATAAGTTTTTTAGCGCTATTAAATCCAGAACGAGGATATTAGCCAAAGAATCAAAGTTCTCAGTTTAGAGTCAAGACATAGCTCTTATGCTAGGGCTTCACCTGCATGTAATGTCATTATTTAGCGCGGTATTTGATATAGTACGCAGATATGGCCGGGTGTTAGCACGCTAATATGCTAGTGGCATGATTAACGTCGTTAGACGTTAGTCAATATTCAATGTCAAATGATAGTGTGGCCACCCATGTAGCGCATTGTTTAATGCATAATTTATTGCACGTTAATTATTTCGATAACTGGACGTAAAGCCTCACGCAGGTGAAGCCCTAGCATTAGAGTATGCAAGTTGAAGTGGCAACAACAGTGGACAGCCCACATCCGCTACAAGAATGGTAACCGACGGGGAAGAAAGGTTCTCGAGACCATCAACCGGAAAGCGCAGCAATAGGTAGGCCTCTCACTAAGTGGCCCAACGACATCATTATGAAAGTCACGGGGAACCGGTCGATGCCAATGGCAGGTTGTCGTACAATCCAAGTCTAAGGGGAGGCATTTTTTCAGCAGTGGACGTCTCCAGGCTGGTAATGAACGCTTACCTGTGCTACCTAGCTCCCATAAACACCCGAGTGTGACTCTGCCAGTCGTCTGATAGGCTATTGCTATAGATTAATGAGAATTTTGGAACCCAATAAAATTGAAAAGGGTATTATTGATTCAGACCAATAGAAAATCGGAAATTAGGTCTCAAATCAAGCTATGCTATTCTGGCTAAAAAATAATGATTGCCACATTATTTTTTTCATAAAGTTGGCAGATCTTTGTTCGCCTACTATCGAAGAAGAAAAGATGCTTATATTTACTATACTTTGTTAACCGTTATGTCGTTTATTGATGGCAAAAGGATATTCTTCATGGAAATCATGTACCGACCTTAAAAGACGTGAAAAAAGCGTTAATGTCCTAACTTTGCTAAGCTTCTTAGCGTCAATTTTACTCCTCAAAACTTAAACAATAGAGCTCTCTGGCTTCTATAATACTTTTCCAAAAGGTTTAAGGATAAGCCTCGTCTTTATAATTCTTAGAAATTATAATTTAATGGGCAAACGAAACTGGAGCGAAGTTTTTCTACTTAGGAATTTTGTTTTGTAAATGTAGGTCTTATACTCCGTATTACACTTGTGAAATATTAATGAGCTTACTTGGAAGCGATTATTTATTGAGTATGCTGTTGAATCTTTATTTGAAACTTTTAATTACGATTAGGTAAAGTAGTAGGTAGTATCTAAGATTTGATCAAGAATTATACATGAAGGTCTTATATATTAGTAGCTTTAAATTTAAGAAATACAATACACATACAGACAAACTTTCGCATTTATTATAATAGTGTGAAGTGCTGTTTTAGCTACCTGCTGAAAGGCACGGTTATAAACTATACTGAATTAAAGTGAACTTCAAGCATTTACCATTTGAGATGCCAATATCAAATAATATGCCTACACATTTTTCTATCAGTTTTTGCGGGAACGAGGTAAACATGCATAGGACACAATCAAGTAAACTTTCACACTAATAAAACAATTTCTTGTTCGTAAGAACGCACACCAAAACAAACTCGCAACACACACAAAGTGTATATGGTCAGGGTCATTGACCATACACCTTTGGCAGACGGATGCGTCTTGGCTTACGATCTCCAATGGTTTATGCTCGATGCTAGATATAATTACCGAAGAGCATAACTTTAATAGCAGTATTGTATTAATAATATTGTAATATCCTTGTAGTGGTAGGACTCTACTGCAGAGTCCGCTTGGGGAAGTACCACACCTTTGCCAGTTATTCAACCGATAATCAGTAGTGTGCATGTATTACTGTGTTCCGGCTTGAAGGGCAATGTTACCAGAGAAATTACTGGGTATGAGAGATTTAACATTTAATATCTCAGGGTGACAAGCGCAGTGCAGTGCGGCGCAGGATTGTGTTCGTAAATTCACAATTCTGGTACTGCTACTGTTAGTCGCAGGCGTGACGCTTACCACCAAGCGTCTTGCTCGTTTCGTCACATTATAGCATAAAAAAAATTGCATGCTCAATGTTTAAGATTACCTGTTTCGCCGTAGTCCAGGACGCCTTAGGATACCCGGAGAAGAGGTAGCAGTGACCGTTGAACAGAACTTGCTTGGGGTCCATGCACGATTGGGCTAGAACAAGATTACACCGGGTCAGAGATAAGTACCTACTGCTTTAATAATCCTAACTTTCCCCGCGACTTACCTACGTAGTATCACAGTTCATCATCAGCGGAGACGTCCACTGCTGAACGAAGGCCTCCCCCTTAGACCGCCACACTGTACGACAACCTGCAACTTGCATCCACCGGTTGCCCGCGACTTTTACAATGTCGTCGGTCCACCTAGGACGAGGCCTACCTACTGTGCTGTGTGGTGTTAAGTAGCTTAGGACACCACAGAACATTTTTAGTCACCTAGTGGGAGGCCTTCCTACGCTGCATCTTCCGGTTTGTGGTCGCCACTCAAGAACCTTTCTTCCCCATCGGTTATCAGTTCGTCGAGCGATGTGGCCTGTCCATTGCCACTTTAACTTGTAAACCTTGCGAGCTATGTCGAGTTAGTAGTAATTTATGAATTTATTTATTAGTTTTATTTGATCTGTGGTGTTAGCAGCATAGTATGTAAAACGATTGTAATGATTTTGAGATTAGAAAGTAATGTTTTCTATCGGTGGAAAAAGTTGACTGATTTAAATTGGATTATTTATTAATGCATCTAAGTGTACTAGCACACTGGACACGTGCGACAACTTCAAAACGTGTTAAGATGGGTAACCCTATAAAAAGCATCAGTATTTTTTGGGTAAACCTAACATATGGGTTTATTGCTAAAAGCGATCTCTTCCAGGAAATTTTTGGGGTAATCAATAGTGAATGCATCCCAAAACTTCAATAAAATACAATACAGGATCACTATGGGTATTCTTGAAAAGACTCGATGCAATAAAAATGGAAATTGTGATGCAAGCCACAAATAGTATCAGATTTATTACTCATTACAATTGGAAAAGTAAGCAATAAACATAAACAATCAATTATCAAGCTGAAATACACAATAGTACATTATGATACGAGTGTGCTATGTTGGTCATTACACTAGAGGCGGTATTATGCGCGCGAGCCGCAGGCGAGCGCGATAAGGAAGCCGAGAGCGTAATGACTAATAGCACAAGAGTTCCATACGACTGTTTTCGTCACACTTGCGAGGAAAAAACATTTTTTTTTGTTAATAATCAACCACACAGCAAAAACGTCAACAAACATTTCCGGAAAATGGCGCACAAAACAGTAATGCGCGCGCAGGTTGACATTTACTTCAGCGGCATAAGAACTCTTTGTTGGTATTACAAAAAACTGTAAGTATCACCCGGCTATATTAAGAGTGCTTCGTATACGTAGGTCTAATTGCAGTCACGTACATACTTGACTTTACCGGGTTATACCTATTATAGTACAAGTGCCGTAATGTAAAGTAAAAATCACGCGTGCGTAATAGCTTGGATTATGAGCCTAAAACCGATGCAATAAGATCCACTTTACGAGCAAGTGTGATGAAAAATAATATTGCGTATGCCATTAGATCTACGGCGTAGAAGTCGTAGAGCGCTACAGCGTAGATGTTGTAGCGAGCTACGCAGTAGTAAAGACATTATGTGTACTTACAAAAACAATTATCATTTTATAATAATTTTATTCGATATTAATCAGTATGTATTAATGTTGTATGTATTTACAAAAAGAAAAGTATTTTGGTATTCTATCAGCTATCTGGTTCCCATACAGCTTTGGTTAGTTTGGGGCTAGATGGCGCTGTGTTAAAATGTCCACCTAATTTTTTTATTATTATGAAACACAATATCTATATCAACATGATTATAAGATGCCCATAAAACTTTTAGTGCCACTAATTAGGTTCAGATTATTTATCCAGCAGAGTAAGGCTTTGCAAGAAGAATAGAGAGAACAGAGCAAGAAGTATAGAGCTTTTTTTTAAATTTATTTAATCATGTTGTCACTTTCCTTTCCAGGGCAAATGTTTCTCCAAAAGCTTTTAGTTTTATCTAAAAAATAACAGTGCATTTGAACTACAACAAAATCATTAACTATGGCTTTAAAATAAAAAACGTGTTATTATAATAATTCTTGCGAATTTACTAGAAAAAACATATCATATCTTTGAAAACAATACTCTTTCTTACTTAGTAACTTTGTGTTTGTCATCTCTAGACCGAGTGTGATTGAGCGTGAGAGACGAAATGTGCCGAAAGTATGACGGATTTGCCGTCAAAAAGGCCAATGACGCGTGTTACCCTATCTCTGCCTACCTATTACCTATATTATATTGGACGAGGGAAAAGATAGATGGCTGGCGGTGCTAGCTTGTGTGAGTGGGCGGAATACCATGACGTCAAAGTACAAATAATTTATTCATACGACTAGTTACACATAATATCAATTTTAATGGGTCATGTGATGAACATAGATGTTGTTTCTGGGTGTAGTGTGTGTTATAGGTATGTATTTACAAAAAAAAAGTGTGCAGATATCTGGTATCCATAATATAAGCTTTGCTTAGATTGGGGCTAGAAGGCGCTGTGAAAAATGTCCACCGATATTTATTTATTTAATTATTAACCCATTTGAATTTCGGGTTTTTTAAGTTATTATAATTAGCGGCGCCCCGCGGTGTCACCCGCTTGATGATGAAACACGGTGAAGATGATGAGGATAAAAAGTAGCCTATATGTTATTTCGGGAAATCAGCTATCTCCGTTCCCAGTTTCATCCAAATCCGGTCAGGTGTTTTGGCGTGAAGATGTTTTACATTACGGATTATAATTTTTATTTATAAATGTTATAAAAAATAACTATACGTGGTAATCTTCACAGTTTGCCACAAACCAAATCCCAGATTGCCACAAACCAAATCTTTAATTTGATATTTACCTTGATTCTATTGTGAAACAACATGCAACTGAGCCGAAATATCGTGAGCTCGTTTCACAACATAATCATGGTAAATATCCCGTAAATAATCATACAACTGTTATTAACAACCATGATAGTATACAACAGTATTGTATTAGTACTTCTTACTTTGTTTTGTAACAATCAACGCAAACCTAACATGTGTAGGTATTACCGCACAGTTATTACCATATTTAAGAATTAAGAATATTACCTAGGTTCTTTAGCACAACATAAAGAAGTCTTAGCCAATCACAACAGCTGTCAGTTTTGCTGAGAAGCTGTTCTGATTGCTGCTACTTTCTGTCTGCTAAAACGTTTCTGGACACAAAATACCTATTTGTTTATCACATTTCACACTAACATTATAGTTATTGTTATCAAATTAAACATTTGGTTTGTGGCAAACTGTGAAAGATTACCACGTATAGTTATTTTTTATAACATTTATAAATAAAAATTATAATCCGTCAGCTCATATCTAAATTGTCAGTAAAATTAATTAAGTAGGTTATAAGGTTCTAGATACTTATATAAACAAGGGAAAAGTTAAAATAAACGCAAGATAATCTTTTCGTTAATATTTACTCTTTGTTAAGGAACACATTTCTCCATATAGAAGAAAAAACCTACAAAAAACAATAAAAGATGAGAAAAAGCACAGCTTGAGAATGAAAAAAAAGCGCGAGCGACAGAGTTTGAGAGACGTAAGACCAACATTCTTCGCACCCCTCGGCACCGGGCCACCGCATCCGGCCGCCAACCCCCACTGACTCTGGCTACGTATAACAGACGAACGATTCTCGATGGAGTGACGATATACGTAGGACAGCTGGCAGTGGTTGGAAGCGGATAGCTGAAGATCGGGCTGAGTGGCGTGCCTTGGGAGAGGCCTATGTCCAGCAGTGGACTATGACAGGCTGATTATGATGATGAAGACCAACATTGGAATATATACACAGAAAAAAATAGATAAAATGGTCTCTACATGTGTATATAATAAATTTATTTCAAAACAATGCAACTGTGTTTCAAAATGAACATAATTCAATTAAATTTTCACACCCGTTACGTGGAATGGCCAATAAAAGGAAATATTAATTTGGTGAAATGGCCACTGCGACATAATGTTCTGTTATGTTTACTGAAACATGAAAACTGTGGTGAGTTCAGAGAAAACCAGTCGATCTATATAAATGTACTTTCCCTACTATTACTCGTATGATAATGAGATGATAAAGGCATGTGGGTATGTCCTTAAACTGCAACCAGACCCACCGGAGGACGGGCAGCAGAGTCCTCTTGGTTAACGGTGATGAGCCAAGCCGCCTGCCAAGCGTGGGGATTATGGCTACACCCCTCTTATTGGGAGGCTTTAGTCCAGCAGTGGACGTTTTATGGCTGATGACGAAAGGCATGTGACATTTTGGCCTAGTTCATACAAGGGGGTATGGAAACTTTGTTCCACTAGGTCACCTGCGTATAGGAAATGTCCTAAGCCATCGAGCCATCATCGAGCGAGTGAAGCGAGGGCATTATTTGCTTTCGTCTGTTCGGGTCTATGCATGGTGCTCGCGTGTAGATCGTATTTTTCAACCAATCTTCACAAAACTTGGTATACAAGTTCCAGAGTTTCATAGATTTTATTTCGTCGGTAATTTTTGATTGGTGGATTTATCAGGAGGCTGAGTAGGCTGGGAGCCTAGGGCGGCAGATTTTAGGGCCGGCAAATGTGAGGCCAATATTTTTTTCTTGTCGTCCATACATTAATATATACATAATTATTTATATACATAAGTGTTATTAGGTCCGTGTGCGAGTGATACTTTCAGGGTTAACACATTTTTCTCCTCTCTTTCATAGACTCGTATACAAATCAGAAAAACGTCAACAACAGGTTCAATGAAAAGTTTGCGGTTTCTGACCAAAATTAAAGAATTGTCATCATCAATCATTATGATTGTGAATAAGGGTAATTATTAAGTTTTCTGTCTGTGCTAGGGTATCGAATTGTAGAGACTACTGGCGGCAAATGTGTTAATCCGCCACTGTTGGAGGAGATTGAACATTTCAACCAAAAGGGCAGTTCCTTGCGGCGCCATTTTCCAGCCGATTTTGCAGGAGGCGCATCCTCCAGTCTTGGCAAAAAAAAAAACTCAAATCTAAAGCAGAATTTCGATTATTACGTACAAAATCGGTCAAAAGTTGTCAAGCTGAGAGGTCGCGAGTTCTGGTGTTCGCATCATCATCATCATCATCAACAGCCAGAAGACGTCCACTGCTAGACGAAGGCCTCCGCCTAAATAGAGAGGGGTTGCCATAATCAATGCGAGCATTCTCGCAAAATCAAACCTTGTTATAAAATTTAAAATTAAATTGAAATAAGTTAAGATTGATTGGTTGTAATAAGTTTATGGCATTTATAACACGGGTTGGTGGATTCACATACGTCATTGAGTTTTTTCTTTGTACATTGTGCAGATTTCCTCACTTTTCCTTTACGCAAACCCAGTGCCATGAGAATCCGTACATAACTTATAATTTTATTTTTAATGTATATTAATAATAAAATTATAAAAAAACCTATAAATTATATTTATATATTTATACCTATGTAAGTATATATATTATTGTGGGATATCCCGCTGGTGCTAGTTATTTCCTTAAGTAAGTACTTGGTTAACAAATCTATACCTTTTTAATATTAATTTCAGTTTCAATTTGTGAATAAGTTATTTATTAATGTGACAGCTACTACTATAAAATGAATGATGTATATGAGTCTATCATACTTTATGGATAAATTATTATTATAAACTCCAAATAGCTCATTAGTACAGGTCCGAGATTTGATTGACCTCACAATTTCTAGTTGAGCGGCATTCTTATAACCACAGCAAGACTCATCCCACACGCATCGTACACCTATTTCAAACAATAGTTTTTTAAGGTAACAGTCATTTCATGCACGAATAGAAATACGAACTGGGAACACAAAATAGATAGCGCGTGGTCGACTGGTCGTCCATCAATAGAACATTTTATAACTTTTTTCACCGGAACAACGGCTGTGGACGTTTTTACACACAATAGGCTTGTGCTCGTAACTTTTGCCCACGTCCAGGTTTTTATCTCAATTAGGGACATTGAATAAATGAATAAAATATTCAGAGAGTGAAATAATTGCACTCTACTTTTTGTTAAATAAAACAGTTAACGGTACGGTATCTTTAAAGAATTTAATAATAATTTTGTAGTGGTAGGACTCTACTGCAGAGTCCGCCTGGGAAAGTACCACACCTTTGCCAGTTATTCAACCGCCAAGCAGTAGTGTGCAAGCATTACTGTGTTCCGGTTTGAAGGGCAACGTTACCAGAGAAATTACTGGGTATGAAGAGATTTAACATCTAATATCTCAGGGTGACGAGCGCAGTGCAGTGCGGCGCAGGATTGTGTTCGCAAGTTCACAATACTGGCACTGCTACTACTGTTACAGGCGCTTACCACCAGGCGACCGTTTTGCTCGTCTCGTCACCTCAAAGTATCCGCCTGGGGAAGTACCACACCTTTGCCAGTTAATGTTATCTTAAGCTTAATATGCAATAATAATAAGATTTAAATATTGTGTGTTCGATATAAGAACAAAACTGTCGATACTTACTCTAATGTTACACCATCTTTGTACACAATTTCACAATAAAATATATTCTATTCTATTCTATTCCCCAGGGCGAACTCTGCAGTAGAGTCCTACCACTATGGAAATTTTTAGTACAGATATATATTGCCATTACTAAAGAGGTACCAAGCCAAGCAGTACTTAGAACTCATAAGCATTTTGTACCTAATATTCAAAATATCATAACAAAAGTCATCCTTTTACGAAAAAAATAATACCTCTCCATCTCCCGGCCTGAAAAGCATTCGTTGATTCAAAATAACTGGCCGTGCCATACCTGAAATTCCAGAGATATAAAGAGAAAAATCTGGCTCGCGTTTCCTCGTTAACTAGTTTCATTCATTCGTTCTTTCGTTTTTTTACATTCATTCTGTAGCAGATCTCAGAGTAAAGAAGAGTTTAGACGAGCAAGAAGTTCCGTAATATATAGCTTATAGATATATTATGAGCTTACAGTAACTTGCATATGATACCTTTATTTACGTACCCAGTGTTTAGTATTGACCATTTTTTTTTGGGGAAAAATCTGTGTAAGTTGTATTAAAGTACATTTAAATTGGAGAACAAGCCACTTTCACAACATATTTCATTCATCATGGAGGTTAAATCGTGTCTCCTATATTTTTCAAGCCCCTTGACCAATTTGGCTCTAATTCGATCTTGATAATTTGTATTTGCACCAAAGATATTATAATATTAAACTAGTAGTTTGAAGACACCCTAAATGTACGTTACGGAGAACACAGACTCCGGCAGAGAGTTCCACAACCTTGTTGCACGAATAAAAAAAATGGAATTGAAACGCTTTGGCGTATGTAGGAATGTCCGGATGGCGCTTTGATTGTGTTTGTCTGGTCGTCGTGCTAGTAGCTGTAACGCTCATGGCGTAGCTTTAGCGCTCGTGGCGTAGTGGCAGTGTTCCTGACATAGGTGTACTATTTACAAAGTAAGCGTTATCTTGAGTCTAACGACGCATATAGCTGTTTCTGTTGGTCCCGGTTGTTTTTATTTTAATATATTTCTATAACAGCCACGTCACAGGCTCATATTAACAGGTTCTGGCGGCATATTAACTCGTAGGGCTGGTGCATGCAGCCTGTTGTTTGCATGCAGCATGCTGAGTGCAGCATGCACGAAACTTACTACCATTTTAACCTAGTTAACTAGACTGTGATCATTCAGACTATGAGTTGTTAGCGTTAGTACCATTTTTGGAGTCGTCTTTTCCGAGATTTGTTGCAAGTGTAAACGCGGCGTAAGCACAGTATGGTTGCTGTCGTAAGAGTTTAATCGCGCACTTAGTATTCAGGGTGTAAGTTTAGAACGAGCTTTCCAAGTTTCACCTCAAGTTCAGCTTAAGTTCGCAGACAGGTTGAGAATATTATTAAGATGCCTAATGTCTCAACTCTTAATACTAGAATATTCACTGTTTTAGTATCGAGACTTAGGTAAAAAAGCTAAAAAAAAGTTATTTTTTATAATAAAATTATGTGTAAAAAAAAACAAACATAGGTGGAAAATAATATGTAGGGAGATTTGATTTACTGGGGTTTAATACTTTCTTTGTTTTATTATGGAAGTACTAGTTGGTCATGCCAAAGATTTTAATTAAATAGAAGATTATTTAGCTGCGTAATAGTTATCTATTCATCTTTTCTCTTTATACTCGAGTTAGAAAACGTTAATTAATAAGCCGGTAACAATGTTAAGCGATTATTACAATGAAATTAATTATATAACACTACAGAATTAAAGGTACTATTATTGCTTAATCTGTATTCCTTATGACTGGATTACATGGGGCTTCGTAGCTAAAGCTTAGTACGTACCAATAAGTGCTTGGTATTAATAAGTGACAGTGCAAGTGAAAGAACCCGAATCTATTTACTAAGCGACAAATGTCATATTAATATACACCGATAAGTACTAATGAGGAGTACGAAGCCCGTGTAATCTATGCATTAACTAAAAGGTTAGTAAGTAGGTAATTATTTAGTAGTACCCTCAGGTCGCACTGGAAGTTCGTTACCGGGACCTTTCTGTTCCACGGAATGAATAGTACTTACTTAGTACGTTACAAACCAAACACGTGTTTCTATCCTGAAGACGGAAGAGATTTTTTTTTGTGATAATAGAATCGGTTTTATTAGTAGAAGGACATTTGAAAATGGGTTAAGCTTTAGTTTTTTTTGTAGAAGTACCTAACTATAAATGATGTCTTTGATGACTCTACTGCAGAGTCCGCCTGAGGAAGTACCACACCTTTGCCAGTTATTCAACCGCCAAGCTGAAGTGTACAAGCATTACTGTGTTCCGGCTTGACGGGCAATGTTACCAGATAAATTACTGGGTATGAAGAGATTTAACATCTAATATCTCAAGGTGACGAGCGCAGTGCAGTACGGTGCAGGATTGTGTTCACAAGTTCACAATTCTGGCACTGCTACTGTTAGTGACGCGTGAGGCTTATCACCAGGTGAATGTCTTGCTCGTCTCGTAACTTGGTAGTATAAAAAAAGTTTTTTTTTACAAAATATTTATTTGTTGAGATTTGATTTGTGTCTAAATCATGTAATTGATATACCTGTATACCTATTTATTAATTCATTCTTCGGTTTCAACGAATGTAAAAAAACCTAAGCCTGAAATGCCGCCGGCAGTAGGGTAGTATCTAGCCTGCCGGTGGTCACGACTATAGAGTGAGGAACCTCTTGACAAAGCGTGCCGTGTCACTGACTTTTGCATCTGCCCCTCGACCCAACCGCCTAGTAGCAAGAGCCTCTTGTTAGTCGAGGATCTTCACAGATAAAAAAAATTGTTTAATATTCCTCGCTGCTAAAGTCTATTCTCTACTCTACTGAAAAAGCGGAGAGAAGGGAAGGCGCGAAAAGGCGCGCCGCTGTCAGTACCTACCAATTTTTGCGGTTGCTAAAGGGTTTTCCTTCTATTACACTGTGGGGCTTTCTACCAATTTTGGGCCTGTCATACCGATATACCGAATTGACCAATTTTAGTAAAAATGTTTTTTTTTGGAAATAGTACAAATCTACCGAATTTAGAGAGTAAATCTATCCATCTACCATTCATTCGTGCAACTTGCCCCCTCCCTGGGCCAACGGCTGGCGACGCCCTTGCTACGCCACATGAGTATGGGAAATCTCCTAATCTTTTAGCATAAGAGCAAGATATCTTAAGAGTTTATATGGGTTTTTATAATGTCGTTCGTGTCGGGCTAGACGTTTAACCACCGACGTGAGACGTTTAGTTCACCTCAGTAATAATATGGTCAAACTTATACCCATCTCATAGCATTAAAAGATGGTAAATACGAAGCCCAAGTTCCAATAGCAATGCAAAAATATTGTGAAGAAAAAAAAACTTATACCAACCAACCAATGTGATAAACAAAACAAAGATGTAAACAATTAGAGCGTCTACCATCACTCTCTTCCGACAAGCAGCTCGTAGTTGTTTATCTATACTAACTACGCAATGTATATCACAAGTTGAGTCATGTTCCTTACCGGCGATGGATCTAGCGTGACTAAGTATAGGGTTAACCCGTAATAAGCTGGCAGGGTTGGATTGCTACAGCCGAGCTTTAAAGGGATTATTATGCACGAAACCTGCAATATTACGGGTATAATTTGGCATTATAGCGGGCCCTGATAGCAGCATAATGTGATGTCAAAACAGAGTTTTATGTGCGAGAGATAAAGGGTTAAAATATGGGGTACTAACTTTTAGTAATAAATCTGAACGTTTTAAATTTAGTTGATAAAATGTAACGTGACTAAAATTGCTATATTTTTTCAACCAACTTCAAAACAGAAGATTTCCAATTCCATCGTATATGTTATTTATATATATTTAATACTTTTATACTTTTTTCCGCTAGGTGCCGCATGGGCGTTGCGGCCATTGTCAACTGTCAATTTCATACATTTTGTTGTTGTTTTTTCTACATTTTAATGGTTTTACTCTTAATATACTCTGACTACCAGGGAAAATCTGCACATACTGGGTTTGTTCAGCAATCCTTGCAACAAGAAAACTTGATTTTGCCACATACCGGACCATCGCGTCGCTGGCGCTATCTGCAAAAAGTTTTGCCTGTGGCACCTCATTCAACAAAAATACAATAATTTTACCGTCTCGACTAGACTCTCAGACAGTTCTCAACCTAATTGGGAACTCTACTTTACCGCGCTTACAAAAAAAAAACCTTTTTTTAAATCTCTTTAACTTTAAATTATTTATGCAAATCGCACACTGTGCGATTTCAAATGAATTTCCTCCTAAAGAATTAACTATCCTCCTATAGCTAAATAAAATATAACCCTCTAAAGATTACTATGAAAATATTTAAAGGATTATATTTCATATAGCAATTATTTGCTGAGAAAAAGGAAATGACAGAGACCTGTCTACAGTAGACCAATCATTTCTTTTTTATAAAGTCTTACCGTCTTATGCATAAAACGCTAATAGTAGATTGTTTACCAAGGGAGGAAACAATTATTTTTAGGGCGAGAGTGTTTCTTTGAATCCAGACCGTACCGAAGGATTCCAAAGTAGAATCCTGAGCGTAGCGAGGGATTCAAAGTACTCGAGCTTAAAAATAGTGTTGATGCCGAGGTGGACACTCTACTTTTTCTCTATGAGTAAATAAGTAAGTGCAGCTTATGAATAAGAATAGTACCTACGTTTATTTCATTCTCACTACTCACTCTCACTTCTCACTTTTAATTTTAATTTTCACTGAGTTATAATAAAACCAAGTAAAATCCGAATTTGAGTACACAATTACGAACGAAGGCGGAATGCATTCCGCGCGTTTTTGTTTTTCAAACAGCCTTTTATTGTTACTTGTTACTTGTTCATACAATGTCAGTGGTTGATTTCTTTGGTGATTGGAACTTTTACTAGCAATATCCACATTCCAAATTCAAATCACCGCCGGGAGGGAGGAAAAGCTATTTTCCTGATTAAAAATAATATCTTTAAATACGGAAAATAACTTTTCCTCCCTAGGCCGGAAAAGAGCTAATTCCAGGCCCCCTAGCACGCGCCGAAGACTAATTGGTCTTTCCCCGCGCGGGAACGTGATAAAACTAGAATATGAATACGTCTGTCTCGTTTTCGCGGGGAACTAAAGAGTGGATATAAGTTAATCACGGTACGCGTGCTAGGCGGGCTGCCCTGTTTCCGAGGAACAAAGTAGGTATTTTTGAATAGATGTGATAAAAAAAGTATTTCAAACCTATTTTTGTTAAAAAGTGTTTTTCTTCTTTTTTCAAAATCGTAATTGGAAAGAAATTTTACAAAACACTTTTTAACTAAAATAGATTCGAAATGCGTTTTAGCGTTTTGTGCATATGACGGTAAGACTTTATAAAAAAGAAATGATTGCTTTAGAGGCATTCTCTAGGAAGAAAATAGGGGAATACGTTTGTATGGAAAATCGCTCACCGGATTTCCTCTTAAGAATAATCAAAATAGCGGGAAGAATTTTGGCGGTAACTCGAAAAAAACATTAACCATGTCGGCGCATTACATTATTTTCTAAAACTTGTGTTTATTCGAGCGTTATTTTATTGGGGGCATATTATTCATTAAACGAATGGAAAAGTGATATAATTTGTGCTGAAACATGTATTGTCATTAAACATGTTACTACTAGTAACGTTGCTGCGACTTTACTAGGGCACGAATGGTCTTAGCCGTGACTCACAGACTCACTGCGTGTAACTTTGACTGTGACTTTCACTCATTTTGATGAATTTGATCAGAATTCATCAAAAACTTGAAATATTTAGAATACTTGACACAGGCAATTGCATAAAGTGTGACGCCATAATCCTCTGAGGAAAGAAGGGGTGCACTTTTGACAGATGACAAATCAAATCAAGTCATCGAGTCAAGTCATCGACAAAAATAATCTGGCATCAAATATGATGACAGATTATTTGTCGATGGCAAAAATGCATGAACAAAGACAGCTCATAGTAAAGTCGCCACAACTTTATTAGGGTATGACTTGGACTCAACTATGACTAATTTTGTGTGACTAGCTGTGATCTTATGACATATTTGATCTAATGACATATTTTATTTGACTTGATCCTTACAAACTTGAAAATGCATAGACTTGACTCTGTCAGAATGCACAACGTGCGATGCCAAAAGCTAAGAAAACTAAACCGCAATTTTAAGGATATTTTACCCGCCGTTTTTTAAACGACCGCTCTGCGCCCTCCAGACAGACAGACATGGTCCCCTGGCTTGAAAGTTCTTCAACAGTACAAAAATACACTTAAATTACCTTAGTAATGACTCCCAGCCCGTTCTAGTATAAAGTCCTAGTTTGTCAGCCTAGACTGTTCAGTTAGACAAATAACTTTATTAAGAAGAACTAAGAGGATTTGAACAGATTTCACACTACTTCCCTTTTCCTAGTTATTATTTGATGTCTAAGAAGGGGACGGACTCGTGTTTCCCCTGATTTACCCCCTGGGAGAGACATCAGGATTAAAAAATCCTTATGTCTCCCCCAGGCACTGCACTGCGCTCGTCACCCTGAGATATTAGATGTTAAATCTCTTCATATCCAGTAATTTGTTTGGTAATATTGCCCTTCAAACCGGAACACAGAAATGCTTGCACACTACTTCTTGGCGGTTGAATAACTGGCAAAGGTGTGGTACTTCCCCAGGCGGACTCTGCAGTAGAGACCTACCACTACAGAACTTAAAAACGTTGATTAAGTTACCAAACGCCATTTAGATTTAAGCAGCATTTTTAATATGGCCTTAAAATCGCACTACCTATCGTTAATTGCAAAAATGTTTTCCAATAGTTTTCCACTTAGAAATTGAATAGGTATTAGGGATCTCTAATCTCTATTTAATAAATAAAACTTTCTATGTTCGACTGCAGTTTTTTAATGTTCGTTCATCGATTTACCCGTCAGTATTGTAGACTGATTCTGAAAATTCTTCTAGTTTGAAATCGGTTGTTTTTTAGTTAGGTACCTACTTTTCAATTAAATTTTGCTGAAAGTACAAAGAACGTTCATACATTCTTTCTACACAAAAAATGTTATTACAAAACTCATATAGTCACTCTTAAAAAGTAGCTACCGAAGAAATTCTGTTATAGAAAACTCATTTGCAACCAAGTTGGCTACGGAATTGACTTTCAAAGTCGAAGCGGGTAATTAAACCTGTCTTGCTACAAAACTTTATTACTCTACGCCACAATTGAAAGGAAATTGTAGATGCTCCTCTAAGAACATAATTATATACAATCTGAGGCACTGACATTATACCGACGAGTTAGTAGGTATAACCACGATTCAAAGAATACAGGGTTAGTTCTAATCAGTTAGCATCCTTTTAAGGGAATATTATCTGTACATTAAAACAAACAACATTTACTATGGGGCCAAAAACGGGCCAACATTGATCACGAAAAAATTATCAGCTGTTCCATACAAAAAGTTCATCGACCTTGGGTAAAATGTATGGAACAACTGTTTTTTTTGCGATTTCAAATCTACAAATGACGGAGTTCTGAGGAAACAAAAAAAAAACAACCAAATTCAGAACCTTCTCTTTTTTTGAATTGGTTAAAAATGTTGAACCCACGGCCTACAGCTCTGAAGGCAGACTTGCTACCAACTGAGCTACAAGGCAATCATAAATGCCTCTAGAGCATTTTAAAAAAAATCTAGGTCTATTAGACATGTCTGTGTCATTTTTTTTGAGCAACTAATTGCTAAAGAAAATATAACCTTCCAAAGATTGCTATAAAAATATTTAAATTATTTTATTGTAGTTGTAGTAAAAGTGAGAAAAGCCTTAAGAGGGAATCCGGCCCGCGAATATTTATATTTTTAATAAAATCTAGGCTTACTGTAGATATCTCTTGTCTACTGTAGATTATCTTGATCTTGTCTACTATAGATATCTACTGTAGATTTGCCTGGAAGATATCGCTGTTAGCGATATGGCCGCCACTTGTGGCACTAGTTCTTAAGGTTCTTTCTTTTATTGTAATGTTATTTTTGGTGTGCACAATAAAGTGTTTCTATCTATCTCTGTCATTTTCTTTTTTCAGCAACGAATTTAAAAAAAATGTATTATTCTTTGAGAATCTTAGTAGTAATTTTTGGAGGGTTATATTGGAAAAGGCATTATCCAGGTAGAAAATAGGGGAATACATTTGCATGGAGAATCGCTGACCAGATTCCCTCTTAACTCACAACCGCCGCGGCAGCTGCAGCACTCGCAGCAACCCGTATGTGAAACAGGCTTTATTTATAACTTCGCAAACTAGGTTCGGTATTTTGTTATCAAGTTGATCTATCTGCAAGTTTGTTTTTCGTTGAAATTCATTAATGCGTCCAAGGCCTTACAGATCAACTAATTTCTTTATAGAGTTGACAAAACGATGAACTAAAATAAATCTTTCTTTCTACGTATAGTTAGATTATTATTTAGAGAACACGCTGGTGGCTCTCTCATCTAACTTTTCAGATAAGTTGGTCGTATTGTAGAAAGCCGGTCCGGCCGCGTGCTCGCAGCGAGTCGGAAAACAGCGAAGTTTGAAATTGAAAATGAACTTTTTGTGCGGATAATAGAGTATAGTATTCATTCTCTGATGCATCCGGGGTTTTGTTTGCACAGTGAAAATAAGTAATTTATAAGCTTTTCTTATTTTATAATAGGGTTTCCATTGAAATTTTTTACTAACACTATTTCAAAAGTACTAAAATGCCTCTATTCTATCCTATATATCCTATCTTATCTCTATCCTCTACTATTTCTAAAAAGAAATATTTTAAAATAATTGTGGTATTTTTTCATTGTTATTGGCATTGCACGTTGTGCATTCTGCCAGAGCCATGTATGTATGAATATTCAAGTTTATGTACTATTAGCAAGTCAAATATGTCATGAAATCACAGTCAGTCACACCAAATTAGTCAAAGGCGAGTCCAAGTCATGCCCTAGTAAAGTTGTGGCGATTTTACTATGAGCTTCTACCGAGTTAAGAAAACAACACGAAAATACATGTTTTACCACATTATATCACTTGCCCACACTCGTGCATGTATACACCACCATTTTTAATCATTAATTCGTGAACAAACAGAAGTTTTAGAAAATTATAGAATGCAACGACATGATTTTTCCGTGTTCCCGCCATAACTCATACTTGTGTTTATAGTGTTTTCTAACATTTAAGTATGATTCGAGCTGTTTAATCTTTTACGTGTATTTTTTTCGGTTTTTGCAAAAATCGAAAACTTGACAGAAGTAGTATCTACTTCTGCGGACAGTAGACCTCTCGAACACAGACTTCCATGTCATGTGGAACCAATCACCCGGTAAGTGGCCCACAGCGAACTTCTCTCCTTCTTGGGGGAAATATAAAAAAAAACGCATTCAAAAATTAAATTGTAGATGCTCTACCTACACCAAGTTTCGAAAAGATTAATTGAAAAATACGACCTGCATAGGGTTACCATCAGTCCGGATTTATAAGGACATGTCTGGATTTTAGGGCTTCAGAAGCTGAAAAAGTTTTATAACCATATATACAATTCCAAAGTAAACAATAGTACATGTATTCACAGTCTAGAATTTATAGATAAATAATTTATTGTTTTAAATCAAATATACTGTCTTGCTACTGAGGTTTAATGTGTTTACTGTAATCAGGAAAACAGGTTGCCTTGATACAGACTTTGCCTAGTAAGGCAACCATCAGATATATTGTTGTTTGTTAGATAAGTAACTTTTCAATTAAATTATTTTCATTTTCTTTTTTTTTTTCATTTTCAGTCCTGGTTTTGGGTTAAAATATAATCTCGTCGCCAGCAGACGTCCACTGCTGGACGAAGGCCTCCCCTTTAATAGGGAGGGGTTGCCATAATCCCTACGCTTGGCAGGCGGCTTGGGGATCGCAGAATGCTCACCACCGCAGCGTTAGCCGAGAAGACGCTGCTGCCCATCGGTGGTGGAGAACCACCGGACGACCACTGTCCCAGGTAAAAGTGAATACGAGTAATAAAACTTACACAAGCAGTATCAAATCAGTCTATCTAACATCTAATTTTCCCCATAACAAAATATGTATGTACCTGCGCAATGCGCGATATAAAGGCGAGATCAACAAATCATGTCAACTATTTTAGTTGACACGAAGAGGGAGCCACGACGCGGAAGAAAACACCGCTGCGGCGGCGATAAAATGCCCGGACTTTTATTTGTTGTGTTAGGCTTTTTGCCTGGACTATTCAAATGCTCATATGGTACGCGAGTTCCAACATCCATACATCCGGACAGATGAAAGCTTTTGCCAGTTGCTGCTCGCGTCGTTCGCTCGCTCGGTACATCATTGTCTTTCGGTTTGAAGAGCAATGTTACCAAAAAAATACTGGGCATGAAGAGATTTGCCATCTAACATTTCAGGGTGACGAGAGAGGGGTTTTTGTTCGCAAGTTCACAATTCTAGTACTGCTACTGTTATGGGCCTTATTTTTGAATCGTACGCAAAGTTGCGTATGCGTGCGTATGCGAGCGGAGCTGACTTCCGAACGATATTGTTTGAAATAAGGTTCAATGTTGTTCGGAAGTCAGCTCCGTTCGCATGCGCTTTGCGTACGATTGAAAAATAAGGACCATGGTGCTTACTACGAGGCGAACAATGCGCTCGTCTTTAAAAAAAACTCAACTTCATCGTCCATTGATTAAAAAAAATGCAATTACTCACTATCAGTCAGCGTGACCTTGGCCCGGTAGCCTGCGAAGTGCCTGGAGTGGTCAGACCGGAAGCGGATCCTAATCACGTTGCTCCGGCTCTGGTAACGAAGCAGCTTCAGCTTGCCGCCCCAGTCGCCGCAGAGCCGGCGCATCGGGGCCTCGTGCCCATCACGCGTCCAACCTGCGCTCACTGAATCCGACTCTGGTAGAAGAGTCTCCGTGTCTTCCCAAACCTGTTAAAAAACGTATTCGGTTAAACTATGGTATTGCCAGGTTGAAACAATGTATTAACGGATTCATAATTAGACGGACCAAACTGACAGATTGAAATGTCACTTTTCAAAATAATCATCATTATCATCATTATCAGCCCGGAGACGTCCACTGCTGAATGAAGCCTCCCCCTTAGACTGCCACACTGTACGACAACCTGCCATTTGCATTCACCGGTTGCCCGCGACTTTTACAATGTCGTCGGTCCACTTAGTGGGAGGCCTTCCTACGCTGCGTCTTCCGGTTCGCGGTCGCCACTCAAGAACCTTTCTTTCCCATCGGTTGTCAGTTTTTCGAACGATGTGGCCTGCCTATTGCCTCTTCAACTTGCAAACCCTGCTGTCGGTAACTTTGGTTCTTTGGCGAATATCCTCGTTCCGGATTCTATCGCGCAAAGTAAGTAGTAAGTAGCAAAGGCTAATATGAAAATATCGAATTAGTTCAGTGGTGTAATTTTTTTAAATTTGTTATATTAGTTAATAACAAAGATTAAGATTAAGGATTAAGGCGATTAAGTTTCTTAACATAACTTACTCTTTTTATTCCAGCCCTATTTAAATTTTGCCAAAGAGTGGCAACACTCGAACCGTCTTATTATGAATTGAAGTATAGGTGGCGAATCAACCACGTGGTCGAGATGACTATCAGCTCATGAATAATAATATAATTATTGCATTTTAATTAATTTCGATGACGAACTACTACTCTTGGTCGGCTACTACGGCTTCGTAGTAGCCCAACAGGAGATATAAATTATATTAATTTATTAATTAATAAGGTTTTAAATATGAAATGAAATGAAATGAAATTTATTCACAAAAATAGGGTTTACATTGATCTCAGGTGTTTCTAATATATATTAGTTCTCCTATTTTGCCGTTATTCGGCATGTGAATTTGGTTTTACAAAGAATTAATTATACAAAGTAATAAAGGGCAAAATATCTGCTTGGTAAAATTAATAAGTACCTAGCTCAAGTATAGGCATGTCAAGTAAAATAATTCCTAAAATTAAATAAGAATAATTATCTGTCAAATTAAACAATATTCCGTCATATGCTAGACAAATATATGAAATTAACAGTTCTAGCAGGTAGGTATGTGAAATAAAAAAAAAAACATTTAATTAATATTAGTCATGCATGTCAAATTAAACAATATTCTGACAAATGCTAAATAAATGCAAGTATGTCAAGGTAATAACGATATGAATAGTAAAATAGTAGTATAGTATAGTAATAGTAGTTAAATATTTTTTTATTTATTCATTTATATTATAAATATGTCCAATGCCGCTGGCTTGATGGGCACGTTTGGTCGGAGGGCCGGGCACGATTTCGGACATTCTATTTTATAATTATTGACAATGATCTCTGCGGAGTTCTTTATTTCTATTTGACTCTGTAATATCATTTAAGGTTTTAAATAAATAATTTATTAATAAAGTATGAATTTATAATATAAAAAGAACATCGCTTCGCATTCTTGAGTCTTCATTTCGATTGAGAGGAAATACACCACTGGCTTTTCTGTGATAGAAAAATATAGACAAGAAAAACGTATCTACATAAGATCAGGGACCGCGGAAGTACTCCACGCAAACAAAGAATCCTTCTTTGCCAGGTATTAAAATTGGAGGGGCACCACGTAGGGCGTAGCACCCTCCGTTCGATTTAAGGGGGGCATTTGGCCCCTCTGCCCCCCACTTCCGCGACCGCTGCATAAGATAGCTCTTTGTGTTTACACCAAAGAAAAATAAGTACAAAAACCAAACAAATCCAGTGCAGAAATTCAATGGTAATTTGCATTTTCAATCTATACCACATTGACAAAATGTCGTTTTATGTCAGGCGAAATGTATGGAATACCCTTAGAGTATAGTTCGTTACTTTAAGGGAATACCATACCAATTCCCAGCTATATATTTAAAATTAGACGATAGAGGCGAAAATCGCGTAACGACAAAAAGGACGTGAAATCGAGTTTCCAATTATGCTAGGTACAACCCTACATGCAAAAAACACCTTTAGGATGTAAAGGCTCTTACACACTATGCTGGCGCAAAGTACGCAGTTTTTATGCGGGAACGCGATAAAATCAAGTCGCCGCATTGTATTATTTTCCAAAACTTGTGTTTTTTCGAGTGTTAATGCATAAAAATAGCGGCATTTTATTAATTAAGTGACGACTGATTTGCACGAGTGTGGGCGAGTGATTTCAAAACTCCGAAGAAGCTTGCAGTAAAGTTGCCACGGCTTTACTAGGGCATGATTGACTTGACCGTGACTTACTGTGTTTGACTTTACTGTGACTAAGACTTATTTAACTAGAATAAGAAGGATCGATGCAGAAATATGTATTCGGCTGAAGGGCTAGTATCCATGGCTATGAACTATTAAAAACGTCCATAAAACGTCAAAACAAAACGCAAAGTAACGCACTGGGCTTAATAAGTAGTAAGTACCCAGCGGCTGTAACTACTATTACTTTCTGTGAAAGTGAAACTTCTGTACCTAGTAGTAGAGGTATTACGTTTTCCGACTCTTTTACAAGTAAATGCGCGATTGTGAGTGATGGGATCCTTCTGTTCTATCCTTCTCTTATTTGTTAAACCTTTCACCACCACGAACATATTTATAGAAGTTCGAGATTCTTGTGGCAGAGCGACGATTTCATTAGAAGTTCATCATTACCTATGATTTGGTGCCTTGGCGTACAGGGCTCGGCGGCGATGCAATACAATAGGCTAGATGACTGGATTTTTTATTGTCCTTTTAAAATGTGGCCCATAAATATAGCTGATTAATGAAAAGAAAATGTAAATCTGATCAAAATAAGCAACTTATAAGCATTTTAATATCATGCTAGACAGAGAGGCGAAACAGCAAATCCTGACGTTACTTCTCTGTACGCCATATAAATTCTATCCTGACAAGTAAGGCGTGACGTAATTTTTTGTTTTGTGGGAAAGGGACAGAGTAGTCTCTAACAAAAACTTTAAACGCTCATATATCAGAACATTATTAACCGTTTTTTTAAATAAACATACTATATTTACTTAAATTCTTCATCAAAGCTATTGGTTTCAACGATATAAACATCAGTCAGTCATCTACCCTATTATGCCGTGCCGGTCAAAAAGTAAAACTTTTAATTTTATTGTGTTTTTTCTTCTTCATTTTTAGCATCGCACTTTGTGGATATATGCTATATGGAGTATACTCGTATGCATTATTTCAAGTAATAAATCAAGTTAAGTATGTCATCAAATTAAAGTTGGTCACACAAAATTTGGCTCTGTCAATTCAAAGACATGCCCTAATAAAGTGTTGGCGACTTTACTAGGTAAACAACACGAGATGACATGTTTCACCACATTATATCATTTGCCCACACTCGTGCATATAATTCAACACTCCATGAATAAAACACCACCATTTTTCACCTAAAAACACAAGCTTAAGGAAATAATAGAATGTAGCGGCGATTTTTATGTGTAGGCCAAAAACTTATCTATGAATATTTTATAAGAAGGATTTCACACTTTGGGCATTTCTATGTTTTTAAAGCTAAACAGTAAGAAAAATTATGACCTCTGGCAGGACTTGAACGTGCATACGAGCAATAAAAAAAAAAAAAAAAAAATATTTTCTTTCTTTCAATTTATGGTTCAGGTCCTGCCAGAGGTCATAATTTTTTTTACTGGTTGAGTTTTAAAAGCATAACTTATCTATAGTTTGAAGGCAACCCCTTAGCGACCCAGTAGCGCGGCAAAATCTGACGTCCGTCCGTGCCGCGCGTAGTGTGAAGGAGCCCCAAGGGCTTACACGTAAGGATTACCGTGGATTACCTTATTAGATTGTTCGACACGTACTTTTATAGAACCTTTTGGGATACTGTACCGAGTTCACATCAGTGGCGGGTTACTAGACACTTAGTAGAGGTACGTATCTATATTGAATTTTCATCTTACAACCATTTGTTTATTCGAGTTGGTTTGGAGATGAGTTATTTGAGATACCTAAGTACTATCACAATATTATTATAAATGTGAAAGTTTGTCGGTATGTGTGTGTGTGTGTGTGTTTGTTCGTGCCAAAACGGCTTAACGGATTTGGATGAAACTCGGAATGGAGATAGCGAGGTTAGTTTACTATTTTTTTGTATTGAAATTTTTATTCACAAACTTATTACTTTAGCCCCGATACGTGGAGCGAAAGGAACCACTTCCTCCTCACAGCGGCACGTAAAATCGTATACACACCACGGGAGCAAGTAAAGAAGCCTCAGATCTCATGTTTGTCACACTCGGCTTCGTCTCTGGAGCGGGAGACAATATGCATGAAATCTGAGACATTCTTTACTTTTGCTCCCTAAGTGTGCAATCTACTATTTTTCAGTGCTTTGTAATTTGTACATTTGGGAAAAAATACCCGAACGAAGCCAATTTGGGTGTATCATCGTCTTATACACACATGAAATTAAAAAGGTTTCCAAGTAAGTTTTTTTAATATTATTTTTTAAGTCCAGACAATAGAAATAACTCATTATCGATAATGATCTGCTATATTCTAAATTAAATAGAGCAGTATGAATATGATTATAATAACTGTAATATCAATACTATCCAGAATCCACACCGTTTTTATTTCAGAGAAATAAGAACAACGATCACGTTGAATGTGACGTGTTCCAGCCTCTTTTATATTTTTTACCACGATAGACGTAGAAACGTAAATAGAGTATAAGAAAAGGAATAAAAACTGTCTTATATTTACTTCACAGAAACCTGAATAAATATAGATATAACGCATGAGAAAGCTCACATTTCCTAGATAACCTTACTGAAGGTTAAACAAATAGGTAACCTTGTCGGGTATTCGGTAAGATAATCTAGAGATATGCCTATTATTGGTATGGGACTTACCTTTTGTTAGTGTTTATTCTTGAGCTTTCAAGAATATCAGTTTTCTTTATCCAGTGCTAAAATATGTTTTATTTTTGATACGAAAAAGTAAAGTATCCAAAATGCAGAAATACTTCTAAATCTTTTTATCATCATCATTATCACCGTTTTTCACCATCACGCGGATGAAACCGCGGGGAGCAGCATATAGTTATTTTTACGAGTAGAGTAATCCTAGAGTACCTCGTTCCCGGAGTAGTCGTGGTGGTCGTACCAGCCAGGCTCGTGCTCCGAGGAGTTGTCTCCCACCTCCGCTATCTCCAGGAAGTCATAGCTGCAGCTGAGGACAAAACCAACCATTTCAGTTGAAAATAAATACATAAAAATATTGGTTTACTTATGACACAGTGCTATCTAGCCCAAACTAAGCAACGCTTGTACTATGGGGATCTGCTGATAGCTGATAGAAAACTGATATAAAATTTTTGTAAATACTTAGTAATAATACATTCAACACCGAGACAGAAAAAACATCTACGTTCGTCGCATTTTTTTTCCTGTGTGGGTTACGAAACTACTCTGTAGCTCTGATGGCAGACATACTACCAACTGAGCTATAAAGCACGTATTCCTCACGAATGCTTATATTCCAGAATGCATTCCTCACGCATTTTTCCTTCACCGGCATCTCAGGTTCATTAATGGGATATGAACCCACGCCCTGCGGCGAGGGTCGTGTGATCGTAACACGGTAACTACTGAGCTGACATCTCGTCAGCCTGAAGACGTCCACTGCTATATGAAAGCATCCCCCTTTTACCATAATCCCCACGCTTGGCAGTCGGCTTCGGGATCGCAGAATGCTCGCCACCGTTGACGGAGAGGACGCTGCTGCCCGTCCACTTGTGGTTCTGGATGCAGTTTTAGGATATACCCAGGTACCCAGGAGCTGACATCGCTTCAGCCTAACTCTGACTGTACAATTATAAAATTCCAAAGCACACTCTTCGGAATGTACCCGATAGAAAACCGACCCTTTCGGTTCGGAAGATACAGATCCTATTGGGTTGAACGGGCAAACAAGCCTACGGTGACAGAAACCTAAAAAACAAAACCAATATAATACCAAACCAACCGGTAAATACCTTTTAAACCAATGTGACAGCTCGGTCTAAACAACCGATCCCAACAATCTGGCAGTACAAAACGCTCTCCGGGGAGGATGGTCTCGCATGAAAGCCTCCGACTGAACAAGATACAAGCCGATTTTACCATATGAATGGATTACGGACCCGGACGGCAGTTAAGCCTACATCGATCCGGTTACGGTTACGGGTAAAGAGATGTGATCCCGGTGCAATGATAGAATTAGTCGTGGAAACGGTTTGTTAGCAGTATTTGGAACTAAAATCACTTGACTTTGGTAAAGTATGACAATTATATTATTGGTTGACATTTTCTTCGTTTGATTTCTTCTAGATCGTCGTGTTCCATCCTCGGCCACAACATCAACCGTGGCTCCAATTACGAAAAAAAACACACCGCCATCTAGCGCTAAACTAAGCAAAGCTTGTACCATGTACGTCACTAAGTGTTTGTCTTGGGTGGGAATCGAGTCCACGCCTACAGCTCTCAAGGCATTACCAACTGAGCTATACATCAATAGCCGGAAGACGTCCATTGCTGGACTAAGGCCTCCCCCTTAATAGGGAGGTTGCCATAATCCCCACGCTTGGCTGGCGGCTTGGGGATCGCAGAATGCTCACCACCGTTAACTAAGAGGACGCTGCTGCTCGTCCTTCGGCGGTTCTGGGTGTAGTTTTAGGACATACCCAGGTCCCAGCTATAAGGTAAGCTACCGGAAAATTTGGTTATTTGAAAGTAGCTACTTTACGTGGCGTCTGGCTCGCTAATCATCACAGCTACCCGACAAATTTAAACCTGTTACCCAACTCATCGTACGTTCGGAATCCGGATTATGAACGGATAATATGGATAACTAATTGGTCTGGTTTGTTGCAAAGGTACACCAAACAAAGTCCAAATATAATGCCAGGGTATAATATTTATACGAGTACAACCAAATCCGTAGCTGAATTGGACTATTGCATAATTGCATCCTCCGGTACATATTACAGAACACAGAATTTGGGTATAGGTCACGTCATGTAAAAAGAACGCTGGCGGTTAAGCTGCGCAGTACGCGATTTATCGGTCTATTTGGTGGTATGAGTAATAACCAATATACGAAGCTGCGAGCAAAAGGCTAATTAATAATTATTTAAAACAATAGGCCTAGTACTTTTGTGCGCAAGTGTACACATACGCAAACACACCCCCTCTACTTTCTTCCAGCGTTCTTTTTACATGACGCGACCTTATAAGTACATGGGCCAAAATAAGAACAAAAATATCGTGACAAAACAAATTATTTTTGGTTTATGGGCCGAAAAATTTGTCCGAACCTTCACGAATTCACCGATTCCAAGTTTTGTTGTCTCAAAATTTCAGAAATGTTATTATTTTGAGAGATCTTTACAAAAAACCAACAACTATCCGAGCTAGTTGCTTTTTGCCTAAGTGAAACAATTTATTGAATGTGCTATAAATGCTATAATCCGTATTCCGTAATTGTATTTTTTCTACTGCATGAGATTTTATTTAATATTGCACACTAAGCAAAGGTAGAAAAACCTAGTTTTGGAATCCGTAAACCAAAAAGCAAGAATTCAGTGTGCTCCAAATAAAAATTTATGTGTTCTTTTTTATTTATAGGCTTGCGTTTGACTGCCATCTCGTCTGATGTTAACTCTTCACAGGTTTTCCGACCGGACTTCTTCTTAAAGTAGGAAGTCAAAGCACAGAAGATGTTTTCACAAAAAATATTAAAGCGAGAGGATTTAAATGTTGTTGGCGTAAATAAGAAGGATTTGAGGGTTTAAGTAATTGTGTTTGTGAGCGGAGGGCGCGAGGGCGACCACTCGGTCTTGTTCGCTTCCCTGTTTGATGTTTCTTTTGTAATTCCTTTTAACGAAAGGCTGGATACAATTAGGATTTTATGTTTTTTGTTATGTGGCTTTGCTTTTTAAGTTCATCATCATCATCATCAGGCCACCCACTAATCTTAGAGCGAATGATTTACATCATAGAGTCCGCAAAATTACTGAATATTTATATGAAGTGTTTCCACATTTGAGTAATTGAGGTCGTAGTTTTTCTTACTGTCTATGCATTAAAAACATAGAGTCCGTAAAGATAACCAGTGTAACGGAACGGAGGTGACGCAAGCCGTTTCAATCCATCAATGCCAGCCAGCCAAGCATACACTGTCTCCCTTCACGCCATATCATGGCAGCCTTTGGAGGGGGAAGTGTACAAAGCAAGCCAGCCAGCTACCTAGTTAACCTAGGTATTCGATATCCGAATAAACAAGCACTAGTCAATCTGAGGGTTTTCTGGCTACTTGCCGTTTGACCACAAAGCCACAATTGTCACAAGCTTTTGTCACTCCGCAGTTTAGGTATGTTCGGCCGGCGCTCCATCCCGGGTGGAGAATGCAAGACAAAAGTCAGTCGCCGCCCGCACGCTAGCCTCGTCGCACGTAACTAAGCATACGTGACAGAAAGAGAGCGGTATATCTAGGTGAATATAGCGAGCGGTATCCAGCGCTGCGCGAGTTGAATTGCTACTTTATTACCTAGTAGATAGACACCTTATTTATTTCAATTCCTTTGCGGAGTTAACTTTCTGTACGTAGTACTATTATTTATTCTGTGCTTTTACTAAATGTTTCGGGATTCTTTGTAAGAAACGACAATAAATACAGCAATTACCGTCCGAATAAATATTGCCTGTGCCATTAAAGACCTGTCCATACTGTACCCCCCCCCCCTATTTAATTTTTTAAATTTAAATATTTATTATTTTAGTTTATTTAATTTTCTTTTACTACTTTATTTAACTACTTTACCTAGCTATAACTATGTTACCTAAGCTTCGTTTACTATATACTACTTATATAAAATACCTACTTTTATTTAATGAACGTAATTTGGCCAAGTGATCGTCTAAAGAGGACTCTACGTTGTGAACCTTTATAACCCAAGGTAGATTTGAGATGAGCCTAATAGTACCTAAACCTAACTAGTCTAGAATTCAAGGTAACCTAGTGTTTAACCTAACCTAACGCCTGTATTAAAACATATCCACCACACCAATTCTAACATTGCCATCGTAAAAGAGAAAGGTAATAAATATTTGTAATAGTTTGTTTACATAAGAGTAGATCCTACACACGATAGAATAATAGTAACGAAAATACCCTACAATATTCAATTCCTTATACAGAACCTATTAGAACCCATTAGTAACTATTACTTATTAACACTGTTTTTCTTACAGTCAGTACAAATATTAGTTTTGTTTTAGATACATAAAATATAGCAGTTGTTTCCTACGCCCTGCGGTTTAGTACACGAGTTATTCTGTACAATCAATAGGTACATAGATGATGCAATACCTTGTTATTTATTAGCCCACTCAACTTTCTAATACGGACCTACTTCCACTTATATGAGGTAAATAAATAAACATAGGGAAAACCATCTAGAGAATGGAACCTTATAAAATCACTGATTTAATCACTTTATTAATTACTTATTGAAATGTACAGATCATGCACGGACTCAAAATTGAAACAAAATAAAAGCCATGCACAAGATAGAAATAGTGGCTTAGGTCAGGCGCCCCACCTCGCACCAGACAATAGGATTCTTCCCTGCAGGTCATCCTCCTTCCACTTTAATAAAGTTCGCAAGACCTCATCCAATGGGGGACTTCAATTACTTTAATAAGTTTCGATTCAAGTCAGTCTCAAAGAGAAATTAGACACCACGTTACAGTCAGTCCGGTCTGTCAGCAAGGGACAAGAGGACACATTCCCTAAGTCTTGTAGTCTGTTTGTGTTCTCGACCAAGTCATCCAACCCCAGCGCCAAGTGGCCAACCGTGGGCTGCGGCGCCTGCAAGTTCCAGTCGGGGCCCTCCCGATCCCTAATCTCGGAATCAAGAGAGTCCCTAGGCGCAACTGACCCACCTAGCCTACGTGACAATAGCTAAAGAACTAGTCAGTAAGTCCGTGGTTTCATCAGTAAGTATGTCCCCCTACCCACCCATGAAATTCTCTTGCTCCCGATCACAGAATCAAAAGAATCTCTAAAAGCTAAAACAGAAGATAGAAGGCCAGGTTCCACCAAATCCCGAACGCTTCAAATAGATAAATCTCATCTTAGTCAGTGAGCAACAATCTAGTTAGATAATTTAAGAATCCAATTAGGTATGTAAATACATTATGTATAATAAGCCAGTAGGTAAGTATTATCTATTAATATTGTCAGTTTCTCCTCTTTTAGTAAGAGAAAACATAACATGGCACGGCTAAGCTTGGCCAAAGAAAACACTAGAACCAAAGACAAATATACATGTCACAAGTTAAAACTATGGCTTTCCAATTGCCATCATTAAGATTTGATTTGGTACAATTACCATGCAAAGCTCACAAACCCAACGAGACCCATCCATCAGACCATAAGATTAACAAATCCAATTCCAGCTTGAATGGAATATTACTCTCGCCGAAGAAACCCGAAATAAAGCCTCCTCAACGTCCCCACATCTCGGCGATCGAATACATTCGCATTCAGATGAAAATATTGGATCGGCGAGATTACCCTACCGACCTATCCTACACCCTTAATAGAGTGCCCCAATCCTTCTAGAGATAATAAACCCCAGGCAAGCAAGAGACGCGCGAGTCTCGTATTTAATTTCAACCCAACCTAATACGGGGCATTATCCAGATGATATCCAGACGTGCAAACACCCTTCTAACACCACACCGAACTATTCCTGACGGCGGTCAATCCGTAAAAGACACTAAGACCCCTAACAACCCTACGGGAGTCACCTCCAAGTAGGAACCGCCCTATAACACAAAGAACAGCCCTGGAACGGTTGTGAACATCCTCCTAACGTAAGACAGTCTATATGGATTCTGGAAGGCGTCTCTAAGCGTGCTTACAGCGACAACGATCCCGCTAGGGTGCAACCTGAAGTTGTCCAGGACCCAGAGGTTCTCTTAGAGCCACAATCCAAACCCCACACAAACCGGTAGCTTGGCTGTCTTTCTCTATGGGAAAGAACAAACCCTCGGTTCGCTACAAAAACCCGAGCCTAACAGATGGGGAACTTACAGGCTTTAATTAGCTCGGCGTGTAAGTTTTGCAACCATGTGCGAGTCACAATTGTCCAATTTATTGTTTGAAATATGATTTTAACAACAACCTTTACACTCAAAAATTTAATCTTTGCACTTATTTCAAACTAGCGTGAAATAAACACCAGGTTTTAAGTTGAGCACTAAAAACACCAAAACAAGTAAAAAATTAAATTCACCTTTTCCCCAATCCCAAACAAAATTTAAAATAATGAATTAATTCCTTTCCAAATTAAAATAAGCAAAAATTGAGCAGAAATTCCCCTTTTTTAAAAGTTAAGTTACAAAGTAATTGGACAAGCGTAACGACCCTAACGAATACTGGAGCACAAGTGACGCGAATCTCCGCGTCGCGGCCTTTTATCACCTCGCTCCGGCTAGCGCGACTTTTCGACCTTCGTGCGCTTGTTTGACCTTGATCCTGCGAACTAGCTCGCGAAATACGGATCCTGTGAGCATGCCCGCGAAACACGGATTTCGCGGCCTTGCTCGCGAAATACGGATCCTGTGAGCTTGCTCGCGAAACACGGATCCTGTGAGCTTGCTCGCGAAATCCGGATTTCGCGGCCTTGGGTGACTGTTTTTTGTGACCATCATCATAATCAGCCCTCTCCAGTCCACCCGCCGAGCGAAGGCCTCTTCGGGAGGTCAAATGAACCTGAATACCATCAGTTGCTCCGCAGAGAGATCATAACTTTAGATAATCAAAGTTAGGCATATAATTAAAATGAAAAATGTGTTTGTAGACTAGTTTATATTGATAGACAGTTAAATATATGCTAAATAATTTGAATGTACAAACTATAGGTCCCATTTAATAAAATTAAAGGAGCCTTCCCTATTTTAAACCAGTCTTCCTTTATTATTCCATTAGATCTATATCTTGTAATTCATAGACCCAGTATAATGCAACCAATATAATGTAAGTCCGAAGCCCCGGAGCAGCTGTTAATATAATTTTGTTATCGAAATTGGTACAGCCGTTTCGCTACAACACTAGTGGATATATAGTGCGACGCGACGATATGGCTCCCTTGAGACAGGGGTTCGAGCAAGAGACGTAGGCTGTAGAGCCTTAGCTTACCTACCCTGTCACGGCTACTGGAACTTAGCTACTCTGTTGGTTTATTTGGTATTTCAAAGGCCAGCCATTTATAGGGTTAGTTCTAATCAGTTAGCATCCTTTTAAGGGCATATTCTGTACATCATAACAAACAACGTTTACTATAGAGGCAACATCGAAATCGCAAAAAAAAACTAGCTTTTCCATACATTTTGCCCAAGGTCGATGAGCTTTTTGTAAAGAGCAGCTGATAATTTTTTCGCGATTTCAATGTTGGCCACATAGTAAAAGGCGTTTGTTTTGATGTACAGAATATGCTCTTAAAAGGATGCTAACTGATTAGAACTAACCCTGTATACCAAATATAAAATTAATGATAGATGTGAATAGATGTAGATATGGTTGACGATAGACCTACTTAGGAAAAAGAAGTGGGACTGCCAATCGCAGTTGCTCTCTTTCCTATTCCTAATTGTAGTGTTTATCCTTTAAAGAGATTTGGATTGAAAGAATGAAGAAATTAATCGTCGGCCTCTGAATTGATTTAAAAACGTTTTTGAGATTCTTTATTGATAAAAATGAAGAATAGATAAAATTTACAGATGATGTTTTTTTATACAATTGATTGCCGGGGCGAGCTGGACGTTCGCCTGGTGGTAAGCGTCACACCTGCCCATAACAGTAGCAGTCTAGCAGTGCTAGAATTGCGAATACAATCCTGCGCCGCACAGTACTGCGCTCATCACCTTGAGATATTAGATGTCAATCTCTTCATACCTAGTAATTTCTCTGGTAACATTGGCCTTCATACCGAAACAGTAATCCTTGCACATTACAGCTTGGCAGTTGAGTAACTGGCAAAGGTTGTATAATAACCTAAAATAACGCTATATTTCAACTATAAAATATTGTAATAGCCTGTAAATGCATTTTTGTTTTACCTACTATATTTATTATTATTTATAATATTATCCATGTACAGTAAACTACACAATACACTATACACAGCAACTAATTATGTCAATCAATACTTACCACGTAAGTTTTTATAAGCGGAAATAATAAGCTAAGCTTTGTTTTGTTCACTACATCACTACAGGTAGGAAGACTACGCACAGCTTACCCTCTGCCTAAGCTGTGACGTTACGGACAGGCCGCAATCAAATATTAGTCCACCATTTTGCTAATCTAGTATAACAATTGAGCTATTATCTAAAGAATCACAATATCTAAGTGAAAACAGTAAAAAAAACGTCCGAGTGCCGTTGTATATACCTATAAGATGCATAGTTCACAATTGTTAGAATTTAGACGTGTCTTATCGTAGTTCAAGTCGTTCAAAAAGTCGGCGCACTGCATAGCGTACGCAGAGTAATGGCGCGGACATTTTTTTGCACGTTTGTGACTCTATAGACATTAGGCTCAATGAGTGTAACGTTCCACAGCTGGACCAAAGTTCTCATTTTCCTTCCATACAGTGCAATGTCCCGGAAAATTCGATCAGGCTAAATCATAGCTATTCCTTAGCATGCGATATTGTTTCTGTCACTCTTATATTAATCTGAATATGGGTGACAGGTGACAGAAATAGAATTCTAGGAGAACGCGTTGAAATCATTATCGAGCGTTTTTTCAACCTGCCTATGCTGCTAATGACATCAAGTCTACCTAAATACATAACTTAACAAAATGTAAGGAAACAAAAATTCGCCTGCAAATAGTATGTAAAGATTGTGTTGAAACAAAAAAATGAAACCATAAAATAAATGAAACCTCATCGCGAACCAAACTATCAGAACACGTTCCGTACACAGACACATATCCGACACACTAGTTATCCTCTAGACATCCCTAGACGTGTGTGCAAGATCTGCCAAGTAAGCCGAGTTGGCACCGCATGTAGCCCGACGGATCTTGGCATCTGGTACAACTGCTATAAGCCGACTCAGCTCTCCGTTCTAAAATAAGATCTAGTGAGAGACCAAACTGTAATATATTTTTGAAGTTTATGGCATAGCGAGACAAAATGCGTAATAATTATACTCTGTGAATAATTCAGTGACTTTTTAAAGTTATGATTAACTGGAGGAGTCGGCTCTCTTAAAACTTTTTTCTTAGTTCGGGGCATCGGACTTTGTGCTTTGCGCTTTCGCTTTATGTTATTGCCAGTGTCAAGTATTAGAATATTTCAAGTTTCAGTTTTGTAAGTAAAACTTGTTGTTCAAACTTGATACTGGCCCTATGATTAAGTCTAGATCCTCCAAGTACTGGCCACACAGAAAGTGTCAAACTCTTTTATGCTGGCAGAATGCTCAAAGAGCGAAACCACACCACATCATTGTATTATTTTCATAAATTCGAGTATCTCGCGAATTTATGTTTAAAAATGGTGTTGTTTTAATCGTTAAGTGTTGAATTACATGCACGAGTGTGGGCAAGTGGTTATGTGCTGAAACATGTATTTTCGTGTTGTTTTCAAAACTCTACAAAAGCTTAATATATTGAAAAGTCACCACAATTTTACATGGGCATGACTTAGACTTGACTGTGACTAATTTTATGTGACCGACTGTTATTAAAATGTTATGTCCTTTGAAGTGACACTATAAAAGCTTGAAAATATGCATTATACCTACTTGACACTAGCAGAATGACCTAAGTGCGCTGTCAATCATGAATAAAAAAAAAACACAAGAAAAAGCTTTTTGGAGTCCATTTTGTATGGAAAATAAAATAAAATCCTCTTTCATAAACTGGGTGTGTCTTAATATACAGACAATGGAGAAATCTTGTGAGTTGTTTTGCGAATTTCAGACGGTATGAGCTTTTTGATTTATCATTTGCAATATGAAGCGAAGAAAATGGGACTTGTGATATATTTGATATACTTTACTTTGTATGCAGGCCCCGCTGTGTCATTATATATCGTCGCTTCATTCTTCAGATACAATTAACAAGGTAGTCCTTTTAGCCTACAGGCCCTATTCGCACGTTTAGAGAATCGATTTAATCGATACTTTTTTTTTTTTTTTTTTGTCTATTGCTCCCTTCCTCTGACTAGCTGTCTATTGCCACCTCATTTCTTTTATCGTGCGAGGCAACGTTCGCACGTGCCTAGCAAACTAAGTGAAAAAATAGTTGTGCGACATATTATCTTCGTCATGCCGAAAAGGAATAACGAAGAAAAGATGCGACGATATCGGCGCAAGCTTCGAAAACTCGAAGCACAGCAGCACAAGTACAAGAGGGTCATGTACTCGTCAGAAGATTCCGAACAATCAGGTTAGTATACCTACCCTTAAACTTACTCAAATATATTAATTTCGTAATGTTCGATTATTTCACCCGGAGGTTGACCGTGTGTCATCACGAAGGTAAATTATTATCCCGAGAGGCTAACCGTGTGTTAGCACATTGGGTTTTTGTAATCATCTGAAAGGTGATTGCATCGTTTCTATCGAACCAATATAACCTTAAGTATGTATACCTGGAGGTGGATCGTGTATCCTCACGAAGGCAATTTCACATACTTCCGCGCATGGCGCATGATGCCGGGAAGTGGATCATGTATCCTCACGTAGGCAATCTTTGTTTCAAATTGAATACTTGATTACTTTATAACCAAAAACCAATTTTCTTCTCTAATAGTTTTATTTAACTACCCTCAGTAACAAATTATTGTCTGTTTTTTCAGACAACGATAATATCGAACCTGATCCAGAATCAATTAATCAAGACGAAGAACCAGCTCCAGCCCCAGCTTTAGAGCCGGCGGCTCCAGAGTTGGACCCAGAGATTCTTTCTGCCCTCGGAGAAACCACCGAAGAGGCTCCTAAATTTGGCCCAGATATACACGAAAAACTCGCGTGTTTGTGGCTACCCATATTAAAGAAGGGTTTAAATAAGGAATCCAAAGAAAAATTGGTTAAGGAGTACCCGATACCGGAAAATTGTTCCTTACTTATGGCACCAAAATTAAACCCGGAAATTTTGGCAGCGGTAGCAGATGGTACCCGTACTCGGGATAAGAGAGTCGAAAACTTGCAACATCAATTAGGCCACGGCATAGCTGCCCTTAATAAAGGCCTAGAATTGCTGTTGGACGACGGCAAAGATAGGCTGAAAGCCGTAAAAATGTTAAGTGATAGCTGTCGCATATTATGCGACTTACATCACATAGAAACTGAAGCTCGAAGGAAATTTATCACACCGGGATTGGATAAAGCATTTTTAAACATTATGCAAGATGTGAACCGGGATGAGCTGCTTTTCGGAACAAAGCTTTCGGAAAAAATTAAAGCTACAAAAGTAATAGAAAAACAGGGGCTGCAGATAAAGAAGCCCCCGCCAGTTCCAAAAACCCCAGCTACGTCCACATCAACATATCAGTCATCGACGAACCGCCCTCGCCAGCAGGGAAACTGGACGGGCCCCCCTCGCTTCTCGTCGAACAGGGGGGGGAGAGGAGGGCAGCGAGGCAGAGGAGCTCCAGCGGGTCGGAGACCCCAATCAGCGGGACCTGCGCAGCAGAAGCAGCCTCCTCAGAGCAAGCAGCCGCGTGCGACGGGTCAGCAATAAAGGTACATGCTGGTAGAATTCAGCTTTTTTATAATTGCTGGCTTCACATAACCGATAATCCTGAAATCCTTAAGTTGGTTTCAGACGGTTATTCTATACCGTTCTTTACAAATGTAAAACAAATTTCAACTCCGAATAATTCACTCTCCGATAGTGATCGTGCAGATATGTTCGATTCAATTAAGAAATTACTAGACCTCGGCGCTATATCCTCATGTAGTAGATCTAAAAATGATTTTTATTCTAGTATATTTTTAGCTCCTAAGCCCAATGGAGAGAAAAGATTTATTTTAAATCTTAAAGCTTTAAATAAATTTGTCAATACCACACATTTTAAAATGGAGGACCACAGAACAGCAGCTAGATTAGTACCTAGGGCTGGTTTCATGGCCAATATAGACTTAAAAGAAGCCTATCTATTAGTGCCTATAGAAAAATCACACCGAAAATACTTACGTTTTGAATTTGACGGCATTTGCTACGAGTTCAACGCCATGCCTTATGGCTTGTCTGTGGCTCCTAGAGTGTTTACGAAATTAATGAAAGAAGTCATGAATCACCTACGTAATCAAGGCTATATATCAGTTATATATCTCGATGATATTCTATGCATAGGAAATACGTATGCAGAATGTTTGGATAATGTTAACAAAACTCTGGATTTGCTACAATGTCTGGGTTTTGTCATCAATTATAATAAGAGTAACCTCGAACCTCGACAAGTTTGTAGATTTCTAGGCTTCATGTATAATACCGTTGATATGTCTTTATACTTGCCAGACGAAAAACGTAAGGGTATTATGCAGTTAGTTGATAAATTCATTATGCTTCCCAAATGCTCCATCAGAGAACTATCCCAATTTATTGGGGTGCTAACCGCTGCCTGCCCAGCAGTGAAGTACGGCTGGTTATATACCAAAACTCTCGAACGCCAGAAGTATTTATCACTTAATAAATATCAAGATTTTGAAACGAAAATTAAACTTACAGAAATTATCCTACCTGATTTATATTGGTGGAAACAAAACATTATACTAACTAAAAACTGTTTGAGATCAGACAAAAATTTTGAGCTGGAAATTTTCACAGATGCTTCCAAAACAGGTTGGGGTGCTTTCTGTAATGGTAACCGAGCAAACGGGGGATGGAAGACTGATGAATCTTCATTCCACATTAATCGCTTAGAATTACTAGCAGTCTTTTTAGGATTAAAATGCTTTGCAAGTGCACATTCTAATTGCTCAATATTGCTACGAGTCGACAATACAACAGCTTTATGCTATATAAATCGCATGGGAGGGATCCGCTTTCCCCACTTACATAATTTGGCAAAAAAAATATGGCAATGGTGTGAGAAGCGAAATATTTCTCTATTTGCATCATATATTAACACACACGAAAATACGGAAGCTGATCGAGAATCCCGAAAAACCAATGTAGACACGGAATGGGAACTGTCAGGCCGGGCATTCCAAAGAATTGTTCAAACTCTAGGTGAACCACAAACTGACCTATTTGCAACACGGTCTAATGCAAAATGCTGCCAATATATTTCGTGGAAACCAGATCCCGACGCAATTTCTAACGACGCTTTTACATGTAGCTGGCATTCTACTTTTTTCTACGCGTTCCCACCATTCGCTCTTATTCTAAAATGCTTAAGAAAAATTATTAACGATAAAGCTACTGGCATTCTAGTATTTCCGTACTGGCCAGGACAAGCTTGGTTCCCGCTTCTCAAAAAAATGCTCGTTTCAGATATTATTATCTTTGAACCTAAGTGGAATCTTTTACGTTCAAATTACAGATCGTGCCACCGGCTCCATCGCAGCCTTTCTCTGGGGGCCGCAACGCTCTCAGGGAAGCATTTACTAGACTAGACACCCCCCGAAGTAGCACTTGATTTAATGCTGGCATCAATTTCGGACAACACTATGAGGCAATATTCAGTAACCTACAAATTGTGGTGGCTATTTTGTTCAAAAAACTCCATAAATACATTTGAAGCTCCACTATCGGCAGTAATAACGTTTCTTGTTGACCTCTTCAACAAGGGTGCTTCCTATGGTACTCTTAATAGCCACCGATCTGCCTTATCATTACTTCTAGGAAATAATGTCGGATCGGACGAATGCATCAAACGTTTACTAAAAGCTTTTTATAGACAAAGGCCATCCCGTCCCAAATACACCACGACATGGGATCCAAAAACAGTAATAGACCACGTTTCTACGTGGTACCCGAACAGCGATCTAGATTTAGGTAAACTCACAAAAAAATTGTCAATTTTGTTAGCTTTATGTACTTCTCACCGAGTACAAACATTTTCGCTAATTAAGATAACCAATATTAGCAAAACAACTGCAGGTATAAAGATATTAATACCCGACATAATAAAGACCTCCGCAGCTAACCGTCAGCAGCCTGTGCTCTTTTTACCATATTTTAAAGACAACCCAAGCATATGCCCTGCAAAGACCCTAGAAGATTATCTTTCGGCAACATCGGAGTTACGAACTGAAGGTACAGATAATTTATTGCTAAGTTGTAAGAAACCATTTAAAACAGTAACGTCCCAAACAATAAGTAGATGGATAAAGCAGGCTCTTGCTGAGAGCGGCATTGACATCTCGGTGTTTAGTGCACATAGCACTCGTCACGCCTCCACCTCGACGGCGGCCTCGGCAGGAGTCTGTTTAGACACAATAAGAAAGACAGCTGGCTGGACCAGTTCGTCATTAACTTTTGCTCGATTTTACAATCGTCCAATTATAGACGAAAGTTTATTTGCTCGTTCTGTTTGTGGACTTAATAATGAGATAAATCAAATATAAATGATTATCACTTAGGTACTAATACTATTGATTACTATGTACTATTAGAAGCTAATATATTATATAAATATAAATTAACGATTATGTATTAATTAATAAGCGTTATTGATCCTAAGTTACGAAATAAAAGTTTTTCTACTTATTACCTAAATGTTTTACTGTTGTCAAAACATTCATTATTCATAAATCATCTCTAAAAATCTACCTTGTTAATTGTATCTGAAGAATGAAGCGACGATATATAATATAAGATCAAATGAACTTCTTGAAGTGAAGTTCGATCATTATTATATGAGTCGCTTCATTCGAAGATACAAAGTTCCCACCCACCCTCAACCATAGAGAAAAACTTATATGAAGTGAATTGAAATAACTCTAAACATGAATGAGGTGGCAATAGACAGCTAGTAAGAGGAAGGGAGCAATAGACAAAAAAAAAAAAAAAAAAGTATCGATTAAATCGATTCTCTAAACGTGCGAATAGGGCCTGTAGGCTAAAAGGACTACCTTGTTAATTGTATCTTCGAATGAAGCGACTCATATAATAATGATCGAACTTCACTTCAAGAAGTTCATTTGATCTTATATAAATATCAAGAAAATATCACTTCACTACTGAAAACTGACATTTTTAAACTACGTGAGTTATTATCATTAAAAAAAATACCCAGAACAATATGAATATGTCTCAGACTGAGTTGAATGTACTGTTTATAAAACTAATTATTTAGTGTTTTGAAATGGATCACACTAATAATTATTAATGCGAAAGTTTGTCGGTGTGTGTAGTGTATATATTTTGTTACCTCTTCACGCCAGCGACAATGATAAAAGGAATGGACGGGAAATAAACGCACGGATTTTGAAGACTACATGTTGAGCGCCGGCACTCCACTCGCTTCAGTCATACTCTGTCTTTGCGAGATGCGAGCTGTACTATACGACAATACAAACTTCTAATACATGTACATGTGTTTTTTTTTGTCATGCAGTAATTAGATTCGCTATCTCTATTTTCTGGCAAATGTAATATGCATACTTTTAGCTACATAGGTAACCTTGATTGTGTTGACTTGTTAATTTTGATCGATTTGCTGGGGCTGTCCATTCTATTATCACTGTCGCTGCTTCACGCCACATTTATATAAAAAGTTAGATTTCGAGGTTTTTCTCATACTACTCGAAAGTACAAAACTAGATCAAATTCTGCTTTTACATATCTCTTAAAATACTTACCTACTGCTATGACAATTGCATGTTCTTCTATGCAATCTTTTAGCAGGTACAGGTAAACACATTTCACTGTTGTCTTCTCGGAGAAAGGATTTCACTCTTGGATGTTGTCTTTGATTAAATTTTCTACCGCGTCGATCATACCAAATTAGACAAAAGACAATAGTTTATTTGCGACTAAAAACATAGCACGCAAACAAAATAAATCAGGAAAAATAAGAAATTGTAATCCAATCGTTTTTTGCCACAAAACGGCCCCAACTCAGCATCATCATCATCATCAGCCCGGAGACGTCCACTGCTGAACGAAGGCCTCCCCCTTAGACCGCCACACTGTACGACAACCTGCCATTTGCATCCACCGGTTGCCCGCGATTTTACAATGTCGTCGGTCCACCTAGTTGGAGGCCTTCCTACGCTGCGTCTTCCGGTTCGCGGTCGCCACTCAAGAACCTTTCTACCCCATCGGTTGTCAGTTTTTCGAGCGATGTGGCCTGCCCAACTCAACTCGGCATGATGCCGGTTAAACAACCGGCGCTGGTCTTCAGTAGGAGCCGGCACGTAAAATAACATTTCTGATTTTCTAATGCTCTTAATGTTATGTTCAATTTTAGTGTAATGTGTATTTGATGTACAATACAACTTTGGTATTTAAGTACTTAGAAAAACGAGAATTAAGGTAGGTAGCGAAAAGTGTAATATTTTTTTTTTAATTAGTGGAATAATAATTTACTCAAAACAAATAAAACGTACCTATCTCTACCGTAAAGAAATGCATATCATAATGGATGGCACGCGGTACTTATACCATGTGATTTAAGTAACGAATCCAGGTCTTAAGTATCAGGTGTCTGCCATTAGGGTGTGAACAGCCAGATGTCGAAAATCACCCTCTATGTACCCTACTTGCGAGCTAAGAAAAGCTCTCTGTTATCTCGGGACATTTAAGGATATATTGACTAGGTAAACCTGAGGGTTTGTTTTCGCAGGCAAAAAAGTGACTTGTTTTATCTACGTGCTTTTTAATTTAAAAAAAGCATTTTACACGACTACTCAAAAAGGAGTGTAATGTTTTCAGGGTTCAAATATGTGAGTTTCTTTAATCCATCATAAATGCCTGAACAGATTTGGATGTGTTTGTACATCGTTAGAATCTTTACGTCATCCCGAGTGATAATAATGTGCCGGCAATTTTTTTTGGCGGCGCAGTCTTGTTTTTTAATTTTTGTTATTAGCAGTCTTACTTAAAAAACTTCTCAACCGTTAATTACTGCTTAAGATGCTCTGACATGAAGTGTAACATGCAAGAACAAGACAGAGAAGTTTAAGCAGTGACTAAGTTTTGAGCGGCGTTTTTAAGTAAGGCCGTAGGTGTTTTGGTAGTCCAGTTATGTTTTAATAACTACTGAGCTATCATAGCTACGACTACCAGAATAATTATGCATTTCCTGTCCAAAATACTACAATCTTTGGAATCGTAATAACTAAAAAAATAAATGTATAACGTATGCATCTTTCTGTGGCATTATAGCTCCGAAATAGATAAGCCGATTTTTTGTTTGAAACGTCAATTTTGTTAATTGATCGGAGGTGCTCTTAGCTCCAACTTAAGGCGCTGCTATCTTCTTTCTGCTTGTGGATTTCACCATTTTTAAAGTTAAAAAATCACTGAATATAGCTTTGAAAAATCGCCATCCGTGAAAATGCTGAGAATAACATTAAAAAGGTTCAGCAAAAATAACATTTTGATTTAAACAAGTTTTAGTACCTAAAAATTGGATTATTGGTTATTTTTTTATAATAAAAATAAATGAAAACATTCTAGGATTGAAATTTTGTTTTTATCTATACCTTTGTTTTGTTATTAACAGGAATTTCACTGACTTAGATTTTTAATGTATATGTGTAAACCATTGAGATTTTATACATAAAACAATCCGCTCCGTATCAGAAGGACTATTAGGGTAAATGACGATGTTTGCAGAACGTCAAACGTTTGCAAAATATTAAAACGTCTAGGTACACGGTGACAACGTCTTGATATGCGCGAACGAGGTAGGGGCGCACCGCATTCTGGACCTTAAGTTGTCATTGTACAAGTCACCTTTGAAACGGGAATTTTTATTATTTTAAACCGACTTCAAAACAGAAGGTTCACAATTCGACTATGTATTATTTTTTGTATGTATGTTACGCGATTACTTCGTCAATTAATTATGAACTGATTTTGATGATTTTTGTATGTTTGGGAGGTAATACTTCAGAGGTGGTCCCATATACATTTTATCGAAATCGGTTCAGTAGTTTGGTTTTTAAATCAAAACTACTAGAAAATTTATGAAGATGTCATCCAGGTATTCGAAGTTGAAGTCGGTTGTTTTTTTTTAAAGCGAATTATTATTTTCACTTTGTTCTCTTGCAGGCAACACGTATACATACATACGTATGGATTAACAGAGAACCTGAAAGTGCTATTTTTTTAAGGAAGTGTCTTTAAAAAAATAGCGCTTTCAAGTTTCTGTTTAAGTTTGTGGAAAATACATACATATTGTACAAACTTATCAAAGTTTCTACTCATGGCCACATCTTCAGTTATATTAAATTCAGACCAACTTCGAAACTAATTTTCTAACTGATAAGTAATTATTATTTAAATAACCTGAAAAGCAACTCAGTTTTGCTTTCATTAAGAAACTTTAATTAACTTAATTAGCTTTGGAATTATGCTGTAACTTTTGAAAAACTTATCTGAGTAAGGTTTACATACGTAATGCTTAGATCATGTATAAGTTTTAAAGAACAAACCTATCTCTCTATCTATCTATTTATCTATCTATAATAAGCTAAAATAAAGTTCCGTAGGCCATTCGTCATCATCATCAGCCCACTTTAGCCCTCTGCTGGAATAGGCCTCTTTCAATACACGCCACTTAAGCTTGTTCGGTTTTTCAGTTCCAGTGCACTACCCACTGCTGTGTTACGTATACAGCCGTATGAAAAAGATTTAATGCTGGTAACTAGGTACCTTATAGGATATTTTCTCATTTTTCCAACCCCATTTTTCATGACTGTACCTAACCAGCCAGGTTCCGCCTGGGCTAACCAACTTTTTTAAACACTACTTTTTATCTGCGTCCTTACAATCATTCCTCCTTAAATCCAAAGCTTCCTTACTTCCTGTACAAACTGTCTTATGCCGGTACTCGATGAGTTAGGTTACCGACAGTGCCCTCCCTATTAGTAAATATTGTTAACAATGATGAGAATGACGTCCTTTCAGCTTAGTAAAACCGTAACGCTAACCCTGTAGATTCTACAGTGTATAACTATTTTCTATTGTACAAATATCTAGTTTGTTTTAAAAGAAAAGACGTCAAAACATGAAAGGTATCTAAAGTGGTCTAACTTAGTGGGTGGGAAGCGCTACTCAGCGACCTAAAAAGTTTCACGTTTTATCATATTAAATGGAAGAAAGTTTGCCGAGTAAACTGGCTTTATCTATCAATGTGAACTGACTTGGGATATTTGACTTTTCCGGATTTTGAAAGCTAAATCTTAGTATGAAGTTATCGCTTAAATTATGGTATCAAGAAATGGAGTTGAAAAATTGCTTTGCCAATGTTTTCCTTCGTCGAAAAGCCAGTTGTTATAAAAAATAAGTGCAATCATAAAACGCTTTAAAAAAACCGACTTCAATTTTACTACCTTGATGACATGTTCATATTTTCCAGTTATTTTGATTAAAAAAATCAAACTACTGAACTGATTTCGATAAAAATTATATGGGATCACCTCTGAAGTATCATCTACCAAACACGAAAATAATCATCTAAATCAATTCTCAAAATTGGCGGAGTATTCGCGTAATATACAAACCAAAAAAACAAACGTTTTTATACGAAGTGACAACCTTCTTTTTTGAAGTCGGTTGAAAACAAAAACCCGATTCTTGAAAAATCACGCTCTAAAAACTACTAAATAGTTTGGAACCTAATGAACATGGAAATATTCTTTAAAAAATTGAAATAGGGAATATGCATGTGTTTTTTTATTGACTCACAAAAAAGCTGACTGGCAACAAAACAAACCATCGAAAGTAAAATTTCAATATGTGCACAAATAACGAAGTTATAAACATTTTCATGTTAGACAGGGAGGGCACTATACTAGGTTTATGACGTCAAAGTTCACGATTCCAAACAAATTTTATACTATGTACGTGTTTTTCTAGAAAGGGACAGATGACTCCCTTCCAAATACTTTAAACGCTTATATTTCAGAACTTTACCAGCCGATTTCAATAATTTTTTTCGACGTAAGAAACAGATTCAGATTCAGATAAACTCTCCATTTATCCTATTATTTTTAACAATTGAAACCCATGCATATTCCCTATTGTTATCTATTCAATATAAATCGTCTATTTAATTATATACAACTTATTACACGTATACGTACATAACTAATACATTTTAATGTATTTAATACATATTCATAGTGATGTTCAGTGGATAGCCGTGGTCGTCGAGGATACTTATAAAGCAGATCAAACAGCATTATAATTATGATGATAAAAATACAAGCTTCATTTCTTTCCGCAATATTTGCGGTGTCCTGTTTACATGGCGGCCCAGTCCACAGACCAAACGTAATTCCTGTTTGGCTTCCAGCTGAATTCACCCTTCCCAAAACACAAATATCTACTGCTTTATACCCATAGGTATACAGGGTAACATTGAAAACGTTGGCATTATCATAGGGTTTAGGCATTGAGCTAATATCTGTAGAGTCACAAACGAGCAAATTAAAAGTCCGCGCCAAAACTCGGCACACGTTACGCAGTGCGCCGACTTTTTGAACGACTTGAACTACGATAACACACAAGAACACTAATCACTAATCATACATTGAACACTATGCAAGCGACATAACGTCTAAATTCGAACAATTATGAACTATAATGTTGTACTGCGTCATTTAAAATTAATATTTATCAGTTCCATAGTTTTCTTTTTCTAAAAATTATGAACTATATAATGATCGTATAGGTATGTAAGTACAACGGCACTCGGACGTTTTTTGACTGTTTTCACTTAAAGATTGTGACTCTTTAGATATTAGCTCAATGGGTTTAGGTGATAATTGAACTCATCGTAAAGAACAACTTTTCCTCTGAAATGGAAATCGTGAAAAAAAAACAGCTTCTCCATACATTTTGACTTGCGTAATTGCATTTGTTTGTATGGGACAATCGTTTTTTATCTCGCGTTGTCAGGGTTGGTTTCATGGTACAAGTCGTTCATTGACCGAGCGAAGCGAAGGTGTCGTGAGTCTACTGGGGCAGGTCGGCTGCTGTTTGTATGTATGTGTATTTGTTCGACGATCCGATCTTTATGAAATCTTGTAATCAAGTAGTTCGTGCAAATACAATAGGGTAGATGACTGATGTTTAAATCGTTGAAACCAATAGCTTTGATGAAGAATTTAAGTAAATATAGTATGGTAATTGAAAACATTATTTAAATCGGTTAATAATGTTCTGATATATGAGCGTTTAAAGTTTTTGTTAGAGACAACTCTGTCCCTTTCCCACAAAACAAAAAATGACGTCACGCCTTACTTGTCAGAATATAATTAATATGGCGTCCTGACAAGTGACGTCACGATTTGCTGTTTGGCCTCTCTGTCTAGCATGATATTAAAATGCTTATAAGTTGCTTATTTTTGATCAGATTTTAATTGTCTTTTCATTAATCAGCTATATTTATAGGCCACATTTGAATAGGACAATAAAAAAAAAACAATCATCTAGCCTATTATCAATTTCGAATATGAGCTAAATTGGTTTGGAAAAAAGATAATAATATTACAAAATTAATTCAAAAAGTGTAGACCAGAAAATCGTTAACACAGCACGATCTTCCGTAGACAAACGGGCAAAATGAATTCTGACCGGCCGTTTCTCTTTGCCCCATTTTACTTTTCAATGGAAGCTGCCGAAGGCTAGACTGCCAACGAGCACGGATTAAAGCTTTAGAACCTTTAGAAAGTCTAGAACATTCGCAAAGCTGTGGTTATGCAACCTTTGATAGCAGCCGGGCTTGATTTACGTGCTCTGATCATACTTACCTGTCTGTGAGGTACGTTTTTCTTTCAAACTAATATATTTTATCATCCGATTAAAATTAAAATGCCTATGACACTTGTCTTGAATTATTATTTCAAAACTGAGTTAGTACTGTATCTCTATTTTGATACAGTACTAACTCAGTTAGCATAACAAAAGTTATGATTAAGTACTATATTGAACATTGTTTATTTTATATTTATTTAATAAGGTACACACAACAGAATACAGTCCTAAAAGAAACATAATTAAATAAAGATAACAGTTACGAACTAAACTATATCCCAAAACATGTATACACATCATGGCCGATAGCAGTTTATTAAAGAAGAAATTATGATTTAATTAAGTAGTTAAATAGATAGTTAAACAAATAATACAAACCAGTGTTATTTAGCTTGCAACTTTAAACTTTTGTTAAACTGATGTATCATTATGGGTTGTGAATTGTGAATGTTATATTCTTAACATCTCTTATATTTATTGCAATGGGGTGATGAAAATAGCGAGACATTTGCCTGGTGGTAAGCATCACGTCACATTTCACTCCTGCCCATAACAGTAACAGTGACAGTAACAGTTTTATTGTGAACTTGCAAACAGGACCCTGAACACTGCATTGCGCTCGACACCCTGTTAGATGTCAAATCTCGTCATGCCCAGTAGTTTCTCTAGTAAGTAAATAAGTTCGTATAGGCTGAGTGGCCAGCCCTAGTGTCAGAGTTAATGTGCCGCCCGAAGGCCTCTGACATGGCTGACGGTTGTTGTCATAGAAACTAGAACAAACAACCGGGACCAACAATTTAACGTGTCACCCCGCCCACGGTAGCGCACAGAAATAAATGCCAAATAATGTTCCTCTAGTAACATTGCCCTTCAAACCGAAGCACACAACTGCTTTTCAGTTGAATAACTGACAAAGGTGAGGTACTTCCCTAGGTGGACTTTACAATAGAGTCCTATTACCATTTCATTATCTATTTCGAAACATGAAAATTGCCAAAGCGCATAATCTTTATCGTAGTACTTGTACGTAAAATATTTGATGATGTACCGAATTATATACATGTCTAAAACTACCAAGCGTGGATCTAGGATTATTTCTGGGAGGGGCACGTGGGCCATAAGCCTAGTTCCCCCATAGTATTATCCTATGCTATCTTTGGGATTTATTATTTTTCAATGACATACAAGAATAACAATAGATTTTTTTTTAAAGATTACAAAAAAACAACTATCAGCTATCTGGTTACTATATTACAAGCTATGCTTAGTTTGGGGCTAGATGGCGCTGTGTAAAAATGTCCACCAATATTTATTTAGTTTATTTGATTAAATAATGAGAAACTAATTGCAAAAAGAAACAAATGTTATTAAAGCGGTATCTTAAAAATCTCCCAGTTCTTTGTTATATTTGAACCGTTTGGCTCCATGTGCTTGGACCCTTGGATACTAACACAAAGGTAGTGAAGATCTAAAAGACGACTTATTTATTTAACTAAACACATTTCACTATCGACGCGAACGTGCTGGGAAGCTCCGACGATTTGTCACAGGCTCCAAACGAAAGCGGACGATAAGAAGCGAAGCGCGAACATCAGAAAGCTATTTACCACGAAGACATGTGTCTCGTCGAAGCTGGTCTAGTGATGGATGGAGGCGTTGTAACGAAGCTGAGACAAATTGTGGGTGAGGCTTGTTTTGGAGGTAATGACTTGGATGATTTGCTTTGTGGTAACGAGCATGTGGTAGGTACCCGTATCTAACACATTTTTTTTAAGTTTGTCGGAACGCGAGCTACGAACCGCATAAGATACCTAATTTATAAATAAAAAAATAAAAATAAAAACAATAAAAGGCTTAGGACATATTCCATAAACGCAGGTGGCCTAGTTGTACAAATTACCCATAGTTCATTGTATGAACTATGCCAAAATGACACATGCTTTTATTTTTCTAAAACTCTCGTTTTGAAAGGGGGTGATGAGTCCTGCAATAACGTTCCGCTTACGTGGTTATATTCGCTCCGTCGCCGTATAAGATATTCGCAAAACATCATAATAGCAAAACATTATATTCGCAAATCATCATATTCTCAAAACATCATATTTGCAAAACATTATATTCTCAAGAAATCATGTTCGCTATAATATCATATTCGCAATTTATGATGTTTTTTTATCTAAAAGTAGCATCGGGTACATAAATTCTGTTACGGGCTAGTGGCGGTTCATACTTCTATTGACGTGTGTATTTATTTTCTTTCTAAAAACATGATACTGGCTAAGCATGTAGCTTTCTTATTTATGTTCATGACTAATACTGACAGTAGATATGTCATATTGTGCATTCCGCTACCAGCCTACCCAAACCAATCAATACCGGAGCACAGCCTTTTTCGCTGGCATAATTGTTCCACCCCTATTTTTGCCAGGTGTTGTGGTGCAGGCTTGATGTAGAGTTTCCTTGAGGAGTTCCGATCTCATTCGTATGATTTTGATTAGTAATGTATTATATTAAAACAGCATCAGATATGAGTTTGGCGTGGTAGCCTAATATAAGCCGAGGTAGCCTAATATAAGCCGTGGTAGGCAGGTAGCCTATTATAAGTCATAGTAGCGTAATCGGGAGACCGCTCTACTTGTAATGGTGAGGTCCCGGGTTCAAATCCAGGCCCGTATCAATGACGTTTTTGGCGTTTATGTACGGATTTTTATACCATTAGATTTAAGGTGAACGAAAACATGGTAAGACCTGCATACGTCCTGAGAAAAATATTCAATGGCATATGTGAGCCCACTTCCCGCAACTGGGCCAGCGTGGTAGATATGGTCCTTCGAGAATAGGCATTAATTAGTTCAGCAGTGGACTATCAAAAAGCTGATTATACTATTATTTGTGCTTGGTGGGCGAGCAGAGCAAAACATCACGCTCTCAGTCTCAAAAAAGTAAAGGATAACGAGTAAAACCACAGGACACTTATGTACATAGAAATAAGTAACACATTAGCATACATCAAGTCAGTACGAGTGCCACGTCAGCATTGTCCCTATAGAGCGCTCGTGAACTCGAAACTTCCTAATACTAATTTAATTACGCCCTCTCAGCGGAAGCCGCGTCTAACTTTTAACCGGTTACGTCAACACGCCTTACTGTAGGTGTAGTTAGAGACACACATACACATGTGTTAACTATAGTTTTTCCACACTGCCGCAGCCTGTGGCCTTACACTTCCTGCCGTCTTCGAATATAATTGTGCCATTGGAGATGGATCATTATCATCATCAGCCCGGAGACGTCCACTGCTGAACGAAGGCCTTCCCCGTAGACCGCCACACTGTACGACAACCTGCCATTTGCATCCACCGGTTGCCCGCGACTTTTACAATGTCGTCGGTGATGGAGATGGATCTGTCTATATAATTATCACTATAAATAATCTGTCCATAAATGACACTGGCAAATACACAAAGTACGACGCTATAATCCTCTTAGGAAGAAAAAAGAAAGTACCTAACCTTCATATTCCATACTTCTAATACCTAGCTTAAAATGTAATTAGTGTTGTGTTTGCGTCAGCGAACTCGTAATCTGTAATCTAAATTCAATTTCCTGCTTGTTACAAAGTTTAATTAAATTAATGTTTGTCGTTTGCTACGCGTAGGTAATTGTTACTACAAAATTACGATCGTAGCGGTTTAAACAAGTAGGGTATGATATAAGGCTTACATACATTCGCTTCGATGAAATAAATAAATTAATACTTATAGTTATGTCAATGTTGAGTTTGAGAACCTGGGTATGTCATATAACTGCATCCAGGACCACTGGAAGACCGGCAGCAGCGTCCTCTCGGTTAACGGTGATGAGCATTCTGCGACTATTTGGCAATTCTGCCCCTATTACGAGGGTGGCCGTCGTCCTGCAATGGATGTTTTCTGGTTGATGATGATGGTTAATGTTAAGTTTGTACTTTAACCCGACTTTTATATTTTTGTTAGAGTAATTTTCGGTGGCATCGGTACGGTACCCTCGTTAGGCGAGTCGGACTCGCACTTGACGGTTTTATTTCCTGGTTTGCTAAAAAGCCCTAAAAATATTGCTTCCATTCCTTGGGCAGTTGCGTATTGATGATAGATAAATTAATTAACTCATTATAAAATTTTAAAAGATCAATGTGTAATGGGACTGTGTAATGCGATTTATAGAAAAAATTGGTGGATTCATATAGCCATTGAATTTCTTTCCTTCCTCATGTTGTTTTCCGTATGTCAAAAGCCAAAAGTAACTGATGAAATCGTGTTCGTTTAATCTCAACATATTCATCACGCCGTCGCGCGCCGTGTGCTTTCGTTTAATATTGCCGTTTACATTTAAATATAAACGTTTTCGAGTTTATTAAACGTAAGCAATACGTAAATGTCGACGGCACGTAGGTGTCAGTAAATTTAGTTACCTACGTGTAGACAGTTACTAATATTCAATTTTTCATTTCTCTAGAGATGTATATTGAGTTTCTAATTTTTATACCAGTTGAATTGTTTTCGGCTGCTACATATACAAATAAAAAATTACTCCTTTTTTTGTAGACCTAGACCACACTTCATATGCCAAGCTCGAAACACCGTTCAAAACCTGCGTTCAATTTAATATTTCCACTACAAAATGTTGCGCAGATTTGCATAATGACATTCGCAATTTTATACAACATCATAGGATTTTCAACAGCACAATTTTGAGAGCACAAAAGAGATTGTACGAAGTTATCCCAAAATTGTATTCATGTATATTAAGGTAACATAATTTAAAAAGATAAAAAGAATTGTCCATAAATTATGCGATATTTTGTAAATGGTTCATTATTTTCAGGGTCTGTTTATTTAGGAGAATTTAAGAAACAAAGGTAAGAAGAGTTTCCATCCTTCTTGAGGTGCCTTTGTTATTATAATTTGATTGTGCCGTTAGCACCCTGACTTATTTTCATAGGATTTTCTTTACTTTTCATCGACCATAATTTTTAAGCCTGGGTGAGCTATCGCATCAGTGTTAATATAATTCACTAGCTTAGTATTTTACTAACATATAATAGATCTTTACCTATGAAATTGCCGTTCTTCAGTACTGGTCATTTCAAATAGAAAAAAGTTTGGAATGGCTTTGTATTCTGATATCAAATTAATTTTGTCTTAAAAACATGACATTATTTTTACAAACTCAGTCTTTTGTTTATTGATTAGCGTTGTATTTTCATTACATTTGAACAATGCCCTAAACCAAAAATGACCCCTAAAAAGGTGATGGTCACTGTTTGGTGGTCTAGTGCGGGTGTGATTCACCACAGCTTTTTACAAAACGGCATGGGCATTACTGCAGATGTGTACTGTAAAGAACTGGAGACAATGTTGGAGAAGCTTGCACATCGGCAACAAGCTTTGGTCAATCTGTCGTCCCCACTGCTCCTTCACGACAACGCGCGACCCCATACTGCACAACAGACACAGACAACGGAGAACAGTCTCCAAGCTGCAAGAGCTGGGGTTGGAAGCTCTTCCTCATCCGCCATACTCACCAGACCTTGCACCTACCGACTATTACTTTTTCCAAAATTTAGACAAGTTTTTAGTGGGTAAAAAATTCAATTCCTGAGAGGCAGTACAAAATGCCTTTGAAGAGTTTGTTGCCTCCCGTCCAGCTGATTTTTACAAGAAGGGCATCAATAAACTGCCAGTTCGTTGGCAAAGATGCGTCGATCGCATGGGTGATTACTTTGAATAACAGAAATAAAAAAGTTTAAAAAAATAAGTACTTTCACTTATTCCATACAAAACGGCAATTTCATAGGTAAAGACCTAATATATATCATTTTATAATAGGAGGCTACACGGAAATGTAGCAATAAGCCGAAAGGAGTCCAATGTACAATGACATCATCATTATAAACTACATTTACAATAGTGAGAATAGTGAAATAGCGAAAAAAAACTGTTGTTCCGTACAATAAAGACATTTTACCCTCGTCAAAAGGCCAATCTAAGCCGAAAGCCTATTTTGAAATAAAAAACACGGCGTTTTAACTTATGTATCCAATCAAATGGCACCAGGGACAATGCGTAGGTATAGGTATAAACTGGCTACTGGTGTCGATTCTGTTGTAAACTAAACTTAATTTGTCAGGTCTAAAACTGTTGATATCTTTATCTCACACACAGGCAATGAGATGCAGATAATTTTAGTCCTGTCAGATTAGTTTAGTTTAGTGAGTGGTGCAAAATCAACACCAGTATGTCGTAAGCACTAAATGTCATTTTAAGTACTTGACCATTCACCATCGTTTTGATGCTTTTATTTGATTTGCAATGCATTTTTCTATGAAATAGCGTTTGTCTTACTTGCCTCATACAAGATATGTGATTCGTTTGTTTTATTTATACGGCAATACTCACGTTTAATTAAATCGAATACTCTGACTATAGTTTCGATCACATACGGTGATCTTGTCAAAGAGTGAAAAAGAGCCCGACGTGTGCGGCTGCTGCGTGTTTCAAAACCACGTCAGTTTTCATAATAAGATGTGATTTATAAAAGCTTATCTTTTCTTATTGAATTGTGAAACTATGATTGAATAGTTGTCATATCCAAACTCAGGCATGTTGCTAATATAATGATTTTCTGTTCTCATATTTAGTTTATAGTATATTTTTGAAATCTGTAACAAGTAGCATCATATTTCCTTGCTAAATACTTATACTTTGATACAATCAGCCAATCGAAAGACAGCGAAGATGACGCGCCGCTATTTTAGCCAATCAGAATGTTTCCCGCCCAGTATCTATGGTAAATTGTAATAATATGGTAAAGGGAGCGAATGAAGGTGAAGTGAAAAATTATCTTGTCATGGCATTCTGGATTACCGCTTGAGATCGAAAACATATTAGTGATTGGTAGACAGCAAATTATTGATATTGTAATGTTGGCAATGTATAAAGCTGGATATGTAAATGCACTGTGTACGAATATAAATACAAAAGAAACTGATGGAGTTTAATTTACCATACTAAGGTTATCAAATATTCGGTTTGAGCATGAAACAAAGCAGTGCCGTGGCTCGCCCCCCGGGGATGCGTTCATATTGATCTTCCATCGGGCAAAACGCGTTCGAGATACTTTCGGGAAAGATCATGCATGGACGTACTCAGAATCAGAATTAAGGCTCACTGTTTTGTACTATCGCGGTTGTTAATTATAGTTGTATGATTCATCATCATCAGCCCGGAGTCGTCTACTGCTGCACAAAGGCCTTCCCCTTAGACCGCCACACTGTACGACAACCTGCCATTTGCAACCACCGGTTGCCCGCGACTTTTACAATGTCGTCGGTTCACCTAGTGGGAGGCCGCGCCTACGCTGCGTCTTCCGGTTCGCGGTCGTCACACAGGTCACTACCACACGCCGCTCAAGACCGTTTCTTCCCCAAATTTGTATGATTATTTACGAAATATTTACCGTAATTATGTTGTGAGACGAACTCCCATATTTCGGCGCATTTGCATGCACCATATTCATCTCATGGGCTGACTTAGGTACTACTACTACTGCAACCAAATATCGGGAGCTCATTTCACAACTTATTTGCAGTTAATATCCCGCAAATAACAGTTTTGTTTCATCATTAATTCAAAATGTTAAATGTTCAATTGATTATTTTTGACATTTGTGATTTTCTAGATAGGAATGCAGTGATTATTATTGTTATTGCATGTACATAACTTTATAAATTTATATTGTATTATTGACATAGGAATCATTGGTAGATATTATTTGGAATTTGTAATTTTGTAGGTATAATGTTATTATTTTGCCCTGGTGCCGGGGCGTTTAGAATACGGCACTGGTATCCCCTGCCTGTAGTAGAAGCCTACTGAAAGGGGACCGACTGATGGCGGTATAACCATTACTATTAATGGCGTAGCTAAATTCCAGACTAGTGACGGGCAGCAGCGTCACCAGTGCAAGAAGCTACGCCCCCTGCGGTCGCCAACCCGCATGTCCAGCGTGGCGACTATGGGCAAACCCTCCCATGACAGGTCCTAAAAATAAACGGCCCCGAGTTCCCGGCCGCCTTGCTATTCCTGGCCAAGGCGGCGGCCATGGTAACGGCAAGGCGAGGGGTGCGAAGAATCACCGGGCTACCGCATCCGGCCGCCAACCCCCACTGACTCTGGCTACGTATAACGGACGAACGATTCGGCACGACGACAGGCTCGCGCAGCTCGAAGAGGAGCTGGGGCACATAAGATGGCACATTCTCGGGTTATGTGAAGTCCGAAGACAGGGAGAGGACACCATAACCTTGGAATCGGGCCATCTTATGTACTACAGAGAGGGTGATCAGCTGTCCCAGGGCGGTGTCGGGTTTCTGGTTCATAAAACCCTCTGTAACAACGTTTTAGAAATCGCAAGTGTGTCTCCGAGGGTTGCGTACCTAGTTGTAAAGCTAACCGAGAGGTACAGCCTCAAGGTAGTGATGGTTTACGCACCCACGGATTCATACCCAGATTCGGAGGTGGAAACTCTGTATGAGGATATATCTAAGGCCTTACACAGGACCTCCAGAGCCCATTTCAACGTTGTTATGGGGGATTTTAACGCTAAAGTGGGAGTACAGACTAGCGGCGAATCGGTAGTAGGACCACACGGTTTTGGCAGGAGGAACGACAGGGGACAAATGCTCGTCGACTTTCTCGAGAAAGAGGGGCTTTTCATGATGAACTCGTTTTTCAAAAAGCAGCCCCAAAGAAAGTGGACGTGGCAAAGCCCCGGCGGACGAACAAAAAATGAGATAGACTTCATCATTACGGACAAAGAGCGCATATTCAGAGATGTCTCGGTGATCACTAGGTTCCAAACCGGAAGTGATCATAGACTGGTACGAGGCTCTCTAAATATCGACATCAAGCTTGAGCGGGTCCGATTGATGAAGTCAACGCTCCGTCCGAACCTTCTCCAAACCGTAGTTGGATCTGAAACGTTCCAGTTAAAGCTGGAAAACCGATTCGCTGCCTTGGAAACAACAGATGATGTGAACCAGAAACTCAACACAGTAGTGGACGTCCTCCGAGATGAGGGCACAAAATTCTGCGAACTGCGACGCAAAGGCAGAAAGTCAAAATTTTCGAGAGAAACTCTGCGATTAATGGAAAAACGACGAGATAGCCCCTCGTTAACTTCGTCAGAACAAGTGGCACTTAACAAGAAAATCACCAAGCTGGTACGGCGTGACCTCCGATCATTAAACACGCTCTTGATTGAAAAATCAATTGAGCAAAATCGGGGGTCGAAAGTGTTCGTCCAGCCCCTTGGTCGAAGCCACCTGACGAAGTTAACCACCGCGACTGGGGAAGTCGTCGCTTCCAGACCAGAGATCCTCTCGGAAGTGGAAGACTTTTACGGCCGGTTGTACGCATCGCATGCTCCTCATCTCCAACCTGGCACCGAGGACGGCAGAGCTGCATTGACACGCCACTTCACAGAAGATCTGCCTGACATCAGCCCGGAAGAGATCGTGCTAGCCCTGAGGCAGCTTAAAAATGGAAAAGCCTCGGGTGAGGACGGGATTGCGACAGAGCTCTTAAAGGCCGGTGGAGCGCCGATAATTAAAGAGCTCCAAGAATTATTTAATACCGTCCTCTTTACCGGGAGAACTCCACAGGCATGGCACAGAAGCGTGGTCATATTGTTTTTCAAGAAGGGTGATAAGACCCTGCTGAAAAACTATCGACCGATTTCGCTTCTGAGTCATGTTTATAAGCTGTTCTCTAGGGTTATCACGAATCGTCTTGCGCGAAGACTCGACGAGTTTCAGCCCCCGGAGCAGGCCGGGTTTCGAAGTGGGTACAGCACCATGGACCACATTCACACAGTACGGCAGATTGTACAGAAGACCAAAGAGTACAATCAGCCTCTTTGCCTGGCGTTTGTGGACTATGAGAAGGCTTTTGACTCGGTCGAAATCTGGGCTGTTCTGGAGTCCTTGCAGCGATGCCAAGTCGATTGGCGATATATCGAGGTGTTGAGATGTCTGTATGACGCCGCAACAATGGCCGTCCAAGTTCAGAACCAGCAGACGAAACATATCCACCTGCGTCGAGGCGTGAGGCAAGGGGACGTTATTTCCCCGAAATTGTTCACGAACGCATTGGAGGATATTTTCAAGATGCTGGACTGGACAGGACGTGGCATTAATATTAATGGCGAGCACATATCACACCTACGGTTTGCAGATGACATCGTCATAATGGCTGAATCGCTGGAGGACCTTCAATGGATGCTGGACGGTCTAGCTAGTTCTTCTCAACGCATCGGTCTCCGGATGAACTTGGATAAAACCAAGGTCATGTTCAACGAGTACGTTGTTCCGGGACCGGTTGCCGTAAATGGCTTCACTCTAGAGATAGTTCAAAAATATATTTACCTAGGGCAGACGCTCGAACTAGGTAAAAACAATTTTGAGAGTGAAGCCAAAAGAAGAATTCAGCTGGGCTGGGCAGCATTCGGGAAACTACGTCAAGTCTTCTCGTCACCCATCCCACAAAGTCTCAAGACGAAAGTTTTCAATCAGTGCGTTCTACCCGTTATGACCTACGGCGCTGAAACGTGGACAATCACAGTTGGATCGGTCCACAAGTTTAAAGTCGCTCAGCGAGCTATGGAAAGAGCTATGCTCGGTATTTCTCTGAGGGATCGTATCCGGAACGAAGTAATTCGCCAGAGAACTAAGGTTACCGACATAGCTCAGCGTATTAGTAAACTGAAATGGCAGTGGGCTGGTCATATCTGTCGCAGAACCGATAACCGCTGGGGTAGACGTGTTCTAGAGTGGAGGCCACGTATCGGCAAACGTAGGGTAGGACGTCCTGAGACTCGATGGAGTGACGATATACGTAGGACAGCTGGCAGTGGTTGGAAGCGGATAGCTGAAGATCGGGCTGAGTGGCGTGCCTTGGGAGAGGCATATGTCCAGCAGTGGACTATGACAGGCTGATTATGATGAATGTTATTATTAGCAATATTATCATTAGTGTAATTCGTTTCTGCGGTGCTAATTGGAATCAGTGAGTTGAAATAAATAGAGTAGTTATAGTCGAACAAAACTGCTTTAAAAACTGACTAGAAGTTGCCTATATAAATATACTTACGCATGTTACTATGCACTTTGTGAAGAAAAGGAAAGAATATGACCGACTTTATACACCACACCTGTTGTTAGAAAGAGACAAATATCTAATTTCTCTTACGGCGTAATAAGCAACACAAGTTGATTGGCCAGAACGAGCGCCTTCGCCGCGCCGGTGTGGCTCTCTTTCACTCTCTCACACAAGACGATCTATCTATCTCGGCCATCCATTTCAAAGTGACAACAGTCGCCTCAGATAAAATAAATTTCATTTTTCTCCATTGCAATAAAAATACAGTAATTACGCGTGAAATGAATTTTTTTTGTCTCTCACAATGCCTGTGTAGATTGTGCAGTGTCTAAATACACAGAAAGACATTATATCACCATCTTTTTGCTAGAAAACATACGATTAGCGGCAGCGTATTACCGGACATTCGGAAGTGAAAGACTGGTAGCGATCACGGCAATTACCTTGATTTCGTCTAGTAAATATGGCGGGGGGGACAACTCATCTACAGGTAAAAACATCTTAGATTGGAATAAATAAAAAAATAAAAAAGTTTACTGCAGGACTTTGCTGTGTCTTTGGTAATTCTGTACGTTTTTCAACCGACTTCAAAAAAGGAGTCATAAAAGAATCATATTATATTATATATTTTTTAATGTATGTTACGCGATTACTCCACCAATTATAAACTGATTTTGATGTTTTTTGTTTGTTTGGTAGGTAATACTTCAGAGGTGCTCCCACATACATTTTATCGAAATCGGTTCAGTAGTTTGGTTTTTAAATCAAAATTACTAGAAAGTATGAAGATGTCATCCAGGCATTCGAAGTTGAAGTCGTTTGTAAGCGTATTATTAATTCTTAAAAAGCCATTGGCGCCTTTATGTGTTATATTTATAATCTTATCGTTGTTCCCAACATATCACATCATCAGTCAGAAGACGTCCACTGCTGGACGAAGGCCTCCCCTTAAAAGGGAAGGGTTGCTATTATCTCCTCGCTCGGCAGGCGGCTTGGGGATCGCAGAATGCTTATCACAGTTAACCGAGAAAAAACGTGCTGCTTGCCTCCGGTGGTTCTGGATGCAGTTTTAGGACATACCCATGATCCGTTGCCGGTATTATTAGGAATAAATAATGTTGCAGGAACAAGAAGGTTAATTTACAAAGAAACGTGTTTGGGTGTTTCCTGATAATTATAATCTGGGTGTCTTCAAGTCGCGAGTGAATCGGTTCCTTCTATGCAAGCGTGCTCTATCGTAGACTGCATCATGCAGTAGTTTAACATCAGACGAGATGGAAGTCGTGCAACCCTATAAATAAATTAAAAAAAACCTCCTAGCCAGTCTCTAACTGTGGATAACAACAACGCCAATAAAAGGTAATCCGTTCTTCAGTTTAATTTAAACTCGATCTTTTTTGGAAGCCCTGGCTACGGTCCTGTGTTCTTGTATTATTCCTTGTCATAGAGTGCTCGAGGGACTTGGATGGATCTAGCTTTGCATTTTTATCCGTTTTATTACGCAAACGAGTTGGAGCAAGTGCGACAATCTGTCAGAGGAATTTAAATGTTGCTTCTTTTTCTTTTCTTACCTACAATCGTAAGTATTTCGTCACATACCTTTATTAGGTACATACGAAGGCAGAATTAAATATGTTCATGTTCAAATATGTAATAAAAAAAAAATATAAAAAAAAACATATTTAAAAATATATTTAAATATAATATATAAAAATATATATTTTTTTAAATATGTAATATGTTCGTCATATAAATGTTGGTCCTGGATGGGGATCGAAGACACACCCTACAGCTCTCACAGTAGACATACTACCAACTGAACTATAAGGCAGTCAATAAGCTACCAAGGGTGAAATACTAGTAATAAGTTTGTATTATTTTTTTGTTTGTCTACTTATGGCCTATGGTTTTTACAAATAAAGTATTGTATATTGTGTATTATAGTGTGGATAGTGGTAGATGTGGCTTCTAACACTTACTGTGGCTCATGTTCAGTCAGCAACTCCTCGAAGTGTGTGCGCAGTGTGTGGTGAGGTGGTGCGCGCACTTCAGTCACACACTGGACGTCGTCAGGGTACGGCCGGGGGAACCCGGGGCTGGAGACAATGGCGTGCGGGTGCGAATGGGACAGCACGATCGTCTCGTTGCATTGCACTTTTGACGCTGTGTATGGGTCTGCAAAGAAAATAACACACTTACAAATGAGAAAGTTTGTCAGTATGCGTGTGTGTGTGTCGGTGCCAAAACGGCTGAATAGATTTGGACGAAACTCAGAATAGAGAGCTTATTTCAAGGAATAACATAAAGGTACTTTTTATCATTATCATCGTCACCGTTTAGGTTTAGGTTTAAAGATTTTTATTATCAACAAAGACGAATTGTCACTTACGTGATAACATTGTTAAACAACAAAATTTTAAGGCGTTCGTCGCCGCATATAACACAAAAAAAAACAAATATAATCCGTTCTGGTTTAACAGAAATTAACTAAACTAAAAACGAACATAACATTCAATGGACCCACTTCACGCATTTGATTTAACTGCTAGAATATATTGAGCCAATTGTTTTTTAAATGCGTGCAGTGAGTTTAAATTTTTTATATTTGAAGGTAGTTGGTTGTATAGTCGCGCTCCTTCAACAGTTAGCATTGTCTTGCCGTAATTTGTTCGATGGTTGGGTATGACAAGGTAGCTAGCTCGCCGTGTTCGGCGATCGACAACATTTTTACGTTTAGTGAACGTTATGTTAGTGTGGATATTCCTATTTAAAGTTTTACGAATAAAAATACATATCTATGAAATTGTGTAAGATTCATTATTTTTGTTTCATGTTAAATTTGTTTAGTTGGTGTTAAAAAGTGATAGTTGAATAGTACTTTGATAATTTAATTTTGCTATCTTTGAAGTTTATCTAATCTTATTTTTGCGGCATTTCCCCATACTTCTATTAAATATAATAAATGTGGTTTTACTAACGCGTTATAAATTGTGTGTCGTAGTTTATTCGGGATACATCGAACAATGTTACGGAGTGCGCTGCGGAGTGCTACTAATTTACTCTTTATATGTTCTACATGGCATTCCAAGTTAATTGAGAGTCCAAGTATAAACCAAGGTATTTTTCATGTGTTTTCTGTTGGAGGGGTACATTATTAATTGTTAAAGAGGCGTACGAGGGTGTAGGCTTATTTTTGGCTTTAAATAAGATATAGCTAGTTTTGGAAATATTAAAAGTCAACAGGTTATACTGGAACCATTCGTATAGGACATTCAGGTCATCTTGAGCTTGAGCGACTAGATCGTGTATGGATGCCCCATAGTAAAACAAACAAGTGTCGTCCGCGTAAAGAGTAATATGGCCATTTAGACCTAGGTCGTGTATGTTGTTTATATAGGTGACAAACAATAACGGGCCCAAAATCGAGCCTTGGGGGACTCCACATCCTATGGGTAGCGCATTACTTTGGGTGTTTTTTATCAATTTTAACTACTTGTGTTCGGTTTGTCAGATAAGATTCGAATATTTGTAACGCTTTTCCAGTAATACCGATGGATTCTAGTTTATTAAAAAGTAGTTTGTGACTTACGGTATCAAATGCTTTTTTTAAATCAATGAAAACACCCAAAACTATATTTTTCTTATCAATGTTGTGCTTTATTTTAGTAACGAGATCTACAGTGGCTGTCAGTGTATTACTTTTAGGCCTGAAACCGTATTGTCGTTGAGAAATAAAATTAATGGAGTCTAGATATTTTTCTGATCTAATATATAGTACTTTTTCTAGAATTTTGGAGAGCACTGGTAATACAGAGATTGGCCGGTAATTACCGGGATCTGTACGTGATCCCGATTTGTGAATTGGAGTAGCTTTCGCTACTTTTAGCGTTTCCGGAAATATGCCATCGCGTAGTACGTAGCATTAACATGCTACTTTGCATTCTGTCAACTTACCAGATATCAAATTTTTTAACATGCAAAAAATTTTTTCCAGTACATGGTTCAAATATCGAGATAGTAGAATTTAGCGAGGTGGATTGTGGTATGGCATGCGTATAATTGTCATGAAATTGTTTTGGTATTTTATCAGCTAATAGTGGTCCTATACTAGAGAAATTCTTGTTAAACAATTGGCAAATACGATTTGGATCAGTTACTTCATCAGAATCAACTAAAAGTTTTGAAGGAGCACAACTTTGTTTGATTTTATTGTTCGCCAAAGTATTAACCAGATTCCACATTTTCTTAGGTTTGTTATTGTGTTTCGTAAATTCTTTGTAGTGGTATGAGTCTTTGGTATTTTGAATAAGTTTGGATACTTCGTTTCATTTTTAAGAAATTTTTCTTGTAACGAATCATCTTCTGGTCTTTTTTTAATTCATCCACAAAATGTTTCTCTCATTAATTTCTGCAATCACATCCTTGTTTATCCAGTCTTTTTGTGGTTGATTGAGGATTTTAGTTTTGGTTACCATCGTTACGTTTTCCATCATCACGCGGGTAAAACCGCGGCATTCAGCTAGTACCAGTCCACCGCTGAATTTAGGCCCACCCTCGAAAGACGATAGAGCCATAGATAAGATAAGATAAGATAACGTTTATTGCTCAAAACTGTGTACATAAAGGTGTTTCATACAATTCTAGACACAACAGTTTATCCTAACGGTCATGCAATATTTTGGTTGTTTATAGGAAAAGTTTTAGTGGTTATAACAGCCTTGTGATTCAATAGCCACTAACTATTACAAAATATAACATCAATAAGCATCAATAAGACCTATAATATTTTAACAAGATAAATAATAAACTATTAAGCTGAGATCAGTTTTTCTGATTCTAGATACAACTTTTTTAAATAAACTTCTGTGCATCGATAAAATTCGTTAATGTTGTAGAAAGCATTTTCTATTAGCCATTTCTTTAAATTATTTTTAAAGGTATTCCCACTTAAGCATTTAATATGTAACGGTAGGCTATTTTGGTTATATCCACCACATATCCATATCCACCACCCTCTTCTTCTTCGGGCATATGCAAGTTTTTTCAGTATATTATCCTACATCGGAAAGCCAGTGATAAAATAATCCGTACATAAACTCATTGGTATGGGATTTGACCTCATGGTTTCGTGTCGAGTGGTCTCTCACTAAGTTGTATTACAAAACAAAGGCATAACTCATCCTCTTTTATTTTACTTAAGCTAAAATGCTCGCTCGTTATGTCAGAGTGGATCAAATGTCACTGTCAGACACCTGTTTTCCGTCAGTCTTTTGCCACGGTATATAAAATAAAATCGCCGTCGTTTATTTGTTTATATATTATTACCTTGTATTGTTTTAGTTTGTTTCTGGTTATATTTGTTTGTTTAAGCGTACCCTGCCGTGTGGTATGCGTGGGGGACGTCACCAACGGTTCCAACGGAAGACCAGCGCTGGCTGTTCGCAGCCAGCATTATGCTGAGTTGGAACCGGTTTGTGGCGAAAAACTATTTTGTACTGTTTAAATTTGTTATGAGTTTCTATTGTCTTGTCTTGTGTACAAAATGTGTTTTTTTTCTACAAATAAAATATTGTCTATTGTCTATTGTCTAACGTGGTGATGAGCCACGCTTCGGAAATTAAATGGCTTGGGCACACGCTCCAACCAAAGTCATTATTAAAAAGTTACTAGAAGACAAAACTCCTTATTCTCTGTGCACTAACTAGTGCATAAGAGATCAACTAATTGCCTACACCAAAACCCAGTAGAAGGAACTCGTCACTACTATTGTACTATTGGGACGTCACTCGTTCTTCGTTGCTTTGACAATTATCAACAAAATCTTGCGTATATTTCATAGGTGATTGAATATTGAAATGTATGATACTGGTAAATTAACATTATGCGATAACTACAGTTTTCTAAAAAAATATACACTGAAAAAATTTGTGTAATTCATAACACAACAGCGGCGCGAGCACCTTTCTTAACGATCAACAAACTTGACATTTAAATCGGTAAAATTCGATTTAAAAAAAAACACAAATTATTATCAAACTATTTTCAATCATTCCACGAATAAATCAGCTATACCGACGTGACAACAGACATACAGAGCGGTACTAGCGCAGCAGATCAGACAAAGTATTATATTGGCCCGTATACAGCCTTATAATGCATAAAGTTGGGAGAGTTTCATAAGCTTATTAAATTAAATTAATAATGTCACTGCGTTCGTTCCCAGTATTCTAAATACAGATTGCAATTAAATCGTACCAAGAGATGTAAGTTTCAGACTTTATTGCTGAGAAACACACGAGGCAGAATTACGAGAGTATCATTCTCTTTGGTCGTTAAAAGTTGTCAAATTAGTGAGCATGAAGAGATTTCACATCGCACTCAGTGCTGTGCGGCGCAGGATTTTGTTTGCATGTTCACATTTTGCTCGTCTCGTATTAGATTGCATAAAAAAAGTTGTGAGACGTTTTGTAACACAACATGTAATGTAACACAACATAGTTTAAAAGAAATGTAACGCGAGTTCTGCGTGTGGATTGAACTACTTCACACTTCTTATAACGGCTGTCAAAACAATGTTGTAAGGCGAAATCACTGTCGGCAGTTTCACACATAATAGGCGTGTGGCCTAATGTTTAATTTATGACAAATAACAGGCTTAGTGATGAATATAATTAAATACATTACACATACTGAAAAAATAAATTGTATTGGGTGATAAATGTCTGAGTTATGAGCGTTTAAAGGTTTAGGTGGGGCTAGAGAGGGGCTGCTCTATCCCTTTCTCGCAAAGCACGTGTTAGTATAGCATTAGTATGCCGCGCCTGAGGCTTGACGTCATAGCTCAGTATAGCGCGCTCTCTGTCTAGCTTGAAATTAAAACTTATTTATTTTTGAATTACATAAATTTTTGTTTTCGTTGATAGGCTCTATTGATGATCAGCTTTTTTACGAGGCAATAAAAAAATTGTAGTCATCATGCCTATTGTATAGAAACTACGATGAAAAAATGCCAAACATTGGTCGCGCATTCGAAGTAAAACGCTCGAAATGCCAATTTGCAACAGATTAAAATTGATCTAATTACGGTGCAATGTGGTATGGTTTCGTACGCATCTATTTAAATTGTCTTTTTGAGTATTCTCCGCTTAAAAACATGTATATTGGTAGATATGTCATTCAGCGCATGTACACTTGATGCCGGCTATAGCGCAAGAGGGAAATCCTTTCTCCGAGGCGCGGCCCGTCACATTTCCGTTCTATTCACTTCTCTCTTCAGTGACGAATACGAACAACAGTAAGGCAGTACATACAGTAAAGCTCGCACCGGCGCTTGCGCTGATCATCCATCAACTGTCGGTTTTTAGCATAAATACTCTGACAGTGCCCGTCCTCACTATTCGCGTTACAGTACACGTTTCACAAATCTGGACCCAGCTTTAACCAAAACCAATAGTTATTTGTTATGCAAGGTTGTTTTTTGGCGCGAGTACTTGTATTGAAACCTTAGCAAGCGAAGGGTTCTAGGATTCAAATATAGAATCCAGAGAGTAGCGAGGGTTTCAAAAGTGCGAAATGCCGAATAACTTTGCTGCTTAACACACAACTTTTCACGTCACTACAGCGACGGTGATAATGGAATGGATGGGCCCAGCGCTTGCAATTCGATCAATACTAACAAGAGAACATAATCAAGCTTACCTAGCTAAAAGTATGCTCATTACATTTGCCGGAAAATAGAGATAGCGAATCTAATTACAGCATGACAAAAAGAGAACACATGTACATGTATTAGAAGTTTGTATTGTCGTATCGTACGGCACGCATGTCGCAAAGACAGAGTATGACTGAAGCGAGTGGAGAGCCGGCGCTCAAAATTTATTATAGTCTTCAAATCCGTGCGCTTATTTCCCTTCCATTCATTTTATCATTGTCGATGCCTCATTAATGTCCACCGATATTTATTTATTTTTATTTATTTTATTTATTACAGCGAGGAAAATGCTAGAGTTTTCATGCAGTCTTTTTTTTCATACTTTTCCATACAGTCTTCTTGCTGGCCAGTGCGATTAGTTTAAAAATGATGTTGGCGGACTAATACTTATTTCAAGTATTACTTATGCATTTTCAGTGGACTGGCGGCTTTGATTATACCCAGCCACTGGTGGTATACAAAATTATTGAATATAAAGTTTCAAAATTTAAAAAATTCTTTCCTCCGGCGAAACTTTCCACGCTAGCGGACACTCGGATTTCGAATGACAAACTGAATCTTCGAACTTGTTAGGTGAAAAATATTTATTTCAGATCACATAAATTCATATATCACAAAAAATTATTAGTTGAAGAATGTCATAAATTAAAAAAAATATAATTAATGATAAATGTCAATGTTTTAATGTCGATATCTTTAACACATATTTAAAACAAAATTTTGGGTGAGTAGTATAGATTAAGTATGGGACTAAGTATCACATCACATCACCAACCGGAAGACGTCCACTGCTGTGCTGGACGAAGGCTTTCCCTTATTAGGGAGGGATTGCCATAATCCCCACGCTTGGCAGGCGGCCTGGGACAAAGTATAATTGCTCCAAAATAATATTCATCTAACACACGAATAAAAAAAGTCTTGTTAAAAAAAACACCAAAAAGATTTGACTTTATTTATTGGTTGTTCCTTAAAATTACACGTAAAAAGAAAAGTTTATGAAGGTAAACAAAAAATTTACATCTTCCATCTGAAAGTCGCGTTTATTACAAACGCAGTAAAGTTTAAATTAAGAATCCATGTCCTTGTCCAGACTGCTGACAAGCGCGACATTGGAATAAAATACATTTCTACCAAAATATTTTCTACAAAATTGAGACAAAGAAACTTTTGAATTTCATATTGCGACGGAAGCATATTGAATATTGATTAAGCTATTCGCTTTCGTTCTACCCACTCTATAAAATATTTAAATTTTATAATGCTGGTCGCACACTGCAAGCCATGATACCCCGAGACGGATAGGTTAGTCGTTTTTCTATCAATCGATTTAAAAAAAGAGGTCTTCAATTCGACTGTACGTTTTTTTGTACGTTACGCCATAACTCCGCAATTATGAATTCATTTTGATGTTTTTTTTGTTTGGTAGATCATACTTCAGAGGTACATATACATTTTTTATCGAAATCGGTTCAGTAGTTTTGTCTGGAATAATGAAGATGTCATCGAAGTGTGTAGTCGAAATTAAAGTCGGTTGTCTAAAGTCTTTTCCAAAAAGTATTACTTACAGAAATATTTTCCTTAAGTGCTTTTTGGACGTACTTTTTGGCAAAAAAAGTATCCCACTACAGTTCAGACTTAGAGGAGTCATACTTTCTATCAATTCAAAAGGTGCAGGCAGTGCCGTAAATAAGGCGGTGCCAGCGTTCGATTATTGAATCGAACCATAAAGATGTCAAAATCATCGTGGTTCGATTAATCGAACTACGCTATCGAACCTACCGGCTGGAGCGGCGGTGCCTAGGCACCGGCCCTGGAGGGGCGCAAAAATAACCAGATCAGGAACAAGTATTGAATATTTTTCTTTTCAACGGCGCAATTGGCTAGATGACTGGTTTTTTTTATTGTCCTATTAAAATGTGGCCCATAAATATAGCTGATTAATGAAAAGAAAATTAAAATCTGATCAAAAATAAGCAACTTATAAGCATTTTAATATCATGCTAGACAGAGAGAAGAAACAGCAAATCGTGACGTCACTTGTCAGTACGCCATATAAATTATATTCTGACAAGTAAGGCGTGACGTAATTTTTTGGTTTTGTGGGAAAGGGACAGAGTTGTCTCTAACAAAAACTTTAAACGCTTGTATATCAGAACATTAATAACCGATTTAAATTATTTTTTCAATAATCATAATATACTTACTTAAATTATTCATCAAAGCTATTGGTTTCCACGATTTAAACATCAGTCATCTACCCTATTATAAAAGCTCGCCCTGGGCGCTTTCTTTTCGCACCAGGCGCTTAAAACCTTCCGGCCGCAAGGTTCAATCGAGGCTATTTACGGCAACGGGTGCAGGACATTACAGATGGATCGGACAGACAGACGGCAGACGTCTTGGGGTGTAATAGTGTCATGTTGTACACCCTTCGGGTACGGAACCTTATAAATGTAAGAATTGAGTTCAAAACAAAATTCCAGAGTATTCAATAAAAATATGGCTCTACATACGTTATCATACAATGTGTTTTGGTTGGACCGTTTAATGGTTTAACCCGAGGGTGCGAAGCTAGTTAGTATTCTGCGCTCGTCACGGCACTCGTGCTATTGACATGTATCGACCTCGATATTTCCTATTTCGGTTTAGGCGCCGTTTCCACTGGCGAAGGTTTTGCAGGGCAGATTATTTACCGCTATAGAAAACCCGTCTTAACGTAGATATACCTATAACTACAACAATGGCATATTCAGTGCAAGCTATTTTGTACTTTATTTGTATGAGACAGTGTGTCGATTGTACACTGTAGCGATTGGCTCGTTGATGTCACGCGGCGCTTGTTTTTTCTTCTTTATAGGCGCATCTGGCAGGCGTTTGACCGCGCGCCTCAACTCTACAGTGGAATTCTATACTTAGGTTATCTAGTCTGAACGATAAAGATGGTCTTTATTACACGATGATTGGTCAAACGACTTGTCAACAATAAAAACATTCTAAGGACCATGATTTCTCCCTCCTATTATGGGAAACTTAAACTTTTGTTTTTTCTTATACATTTCATAGAGGGCAAATTATTTTTACGTGCCTGCGGGGCTAAAGTGGCTACTTTAGACCCGCTACGCGGAGCGAAAAGTACCACTTCCTCCCCGCAGCGGCATGTAAAATCGTATATACAACACGGGAGCAACTAGAGAAGCCTCAGATTTCATGTTAGTTTCCTTCGGCTTTGCCTCGGGAGACAATAGACATGAGATCTGAGACGTTCTTTACTTTTGCTCCCTAGGGAAGTAATCTACTATTTTGCATGGAAGAAGCTGTCTTTCGCGATTTCGGAGTTGGTCCTTTAAACTTTCTATTATACGTTTGTCTTAATGGGCAGTATGAGTTCCTTCGGCTTAGTATTACTGTTCCCAGCCCCGTAGTTAGTACTATATTTATCTTTATTCTGTGCCCGTAGTACCAAAATGTTGTGTAGGCGCGAACCATCAGACATTTTAGTATGACGTGCGAAAATTTAGCATAGTAGCTCAATGGCATAGACGGTCTGAATTTGAATGTTTTCTACCTTTTAGTTTCCCACCCCCAAAATAACATCTCGCGACTAAACTACCCTCAACGAAATTTCTAACGTTCCTTCTTCAACTAAAAGTACATAATAGTACCAGAGAGTAAATATAAAGTAGAGGTGGCATAAAAACTTACGCATCGTAGCTGAAACTTTAATTGACGTCATCGTAAATCTTCAAGTCATTTCACTAGGTATACACACATTTTGAATGAAATAAGCCAGTTATTTATTCTAAAATAGTATAAATAGCTCATAGCGGAACAGTGGCACACCGACATGAACTGTATTCTTTATAATATAGAGCTCTTTACCTATACACATACATACACACAATCACACACATACATACATACATACATATTCCCATTATAATTTTGATTTTGAAATGATTAAATTATTATATCTCAAACCCGAACGAAAAGGTTTGATTCCACTTTCTTTTTGTGGGTGTGAGTGTGTGTGTGGGCAGGCCACATGGCTTGAAGAACTGGCAACCGATGGGGAAGAAAGGTTTTTGAGTGGCGACCGCGAACCGGAAGATGCAGCGTTGGAAGGCCTCGCACTAGGTGGACCGACGACATTGTAAAAGTCGCGCGCAACCGGTGGATGCAAATGGCAGGTTGTCGTACAGTGTGGCGGTCCAAGGGGGAGGCCTTCGTTCAGCAGTGGACGTCTCCGGGCTGATGATGATGATGATGAGTGTGTGTTTCCCGAGAGTTACAAACTGAGTAAAGATTACTACTTTAAATACGTAGGTAGGTATATGTATTTAGAAGAACTAAAACTATCTATATTTTCTCTTATTTCAATACTCGACTCAAATATGAAGAAACGCCAGGATACTACATAAAATATCATTAACAATCATCGTGTCACGCGTTGCTATTGCCATATCCTCTTTGTTGCTGTTCCTTGGCTATAACTATGTAAGTAGTGAGTTCACCCAATTCTCCTCGCTCTGTATTCGGGGCTCGTCCTCTCAGGATATACGGCGCAGCGGGTGCTGCCCCGCAACTATGGGCTTCCACGAGTTCGCTTCAGACTTACGACCGTCGTAACGTATAGCGTTTTATCTTGTTTTATTGGGTAATGTGGCATTGGACTGCATTGGACACACCATTCAGAGTTAAGATAGATTTATTTCCTTTTGCGGTTTTTATGTGATAAAAGCACAGAGATTATGTTTAAGAGATGCCCAAAGATTCAGCGCGTGAGTCATTTATATGCCGCAGTCTTTGACCAGTTCCATAGGAGGTGACAAGACTCCTGCCAAAAGGTATTATTGTATTATCTTGTACCCTTTGTGTGTGTTCTGAGTTTGTCTTACTTTGCGTTAATACAAACAGGAATTTGTTTTATTAGTGAGAAAGTTTACTTGAAAGTGTGCCTTGAGTTCTAACTACGCGTCCCACAAAAGTATCAGAAAATTATGTAAGCAGATATAACATCTCCAATGGTATTTGCTCAAAGGCGGCAATGGTAATTTTTCTGCGGTAAGCGTGTAATGTTAACGGGTGTTAAATTAATTGTACTCATAGAACTGTATTTCCATGATGTATGGGATGTGTGTAATGAGAATCGAGCTACCGACATTTCGGTACAGTTGCATGCACCGTGTTATGTGAAACCAAACGTGTCTATTCGTGTTGTTGCAATAACTCTGAAGAAGCTTGTAGCAAGTTGCCACGACTTTACTAGGGCATGACTGGACTTGACTGTGACTTACAAAGTGTAACTTTGACTGTGACTAAGACTCATTCTTGTCTTGAAACTCATCAAAAACTTGATATGTTATAAATACTTGACACTGGCAAATATACAGAGTGCGACGGCATAATTCTCTTAGGAGGAAAGAAAAAAACGAGCCGCAAACTTGCCCCATTGTTTAGTGTAAATAACCCACCACTAAAAAAAACAAGAAACAGTAGAAAAATTATCAATTATCCTGCCTAAATACTTATTATTTAAAAGCTTAAAATTTTATAAAAAGGACTGCGTAAGAAAATCGGTACACGTATACAAAACTCAACAAAAAAATACGGCTAGAATGTTGTTGAGAAGCTTGCTTCTTTTTGAATTCTGTCGAAATAGTGGCAACCGATCGTGGCTCAGAATAGTTCAACCAAATGGAGCACAATAGGAGCACGTAGAGCAATAGACGAGCACTATGAAGCTGAAATGGTCGTCTTTTTATCCTTCTATCGATGGAGCGTGTCGCGGAAATGGCAGGAAAAAATCACGCTAATGCATGTGGGAGTGGGGAATACGTGCACCCACTTTACACTGATTACTGAGGGAATGAGATAGGATATTGTAGTAGAAAGCAGTCATATTTTATGGGAATTTGATGACAAAGCTTATGGTTGTTTGGAGTTTTTAGTCTGCCCAAGAAAGGTAGGTATTTTATTGTGAAAACTGACGTGGTTTTGACACATTTTTGTTTTATTTATACGGGAATACTCACGTTTAATTAAATCGGATGCTCCGACTATAGTTTCAGTGCTAAGCAGGACGCAGCTGCACGCGCGTCGGGCTCTGTTTTCACTCTTTGAAAAAGGTCACCGGATGTGATCGAAACTATAGTCGGAGTATCCGATTTAATTAAACGTGAGTATTCCCGTATAAATAAAACAAAAAGGTAGGTATAATATTTTTTTGGTAGTAAGGTAGGTATAATTGTTTTTTTAATCACTGGGATGACGCAATCGGAGTTATGAAATACATTAAAATTCTGACGTACTCGCAGTGGCTAGCAGTGGTTTTTAAACTACTAACTTTCGTATGAGGGGAAGTCGGACGAGCAGTCAACAGGATCTAAAGTCTTTGAGTGGGACCGTACGTACCTATTTATCCATTTTACTAAGGCACGTCACCAAAAAAAAACAGGTGCTCAACATTCAGTTTTGCGCATTCAGTTACTGTACACCGTTTTACGCAGGCTATAGTCTAGTAGCATCATAAACTTGGTACATAGTTGTTAATATGCACTTAAAATATTTACGGTCGGGAGTTTCGCTGACCGTTAAATGGGTCGCCTTTGTCCGTTGTTTCAAACCAGACCGCACTATCGATTAACTGTTTACTAAATAGCTCAACTGTTTCTGGGGCAATTTTAACTTAAAACGCACTTTACGATATTTAAGTATTGAAACACGCAATGCTCAAGAATTCAGCATGAGAGAATTGACTTTTATACTATGTTTAGCTGTAAACAAATGTTAAGGCTATTTATATCAGATTTGTTTAAAATACGAATTTATGAAAGTATAACTACAGAATATATTTTTTTATCACATCTATTCAAAAATACCTATTTTGTTCCTCGCAAACAGGGCTGAAATGAGCTCTTTTCCGTCATAGGGAGGAAAAGAAGATTCCTCCCTCCGGGCGGTGATTTGAATTTGGAATGTGGATATTGTTAGTACCAATCACCAAAGAGATAATCCACGGACATTGTATGAACAAGTAATAGGCTGTTTGAAAAAGGAAGGCGCGCGAAAAAACAAAATAATTAAATAAGTTTGTGAAAAAACAAAAACGCGCGAAATGCATTCCCGCCGCCTTCGTTTGTAATTGTTTACTCATATTCGGATTTTACTGTTTTATTTTAACTCAGTGTATCTTCCTCAATAAAAAGTGAGAAGTGAGTGTGGTAGTGAGAATGAAATAAACGTAGGTACTTACTATTATTATTCATAAGCTGCACTTACTTATTTTCTCATGAAATAAAAAGCAGAGAGCAAAAAAGAAGAAAAAAGTAATTTTAATTTTACGTTTTGTACTTTTCTACGTTCGAAATCATTGCTTTACCTACATTAATTTATGATCGATTGACATTACAAAACAAAACAATGCCACAAAGTAGCAGAAAACATTTTCAGATGACCCGTTATGAGAAAAGCAAACTTCTCCCCTGAAGGGTTGGTTATTCGCTCGTAAAAATACGGCGAAAGTTTTCGCGTTCGCGGCATAATTATCCGTCAAAGCTGCGCCGAGTTGTTGTGGATACTTTGTTGGGTTTTTGGTTATTATTTGATGAGCCGACGAAACGAAAGTTGGCGTTGGTTGGATGGAATGACGGCTTTTCTTAAGAAACTCGAGAAAACATCGATTGTTGGTGAGCGAAATATATTTCACATCGGGACATCTGCACGATTGTAGGTGGTCCTAGGTCCTAAGAATTTACATACTGATTTTTGTCCTTTTTTTCATCAATCAGTCATACACATCTACCCATAAACTACTGTAGTCATAATGATACATGCACATTAGTACATTATGATACGAGTGTGCTATGTTGGTCATTACACTAGAGGCGGTATTATGCGCGTGAGCCGTAGGCGAGCTTGACAAGGAAGCCGAGAGCGTAATGATTAACATAGGACAAGAGTTCCATACGACTGTTTTCATCACACTTGCGAGGAAAAAACAAACTTTTTTTGATAATAATCAACCAAACAGTGAAAACGTCAACAAAAATTTGCGGAAAATGGCGCCCAAACCAGCAATGCGCGCGCAGGTTGACATTTACGTCAGCGGCATAAGAACTCTTTGTTGGTATTAGAAAAAAACTCTAAGTATTACCCGGGTATATTAAAGAGTGCTTCGTATACATACGTCTAATTGCAGTCACGTACAAACATGACTTTACCGGGTTATACCTATTATAGCACAAGTGTCGTAATGTAAAGTAAAAAGCACGCGTGCGTAATAGCTTGGATTATGAGCCTAAAACCGATGCAATAAGATCCACTTTACGAGCAAGTGTGATGAAAATTTTTTTACCGGTATAATTATTTTTTGTCCTTGTGTTTGTCGATCCTAATAGTAGTATGACATAATTATTATACATCGTAGGATTAGTTGTCATAAATAGTAATGTTACTAATTTATTTGTTCATAGAGTTATTGTTCCTAAGAATGATTAGTGCTAATAGCTTTTTGGTTTAGTTTTTTTTTGTTAATTAGCTTAGTTTGTGGTGTAATGGAAAATAAAATATACTGTATGTACCTATATTAAAGCTCGGTGATAGATCTGACTCGGATAGGTAAGGCGAAGCGAAGGCTTTTTTTTATTTCAACCCAAAAATCCTCATTACTCGTGCAACACTGTATGTATATTAAAGTAAGCGTAATTACACCTCCATGGTGCACCCCAACTTAAATTGGTTAGGTTCGATATGGGTGTCAGATACGAATCAGAGCACCCCGACTCCACCTAGTCTTGGTCCCTACCCCTAGAGTGTATATAAAAAACGCAGGAGCCAGAACCTCAAGGGAAGGTCATCCTGACTCGAGTTATATTAAAGTTAAATCAAGAAAAAAAAGTCGATACATTACATTCCTAAACTTAAAAACGGAAAAAACGGTAAAAAAACTTTAAAAACGGTATGGAATACATAATTAGGATGAAAATTTGTACGGGAATTATTAGGGACCCCGATTGTAGCTATAGGACGCTAGTAAAGACAACAGCTTTAGAAATCGTCTAAAGGCTCGCAATTTGCGTTTTTTCAGTAGTAATTTCGGCTTCAGCTTTAGCAATAAATTGCATTGTATAAAGATATTAGAAAGCGGCATAAGGGATGTACAGTAGTTGTGGCCAGTACAGCGAATCATAAAGACATTTTACCCGAAAGGACAGCTGCATTTTATTGGCCTACAAGCGTGAAACTAGAAATGTACCAGGTAGCAACACGCTACGCTTTTGGTAAATTAGGTACAATAGAATGCATTCGTATGATACCTACCTACGAGTATATGTATTGTAATCATAAGCTGAGAATAAAATAATTATTACATTGGTGAACATTAATGTAACAATATGACATAACTAATTATTCTAATAGTATTTTAATTTTAATTTATTGTATACAACGTGTAACAAAAAGGTTCAAAAATACTGTAGGGTAAGTATGTACTCATCACTATAAACAACTTTTACTATGGCGTCTACCTTGAAATCGCGATAAAAAAACAGCTGTTCAAAAAAAAGTTCATTGACCTTGGACAAAATGTATGGAGCAGCTGATATTTTTTCGCGATTTCAAGGTTGGTCCCATAGTAAAAGTTATTCATAATCATGAGTACACATACATACCCTTCGGCGTCAGCCATAAAACGTCCACTGCTGGACGAAGGCCTCCCCCTTTATAGAGATGTGTTGCCATAATCCCCACGCTTGGCAGGCGGCTTGGGGATCGCAGAATGCTCACCACCGTTAACCAAGAGGACGCTGCTGCCCGTCCTCCGGTGGGTCTGGTTGCAGTTAAAGGACATACCCAGGTCCAGTACACACATACCCTTCAGTATTGTTGAACCTTTTTGTTACATATTGTATTACAGGGTTTTGTTTTTGACTTGTAAATAAACTATTTATCAATAAACAACTTTGACTTTATGAGCTATGTACCTCATATTCTCTGTAGGTTCATTGTTTCTACATAATTGTGTTCTGCATATCGTTATTATACCTAGACTTGATAGGATTATGTGAGTATTGAGTAGATTTAATTGTATTTGCATGTTAAGCTCTATGTCACCTAGATAGTTAGGTTTTAGATAGAGCTCGTAGAATATATCAAGCGCTATTATTAAGTCATGCATTGTGAGAAGGTTTCTGATGGTGTGTATTCTAGTTGCTAGTTAAGTAGGTACTCTATGTTAGTTAGGAAAATAATGTAAGGCTACATGTAAGGGTGGTAGTTATAATTTGGTTATTTAGCGTTAATACGATTACTCCTAGCAACAGGAAGAAGGTTTTCCGTTTTTGGTATAGGCGCCGGTTACCAAATGTACATACCGACCTCGCCGGCGAGGTCGAGAACTCCCCAGATCTGTTAGAAGATCGATTAGATTTTCTCGAAATCAATCAGATCAACATACGGGCCCCAGGGCACATCTTTTCTGGGGTGCCAGGGCAAGTCTGACCCCACTGGTCAAACTTGCCCTGGCTTGCCCGGCTAAGGCGAGGTTTACCGACCGACGTTGCCCTCCCGGACTGCATCTTCCCTTAACACCACGCGAGATACCAGCCAAATGCAAGCCTTTAATCCATAAAAAGCATTGTTTTTTTTATATTATTTATTATTCTCACATACATTTAGTAAAACAAAGGTTTCGGTAACTAGCACCTACTAAACCTCGCTGAGGTTTGTCTTAGCGCTAGAATTGCAGTAAAGCTTGAGTTTATTCTGATAGCTACAAGACATTATGCCTGCTTGAGATTCACGCGGATCATTTTACGAGTTTCACCCACAAGCGCTCGTAAAACTGAAATGTATCAATAGATAGTTTTATGTTACATCATTTTTACACTCGGATGTCTATGAAAAATAAGTAAGAACATTTGGGAGGAGGAATATAAGAATCCGAATGAAAGATGGTAGTTTTTTATATTAATCTCCAATTTGTGGCCAACCTGAAGTACTTTGAAGTTGATTTTTGCCGTAAATATGCCTGTTAAGTTCTTTTTTTGTTTTTAAGCATGGTAATTTTTTCAGCTATTCAGCGCCGTTGACTGGTTTATCGTAGAGGAATCGTTCATGTTTCTAGCTCGAAGGCAAGTTATTCACACAATATTTAATCCAAAACACGCTAGACGGGAGACGATTAAATCTTATATAATATGAAACGCAAGCTTTTCAGAACGCTTGAAACTATTTGTTTTATGACTGGCACTTAATTTTTTGTTTTTCTTCATACAACACGTAATACTAACTGAGTACATAGCCTTTTAACACCCCACTGCTGCGCATTGCCTCGATGAGCGATTGGGCGATACTGCACCACGCTAGTCTGGTGCGAGTTGGCGAATTCACAAACCGTTCAATTACTTCTCGCTTCTCGTTATTGGATATCCAGGAGGGTTTAGGAAGTCTTGACATTCTCAAAGTCCCGGGACACGAGACCACCCACTACCAAACTCCCGGGACATCCCGGGACTTTCTCGAAATAGAATTAGAATCGAGTACATTTTTGGCGAGATATATGAATAAAAAACAATTTTAGTAAAATTTTACATTGGTTAAACATAAAATCAAATTCTAATATCTTTAACGTTTAAGAGAGCGTCGAATCGCAATAGCAAGTTCGTAAAACAACCGTGCAATGCATTCACCTCATTAAGTGAGTGATTGGCGACCGACTGAAAGACCGGGAAGGGACTGTCGATAACTCTACCTCATCAAGTACCAGCTTGGAACAGGCATTGCAAGCAGATAGACAAAAAATATGTGAGCAGTAAGTAGTGTGACTGAGTGAGTCACAAATACCTTAATTCACGCTCTCTACAAATCTCACAAAACATCAATATGTCAGTCATTGGTCGTGAACGCATTTAGGAGTATTGTATAGTCATTATTTGTTAAGCTAATAGAAGGCGCTTTCAATGACAAGCTAATAAAGCTTATTATGACTTTTTGAAAATGACTATTTACAATTTCAACAGCAGTGTCTCGTCTCGAGTCTCGACCCGAAAGTCGGTGAAGACCCAAAGTCGTGTCTCGAAGTCCCGGGATCCGAGACAACTAAATTTCCAAACGGGACATTTTGGAAATTTGGTTGTCTCGGGTCCCGGGACTTCGAGACACGAGACGTCCCGGGACCCAAACCCTAGTATGCAGATCGGCTCAAATCTGCTGTAGCGACGAATTTCCGCAAAGAAACGGCCGAGTCAATCAGTTGATAGTTATAATAGTCTTTGGATATTGTTGACCGTGAGTGGAATTATTGGGCTGTTCTATACAACATGTAACAAAAAGGTTCAACTATACTGAAGGGTATTAATGTACTCATCATTATGAACAACTTTTACTATGGGGCCAAATCGGAAATCGCGAAACAAAAGTCAGCTGTTCCATACAAAAAGTTCATTGACCTGTATGGAACATCTTTTTTTTCAGGATTTCGGGGTTAGCCCCATAGTAAAAGTTGTTCATAATGATGAGTATATACATACCCTTCAGTATTGTTGAACCTTTTTGTTACATGTTGTATATGTAACAAAAAGGTTCAACACCATTTTGTTACATATTGTACATTTCTATAACAACAACAGTCAAGCTATGTCTGAGACCTTCGAGCGGCGCATTAACTCTGACACCAAGGCTGGCCACTCTCCTATACGACCTTGTTTTATAGTAATTACGACGAATGGTCTCGCTACGACAACAAAGAATTTTATAAAAATAAACAAACCCATGTTGCAAAATAGGTTTCCCAAATTGCGTGCTGTTTCCCCATTGATCTAAGCGTGGAGTCGTCATTTGGCGGAATACAATGGTGGTCGCACAAAGCGTGCGTCCAACTGGGTCACGCGGTGTCAACCAGCGTAAGTAGACCCACGCCGACGTGAACCAATTGAGGACTAGTGAGGGGTCTAATGTCGGCTATAATAATACAAACAAACGTTAAAATAAGTGACGATAATTCTGGACGCTCGAAATCATTGACGGGATTTGAAATCAAACTAAAGCGATCGATCGGTCTGCACAAGTTAAGAATTAAATAAATAAAATTATTATATAAATATTTGTAGACATTTTTCACACAGCGCCATCTAGCCCCGTACTAAGTAAATTAAGTAATCACATTAGTTTTTTTCGTCTATCAAAGTAAACCTAAGAAGCTGTCGCTGAATTTCTGTTTCAGAAGGGGCTGGTTTTTTGACGTTACTGGGAAGCGACACTGCCAGGAAAATATCAGCCAAAATAGTTCTATTTATATTTTTGAATTAAAAAAAATATTATATTAAGTATATGTTTTATTTATTTATTGTGGTCAATTCTGACGGTTTTAGTTGACAGTTCTAAACTAATTAAAATATTGCTGTCACTTTTTTACTAGGCGTGTTAGCTAAGGACAGCAATACTTTAGTTAGTTTAGAACTGTCAACTAAAACTGTCAGAATCGACCACATTATGTATTTATAATATGGCCGTGTTAAGTACGTAGTGGTAAAATGTGAAGGCTTGTTGACAGTTTAAAACTAATTAAATTATTGCAGTCACTTTTTTATTAAGCATGTTAGCTAAGGACAGTAATACTTTAGATTGAAAAGAAATTTGAAGATATTTTTTTTTTTCAAAATAGATCTCATTAAATATTATAATACACAGTATACCTACTTCTAAAACATCGACAGTTACCAGCGCGCCTCGAATGCAGGCGTCGCGGAGGTCTAGCTACATTGGTCGGTACCTGGCGAGGCCCGACCCTCGAGGATCGGGACATGTGTTTTTCCAACTTTGAAAATATTTTTGCTGAGTCTGTTGCTCAAACAAAATGGAATCCGAGTACATTTTCAACCGACTCCATAAAAAGGAGGTTCTCAATTCAACTGTGGGATTTTTATATGTTTCTTACGTGTACTCCGCCAATAAAATTATGAATTGATTTGATGTTTATTTTTTGATAGGTTCAACCTTCAAAGGTGGTCCCATATAAATGTTATCGAAATCGGTTGTGTAGTTTCGTTTTTAAATCAAAATAACTGGAAAAAGATGTCATCCAGGTAATTTTTTTTTTAAGTACTCGTGTTATTCTATATTTCCGTATGTTTATTTATGTGTAGGTCTATGCTCAGCGACCTCAGTAACGTTTCCCAGCAGGTGGGTCTTAAAATTAACATGGACAAGACAAAGATCAAGTTAAAAAAAAACCGTGATACGTGTTTTTGGTTTTTGGACTAATTGTGCGCTTTTTGAAAACACAGGACGGTCCAATGCCTTCGTAGATCTATCTAAATAAGCAGAAACAATTTTCTGTTTATTTAGATAGATCTACGATAATTGAACAAGCGCCTGTTTGATTAGGACTAAGGTCAACTAGGTCCGTGGACCTACTTTGTGCAGTCCACGTCAAAGCGCGCGTCCCTCATCTCCCCTTTTTATTACCATGGATCTATGGTCTCGTATATTCAAATTTTCGGAGAATACAAAAGCGTTTAAAAAATCTGGAGGTACTTCAGCATGGAAGCCTTTAAAAAAATGTTTTCACATTAAAAAGGAGACCACAAACAATGTAGCCTTAAGTCCTAATCCCGTCCTCACCATTTCACTACGAGCCTGTAATTTGAGCTTCCTTCAAGAGAGTATTTCCTTTGAGCAGTAATTCGGGTCCGGCGAGAAATGGCTGCCATCAAAACTCCGCCTCTTGGCGAGATATAAGTGGAGTTATTCATCACGAGAGTGAATTTAATAGACAGTTGAACAAAAATAAAAAATTATATTACTAAAAATTTTTTGACACTTCAAATTTTTACTGCTGTCATAATCTAAATCCATACGCAGGAAAAACGACTAGGTATATCCTAAAGCTGCATCCAGAACCGCCGGAGGACGGGCAGCAGCGTCCTCTCGGTTGACGATGGGGAGCGTTCTTGCGATCTCCAAGCCGCCTGCCAAGTGTGAGATTATGGCAACTCCCTATTAAGAGTAAACAAGCCGGTCACTTCTCCATAGAAACGGGGAAGTAATATTACTCCACTATGTGATGTTGTAGGTCCAAGACTAAGAATTATGTCGATTTGTCTCTTCATTATCTAGGATTGTAATTGATAAGAAAGTAGAAAGTTAATAAACATGAAAGTTATGAGCTAGGAATCATATTGTATTTAAGCTCAATTTTAATGCCGCTTTGGACGTAAATAAATAACATAAGGAATACGAAAACTCTAAAATAATGTCTGAAGCGGCATAGTTAATTCCATCAAAATTTCAAATAACTTTAGTTGGAATAAATTAGTTCAGTAGTTTATTCATCACAATCTGCAGCCAAAGGCCGACATGAAAAAATTTGCTCGCTCATTTCTCTTTCTTTCTCTCTTCCCAACACTTTTTTTGATGAAGAGAGCATGATTTTTAGCCACGCCCACCGATGAGTTCGAGCTGTCAGGCGGTGCATCCTTAATGAGGAGGCCTTTTTATGTGAGTCCAATAATCAGACTCACGATACTCGGACTTCGATTATATCCGCTATTATAACTCTTTGGTGCTGGTGGATAGTTTATGCTGCGGAGATGACACACTTGGAGCCTTGAAAGAGAACGGTTGTGCCCAAAGGGAGTTTTTGGCGGGAACACGGAAAAATCATGTCGTTGCATTCTATTATTTTCTTAAACTTGTGTTTTATCGCGAATTAATGTTTAAAAGTGGTGGTGTTTTATTCATTGAGTGTTGAATTACATGCACGAGTGTGGGCAAGTGATATAATGTGGTGAAACATGTCTTTTCGTGTTGTTTTCCAAACTCCGTAGAAGCTCATAGTAAAGTCGCCACAACTTTACTAGGGTATGACTTGGACTCGACTATGACCAATTTCGTGTGACTAACTGTGATTTCATGACATATTTGACTTGATTTATTTAAAAAACTTGAAAATTCACAAACTTGACACTGGCAGAATGCACAACGTGCGATGCCAATAAATAAGAAAAAAAAAAAAAAGGCTTTTGTGTCAAAACTACCACATTTCCTTTAAAATCTAAGGCCTGTAAATATAACCTACTATTGCACAAAAGGTAAATAAATAAAATAAATATTGGTGGACATTTTTCACCCAGCGCCATCTAGCAAAAAAAGAGTCAAAGTAGAATAAATCTTAAAAAGAAATGTGTATAATGTAATGAAAACTGACGTGGTTTTGACACATTTTGTTATTAAACGTGAGTGTTCCCGTATAAATATAACAAAATGTGTATAATGTACATAGATTACCTCTATCTCTTTACACGTAGAAGCAGCTACGCGGTAGTAAGAAGCTACGCCGTAAAACATTCTACGCCGTAGCAAGTGCTACGCTACTTTGCAACGTAGAACAAAGTTTACTAACAAGACTGATCACTTGAATACTGGAGTTACTCATAAACTACTGGGAAAGTTGTTTTTGCGCTACTATAAGAAATATCACTCTAAATATTAAAACGAGGAGGATTGTAACCAGAGTAGTTATTTTTATACCTAGTTGGCTAGGCAAAGATCACAGCTCTCGTAACAGTAAGGCAGGTTATACAGATGACAGAAGAGCATAATTAGCCCCTATTTCTTCCCTTTATTTTATTTTATTTAACTTTGAAACAACAATAAATAGCAAACCAAAATTTTATAAAACTTAAACATACTAATACAAAATACGTTATAAATTTGCTAACCCAAACATTGTACAAAGCATTATTAAAAAAAAACTTTGACAACATTATAACGTCAAACCAGTAGCACAAACTTTGATTACTTAACCGCTGCCTAAAAATATTAAAAAGATTCATCAATGTTGAAAAGCATTTTTTTAAAGTTATATAAATTAAGATGATAAATATCACTAGACTACACTTATCTTATCTCACTTGACTTATCTTTGTAGACCACTATTTTTAAATTAATGTCTAAAAGTTTAAGGGGTCATTGTACTCATAATTATGAAAAACTTTTCCTATGGGTTCAACCCTGAAATCGCGGAAAAAAAATCAGCTGTTCCATACATTTTGTCCAAGGTCAATGAAAAACTTTATATCCCTTAAGAGATAATGCTTTACTTTACGTTGAGGTTGCATTATATGTAATTGGACATATATTGTATTTTTGTAGTGGTAGGACTCTACTGCAGTATATTGAAAATACATGCAGAAATACACGAATACATGAAAATACATACATGCAGTATTATGAAAAACTAATGCTTGAAAGTATTAAAAAAAACTAAAAAAAACGAGTTGGTGATGTGAAAAGATACTTAAAAATTAAAAACTAAACTTAATTAAACGAAATATAAATGAGTTAAAATGGCTATGCTCGTACGTAACCTCTAGTTTGTAATGAAAGTGACAAAATGTTTCCAGCTCTAGTTTCAGTGTTCAGACAATAATAGTTAAAACTTAGTGCAAAGTTCGGACGGCGTGTCGTCGCCACTGACGTTTTATGTGAGCGAGCTGGAACAAGAGCGAGCTTTTCTAGACTGTGACCTAAATTGGTCACATTTGAAGAAGAAATTTTCTAAAATATCGCAGTAAAAGATTACTTTTAGGTAGATGACTGATGTTTATATCGTTGAAACCAATAGCTTTGATGAAGAATTTAAGTATATATAATATTTTTATTGAAAAAATAATTTAAATCGGTTATTAATGTTTTCTGATATATAAGCGCTTAAAGTTTTTGGTAGAGAAAACTCTGTCACTTTACCACAAAACAAAAAATTACGTCACGTCTCGGTGCGTCATAATTGACAGAATAGAATTTATATGGCGTAGCTTTGATGAAGAATTTATGTAAATAACAAAATATTTTTTCTATAAAATATGTTTATTGAAAAAATAATTTAAATCGGTTATTAATGTTTTCTGATATAAATATAAGCGCTTAAAATTTTGGTAGAGTTAACTCTGTCACTTTCCCACAAAACAAAAAGTTACGTCACGCCTCTGAGCGTCATAATTGTCAGAATATAATTTATACGGCGTACAGAGAAGTGACGTCATAATCTCCTCTCTGTCTAGCATGATATTAAAATGCTTCTATGTTGCTTATTTTTGATCAGATTTCTATTTTGTTTTCATTAATAAGCAATACTTATGTGCCACATTTTTTTATAGGATAATAAAAAAACAGTTATCTAGCCTATTGATTGAGTTGTACCAATACACAACTAAAAACTAAATGTTAAACTCTAGATAGATAGAAACACTTTATTGTGCACACCAAAAATAGAACAAATAAATCAAGAACTAATGCCAGTGGCGGCCTTATCGCTGACAGCGATCTCTTCCAGACAACCTACATTTATTTTCAGCTTTTTGCTGCCCATTACTGAATTATAACGTACCATCTTTTTCGGTATCTCAATTATTATGTCTTGCCATGCATCTAATTCATAATAAGTCGGACTAAACTGACATTTCCAGTGTTGCTACTTTTTGGCAAAATTTTAAACAGTGGGGTAAAAAGATTAAGTTTGTTGAACTTATCTTGAGAAACTTAATCTTTTTATTAACTTAAGTACAATGTAGTAGGCTTACTAGGTAAGTATGTTAACAAACCAAATAATTTCACGCCAGTGAAATATTTTGATATTTTCATCGAAAATATTTTTCATGATTAAAACTTACTTCTTATTTATTTTTTATTTTCAGCTGTAACTGCAGGATATATGCCTCCCTTCCCTCTTTCCACTCTTCACGAACGAGAGTTTCAATAGCCCAGCAGCGCAGTGGGTGTAAAGCTCGCCTCGCCGTCGCTTTTTGGACCTGTTTAGTTATTTGGTATTTCGAGTAAAACTAGCGTTTATCTCAAATTAAATAAGGTCGTACCTTCAATACTCTGCCATTCGCAGAATAGTTATGCTCTCTCCAATCTCGGTCGTTCCACAAGAAGTTGGTGAAAAATAGTCGGGTACGCGGGAGTAATATCACTTCATGATTAAAACTAACTTCTATATTAATTAAAATAAGGTCGTACTTTCAATACTCAGCCGTTCGTAGACGAAGTAGTTATGCTCCCTGCATCCTCGGTTGTTCCACAAGAAGTTGGTGAAATATAGTCGGGTAGGGACGCGGGAGAAATATCACTTCATGATTAAAACTAACTTCTATTTTAATTAAAATAAGGTCGTACCTTCAATACTCGGCCGTTCGCAGACGAAGTAGTTATGCTCCCTGCATCCTCGGTCGTTCCACATGAAGGTGGGTATGGCGGGGGCGGGGCGCGGGGGGAACTCTCGCCGTGCCTCCACGCAGTCCTGGCCGGACGTGCCGTCGTCGTTTGGCTGGCTGCTGTGCTTGCGCCACCCGGGGAACCAATCTACGACAAAAAATGAACGTTAAATCACAGAATAAATAATATTACTACGTACAGAAAGTTCACTCCGCAAAGGAGTTGAAATAAATAAGGACTCTATCTACTAGGAAATAAAGTAGCAATTCAACTCGCACAGCGCTGGATACCGCTCGCTATATTCACCTAGTATACCAGTATATATACCAAGCGATCCAGTAGTACCACGGGAAGTATTTTTTTACCCGTGTTACTACTGGTCGTTTGGCACCTGTCATTTTGACTTTTGCTATAGCCGCACATGGGATACGCGCCTCAGCTATAAAACTCCACCACCATGCTGCGTACTCCAGTTTTTATACATCTTAAATGAACTCACTGCTCAAGCAACAAAAAACAACAAACAACAATAGATAAAATATTGTTTAATAGATTTTTTTAAATTCATAAGTAAAAAAAAACGCTTCTAGATTCAGGCCGCATCGTTTGTGACTGTGGCGCGTGTCCTATGTCCTAGTACACTAAGGTAATCATTTTAAACGTGGTAGAAAACGAAGCACCGAATTTTAAAACTAAGAAAATGATAGAGTAATTGATTAAGAATCTCATCAAATAACATACAATACAATACAATATATCTTTATTGCACACCAGAAATATAGAACAACTTACAAATAATCAGGGTACGTACATAAATATGAAAGAAAACAGAGCCAATACAATTTTTTTGTACTCAAACTAATAATCCTAATTTCATATAATACGTTTTTTTTAAATACAACCGACTTCAACTTCTATTACCTGGATGACAGCTTCATATTTTCTAGTAATTTTGATTTAAACCCAAACTACTGAAACGATTTAGATTAAATTTATATGGAAGCACTTCTAAAGTATTACCTATCAAACAAAAAAATTATTATCAAAATCAGTTCATAATTGGCGGAGAAATCGCGTAACACACATACAAAAAATATATAAAAATTAAACCGTTTTTGAAGTCGATTGAAAATTGTTGGATGCGCACGAATTTATTGAATCTCGGTCACGTTACAATGCGGAACCTTTAATTATGCCTTATTAATTACTTCGTAAGATTAAAGATACCGGGGAAAAGACATCAGCTTGAAATTATTTAACGTAAACTAAATACAGCGAAGTAAAGAAGAAATTAAGTAAAAATCTTCAAGTGCGGACAGAAGCACTGAGGGTTCCGTACACATGGTTGATTGCTTTTACGATAAAACATTATGGCGAATATACGACATTGTAAAAGTCGCGCTTCCGGTGGATGCAAATGGCAGGTTGTCGTGCAGTATGGCGGTCTAAGGGGGAGGCCTTCATTCAGCAGTGGACGTCTCCGGGCTGATGATGATGATGACGATAAAATAGAATTTTAAATTATTTTGTTGTGTTAAGTTTGGTTTATAATCTCGACGATTTTGATACCTTTATGTACTATCGTGTTTACGATATAAAACAGTCTTTAAAGGCGCGTTTCTATAGTGGTTACAAGTATGGGGTGTTTTCCTTAAATTTGTTTTTTATTATTGGTTATTTACTCCGCCATAAGGTGCGTTCGGATAGCGTAGGTAGCAAAAATAACTGTTACAAACGCCAATAATGATCACATGTAGCGTTCGTTTTGGGAATGTGTGTGCAAAAGTTGCATTATTATCTGTTTTCGCTCACCATTCGGATAGGTCAAAAACAGCTAAAATGCCATCGTAATCTGCCACTTTTGACCCACCTCGCGACATGGGATCGCTGTGATCGTTTTTTGATATTAAGATTTTGACGTTTGGTTTACGCGGTGTTTTGGGAGTTTTGTTTGTCAAGTGCTGTCCCTGTGACATTTGTTTGACATCACCGCTAAACCCTAGTTACTGTATCGTTCGTCTTGGGTAGGGGACAAAAGTGGCAAACATGGCAAAATTCTCAAACCGAACGCTTTTCGTCAACGCCAATTTTGACAATGCTAATAATGCCACCATGGGCTATCCGAACGCACCTATTGTAGAGTACATTTAGTGAACATTTTAACATCAGGTAAGTCGGTTGAAATTTGACTTTTGGGGTTTAGATATTCAATGGACTAGGGTCGGTGCTAGGGTCATGGTCTGGGTGCTAAATTGCTAATAATCAGAAAATTTTACTAAACAAATCTAAACTTCTTTTTATTGATCGATAAAAACTCTCTCAATTTTAAAAGAGGTGGCATATATACACATATGTCATAATTCCTTCTATCTGTTTATCACATTTCAAGACTAAACAGTTATTCTGTAACGAGGTAGCATGTTATTTATCTTATAGTAACTCCGTAGCAATTTCGTAGCACGTGTAGCAGTTTTGTAGCACATGCGTAGCAACATCGTAGACAGTAACATTTAAACTCCAGAAATCGTTTCATTACAGTGAATTTATGTAGTAGAAATACAAAGCTATAAGTCTGATAATGAAACGTAACGTTAGGTAACGTAACGCTACGTTTGTAGTAACTAACGTACGTGTACAATATAGGGATCAATCAATAGAAATCTTGCCTAGGTCTACAATTAAATTAAATTTAAATTGATTCAGTGAGTTACTAATTGCTGGTACATGCTATGCCAATACAAATTATTCACACATCTGTGGCTTTAGCTAAGGATAATTAGCTCAAAAGGAAACAAGGAAAACTTATAGGATCACTTAGTCCGATATAAGAACATCCAGAGAGTTTTTACTTTAGAGCTCTGTGAGAACATCCAATTTAATTAAAAGTTTGCCATTCCGTATAAATAAAACAGAAGTGTGTCAGAACCACGTCAGTTTTCAGTGCAAAGAGTTTTGGTTACTCTTAGAGGAGTGAGCTCTCCATTTTACGGCGTGTGACTGAATCTGTAACAGTTACAGTCCTTTTAACATACACTATATACATAAGCGACACTCTTCTAATAACTCAACAGGTTCCGTTAATCGAGAGGCAGGAGCTCGAATCAATGAACCAAACTAAGCGCTCATCAGTCCGGCTTGACGCGCGACGCTCATAAACTGACACAGGCAACACGTTCAGCCCACAGGCAGACCGCAAATGACCGCTGCTGCGTCGCAACCCCAATGAAGCTGACGCTTAATACATGACGTGTAAAGGGTTATTTAGTAGGCACTAAAGAGCGCTCTAAACTCGCCCTCGATTCTTGCTGTGAATTCACGCCACGATTCGCGCCGTGAAGTTTGCGATTAAATGTATCCCTCCACACTCGCAAAGCTTCGCAGTCGCGTTCGTGACTTCAAAGAAAACAGACGACGACGTAACTGCTGCTGCTTTGATGCTGTGTGCTAAAGCGTATTACGATTAGAATAGAATAGAATAATTTATTGGCCTTATAAGAGGTTTAGTAGGTGCTAGTTACCGAAACACTCATTGTAATGTAACTGAGAATATAAAATAAATAAATAAATAATAAATAAATAATTAACATTTTGGTTACACTGGGCAAGTCAAATTTACAAAAAAATATGAATATGACACAGAGCGTTATCTCAAACTTAAATTAAAAAGAAATAGAGAATTAAAAAATAATGTAACCAAGCAATAAAATTAGTAACAAAATCGATAAGGTGTAATATTTATGTCAAACGATTAATTAATTAATTATTATTATTATAAGTTCAATGGTACTTGTAGGTAGATTATTAATTAATTATAGTACTAGAGATTTACCTTTATACAATTAAATCAACAAAAGAAAAAGAGATGGAGAAAAAGACGATGGTGGATGACACAAATCCACCGCAGTAGAACCAGGTAAATGAATAATTTATTAAATATATCGTGCGTGTTGGTTGTAGGTAGGTATTTGGATATTTTTTAATCATCATAATATGTATATTTTACCTACTTTATTATTTTTCAGTGCAACGAGTACCATAAAACAACACGTGCGGCGCGCGCGGCGTCTTGTACGCTACTGCGAAAAGCTGCGAGTGTAGATGGGCTCGCGTTCGCGCTCCGTGAACCAAACGTGAACCCTTTGTCGCGGAGCAAAAAACCGACGTTAATCGGGAAACGGCGCGAAGCGCGAACGCGAAGACGCGAAACCATCTACACTCGCCTTTCACGGCATTCGCGGGCGTTCGCGCCGTAAGTGTAGAGCGCTCAAATTCTACGGAGGTATTTTTCGGGATGAAAAGTAGTCTATGTGTTAATCTCTTCATCCACATTCGTAAATAAAAGGTCATAGACCAGCAACGGAAAAACTTTTTTCTTCGGTGTTACCAATTATTTAACAGGACGTTTTATCCATAATCATATTTTTTTCAAAACCATCTAAGAAGAAATAATAATTCTTCCGTTTCATAACCAGTTAGAAAGAAACAGAGGATTTTACTCCAGCCGCTCGACCGCGACACCTAAAACTCTCCGGTGCATCAGTTTCATGCTAATCGGCTAAGTTCAGCTGTAGTTCGGATCGTGACAACAGTCATTGCAAGTCATGAACTGTCAATCAGTAACTGTTAGTTATGAAGTAGTTATTATTTGCGTTTTTAGTGATATAAACTTTTAGGGAGTTTTGGGAAAAATACAAAAAGATATTTTAACCATAATATATCTCGTACTCATATTAGGCTTTTTAAAAATAAAACGAAACCATTTTTAAACACAAAGTTACAAAAAAATTCAAGTTTTGCAACATAATACAATGCGGCGATATGATTTTCCGCGTTCCCGACAAACATCTCCAAACATGGCTTTGTCATTGTCGGTGACAAAGGATTAAGTCACAATTTCCTTGCTTAGATTCCGAGTCGATTTTTAGGAAGGCAGTACTTGCAACAAGACTTGCAATCCTTCCCTGCCAACTGGTCACATACTGCTATTAATAAAGTTGCTCCGCGGACCGCAGCTACAACTTATACTTGTACCTACACAGTTGTAATGAGTTAGTGCTACTGGTCCGTCAGAAGTTTAGTAAGTTTTACGGCTATGCTGAGTTTGGCGTGTTACTTGTTTTGTGTGAAACTGTGATGTCGTGACCTCTATATCTTCGGCCGTTATGGCAGGTTGCCGCACAGTGTGGCGGTCTAAGAAGGAGGCCTTCATTCAGTGGACGTCTCCGGTCTGATGATGAAGTAATCGTACATAATATAATGTTCATCACACTTACTCGTAAAGTGGGTCTTATTACATCGGTTTTAGGCTCATAATCCTAGTTATTCTAACCACACACGTGCTTTTTACTTTACATTACAGCACTAATGCTATAAAAGGTATAACCCAGTTAAGTTTGTACCTGACTGCAACTTAAAATGTATATTTAAGAAGCATTCTTGATATAGCCGGGTAATACAGTTTTTTTAAATATAAAACCAAGATAGATAGATAGATAGCTAGCAAAGAAATTTATGCGGCTAAAGAAAATGTCACCTGTGCGCGCATTTTCGCCATTTTCCGTAAATACTTGTTGACGTTTTCGCTGTGTGGTTGATTATTATCACATGGTGTGTGTTTTTTTCCTCGCAAGTGTAATGAAAAACGTCGTATGGAACGCATGTGCTATTGGTAATAACACTCTTGGCTCCCTTATCGCGCTCGTAAAGCGCTTTAATTTGTAGTGTTTAAAATCTAATTTTGGTGATATTTAGGGCTCCACACCAGATATGTGTTCAACAGTACCTTGTTACTAAGCCTACGACGTCTGTCTGTCCATCATGTTTTTTTTTATTTGGCTCACGCTCTGCATAAGTAGAGTAGAACTTATACAACAGGGTTGTGTTTTTATACGTGTAAATAATGTATTTATCAATAAATAACTTTGACTTTGACCTTAACTTGCAAATTAAGCACGTTCTTCTCTACTTATCATTCTACAGCCACGAATATGGCGGTCGATACAAATATGTACAAAGATAGATACAATTTAATTAACACCGGACGTATTTCCTCGCGATCAAAATGGCCTACAGTAAAAATAAACTCACATTTCACGCGCTCCGTTCTAAATAATAAATCAGGGACGTATTAAGTTCAAACAATTCCACCGCCACGGTTCCAATTTCCCTCGGGGGCTCTATTTCATACATTTTATCACGTTAAAATCATGCTACTGCTAAAATAAACCTGTTCCGGCAATCGAGATCAAATTGACATCCAGCCAAAGTATCGCGCCGTGTTTTAACTTTTGGAACGGCTCATTTGGGGGCCCTGTATATACCTGTACTACCTGTACTACTTATAAAAGAAAGTTAAAAAAAAAAGTTACTTTAAAAAAAAATACAACCGACTTCAAATTAATATGGGACCACTTCGGAAGTATATACCCTTTCCAATAAAAAAAGATTTCGGTGAAAAAAAATTTAAAAAAAAATGATACAACCATCCTCCTTTTTTGAAGTCGGTTAAAAAAAAAGCGCATCTGAAAATTTTTGAACCACAATCATAATTATTATAACTTACTACAGCAATGTCATATTCAGTGCTAATACATTTATTTGTATTAGACAGTGTCTACTAACGTGACGCTAAAAACCTTACGGTTCTAGGAAAGCGGGTAAAACCACTGGACACGCCTAGTAAATAATATTTCGGTGGCTCCAATCAGCCCGTCGCGCATGACCGCTCGTCGACAAAGCAACAACGTTCATAGAAATAAAATATAAGAGAGAAGGCGGAATAAAGTCCGTTCTATGATCGATGCCATTTATTCATTGTTGGCTTACATTTATGTTGTTTGGTAACTTCGACACGGAATTATTGGCCATTATTCTGACTTTTTCATATATTTATTGAGTGCCAGGACATGCGAATTGCCGACGCAAGCCGAGTGTTACTTTTTAGGGTTCCGTAGGTACCTCAAAACGATGTTAGGAATCATTATAGGATCACTTTGTTCTCTGTCTGCCTGTCTATCAATATTCTTTTCCTCTTGCACGTCCTCCACACGTTCCGTACCGTATCAACTAACGTAAAGTATCAAGTGGAAATGAATATCTATCAAATACTATATACTACTAATAATATATAATACTAATGTTAATCTGTGGTCAACGTTGCTTATTATTAATACTACTTTAACATAATATTTTTCTGTGTACTGTTTGTTGAATCTTAAATAAATATTAAAAAAATACGTCCACGGTTCCTTGGAGCTGTAAAAAACAAATCTTCCAAGTCAACGCAATCAAAAATTACGGCCATTTTTGCAGGTTTTCTTCACACTCGCAAATAAATTAAAATTCTTAGGGTACTTCCAGTTGATATAGAAATTATAAAATTTGCCAAAAAGCAAGGTCTCATAGCACTAATTAAAAAGAAAATCTGAAATTTGTTAATTTGTAGATATTTCATTTCTCGACCCAAAACTTGAATGGTTATTTATAGTGTCAGCTAAGTGTTTGTACACATCTTACCTGATGTTACGTGAGCTGAAAAGGAGGCTACCGGAATATCATATTGTTAGGTGCTTGGTGGCAGATCATCCTACTTGAGGAAGGTAGCTAGCCTGCCGAGTACTACAGGAAAGTATCAGGACTGGCCTGGGGAAGTACCACACCTTTGCCAGTTATTCAACCGCCAGCAGTAGTGTGCAAGCATTAAGGCCGTCACACACGATGAATATGCTATAATATTTAATGTTATCTTAGAACATTATTTCTATATCCATACTCAAGAGAGACAGTTTTTTTTAAATTAAATTATTTTATTCTCCGGTAAAACAAACGGACCTTGTTGAATTAACGCAGCGGCGCATGGATGAAGCTGTGGGGCGTAACTACATAGTACTTGCCTACGCTATAACTATACAAATGAAAAACTTCAACTTCTTCTTTTCGTCTGCTTTAAAGTACCCACCCAACGTCATTATAAAAGTAAACACAGATAAATCGCGTCCAACTATCCACAAACAGTAGGTACCTAAAATAACCCGCATTTTATTTGTTTTAACGGACATACCTACGCTTCAACTCGACTGCGAGCTCATAACATATAATACAAACTAGTAAGATAAAATACGAATATAAATCATTCATGGCACAACACATACCTACCTATATACAAGATGAACGTTCATAATAATTACGAGCAAATTCGACCTGAACACGACAGACATAATTATAATTTCATCAAAGTTCAGTTTTATCAATAATCAATAAAGTTAAATCTTAGACGCAGTCAAAATAAGAAAAAAATATAACAGTACTTACGTAAAAACATTCTGAAGCAGACTTTAATGCACTATTTCATTTAACTCTATTTGATATATTGTTATCTGCACACATCTACAACGCAGCTTCGATCAGCTTGCCGTCTCTGAAGTCGCTTAGGTATATTTAGAGTTTTACTTCGATGAGTTAAACCACCGGTTTTATCTTCATTCTGTTCCATCCATCCGTTCTATTTGTTCATTGGAATTAAAACGGAGCCGAAACATAATGCATGCAATTATTTCGTTGTTTGTATATTTAAATTGAATTTTTGAAGAGGGATTAACGAATATTGACTTAATTTTAGCATGTAGGTAAATATTGGAAATATATTATGGAAGTCTATGGAAGTATATAAGTATTCTATCAGCTATTTGGTTCTAATAGTATAAGGTTTGCTGAGTTTGGGGCTAGATGGCGCTGTGTTAAATATTCATATATAAATAGCTATAAAAAGCCCCTTGCTGACGAAGGTCTCCCCTTTATAGAAGGGAGGGGGAGGGGGGGCGTTTTATATTTTATTTTATTTAAATTAGCATTGCCATCCAACGTGGCAATGCTACCAGCATTATGGCCACTTTTCCATCAAATACGGGGATTTTAGTTTTAGTATTTTATATTATGAGAGTTTGTTATTTTAATTTTAAACACAATTTATTTTTTTATCATCATCATCATCGGCCTCCCCCTTAGACCGCCACACTGTACGACAACCTGCCATTTGCATCCACCGGTTGCCCGCGACTTCTACAATGTCGTCGGTCCACCTAGTAGGAGGCCGCGCCTACGCTGCGTAGGACGGTTCGCGGTCACCACTCAAGAACCTTTCATCCCCATCGGTTGTCAGTTCTTCGTACAATGTGGCCTGCCTATTGCCACTTCAACTTGCAAACCTTGCGACCTTGTTTTTTATTTTAAGTACTTTAAAATATATATTTTACCTAAATGTATTCAGGTGTAGGTAGGTCTCTACTGCAGAGTCCGCCTGGGGAAGTACCACACCTTTGCCAGTTATTCAACCGCCAAGCAGTAGGGTGCAAGCATTACTGTGTTCCGGTTTGAAGGGAAATGTTACCAGAGAAATTACTGGGTATGAAGAGATGTATCATCTGATATCTCAGGGTGACGAGCACAGTGCAGTGCGGCGCAGGATTGTGTTCGCAAGTTCACAATTCTGGCACTGCTACTGTTAGTGGCAGGCACGACGCTTACCATCAGGTGAAAGTCTTGCTCGTCTTGTCACTAGACTGTATAAATAAATACTTTTTATTTAATATTTTCGTATTTTTTTGAAAATTATAATGAATATTATAGTTTAACGTTTGACCTTGACTCACCGAGGCGTAGACAAGATCTGAGGTAAAGCACGCTTCCCATTAATAAAATGATGGTAAAAATATTCTACGGATTTACGTTTTTAATAATGAACTGAATGATATTATAAGAGTAAATTAAAATGAATATAGAACAATTATTATTATTTTCTATGCATAAATGCGCAAATAATAAAATTTTATGGAGGCCATAATGTGTAACGGGAACCAAAAATTTGTTTTTGTTTTAAATAAAGATTACTTAACTCTGGCATTAAAATGATAACTATTCAAATACAAATATATATACCAAGAAGGCGACTGGGACGCAGGATTAGGCGCTTATCCAAAAAAAAACAATAAGAATTTACAATCTAAAGTTCTATCAATATTAGAACTTGCAAAATGAATTTACTTATAACTAAACTTCATGAGAAGATTTGAGGCAAACATTGTGTGGTGACGGAACCCTCAACGCGCGACACCCACCGGCACCGGCATTTCCACAATAATGACTTATACTTGTACCGAGTTCGTCCTTATATCTTGCCTAATTACTACAAGCCTAATAGCTGATGTCAGTGAATAAATTGTGTGCCATTAGTCGACGCCGCGGAGTCTAGACGCTTAAGACGAATGTATTCAGTTCACTTTAGAAAAGCAAACAGATAGAGAGTCATCGCTTAGAAAGCTAACCAAACATCGGGCTTTTCTATTGTGTGCTCGAAGAATGGAGTCAGTTTCCAATAGCGTGAAATGGAATGGAATTACTTGGTTACTAGGTGCGCACCGTGGCTGCACCCGCGATTTCTGGAATAATAAGTAGCCTGCGTGTGTTATTCTAAGGTATAAGATACCAATATCGAATTACAAATCTAAATCCGTTGAGTCGTTTCAGCGTGAATAAGTAACAAACATACACACATCCAAACACCGACAAACTCCGACTCCAGAAATACCTGATTATAAATTGGTAAAGGTATTAGGTATCAATAATTTCGTCGATTGTCCGTTAATGCTCTTTGCGTTGAAGTAATTAAAATATTATTTTCTACTTTTTAGTTTAAGTTTGTACTTAGTATAGGTATTATATACGGGGTCGTAATAACACCCATTTTTAATATTTTCCTCGGATGCTAGGTTGGGGTCTAGGTTCGGACCTCCTAAACCGACAGCCTATCTAAGAAAACCAGTTCAGTTCAAGTCAGCCAAATACCCCTAAAATGTTACTATTTTTGAAGAGCGTCAAGTGACGCCGTACCGATCCCCATAGGTATAATCGAAATCTAATCTAATATTTCATACATTATCTTTCCTTTTTCTCTCATCTATTATTTTTAATCTTTCTTTCTAGCTTTATGAACTAGCCCAAAAACAGTAATTTCCTTCTCCAAAAGCCGCCTTTGTCCCCACCCTGCCCTTGTACCAAGAGGCCCGCAATCGAACGCGTCGAGTGCCCTAAAATCTGAGAGCTGTCGAATGAAGTGCCTTGGATAACATCAGACATCTTCGTTTTCTTACTTGTGGAAACTACTACTCGAGGTTTCCTTGTTTTCTTGACTCTATTCAAAGTTCTGCATTAATTTGTGTTTGTGGTTAGTTTCGTTGAAATGGTAAACACAATTTAGGTGTAAATGCGTCGCTAAGCGCTAAGCGCTAAGCGTGTTAGAAATTGATGAAAAGGCGGATGGGATAGTAGCAGAAATTATTAGTGTTATAATAAGTCAAAAGAAGTCTATAAAAATAATGAAGCCAACCCTGAAATTGCGAAAAACCACTGTTCAAATAGATTTAAGAAACAGGATATCGCACGTCGTAATTTAAATTCGAAAATAGAGGCACATTTTAGCTATTCAAAAAAAATTGCAAATCTAAACTAAGAGGATAAGGCTAGAAATGCAATGTAAGTGACTGGTTCGAACTCGAACACGCAGATGAACGTCGCTGTATGCAAAGTGGTGCGGCGGAGAGTTTCAGGTGTGCCGCTGTCGAGACGCTGGTGCAAATTCCTCTGTTTCATTGGTCGAAGGTTATTCCACACATTTAATAAGGAGTCAATGTTGTAAATGGCAGGTTGTCATACAGTGTGGCGGTCTACGAAGGAGGCCTTCATTCAGCAGTGGACGCCTCCGCGCTGATGAAGAATAAGGAGTCAGTTAAGTGATTTAATTTTCGCGTTTTCAGGGGTGGTCTCGTAGTAAAAGTTGTTTACAATGACCTCCTTTCAGCTTAGTACTCCCATTCTCCTAACCCTGTAAAGCACTTCTTATATAGTTCCGCTCAACGGGGGTTTTAGAAAGTTTCTTATATTCCATATCGTACTTACGTGCAAAAGAGAAGGGGAGTCCATCTGACCAACGGAATTCTCCCTCGTGGACGGAATCTGTGGCTCCTATCCAATACACGTCGTCCACTCCCGCTCCCGGCCTGTAAAAATAAGTTAGTCGGATCAAATCAAATCAAAAGAGTTAACAAAACAAAAAGATAACTCCATAGTAGCATGAATTTAACGAGGAAAATAACTGGACAGGTAACTAATTAACAACTACGTCATCAACCATAAAACGTCCACTGCTGGACGAAGGCCTCCCTCTTAATAGAGGGGTGTTGCTATAAGCCCCACGCTTTGCAGGCGGCTTGGGGATCGCAGAATGCTCACCACCGTTAACCAAAAGGACGCTGCTGCCCGTCCTCCGGTGGGTCTGGTTGCAGTTTCAGGACTTACCCAGGTATTTTTATTACAATATTATTTTATTAACGACTAAGGCTAAAGTTATGTGATGAGCTTCGGATTTATGCAGGCGCAGGGGTATTCACAACTCAATCGTAAGGTTTCCGTTCGCTTGCACATTATCAATTTTTTCCCGTTAGTTACAAAAAGGCAAGCGTGCTCCATCATAGACTTGCATCTCCGTTTATCATCAGGCGAGCCTTAGACTACCATCTCTTCCATAAAAAAAGTGATGTTACAGGGTTTTTCTAAAACTATGAACAACGTGTCTTAGAATGAATACTTACGAGTTAATAAGCAACTGGTCTAGGATGTGCTGCTGCCTTTCATTCAGCACACTAGCGAGATGGCCGCCAATCCTCATGCATTCAGACTCCGCCTGCTTCCAGGCCTTCTTTGCCTCTCGCACCGCTGATATACAAAAGTCTCCCGACAACACCCATCCGTAGTCACAGTGCCCAACGATTTCATCAACAGGTTTATCCATCCACCACACCTTCAACCACATAGCTGAAGAGTTTCTCTTTGCAACGACACTAATATTCAATCTAATCGAATTTCCTTCAGAAACTATTTGAACATTTCTTAAAGGGTCTCCAGGTTGGGAGCAGTGTTTCCATCTCGACTTCCCATTCTGAAGACTTAACTCCATCCCTCTACATAAAGCTTGAGCATCTTCGTGGATTATATTTGAAAGGTCATTTTCTTTTGCAGTCATCGACCCTGTTCCCATTTGCAGGCGTAGTGCTACAAGGTTTCCGTAAGGCAGGTGGATCTTGTAAGAGCAGAGGAGTTTGGTAGCGGGGCCAACTTCGAACGAGCCGTTTCTTGCCGTCAGTAGCACATCATGACAGTGGTCTACTAGACGGAATACCGCGGCGAACGTGGGTCGGCCATGGAGCTCTAGAGCCGAACTCTTCGAGCTGGATAGGTAGAGGTATCTTCTGTTCTGTTGAGGGATTTGCTCGAGCTTCCCGCAGAGGGTGGGCGAGGTCGGAGCGAGTTTGAGGAAGCCGGTGGAGCAAGGCACGTTAAGTTTGTGGAGCTCCAGCAGCAAGGCGTGGCGGGGTGCAGGCGGGGGGAGCAGCAGCTGGCACCCGCGCGTGCGCGGTACGTGGCCCGAGTGGACGCGCCCGCTGCGAGACCATTTCACGCGTATCGCACATTCTGGAACAAAAACAAACTCGTTCAAGAAGTTTAGACAAGCACAGTATTATTTTTTTCTTAGTTCTTGGCATCGCACGTTGTGCATTCTGCCAGTGTCAAGTTTATGTTTTTTTCAAGTATTTATATGAAAAGCAAGTCAAATATGTCATGATATCACAGTCAGTTACACGAAATTAGTCATAGTCGAGTCCAAGTCATGCCCTAGTAAAGTTGTGGCGACTTTACTATGAGCTTCTACGGAGTTTTGAAAACAAAACAAAAAGACATATTTCACCACATTATATCACTTGCCCACACTCGTGCATGTAATTCAACACTCAATGAATAAAACACCACCATTTTAAATCATTAATTCGCAAAAATACACAAGTTTAAGAAAATAATAGAATGCAACGACATGATTTTTCCGTGTTCCCGCCAAAACTCCCAAGCGCAGTATGCAGATGTCCCGAATCATATACGAAAGAACACAGTAGCTAAAAAGGAAAACTTGAGGATTAGGCTAAGTGGTGCATTTTTTGTCTATGAAGATTTCAAAAAAATGGGCAAAAAATTTTGTCAATTAAGGACTATACAGTAAAGTTCATTTCAACTGGAAGGACTAATGCATTCATAGATAGAATAATAGTTTATTTGCTGTTGATGGGCCAGTGGACAGACAATCCAATTTGTCCTTAAATAATTCCACCACCATACTCAAAGAATTTCTACTAGAGATTTACTCTGTAAAGAGTTTTAATTCTAATTATTTACCCAGAATTAAGTTTGAAGATGTAGAAGATGGCTTGCTACCGTGATGCTCTTCAACAATGGAGCTTGTGTGTTGGTTCAGAGAATAATGAGAAGTAGTAGAATAGAGCGTCGAGCTGAGACTGTTTTAAAGAACCGTTACGTGTCACTTGCAAACAACAACAACATTTTTATAGTCAGCGACGGTGATAATGGAATGGACGGGCCCAGGGCTGCAAATCCATCAAAATTAACAAGACAACACAATCAAGCATACCTAGCTAAAAGTATACATATTACATTTGCCGGAAAATAGAGATAGCGAATCTAATTACTGCATGACAAAAAGAACACATGTACATGTATTAGAAGTTTGTATTGTCGTATCGTACGGCTCGCATGTCGCAAAGGCAGAGCGACTGAAGCGAGTGAAGAGCCGGCGCTCAACAAATAGTCTTCAAAATACGTGCGCTTATTTCCCGTCCATTCATCTTATCATTGTCGCTGGTTATAGTGCTAAAGGGTATTTCTATTCAACTTTAATCGAACCTTTTAATCTGTGGTCAACGTTGCTGATGCACCAGCTACCTAGCACGTTTACTGCGGCAAGTAAAATCATAATTCTTCATCTGGTGCGGCGGCGGGCCAAAATGCGCCCCAATGATATTTCCGCCAGTGCGTGGCAGGTCTTTCTAGACCCACCAGCACTAGGAAAGATTGAAAATTGCTATAAATTTGTGGAAACATAATGTATACATTTTTTTTATATTGTTAGAATGACCTTGAACCCAACTTCCTTAGGTTTCATTTGCCCCGGGATCTGCCAAACAGGAAATGAGCAATAAAGCAGGAAAAGCGGAAGGCTGATATCGACCTGAACCGCACTAGAAAGTATTTTTAGTAGTGATGGGACAGAGAAAAATAAGGGGATATCGAAAATAAAACAGAATTATCGTAAAAGAACTGAAAAATGTTTTTATTTACTTATGCCTGTCTTGGAAATATGTTACGCAAAGGTTTTGGTTGCATTTCCTGCAATATTTTTTTATTTTCTTAACTTTTTTTTTTTGCTTGGGTACTATTAAAGGTTTTACGCAGTCTGTCGTAGCACCCTGCACAATTTCTTCGTTTAGCGCTCATCTCAAGGACATGGTCATTGTCCTTAGGTTTTACTTGATTTTCTGAAATGTTTTTTTTTCTTAATTCCGTGTGATTTATTAATCATTTATGAGTTTTACCACAGAACTCGCGAAACTGAACAACTTTCCCCAGAGAACATAGGGACAGAGAACAAAAAAATTTGACCCTCCCTTACAAATTGACAACCAGCTAATTGATTTACTATTACTATGGGAGGTCCAACATTTTTTTTCACACCTATGTTCTTTGGGGAAGTTGTTCAGTTTCATGAGCACATTCATCTCCTTCAGGGTTGATACCCCCCTTCCGTTACACGCTGTATAAGGTCATTTTAAATTAAGTGAAAATATTTTAAGGGTGTGTTCTAATCATTAAACTGAACAACTTTCTCCAATAAACATGGGTCGAAATATGAAAAAATATTTTTATCTACTAAATCAGTCAGCTGGTCGGCAATTTTGCATGGGAGGCCCAATATTTTTTTCATATTTGACCCATGTTCCTTGGGGAAAGTTGTTCAGTTTCATGTGTAGAGCACACCCTTAAAATACCCATAAAATGCACATTTGTTTCCAAATTCTTTTAATTTTTCTTAGTGGAAAATATTTCTTCACTGCTGTCACTATCACTGTCAATAAATGCAGGGCGAATTACCCTATTCTCCAAAATTTGTATTTTTCTTTTATTGCTTGCCATCGTTGATTATATCGAACGCTACGTCAGATCAGTTAGATAGCACAACACTAACTGGCGGGGCGCGCGCTCTGTGCGGTATCGGGTCGCCAGCTGCCTGTTGGGAGGGCGGGCCGAAATAGGCCCACTGCCGCACTCAGCGGACGTTTTTCACCGTCAGTGCGATGGTAGGTCGATAAAAGCCTGCCGTTATGTTTTGATGGGGAACACCTACAATTTTGACCGCAAGATGAAAAATATATTTGTCTCTGTCGAATTTTTACAAACACCTGAGATATTCGTTTCGCACAAGCGAGACGGACAAAGGTTTCTTCGTCCGCACCAGCTGAAGTACCGCGGCAGGCCGATATCGGCCTGTTACGCAGTGAGCGTGCTAGTCTAATAACACTACTTTATTATTATATTTTGATGTGTACTATTTCTAGACTCTCTAAACAAATAAAAAGATAACGATTGATTATATCTATAATAGAAGATAGGCCCTATCTATCGCGCTGCGAGAGCTTTTTGGGGCACTACGGAAATATTTATTGATCTTTCAAACGAGTAGGTACAAGCATTAGACATTTAGGGCTTTATACAAGAAGGCATGGGTAATTTGTACTACTAGGCTACCTTCGTTTGGGAAATGTCCTAAGCATTTAGTTGTAATAATTATAATAACAGTAAAAAAATCATTTTCAACTTTTTCTAAGTAGTCATTAAAAAACTTGTTGAAGTGTCGGATATCATTATAGTCTATCTATTTGGTAGCATAGATAATAACTGGCTGGAACCAGTTGGCAGTGAATTTTATCAGACTACATTATAGAGGTAAGCATTTGCGGAGCAATATCTGTATGCTATGATTGTTTAATATATTCTGTTTGATCACGACGTGAGCTGTACTTTACAGTACAGCTATTCTCCATACAAAATGTATTCCCCTATTTTATTTCTGGGTAATGCCTCTAGAGTCTAGAAGATTCTTTTTTTTAATAAAGTCTATATAGATCTACTGTAGACATGTCTCTATAACTTCCTTTTTTCCCGCAGAAAATATAACCCTCTAAAAATAGTTTTTTAAAGGATTATACATATTTTTTATTTTATTTGTTGCTGAAATAAAAGGCTTTAAAAAAAAATACAACCGACTTCAACTTTGAATACCTGGATGACATCTTGATATTTTCTAGTAATTTTGATTTAAAAACCAAACTGCTGAATCGATTTCGACAAAATGTATATGCAACCACCTCTAAAGTATTACCTACCAAATAAAAATCAGTCCATAATTGGCGGAGTAATCTACGCGACTACAAACACACTTTCAAACACAAAACATACAGTCGAATTGAGAACCTCCTTCTTTTTTGAAGTCGGTGTCTCTGTCATTCCCTTTTATGAACGTAGACCTAGGTTTTATAAAAACAAAGACTGCTCTAGCTGCAGGCACTATCCAGGAATAAAATAGGGGAATTCATGTAGACCGTCATTAAGAATTGAAAAAATACACTTCTATGTCGAACAACAGGTTACCCAGCACTAGTTGTTGCTTTTGCACGTGTAACCTTCCTTTGTTTGCTTATTGCTATAGCGAAAAGCTTTTTACTGCAGCGCATGCAAAATTTAAATTTAACATACTTCGCCTCGGGTTTAGCCTTTGATATTATACGCTTTTACGTTCTTGAAAGCCGCGGGAGAATCGTAAAAATGCACTCGAAATGCTATGAGGTAAAACTAGGTTTTTCAAAAGGCAGATTATTGTGATAGTTTGTAACCCCTGGAAAATGAAAATCATCAGGTGTCCCTTCGAATATATCACAGTAAAATATCATTTAAAAAAAATTATGTTATTTACTCAAAAACTGTACGAAATAGCAGATATTTTTTTGCGATTCCGGAGTTGATCCCGTAGTGAAAGCTGTTCACAACGACAAGCACAATGAGTTTCTTTCGGCTGAGTAATACCCATTCTGTATAACCCCGCCGGGTAAGTTAACTTTCTAATTTTTACAAGCTTTTATTTCTCGTTTTTACAAGTTTTATTTCTCATTTTTACAAGGTTTTGTTTCTCATTTTTACAAGCTTTTATTTCTCATTTTTACAAGCGTTTGTTTTTAATTTTTACAAGCTTTTATTTCTCATTTTTACAAGCTTTTAATTCAAATTTTTACATGCTTTTATTTCTCATTTTTACAAGCGTTTATTTTTAATTTTTACAAGCTTTTATTTCTCGTTTTTATAAGCTTTTATTTCAAATTTTTACAAGCTATATTTTTTACCTGTCCCCGGTTTATCTATCATCAAATCTTAGATAATTGTTTAAGCTTGAAAAAGGAAAGTAAGGTGAAATAGTTGTATTAATTTGAATGGTGCAAACGATACAAAGCAGTTGCACCACTGATGGTGCAAGTCAATGGTGCAAATGTTACGTCGGGTTGTAATTTAAATTTAACCCACTTTCCAATTTCGATTGAACTGAAATTTGAAATTGTATGCATGTGTGAATTGGATATAAAAGCAATATTATTATTTCACGAAGCTGAACTGATGATGGAGCCGGAAGGTCATGCGAACTCTGTAATAACACGACGCAACCCCATCGAGTTTGGTCTCGTTTGTTTCGTCTTGACATGGACCTTTTCAGTTATTTTTTAATTAGTAACTAATAATAAAAAGCTAGTTTTTTTAACTTGTTTTACTTCTAATACTATAAGAATCACTGTCCTTACTTATCAACCGACTGAATGACTGACTGAACCAAAAAGGGCGGGTAAAACTTCGTTTGGCAAGTTCTTTGTTTTACAGCTATTTGGTGGGGATGTGTGGGGAAAGTGGTGAATATGTATATATTAACCCAGCGGTATGGAAGTTACAAATATTTGGGAGCTGGGTGATTTTTTCCGTACGCGGACGAAGTCGCAGGGGACCTCTAGTACGTATTTACGGATAAAAATATTGTATATAAGTATTCTATCCGCTATCTGGTTTCCATAATACAAGCTTTGCTTAGTATGGGGCTATATATATATATATATATATATATATACAGTGCTGTGTGTAATAAATGTCCCCCCAATATTTATTTATTTATATTTATTTATTTATAATTATAACCAAATTCAGTCCAGGGATTGCGATGTCACGGTTCGGGTTGAACAGTTAGTTAATATTGTGTTCGATATAGTCGTATATTGTACTCATAAGTATATTGTTTTATTTATACGCGAATACTCACGCCAATATTCTTAATTCAGTACCTACCTACTTCCAGGTGTCTCCGGAAACCATAGAAAGCGTTGCAAAGTGTTTACTGATGGCCTACTTATTGCTCAACGATACGAGTGAGCTCAAGTGTGCGGAAAATGGCGTTTCTTTCGCATTTAAAGCGAAGGTGCTTGCTGTTAGTACCATAGATAATATAATTATGTAGTCAGGCAGCGACAATGATAAGATGAATGGACGGGAAATAAGCGCACGGATAATGAAGACTATTATATTGAGCGCCGGCTCTCCACTCGCTTCAGTCATACTCTACCTTTGCGACATGCGAGCCGTACGATACGACAATACAAACTTCTAATACATGTAAATGTGTTCTCTTTTTGACATGCAGTAATTAGATTCGCTATCTATGCTAATATGCATACTTTTTGCTAGGTATGCGTGATTGTGTTGTCTTGTTAATTTTAATCGATTTGCAAGCGCTGGGCCCGTTCATTCCATTATCACCGTCGCTGTAGTCAGGCATGTACTTTTAAAAATACTGTCATTAAGAATAAAATGAGAAAACGGTTCACCCTCACCTTGAATACATGTATATTGTAAATCAAGTGGATATCAAGAAACACCGAATTAGGCAGCCAGCGTCGGAGACAGTGCCTAAAGCAAAAATGGCGAAATGAATACTGTACCACAGAATAAATAATAGTACTACGTACAGAAAGTTTACTTCGCAAAAGAATTGAAATAAACAAGGACTCTATCTACTAGGCAATAAAGTAGCAATTCAACTCGCACAGCGCTGGATACCGCTCGCTATATTCACCTAGATATACCGCTCTCTTTCTATCACGTATGCTTAGTTACGTGCGACGAGGCTAGCGTGCGGGCGGCAACTGACTTCTGCTTTGGATTGTCCACCCAAACAGAGCGTCGGCCGAACATACTAGACTATGTACTAGATTTAATTCGTATTAATGACTGCCTTCATACTGATGTCATTTTCTGAAGGAGATAAAATATTATAATACCCACAAAATAATTTGTTAATAAATTGTTATTCCTTTTTATGTTTTGGTAACGAGTCCATTATAGAAACATTCATGATATTTTATTATTAGTAACTTTATGATAATAAATATTATTCTATTCTATTCTATTCATACCTAAACTGCTGTACCATGTTTGTTTCATGAATCAAATTTTATATCGGCCTCGTATCGGCCCTCCTAACAGGATTAGAGAATAATTTGATTCGGTTCGCAGTTGATTTTCATTAAATTTTAAATTATATCACAACATAGGTTTACAGAGCGCCTAAAACTTATGAATTTTTGATCCGCCAGGCTCTCATTCCAATCACTGAACTGAGATATTGAAAATTTATGAATATTTATGCTCTTAGTACTTTTCTGCGTAAATGATTAAGTAAAAGTGACAGTTTACAAAAAAAGTTTGTATATTACGAGGGCGGCACTGAAAATTTCGGGAATCAAGGAAGTGACACAACATTACTATTTAAAAATATATTTATTGCTTTTCGAAGTATTCTCCGCGAAATTTGACACATTTTTCCATACGATGGAACCAATCATTGAAGCAACCATTCCATTCGGAAGTTGGGGTCTCCAAAATGGCCGTTTTGTAGGCGTCCACAGCTTCTTCAGGTGATGAAAATCTCTGTCCACGCAATTTATTCTTTATTTTAGGGAAAGTATAGAAATCATTAGGGCTTAGGTCGGGGCTGTACGGCGGATGGTCCAATAATTCTATGTTTTCTTGCTCTAAAAACTCTTTTGTTCTGTGCGCGGTGTGAGAACTCGCATTGTCGTGATGGAGGATGATGCGGCGGTTGCAGTTCTCTTTACGGAGTTCAGAAACGACCTGTGGCAAACAAATGCTAGCATACTATTCTGCATTAACCGTTCTTTGTCCCTCAAGAGGAATAGTCGTAACATGGCCGGTTTTGGAGACAAACGTGGCCACCATTTTTTTTGCAACACTCCGTGAACGAACAATTTTTGTTGGCTTTAACTCATTTTCGAACACCCAAACTCGTGACTGGTTTTTTGTTTCGGGTTCGTACGCGTATATCCAGGATTCGTCACCTGATACGATGTTGTATACAGCATTTGAGGATCCTGCGTGGAATCTTTCGAGAGTTCTGACGCACCAAGTAACGCGAGCCGCTTTTTGCTCTTCACAGAGCGAATGCGGTATCCATCGGGAAAACAACTTTTTTACACCTAATTTTTCATGCAAGATTATTTGTATTTGACTCATGCCAATGTCTAAAGTTGCCTGAATTTCGCGGTATGTCACATGTCGATCTTCCTCAATCAGCTTACGCACAGCATCAACGTTTTCTTGGGTGACTGCAGTTTTTGGACGACCTTGACGGGGATCATCACTGAGCTTGACACGTCCACGTTGAAATTCAGCAAACCAGCGATAAATTGTGGTTTTGGATGGGGCTTTATCACCAAATGCAGAAATCATCCGGTCAACACACTGTTTTTGTGTTAAACCACTTCGAAAGTCATAATAAATCATCGCTCTTGAATTTTCTCGAGTCAATTCCATTTTCTCAACGACTAAACAAGTTTGACAAAACCTTGTGACAAGACCGAGAATATTTTTTTAAATAAATAAATGGTATTCGATTTTTAAAACCAAGGAGTTTTCAATTAAAAAGATTTTAATATGACAGAAACAGTGGAAATATTCCATTCCCGATACTTTTAGTGTAGTACTTCGACATTGTTTGAAAATTTAATTATGAGGAAAGCTATGGATAATTATTGTAGGTAGTGACGTTTTCATGCCGTTTTTAAGGGCTAAAAACAGGGGCGCCACACCAGAATCGGAAATAGATATCGGTGAAATCCTAGTACCTACATCTTAGGACGATGATTGGATGAATAGCAAAGTCACCCATAAGTCCATAACCGTGATAATGCACCGGTATTGCCAGAACAAAAAGTTTTTTATGCAAAACTTTTTTGCATGCTTAACACCTAGTTACATCTTGGCAAAACAAGAGTAGAAATTAATAGTGGCGCCACTATCGCAAATAGTTCTAAACACTAGCCACGGTATTCGGTCTGAGGAACATGATTGGACGATTGTTTTCCACTGACATCTGTTGTAGTTTTTAATATTTCCTGGCAATGGATATACTAGTCCTTCAGCTGAATACATATCTCTTCATCGATTCTTCTTTCTCCAGTTAAACGAGTCGTAGTCACAGTCCAAGTCACACACAGTAAGTCACGGTCAAGTCCAATCATGCCCTAGTAAAGTCAATGGCAACTTTACTACAATCTTCTTCGGAGTTTTGGAAACAACACAAAAAGTCTCGTTTCACCACATTATTTCACTCTTGCACGCTATTTGGCACCTAATGAATAAAACGCCACTATTTTAATGCATTAACACCCGAAACAACAACAAAGTTTTGAAAAATAATACAATGCGGCGACATAATTTTTTTGCGGTCCCGCCAAAACTCCATCCCCGCTGACATCTTTTCTGCAGTATTGCCAGGAGAAAAACACAGTTTACGTTTGAAACTTTTTTGCCAAGCTGTTTTATTTAGGTAAGTATATTTCCAATTTGAAATACAATTATTTACGAAATATTAAAAACAGCGATGTTGACAGTTTAAAAAAAACTAGCGCGTTTTACAGCACATACTACCAACATTTTAAGACTCTAAAACACATAATCATCATTTTACTAGCTTCGAAGTGATTGTCTCCCAAAGCGCGCTATAATAATAAAATGAAATTCAATTTAAGCATTTACGCTCCATTTCAGTATATTGACGTTCTAAAACGCTAAATCTCAAATATTGTGTTAATATAAACACGGTTTACGATTTCAGTTACCTATTCTTGCTGGTTTATTATACAGTTTATTAAATGAATAAATACATTTCATAAGACTTCTCACAAAGGAAATTTAATAGGTACCTACTTAAAGATGCACCGCCCGACGGCTCAAACTCATCGGTGGGCGTGGCTAAAAAGCATGCTGTCTTCATCAAACAAAGTGTGAAAAAGGGAGAAATGAACGCGCAATTTTTTTAAATTTTCATAAAGTACCAACTGGAGTGACGTAGGCAAGTGTCACTCACGGAGTAGCAGACCTTGTTTTATTGGATCATGAGCGATATAAGTGCTGCCAATTTTTTTTTTATTGGGGCACGGCCACTAGCGCATGTAATAGCACTATCACTTTCATATGAAAAGAAGAGCAAGAGGAAGGTGCTTTGTTAGTTCGTCTCGTTGAACAGGGTATAGATGTGGTATAGACGGAGAGACGATATACGTAGGACAGTGGAAGTAGTTGGAAGCGGAAAACCGATCTGGCCGAGTGGCGTGCCTTGGGAGATTTTTGTATCTTGCAGTGAAGGTACTATAATATTTTTTTAATGAAATGGAGCGACGAGACAAGCGAGACGTTCACCTGGTGGTAAGCGTCACGCCTGCTCATAACAGTAGCAGTGCCAGAATTGTGAACTTGCGCACACAATCCTGCGCCGCGCCTAACTGCTCTGCGCTCGTCACCCTGAGTCAAATCTCCAGTAATCCAGGCTAGAACAGTATCAAAGCAGTCTCCAGATGTCTTGTCCAGTTATTTCTCTGATAACATTGGCCTCCAAACCGAAACACAGTAGATAACATTTCCTAATTCATTGGCAAAATAAGTGTACTTCCCCAGGCGGACTTTGCAATGGAGTCCTACCAGTACAAACAATAAATATAGACTGATCATGACGATGATGATAGAATTATGCAATATTTATTACAAAAAAGTGTAAGTACACCTCACATCTATACATTTATTTAGTTTAAACAAATTTAAATTTCAACAAGCTTTTCCCAAAGGAAATTGAATTTCGGCATACCTTGTGGGTTCACCGTGTATTATAGTACTTTGAATATTGGCATGTTTACATTTTCCCTCCAACATCTAGAGTTCGTCGACTGTTTGTGTATGCATTTATGGTTATTGCTAACGTCTGCTACATTATACGATATTCCATTATTTAGATTTTACACAATCTCGTTTCTTGGTGAGATTTCTGTAGAAATTCTTACAAATCGCACGTCCCGCTTTTTTTTATAACCGCATTAATGGATATTACTCATACATGTATTCAACTAGTTTTCTTTTAGGATGCTTAGGTTTTAACTCGTTGGAAGTTCGGCGAGCTCACAACCAATTGAAGGTTATGTGCAAGATCTTTTATGGAATGATTGATGCTCCCAATTTGCTTAAGGAGTTAGCTCGGCTCCGTGCCCCCGACAGCATCATCCTTCCACGTCGCGGTGGGCGACCTCAGTTCCAACATCAGTTATTTGCGGTTACACTCGCTCGCACGGTCGCGCACGGTTACTCTCCCATCCCCCGCTCTTTGACTGCATTCAATAACCTCCTAGCCTGGGCACTCGATTGGGACTTGTTTGCTGGTGAATGGAAGAGTATGCAATTGAAGTGTCTAGAATACTGTGAGATGATAGCGGGCAAGAAGACGGATGTGGATGATGACGATGAGTGGGAGTTTCTGTGTCAGAGTGACTTTATTTCTGGTAATTTATTTTGACTAATATATATATATTATTTTCTGTTATTCATTTGTTAAATTACTGCTAGCTATTATTATAATCTTTTGACATTGAATTTATTATAATCAGGTACCTGATTAATTGTATTATGTATTCACTTATACTTACTACATAATATACTTCAAATATATTTGAAGTTTTGACTTTGTTTGTAATAATTATGTAAAATTAATCATTCTTGCATTGTAATTTTTATTTTTTCTTTAATTTAAACGTGACAAATGTGTACCTACACATACTATAACTTGGCCTACCATTTATTAAATAATGTAATAAGCTAATGTAATTGGTGCGTCTACCGTATTAGTTAAATAAATAAATAAAAATTAAATAAAATATGTATTTTCATCATTGGATATATGTACGTACTTATGTAGGTACGTAAATTATATTTTCTTAACCAGATAAAAATCCGATAAATAAGTCTTATTTTTCGTTTTTCTTGATACTTTTGGGCTATCTATTATTCATGGACAAAGCGCAAAATTCTGTTCTTACATTCAACATTTCACAAGGTCAAAGTAGGTATTATATATTTACATAGCAGTAAAGCAACTGATTATTAATTATTAGTATTTTTGCTGTCTACGGGGTATCACAGAATGGTAGTACCTACTAAGCCGAAAGGAGCTCATTATATACTTCGTTGTGAAAATTATGAACACAGAAAAACTTAAGACCTACTTCTTAGGTAGAACGGCTGTCAAGCCAGGTTCATATTTGTACAAAAACTAAGTACGACGAAAAAATGCCAATCATTGAAGTAAAACGCTAGAAATGCCATTTTGCAACAGATTAAAATTGATCTAATTGCGATGCAATGTGGTTTGGTTTTCTACGCGTTTATTTAAATTGTCTTTTTGAGTATTCTCAGTTTAAAAATATGTATAGCTATTGGTAGAATTGTCATTAAGCGCATATGCACCTAATGCCGGCTAGCGCGGCCCGTCACATTTCTGTTCTATTCACTTCTCTCTTCAGTTTCTTCGGTTGTGAACAACTTTAACAATGGGATCCGTTCCATGGGAAAATCTAATTTTGGTGCGACGAAATATATGGGATAAGGATTTTTAGCCTTTCAAGGTTGGCCACATAGTTTTTACCTTTTAGTAAAGAGTACCTCTTTTATAAAGGTTTAATGAAAAAAATATCAAAGATCATAGGGATATTTCGTGCTTAAGAAAGGTCACCGGATGTGATCGAAACTTTGATATCACAGAATACATAAAAGTGCTACTATAGTCGGAGTATCCGTCGTCGTCAGCCATAAGACGTCCACTGCTGAACGAAGGCCTCCTAATAGAGGGGAGTATCGGAGTATCCGTACTTATAGTTAATCGTGAACAATCCTTTTCAAATAAAACAAAAATTACGTCCTTTCAAACCGACTTACGTTACGAGTTACGTTACGTTTTAATGTAGTTTTGAAACAACCCATACTGTACTTATTTTGCACAAGATGTCTTAAAGGCGGCCATCAATAACGTAATACCTAACGTATTACTGGAAATACATTCTTATGACACATCCCTTATGTATTGAGGGATGACAAAGGGATGTAACGAGTTTTATGATATAGTATTTTATTGCATTGACACAGTATTCGAAGATTTAGGTTTTATTTACAAAAAGTTAGATAGAGCTTTTTATACTAATATGGCTTTTTGTACTCTAGTTTGTAATAATATAAATAGGCTTATACATGCATGACAAATTATAATATTGGTTTAATAACGAAAGAAAAACCTTTATTAAATATAATAACAAAAATAATTACTTAAAGTCGAACTAAATTTAACTAATTAAAGAAAGAGGCCATCTCATAAGCCACCGGGAGGCACAGCCTATACGAACTTACATAATTTTACTTAATTTAAACTAACTAAAAATGTAATAAACGAATTGGTTTAATTAGGTTTTTTTTACCTATCAGTTATTATTTTTTTCGGGCGGCACATTAACTCTGACACTAGGACTGGCCACTCAGCCTATACGAACTTACTTACTTTTTGTTATTTTAAAAAATATTTATTTCTATAGATTCGGCAAAAACAGATTTTAGACTCAAGATTTCGCTACAATCAAAATTATATAAAACAAAATGAAGTTATTATCACGTCACACTTAGTAAAAAATGCGAAAGATTGTCAGTATGTGTGTGTGACTGTTACCACTTCACGCCAAAACGGCGGAACGGATTTTGATGTAACTCGGAATGGAAATAGCTTAATTCCCGGAATAATTATAAGCTACTTTTTATCATCATCATCATCATCATCATCACCGTTTTTCATTTTAATACGGCCACAGCTAGTGATTTCATAAACTCGCAACCTAGAAATCTAAACTAAAGAAACCTCTTAAGAGTGCGCCTAATGCCAGAAAAATATGAGATTTCACCCGCACGTCTTGCATTAGATTAGAGTCGAAAATCGCATGATATTATTGATGATGATAATGGGTTTGAGCAATTTAGATGAGATTTTATATAATTATTCAAAATATAGGCATGAAATAAAAAAAAACGGTTACTCTGCTAAAACATTAGCCTGGCTGTGTAATTCGTAAAAAATAATGTTGTATTGTTGCTGGTTATTTAGAGCATTTGTATTAAAACAGTTTCTTTTTGTTAGTAATATGTTTTTATTTTAATGACAAAACCAGTTTTTTTTTCAAAATTATATTTGGTTACTCGGCTTCTATAGGATTTTCCTCAACCTGTAGTTTTTTTTAAATCTAAATATTCACGTTCTTAATCATTAAACGATGTGTTTAAAAATACACCTTTTACTTACTGTTGGCATTGGTCGCCCCCTTAATTGCAGGACACATTTAAGGGTCCCTAGATTTCGTAATCACAGAAAGGCGAAAGCCCTACTTTCACTTCTCTCTTCAGTAGTAAGGGACTAAGTAGATAAAAGCAAAACGTAGCAAAACTGTTTATACTTAAAAACATTGTTACGACACTATACAACTGAAATCTACGACATTTAACTCCTAGTATAAAGTTTTAAGGTTGGTTTTTGACTGTTACGCAAGGGATATAAAATAAGTTGTTTAAGAGATAAATGGACAAATCCTCTAAGGATAGATGGATGTGACGGTTTGTTCGTAGTACAGGGGTTTTATCTTTACAGTTCAAGCCGATCGGATGACTTTATCCTATATTTTAGTTTGTTGTGATATGTTCTTTGTTGTTAGACCTAGTATTGGCCCTGGGTACGTATGTCCTATAACTGCATCCAGAACCACCGGAGGACGGGCAGTAGCGTCCTCTCTGTTCACGGTGGTGAGTATTGTGCGATCCCCAAACCGCCTGCCAAGCGTGGGGATTATGGCAAATCCTCCTATTAACTTTGCTCGAAAAAATACATTTTGTAGTCCCTCGTCCATCTAGCCGTCTCGTAAATAGAAAAACGTTTAAACTGCCATATATTCGTACTAATTATGGTCAGCGCTCATCTTTATATCGTTTGTGTTCTTCATACAATAGTATTAGTAATGATGTGGATATATTTAACTCATCTGTCTCTTCTTGCTTTAAATTCTAGATTAAATTACTTTCAATTTGTACCTAAGTATAATAGCATAACAATTTTCTTTAAGCATGCTGTGATCACAACAAGTAGGGCGTTAACATTTGCGCATGTTGTTAAGACGTACATTTTTATTATGTAATAATTCAAGGTATATGTCCAGTTTTGTTAACCTAAAAAAATATTTACAAAAAAAAATGGTGGAGGCCTTCGTCCAACAGTGGAAGTCTTCTGGCTGACGAGTACACCAAAATTATTGAAGACAGGTGATTACTTGCCACCCACTAAATGGGCCACTCATAAGGGGTACTATATATTGGTGCCGGAAGGACAACTTTGGCGTGTTGAGAGCAAGGCCATAGCCAGGAATTCATTTCGGAGTTGGTCGAGCTCATTCTGGGGGGTGGGGGGGGGGGGGGGGGGGGGTCGAGCTCTATATGTAAGTAGGTATGTATAAAACGGTGGGTTGGCGAAGGCATTTCGGGGGGGGGGGGGGTTGGACCCCCCCCCCTGCCTACGGCCTTGGTCGAGAGGTGTCATGTACTTTATAATGTAACTTTTATTATCACTTACCTATTCTTAATACTTTAGTAAAGAACACTTGGTAAATGGTGGCACTCGTTGTCTTCCTATAACGTAACCTGTAACAAAACAAACAAATTATGTTAATATTTACTTCGTTATTATAACGCCCCGAACCGAAACGTGATGTTCTTACAAAATATTATTTACCAAACCATTAATGGTTATAAAAATTTACTCGACCGATTAAGCTCACATTCGAACTATTTTTTTATTACTTAGCGCCTTTTATAACGCAAAAATAAATCAGGCGCTGCTGTAAATACCTTGTATTGTATTTAAGAATGTCTGTCCACAGCTTAACACTTAACTTTGTGAGCAACTAAACATCCATCAAGGAGTACCTACGCGTGAAAACGGTGAAAACCAAGGTTAAAGCCCAAATTCTGCCCCGTTCAATATTGTTCGTTCTTGAACTAATGAATAATACCCGGTTAATCTATCACTAGAGGGTTGATTAGCAGTATATCTGGCTATCTATCTTGCGAGACAAGTGATTGATGAGGCCTTGACTGTGGGAAACGAAATGTAGCTTGTTGGCACAATTGTAGCTCCAATCGTAAAAGGGAAATCTAACAATAGAATGTGTATTCAACCGTTACAAAACTTATTGTTGCTGACTATATGCACTTTCTTGTAAGTTCGCATGAGCTGAGTGGCCAGCCCTAGTGTCAGAGTTATTGTACAGCCTGAAGGCCTCTGACGTGGCTTGGTTGTTGCTTTTTTTATTAGACTACAAACCTGGGTGAACATTTTGAAATAGCAATTAAAATAATTTTGAAAAAAACGAACAAGCACATTCAACCTTCTAGATGTAGTCATAACATTCAGCTAAAAATAAACAATATTATACTATTCCTAGACAAGTGTAAAAACAATTAAAGGAATAGAACAAGCAATCTGGTAAAACTCCTGAAACGGCTGATGATGATGATGATGATGTCTGTTTGTATGTGAGTATCTTTATTCCACTATAACTTCTAAATGCCTGAACAGCTTTGTATGTATGGGGTATCTTTAGAATCCTTACATCCTTCATCCCGGGTGGCTAGCTACATTTTTTGGCAGGGCAGTCGTGTTTTTTTTAAATTACTAATATCTAGTTTTATTGACACCTATTTATGATGCCTTGGCGGTCAAAAGGTTTAATTATTATTGATCATAAGCAATTAAACTCATAAGGTTCTTGTATCTTTCTCTATTGTATTTTTTTGGTGTGCACAATAAAGAGTTTCTATCTATCTATCTAAGTTCCCAAAACCATCGCTGTATAAGGCCGGTCGCACATCATGATACATTTCTAATATAAAAATTATAGCGTGCGCTGGGCTGACCGTCACACACCACGCACAATAACAGGTGCGAACGAGACAGTGGTCTCGAGGCGTTTCTTACGGTCTGCGGGACCTAGTACAAAATATATGCACGGAGTGCCTTCCAGCGCGCGAGGGGTTTTCCTATTGTTTTTTTTAATGATATGCGGCCGGGCTTGGAAGGTGTTATTCGGTCCAAATTACTTACACAATAGTAGGTATCTGTATCATACATTCGCTGGAAAGTCAGTAAGTTTTTCTATAATATAATAATTATGTTGATGTGTATTATCGATAATGGTTAAAGTCCTACGTGCGCCAGTAGTCACGATATTGTTTTTCTAAGCCTGTTATTATAGCCCATTAGTACTCCAGTATCTGTGACATTACACGTATGTAGGTACATAATTACAAGGTTAAGTTTGTCAGACATTTTCCGAACTAAATACTTACTTTGTCATAGTTCCATTGGGCTCATAAAATATTCATGGTCATTAGAAAGGTAATAACGCGCTTACAGTGTCGGCTTAGTAAGTACATACCAATAGTAGTGTTCTACAGTTTTGCTCGAAAAACAATAACTGGTGAAGCCAAAAAAGAATCAATGTGTGCGTGAATATTATTTACGTAAGGCTGCTATCACACTAGCGGTAGCGAGCGTTTTTAAAGCGGAGCGGGCGCGTCGCGAATACGTGGCGGACGCGCAACGAACACGCCGCGCATGCGCAACGAGCTCGCCGCAAACGGCATTTTTTACAGTATTCTCGTACTGAACCCTTTCGTGTATGAATGCTTACGTTTTCTGCGTCTTCGAAGTAACAACAGGGGGGTGTCACTCCGCAGTTTCGGTATGTTCGGGCGGCGCTCCGCGCGGAGTGGACATTGACAAACAATGACTTCTAAGCGATCGATTCATTTAAAAGATACTGTTCTGTTTACGGGTGTTTAAATAAAACAAAGAAGAATGAATCAAATTTATCATTTTTTTAATAATAATATATTCTAATATTATTAAAGAAAGAAACTAGGTATACAATTTCAACAAGCAAACTGTTTCTTCGCGTATTGTTTGTAATAGGCCTCGTAAGCTTTTACTTTTGCATGATTGTTATTTGAAACAAAATACAGAATAAACAGAATAAGCGTTAGTTTTTTTTTTGTTCAGGTTATATGTCATTCCAATAGTAATAGGTACCTAGGTAGTAGCACAGAATAAATAATAGTACTACTTAGTAGTAGGTACTACATACTACATAGGCAACATAACTGGTAACTAACACTAGTAAGTATTCTGTGTATATTCACAATGTCGTCGGTCCACCTAGTCGCGTGCAACTGGATACATATGGCAGGTTGTCGTACAGTGCGGCAGTCTAAAGGGGAGGCCTTCGTTCAGCAGTGGACGTTTCCGGAATGATGATGATGATGATGATGATTAGTTGTAAATATCAAGAAGACAACCTCTTAGATAGAGTCCTTATTTATTTCAATTCCTTTGCGGAGTTAACTTTCTGTACGTAGTACTATTATTTATTCTATGGTAACATAGCCAACAGAAGTGTTTCCTCGTCGGAATCCATTCTGTTACTGAGTGAATTGTACGTCGTGAAGCTTGTGAACTCACCGCGAACAGGTGAACAAAACGTTGCGTAATCGCCACGTCTCCGCGACGTATTCGCTGTACGCCCGCGGTGTGTTCGCGACGCATTCGCTGCGTGTCCGCTCCGCTTTGAAGACGCTCGCAAACCGCTAGTGTGATAAGTCCCTAATAACTTTCTTTGACAACATTCGAAAAATGTTGCATATAAATAGACGTTTTCGCCTTAATTTGGGATCAACAAAAGGGATATAAGGTAAATAAAATATTGTAATCGTGAGAAAAACAGGTCGAGTACCGTACGCGGCCTTTTAAGGCCTATATAGGTACTTGAAATTGCTTAACTTAGATTGGGCGGAATCGGGTTCTAAGGCTATTATTTCTATGATATATTTCCCTTCTGAATGACGTATTATAAGCGATATTGTATCGAGTAGACTAAGAAGGGTCACTTTTTTGCAAAGTAAATAAGTTTTTACACACCCTAATAAATATTATGAATGCGCATATTACTTTAACTCTACTTGTCACTGCGTCTGTTTGTTACCTTTTTACAATTAAGCAACTGAAACTTTGCATCATGTTGTAGGTGTTGTAGGTATTGCGTGTATACCCGGAGCACTCACGCTCACTAAAAAGCTTCTTCTTGCGGCGGCGTCGTGTGTCGGGTCGCCCTCTCCCCTGCAATATGGTTGAGGAGAGCGATGGCTGGCACATGCGTCAACTCGTGAACGGGTGCTGCTTGCGGGAGCTGGACTGCTCGGAGTATACACGCATTTCTAGCAATAATTAGTAATACTTAGTTAGGTTCTTTTGGTATAATCTTTATGTAAAGCCTTCAGCTTTTAAAAAAACTTTGCATCAAAAGTTAGGCACGGCATTTTGCGCCACGGGGACGGCGAAATGCACAAAAACCAGCAAGATGCATTCATAAAGAGAAAGAGGTAAAACCTCCAAGATTATAAACAAGAAAATAGAGCTACGAACTAAGAACTAATACGACAAAAATCATTGCAATACGACACGCCTCACGTTGATGCCGAACAGCTGAACATAAAAACAAACTTACTTTATTATTAGTGTAGGTACTTATAAGTACAGGGTGATGCGTCAAATTTAAACGTCCATAGTTCATAGTTATACGCATACAAAGATCTAATGCCTCACGATTTTTTTACCGGTTTCAAAATAATAATTATAAATATTTTTTTGATACACCATGTATTTATAGTATACCTAAAAAATTACTCTCTACTATTCCTACTAACAAAATAATTACTTATTTTAAATGTACCTTTCTACTATTTGTTATGTAAGCGTAATTGGTTACTAATTAAAAAAAAAAAAAAATTATATATATATATAACATGAATAATATTATATTGGGTTCCCTCAGGCCCAACTCAATACAAATGTATAGCTGTGTATAGCAAAATATTACTATTATTACATTAATTAGCACTAAGTTTATAATTCATTGGTTCAATTTTCAATGCAATTTCAATTTTATTTCCCAATTTGGATAAAAACCCTAAAAATAAAGGTTTTAAATTCAAATTAAATTTTTATTTATTAAGATAACTGGGATCTAGGGATTAGTAACAAAGGTGTACAAAATACTTACAAAACTATTAACAAAATACAAACAACAAAAAACAAAATAGTATACATTAAAAGTAAAGTTTTAGTGCGTTGAAAAATGTTTAGGAGATTAATGAGTAAGTGAATGAAAGATAAACATTTGACTCATTTAAATATATTTCTGTTACTAAATCAGCTATAATTTATAAAACGCAATACCAAATGAGCCATAAATTTAATATAATATAATAGGCTTGAAATTCGGCCAGCAGGCGGCCCGAGAAAATCGTCATATTTTCCCGTTCGCCTCGATAAATCATCACACCTTTAATAATAACTTACCAGGCACATCTTTTTAAAATCCACCATTCATTTATCAACTTTAAATTGAAAGACACAAAGTTCATTATAATAGAATTTTATTCGAGTTACGTAAATGTTATATTTTAGACTGGCAAAATCCACAAGGGAATCCTGAGGCCTTTTTTTGAATCGTACGCAAGAGTTGCGCATGCGAGCGAAGCCGACTTTCGAACGATATTGAACCTTATTTCAAACAATAGGCCACTGGCTCTTTGGCGTTTCATGTGCTGTTGTGTGAAAACAAAGGAAACCAATTATTTGTACGGCCGTGTGAACTGTTCCGAGAGGGATGCAAAAACGGCTGAGTGCATAATTTTTCGTCGGCGCGGTCGGAAAGCGCGTGGGGCAGGGGCTTATAGTTTAAAGTTTGTTACTGCTGTTTTGTTTATACTTTTGCCACGAATAAACTATTGTCTATTGTCAAAAAAAAAAAGTGTCGTTGTATAATTACGTTGACCCGTGCCAACGCCCCGAAATACCGAAACAGTGCCTATTTTCTACTTTTTTCGGTTATATAACCTAATTACAGCACATATTCACATTAAAAAATCACATATTAAAAGGTAATAGTATTTTGGAGAACTTTCTTTGGTTGAAAAAATATTAATTTAGAAACTTTTCGAGTAATCTGACCAAAACTTCAAAAATCGAAGCTTGACATGCACGAATCTGCGTAACCGCCATATTTTTGCTCGACTAAATTGTGATCCTACATAATTATGAAACCTCGCATTAAAATATGTGCTTGAAACGTGGAATATCCTGACCTTATTTAGTGAAATTTTAATTCGACCGTCTATGATTTGAAAATAATGTGTGTAAAACTTTGGCTGCTCTAAAGCTCAATCTTAGTATATCTGTTTTGAGAGCTGTAGAGCTGTAAGGCTTTAGGATTCGATTCCCACCCAGAACAAAAAAAATACGAACATCATAGATGCTAGTTCGATGTCTGTGTATGTACTTATTTACAAAATAACACACACAATCTGGTTTCCATAGTAACAAGCTTTGCTTAGTTTGGGTAAAGATAATTAATACTTTATTAGATTTGGCTCGATGGCGCTGCGTGTGAAAAGTCCACCTATATTTACTTACCTACTTATTTATTATTTATTAAAAGAAGGATTGTAATAGGTGCAAGAATAAAACATCTTTTTAAATTCTTTCCACACCGAAGATCCGAGAGTAGCTTCCTTGGTTCTTTTCCAGCAAAAATAAAGGGTCTAAACGAGCAGTGACACGTGTCTGAAATACCAAGGGGCGCCGGTTAATGGAATGAAAACATCTCGAGTACCTACCAGCGGTGCTGTCTCCCGCCTTCTGCGAACTGTAGCTATGAGAAATATTTCGATGCAAATGTCTTAATTTAGGAGATGCGAAGGGACTTAGCATGTCCTTAGTGGACCTGGGCATGTCCTAAAACTGCACCCAGAACCACCGGAGGACGGGCAGCAGCGTCCTCTCGGTTAACGGTGGAGAGCATCCTGCTAACCTGCGATCCCCAACCCCTGCCAAGCGTCGGGATTATGGCAGCCTCTCCCTATTAAGGGGAAGGCCTTCGTCCAGCAGTGGACGTCTTCTGGCTGATGAGTGGGTGAAAGGACTTAAGCCTATGGGGCACTATGGGGCATTACTTACTAATTACTAATTACTTACTAACTATGGGGCATTACTGACTTACTATGGGGCACCTAGGAAGATTTAAAGATAAAAGATGGACACTACAATCAACAAGGTGGGAAGGACCAATCGGCAAAAGGAGCAGAGGACGTCCAAAGAACAGATGGATTAACGAAATAATAGCCATAGCAGGGAAAGAATGGCGAGTAAAAGCTAGGGACAGAGAGACTTGGAGTAAACTGGAGGAGGCCTATACCCAGGCTGGGGTTGCAGCAACAGACGATAAATAAATAAATATTTACATAAGATTGCATGCCATTTGTACAAAACATTCTAGATTCTAAGTAAAATGTATCATTTAAGGTTGTTGGATATAAATGGGATTTATTATTATTATTAAATAATCATACATCCCCCATAATAAATATTATGGGGGATGTCTTCCTCCAACAGTGGAAGTTTTCTGGCTGTTGACGATTAAATTAAATTGTACTTATTGAGATTTAAAACCGTCAGGCCAATTACATTAGAATCTCACAATGATTATTAGACATTTTAAAAAAGGACGATGAAGGGACTGAGTTTCAACATACCTTATTATAAATTATTAATCACTGATAAAATCATACTTATAACCTTAGATAAGTAGGTTGTAACGAAACTTCGCGTGACTTTGTGCACAAATATTATCACTCGACCTTATAAATATAAATTCAATAAAAATGATATGTCGTCAACTTATATTTGATAGTCCTGTTTTGCGCGAAGGCGTGGCGAAGGCCTAAAGATTTGTGAATAAAAAAAACCTAAAGTTTGAACGTCATTTAAAAAAGTTTTCCATTGGGTGGCACAGGCAAAGCTTATATCACATGGCGCCACCATCGCTGGTACTTGTCATTGATGTTTATTTTGAGTTAGTTAACTTTGATCATGAATGAATCACAGCGTTATCATTATTATATATCCTGATTTTCCAGGGTTTTTTTTGTTAAGTTCTGATATTAGGACCATATGGAAATGTTTTAATTAAAAATTATGTCAATTACAGTATATCCATCAAAAATAGAGGCTTAGGACATTTCCAAAATTTGGTGGTACACATTTTTCATACTTATTTGTATGAACTAGGCCAAAATGTCACACGCCTTTAACTTATAGTCTACCGACAGAGCTTACAATTATTTGAACAGCGATAACTTAAAAAAAACCTTTATTACAAAGACGATTTATTGTTTATATTTTGTAGTTTGACAGCAAAACAGCACCAGCGATAATGTGCCACCTAGTGGGATAAATAAGCAGTGTGTCTCCCCATTCGACAATGTCTAATTACATCATTATTACGTAATCTCAACGTAAAGCAAGGCATTATATCCCAAGGGATATTATATAAGTTATATACGAAAACCCCAAGAGTGATTTGAGTTAGGAAAGTTAACATTTGTATGAAAACTCTTAGCATAACATACGGGCATTGTAAATGTATAAATCTCAGAGGAAGGATTTCCCTGCTTGATAAAATTTAACTGTGTATAAAGAATTAATTCGAAAATCGAGACGAGGTTTTTATTGTATCGCAGAAGGTAGATAGACGGCGGGAAACATCGAATTAGATCATTAAAATACTCGACAATGGTAAATGCGTTGATCGCGCGGAGACAAAATCCCCAGTAGGGAAAAGACCTAAAAAGCTACTAGTATAGGCTGATTCAAGCTTAATGGCAGCTCTTGTAATAGTATATTATAATTATCTGTGCAGAAATTATGAAAAAGTACAGTATTCACCTTAAGGATAAAGCCTGTCCTCGACTTGGGTGGCTTGAACCCACAGAAAAGCGAAAGCCTTACTTCTTAGGTTACAAAGGTGTCAAAACAATGTTGTATTAAAGCAATTGTACGGAAAACCGATGTCGCCAGTTTCACACACAATCACCACATAAGAGTAACGCAATTATTGGTCGCGCATTTGATGTTTAAGTATTCCCAGTCTTAAAACATGTATTTTGGTAGAATTGACACATAATTGCAACTACAATTCTGCACGTATGTCTAGCTAGCGCGACCCGTCACTTTTCCATTCTATTCACTTCTCTCTTGAGTGCTTGAACCCCTCGCTTCTAAGTTCTAACTCTAGAGCTCGCTGTTAACTCTGGAGCACCTTGTTACGCCCAGGGTCCGATATGCCGCCCGTGACGTAAGACACTTCTTTATCCCCTTAGTGCATAACCTATTATTAACATACTACTTCTAACTTTTTTTAGGCATAATCCTTTATTAACTACAACAAGCTACAAAGACTACTTAGCCTACGTCACAAAAAAAACAAAAAGATTGTATCCTGACCGATGAAAGTCTAGAGACAAATGCTCAAACCCAGTACCAGTCGGCAGCGTACCCAGCATGCTGGCGGCATTGCCACGCTGGATGGCAATGATTATGCGTTGGAGAAAATAAACGCCAGCATTGTAACTATATTATGCTAAAATGTCCAAAACTTTTAAAGTCGACATTGCACAAAAGTCCAAACCAACAAGAAACATGAATACACAAAACAGAAAACACAAAACTAAATTGCCCGACAATAACTCTAGACTAGACCAATCATGTTACTAACAACAGCGACAATGATAAAATGAATGGACGGGAAATAAGCGTACTTTGTAAACTATGTCGAGCGCCAGCTCTCCTCTCGCGTCAGTCATACTCTGTCTTTGCGACATGCGAGCTGTACGATACGACAATACAAACTTCTAATACATGTAAGTACATGTGTTCTCTTTTTGTCATGCAGTAATTAGATTAGCTATCTCTATTTTCTGGCAAATGCAATAGGTATGCATACATTTAGCTAGGTATGCTTGATTGTGTTAATTTTGAACGATTTGCAAGCGCTGGGCCCGTCCATTCCATTATCACTGTCGCTGACTAACAACAGTATAGTCCTAACTCGATCTGGAAAAAGAATCTAAGTTATCTACAAAGTTAGAGTAGCCGCTAGTTCCATGTACTTGTTGATTGGTGGCTAAGGTTCGAAGTGTTTGCAGCCATTGATCAAATGTATTTGTTCGGAAAATGCTGTATGTTTTGTGGTATTGGATGTCGATCAAACAGGAATATCCAACATAATTTACTGTACTAAAGGTATCGATAACGATATAATAAGTACCTATATCTCGGAGGTCGAATAACTTGCTAGGTATCTTACTTAGATATGTTCAAGAGTCCTGAATATATTGAAAAACAGAGACACGGGTCTCCTTGACAGCTCTATCTCACACGTAAATCCATTTTGCCGAATATATTTTTGTAAAAATCTGTTTAGGGCATCTTACAATATTAACATCTCGAGGTATTTAGAACAAACTTTAATTTAGATAATTTCCTTTTTTTATGGCTAGTGCTTATAATCTACAACAAAATATAGAACTAATTAAACTACACGGAAAGAATTGTATCCAGACCAATGAAAGTCTAGAGACAATCAAAATCTACCAGTCGGCAGCGTACCCAGCATGCTGGCAGCATTGCCACGCTGAATGGAAATGCTTTTATGCGTTAGAATAACTTTATCAGAAATGTTACCGGAGTAATGATTACCAATTTATTGTGCGTTTAGTCTAAACCAAAGTATTTTTTTTATGCAAGTGATTGGCAAGATGAAAGAGACCTCCTTCTGGCGGTAAGCATCACAACAGCCCCATAATAGTTGCTGTGCCGAAATTGTGATTTTACGAACAAAATCGTGCGCCAACTTGAGTTATCTAGGCCCGGAATTCCAAATCACATAAGTAAACAATTAGGCAAATTTTTTTACTCGATCAGTTTCCTTTATTCAATCACAATAAAAATTTATCAAGTTCCGGAGACAATACAATAATATTATAGAGCTACCGAGATAATCATGTACGTCGTCGTATTACTCCGGGAAAAAAACTTTCGTTAGTATGGGATTTTCATAAAAATATCCTACGGTCCGGATTTTATGATGTGTTATTAGGCATGATTATAGGACCTTAAATCCTGGTTTTTACCACTGTAGCTCTGAAGCTTTCGTTTCTAGAGCGGTTTGAAGAAACCCTAAAAAACCAGGCTTATGCCAGCCGCTAGCGGAGAGCTTTAAGTAATTTGGCAAATGTGACGTCGTTTGCTCGAAAATTTATTTTTCTATCTAATCTAGCTTACATTCTAAAGCGGTACATTTTTGAAATATTATAGGAAATGGTACTGGAACCTTAATTCCAAATTTTCATGAAAATCGCTCTGCAACCTTCGTTTCTAGAGCACTTAGAAAAAGCTGAAAAAAACCAGCTTAACATGAACCACGCGTACGATATTATTCGTACCGACGTGGGGGTCTCTAAGTTATTCCATGACCAATCATTATACACGATTTTTGTTTCAGATATTCTCAGTAACTATAGTAGTTTAGTACGTTAATCAAAGGATCTCGCGTAGTTCCAAATTGTATGCAAAAAATTAAGTGGTTGATAAACCTTTAGCAAGATCTACTAAATCGTATCGATTTTAAATTTTGATTAATTGATATTGACACGTTTTTTTTTAATTTTTAACCGATTTCTAAAAAAGAGGTTCTCAATTTGACTGTATGTTTTTTTTGTATGTACGCGAATACTCCGCCGATTATGAATTGATTTTGATGTTTTTTTTTGTTTGGTAGGTCATACTTCAGAGTTGGTTCTATATAAATTTTATTGAAATCAATTTAGTAGTTTGGATTTTAAATCAAAATTACTGGAAAAAGTGTATTTTACCCTATATTTCAGAGACCTATAGTTAGAGGTATATAAATAGCTACATAGGGTTTTGTAAGCATTAAATATATATCGTGTAATAAAATGAAGTCAAGACTATAGGAATTAAAAAAAAAAAAATTGTTGACTACACTATATACGTAGACGTCAAATCTCTTCATGCCTAGTAATTTCTCTAGTAACATTGCCAGAAACAAACTTACAAACTTTAAGTTGTACTAAAAATACTACGTAATGTTAATAATATTGTGATCTACATAATACATTTTATTTTTCAACGCAATCATTAGAAAACAAAATAAAAAGTAAACTCGTAGACAAAACAAGTTACTTAAAATAAACGAGACAGCCCTTTGTTTATTTCAGAGAATTTATTGTACGTGCTAAGCTACTGTTGGGATTTATCCGTCGGTCCTTTAATGCCTCATTGCTGGCGTGTATTGAATGTACACAGTAATTTTAGTGTAAATAAAGTAAGACCAAAATATTGTGTTAGTTTAGGATTTGTTTTAATACAGGTCTATAGAGATTTAACGTTAATTGACGACAGACGGAAATTGGTGGGTCATAATTAGTTGAGTATCAGAAAATAAGTAGATATTTTATTATGAAAATTGACGTGGTTTTGACACATTTTTGTTTTATTTATACGGGAATACTCACGTTTAATTAAATCGGATACTCCGACTATAGTTTCGATCACCCAACACGCTAACCAGGACGCAGCTGCACGCGCGTCGGGCTCCTTTTTCACTCTTTGAAAAAGGTCACCGGATGTGATCGAAACTATAGTCGGAGTATCTGATTTAATTAAACGGGAGTACTCCCGTATTAATAAAACCAAAAAGTAGATATTTGGTCAGCTTCGTGGCAGAATAAGATAGGTTAGAACTGCGATCACACAACGCTCGAGCCGGGCGAGCGTATCGAGCGTGCCACAGCAGCGCTAAAAGTACGGACCAGGTTCGTTTATTATTATTTACACGGTCAGCTAATTATATTGCAGCAGATATATTGAATTTAATATAACAGAATACTGAAGGGTGTGTATTGTACTCATCATTAAGAACAACTTTTACTATGGAGCCAAGTTTGAAAGGGCCAAAAAAACAACAAAAAAAAAGCTTACCTTGGACAAAGAGTATGGAACAGCTGACTTTTTTTTTCGGGATTTTATGGTTAGCCACATAGTAAAACTTGTTAATAATGATGAGTACATACATAGCCTTCAGTATTAGGTACTACACCTTTTTGTAACACGTTGTTTATCGCGTGAGCTACGCGCAAGGCACACAAGAAACTCAATATATTACATAAATTGCATAATAGTGTAGCTATTCTGTACACAGCTTTACAAATGAACTAACTGAACTGTACTTAGAAGGTTTCCATCAATGTGAAAGGAAACCGATATATGACTTACGTTGCTGTTTGATACCCTGAATAGCAAAGCTTGTTACATCAAAGCAATCAATGGTTCACGTCCTTTGAATAGAACTTGTATGAAATACTTGCGATCGCGAAAGGGAAACAAATACGTTGTTCAATAATTACGTAAGAAATTATAACAGACCGTGGAATCTATTGATAAGAAATAAATGAAAAAAAAACAAGATTTCAACTGCAACTGCGCCCTAAATTTTCACCCGCACGTTGTTGGAATACGGTGATGATGATGATGATAAAAAGTAACCTATATGTCATTCCGGGAAATAAACTATCTCTATTCTGAGTTTCATCCAAATTCGTTCAGTCGTTTTGGCGTAAAGAGGTAACAATCATACAAACTCACACATACCGACAAACTTTCAACAAATATCCCATAGATACATTAAACAGGGTAACGCGGTAAGGCTGTACTAAGCTGAACTCATTTAACTCATTGAAATCCGCTTTACATTTTGTTGAGGCTGAATGACTTTTACTACGGGATGGCTAAAATTTCTTTCGGATTTTCAGAAGAATTAGGAAAAAATTTTTTCATCACACTTGCTCGTAAAGAGGATCTTATTGCATCGGTTTTAGGCTCATAATCCAAGCTATTACGCACGCGTGTTTTTTACTTTACATTACGGCACTTGTGTTATAATAGGTAACCCGGTAAAGTCAAGATTGTACGTGACTGCAATGAGACGTATGTATACGAAGCACTCTTAATATAGCCGGGTAATACTTACAGTTTTTTTGTAATACCAACAAAGAGTTCTTATGCCGCTGAAGTAAATGTCAACCTGCGCGCGTATTGCTGGTTTGGGCGCCATTTTCCGCAAATGTTTGTTGACGTTTTCTCTGTGTGGTTGATTATTATGAAAAAAAGTTTGTTTTTTCCTCGCAAGTGTAATGAAAACAGTCGTATGAAACTCTTGTGCTATGTTTCAATACACTCTCGGCTTCCTTATCGCGCTCGCCTGCGGCTCGCGCGCATAATACCGCCTCTAGTGTAATGACCAACATAGCACACTTGTATCATAATGTAAGTACTAATTTGTGAGAGACTAATCATCTAAAACGCGTTAGCCTAGCCACAGATTACGTAATACTGGTTTGATTGAAAAAAGTACAAGAGACAAATCACTTAGAAACATGAATAAGCACAATTTCTTTATTTATTGTTCGATTAGGTTACAAGACGAGCGAGATTTTGCCTGTCTTTGCCTTTGAGTTTGCCTTTGATATCAAGCCTTCTCATAACACTAGCAGTGCAAGAATTGTGAACTTGCGAACAAAAACCTGAGCTGCACTGCACTGCGGTCGACACCGTGAAATATTAGATTTCAAAATGTTTTTATGCCCAGTAATTTCTCTGGTAACATTGCCTTTCAAACCGAAACATAGCAATGCTTGCACACTACTGATTTGATTATAACTGGCAAAGGTGTGATGCTACCCCAGACGGGCTCTGCAATAGAGTCCTCTACCAATACAAAATATTTTGTGTAAAACCATCAGAAGATTATATTAAAGACATACTGTTAAAAAAACTCTTAAAACTTAAGTGCTTTCGATGCGTTCTCGGATTTGCGATAAAACACACATCTTTTTACGAGAATCTAAAAATATATTTGATAAATAAACATATCGCGTAGGGTTATAAAAATAAAATGGCCGCCTTTACGGCCTATTTCTGCAGATTATGTTGTGGCACTAGAGTTCTGTGTGATCGTTACAGCGTTGATCTTTTACAATGACTATCAAGGATTATCTTAAAAAAAAAAAAAAAATTTTTTTTAATAATTGCGTTCGACCTCCAACACGCCTGATATTAAGGCTCAGAATGCTGCGATCACATTTCACACATCACATTTTTGTACGATATCATTGAATATAGTTATGAAAAATCGCAGTCGGTGTAATTACTGAGAATAACGTCGTACTCAAGGAAGAGATCAATCGTCAGAACATCAATTGGGCTTTCGTGCCACCCTTCAGCACCACATATGTGTGGTCTTCATGAGGCAAGTGTTAAGTCAATCAAACAATTAGTCAGAAAGGTAATTTACAAAGGTTTAGAAATAAATAAAAATTCGAACCAAACAATTTTTCATTCTTATAAATGGGCATAACCTATAATCACATTTTTAGGTACTAAAACTTGTTTAGACAAAAAGGATTTTTTTGCTGAACCTATATTGTGAAATGTGCGAGCGAGATAGCGGCGCATGGTGTTCTGGCGCAAAAAAATGTGTCAAAACCACGTCAGTTTGGATACAAAGTTGTATGAAACTCCCTAAGGAATAAAGTGATTTGAATTTGGAACGTTAATTTCGTGTGGAAACTCGTGGAAAACTCTAAGTAAAAAAATGCCCTTGTAAAGAAAGCCTTGTAAGGTTTGTTCGAAAATCGAACTGGCCACGATAAGAAGAACTAAAAAAAAGGTGCGTTTACAAATAATGTGAAACAAAAGACGGTGTTTGGTCCTATGATGTCAGTGAATTTTAATTTATGGAGCCCTGGCTTTTTATTTTTAGTGTGAAAAGTAGAGTATGCTCCTCTGAAATAAAGCCTGTCTTTGTCTTGGGCAGCTTGAACCCCTCGCTTCACTCAGGGCTCTATATAACTCCCGAGCGTAGCGAGATAATTAGCTCTAGACTCCCTCGTTACGCTCAGGGTTCAATATACCGCCCGCGACGTAAGACACTGCTTTATTCCCAGTGCATAATCTACTATTGTATTTGTTATACTATCAGGAAACACCACAGGGAAACACCCACTCAGGAAGCGCATTCGCACAAAGCCAGTAGGCTCTTATAAACAGTACTATGTTAACCTAACGAAAAAATGTAAGCCCTCTGTAATTTTGTTTCAAAAGATACAGCCTCAGAGTAATAATAATTACTCTGAGCATACAGCCTATTATAGGTATATAGACAAACGAAGATGTGTTGGTCACCCGTTCCCCGTACCTAGGACAAGCATTTTTGTGACGAATATAGATGTTTGTTCTGCGTATGGGTGTTCCATATTTTTTTTTATGCTTATAAATAAATCATCATCAGCATAAGTCTATCTTCCTCAACTGCTAGCCACTAGCCTCCCGGTTAAAGCAACTGTAAATAAATACTGAAAATGAAAACAAACAACAAAAATATTTGTGTAAATAAACTGAAAATTAAGCTTAAGCCTGATTCAGTAATCAAAAGGGTTACAAGGAAAAATCCATCTTGTTATTTTTAAAAGAACCTTTGAAATAAATTCTAGTTTATTCTTGAAGAGGTGTCCATCAGAAATAAAATCATGAGAGATCAATAAAAACTGTTATTTAAACAGCTCAAAGATTAATTATTTTTCATTTTATCTGTTCAGTTGATCGGAAGCTATTATTATAGCTTTTTTCAGGGTTTAGTGGGCTTACGTTTGACCACCATCATGCTTGATTTTTAGCATAGCTGCAGTCAAAGATGGAGCAATCTTCCCAGAAGAAATCGATTTACTCACGACTCCGAGATTTTTATCTATCGGGTAAAACCCACTCGGGAAGCGTATTACACTGTTTAGAGTTTTTTTTTAAATTATGTATTATTTATAGATTATGATTTTGGCCCAACGATACTCAGACATACATGGCCGGCCCAGTACCACTTTAAGTAAACGACCTCCCGGACGACCCAGACGGAGATGGAGGACGAACTTGACTCTTCAAAGGTTCGGCCCAAGTTCAGCGTAAAGCAAGTAAGCGCAAAACAGAGAGGAAAAGAAGGAAGGAAGGGAAGCCTTTGCCCTGCAGTGGGACGCTTGCCTAGAATAAACCGATTAACTCGCGTCACACAAAGAAAGTGGAATAAAATAGTCCCGTTCGAGTTTTCAGAATATCAACCATGAAACAATGTAATTTTTCGAGCTACTCCGTCCGTTAGTAGAATGGCCATCGGGGTACTAGATCTTGCTGATATCGCTTTCCATTTTCGTCAATTAGAATGGTTCTTTTAAAACCTAATAAACTTGGCGAAGCTCCATAATCGTCAGCCAGAAGACGTCCACTGCTGGACGAAGGCCTTCCTTTTGGTAGAAGGGGGTTGCCGTAATCTTCACGCTTGGCTTGCGGCTTGAGGATCGTAGACGGTCGCAACGATGGCGAGCATGTCACTGTTAACCGAGAGGACGCTGCTGCTCGACTTCTGGTGGTTCTGGATGCAGTTTTAAGTCAGATCAGTTCACATGGCGAAGTTTAATCAAAGTGACTTTTTAAAGCTTATTAATGTTCAGCCCATAAAGTATGATAATTTTCTTGTTCTCATTTACTTCGACTTTTTTTTCTCGATTAGCCTCGTAGTAAAATTTATTCGTAATGATGAAGGAAAAGATGTTTACGAGTCATATTTTAAATGAAGCGAAGGGATCAAAATACCGCATGTTCGATTAGAAGGGCAACATTTTACGTAGGCACTTCAAGTTTTACTATGGGTCCACGTCCAACCCTAAAAAGTAAGCGGTTCCGTTTCATGCTAAAATGTCACAGACTCTCGTTGTACGGAACAGCTGATTTTGTTTTCGCAGTTTCAGGGTTGGCAAATAATACACCTGAAGGAGAGCAAACCACCTCAGATTCAGATATTTATTGCTTCCATAGTGTACACAGATATTCCTTAGGTTCAGGTGTCCTCTTAGGGACACTGGCAACATTAGCGATATTGATTTGCAAACCCGGAGAAACCCTCTTTTTAAAACGATCTATGTTGTAACTCTGCCATTCGATTTGTAAAAGTTGTTCATAATAGTGATTACAAAGACATCCTGAAATACATCTGTCGTTTGAGCTGCCGGTGAAGAAAAGTATGGTACCATTATTATATCGTTTCCTCGCGATGTTTCCTTGGCTGAAGATTTTCAACTTGGGGTGATAGCTAGCCAGCTGGTTACTGTAAACTTTATAGTGTGAGCAAGAAAGTGGGTACCTACTTTATACTATAAAGTACCCACTTTTTTCTGCTAGCCACACCGTTAAGTGTGTTCTGGTGAAATGTGAGCAAGAAAGTGGGTACTTTATAAAGTACACACTTAACGATGTGACTAGCAGTCTCACTTGAGCTATACACCGTCACATTGCATCTGGTGTGCTGGGCCGAAAGCCAAAACAACTAGCCTGTCAAAGCCAAAAAAACAAACATTTTCTAACTACTAACCGTTTCCGGGGTAACAAGAGCAGACTCTCAACACTCAATAAACACCACCACTTTTAAAGATTAACGGCCTTACCTAAAATAATCTCAATTCACTTAGTCACTGCTTAATCTTCTCTGTCCTTTTCTAGCACGTGCAACTTCACGTCAGAGAGAAGATGGCAGAACATCTTAAGCAGTGACTAACGGTTGAAAAGTTTTTTTAGGTAAGGCCGTAAGAAAATAATAGAATGCAGCGACATAATTTTTCCGCGTTCCCGCCAAACTCCTTTATTATTATTCTTTGGTTCGCTTATTCAAAAGTGCTGCCTGTTAAAAGTCGTAGTGGGTTATATCCTTTCATTTGTCGAATGTCATCGGATCGGATAATGTTTTTTAAGTGTTTGTTGTAAGTATATTTTATATTGTCAGTTTTGTGTCGTGTACCTATTTATGTGATGTGATATTGGTTTTGTGTATGTAATTAATCTTCCATTTGCCTTGTATGCGTATCATGTGATATTCGCGTGCGTGACGTCACCTGCCGGGCCCAACGGAAGACCAGCGCCGGTTGCTCGCAACCGGCATCATGCTGAGTTGGGGCCGGTTTGTGGCAAAAGGTAAACATTTTTTTATTTATGTTTTACTTTTCCGTGTTTTGTTTATACTTTTGCCACGCATAAACTATTGTCTATTGTCTACTAAAAGTACTCACCTAAATACGACACTAGGCTGGTCACTATCTAAATGCACGGCGTCCCCCATGGTCCAGTGCAGCACAACCTCACCCCTCCCTTCCAGGGGCCCGGCCACCACCCGCGCCGGGAGAAACCTCTTCCTATACCGCCCCTTGAACATAGACCTCTCACTCCTGAACCGCACTTTCGGCCTGAAGTAAAACTCACTTTTCGTCCTAAACTCATCATCTATCCTGTCATGCCACTTATGGTTCTTTTTCTTGGAGCGTTCGGGTCTGCGCTTTGGGAGGAAGTAGGGGTCATCCCGGCAGGGTTTGTCGGTGGGGTCGGTCGGGGTGAAGTTGCCGTGGATGGTGGTGTCCACGACGGAGTGTAAGACGTAGTCGCGTAGGATTGACTCTTCGAACTGGAGGTGTACTGGAAAGAAAGAAAGGACTGTTAGGCCACATGCTAAGAAATAGACATCGCGCATCGAACAATAGAGAGAGTGACTGCAGCCGAAGTAACAACAGGGGGGGTGTCACTCCGCAGCTTAGGTATGTTCGGCCGGCGCTCCGTCCGGGTGGACAATGCAAGGCAGAAGTCATTCGCCGCCCGCACGCTAGCCTCGTCGCACGTGACTAAGCATACGTGATAGAAAGAGAACGGTATATCTAGGTGAATATAGCGAGCGGTATCTAGCGCTGTGCGAGTTGAATTGCTACTTTATTACCTAATAGATAGAGTCCTTATTTATTTCAATTCCTTTGCGGAGTTAACTTTCTGTACGTAGTACTATTATTTATTCTGTGGCCTAAGACCTACGGCCCGGTTGCAGCGAGGTACGTCCAGGCGAGTAAACGATAGGCACTAAACGGTAGGTGCGAGCGCTGCAATTGCTAAACTTAGTAGGTTTTTTGTTTTTAAAAATATAACAATTATTTTATGGCTGACGACGAATATGATGTGCCGTGTCTTTACGGACTGTAAAATTAATCTATCATATTGTTAAGCATACATTTTAGCGAGTTTACTTTGCGACTCTACATCGACGCGACGCATGTTCAAGAAAGAATTTTAAAATTATTTGAAAGGTTTAATTAATTTTTGATTGATCAGATTGATCTGGTCCCATAGAAATTTCATTAAAATCAGTACAGTAGTTTGGTTGAAATCAAAATGACTGAAAAAAACATGTCAGCCGAGTGTATGAAATTAACGTCAGTTTTTTTTAAAGAACTGGCTTATTAACATGTAGGTGTATAAGTTCGTGTTTGACTACCAACTGTCAACTGACCTCTTGATATAAGCGACGTGGCCTGTTTTTTACCGACTTCAAAAAAGGAGGTTCTCAATTCGATTAACGTCAGTTTTTTTTAAAGAACTGGCTTATTAACATGTAGGTGTATAAGTTCGTGTTTGACTACCAACTGTCAACTGACCTCTTGGTATAAGCGACGTGGCCTGTTTTTAACCGACTTCAAAAAAGGAGGTTCTCAACTCGATTGTTGTTTTTTTTGTATGTTATGTTTGTATGTTACGATTACTCCGCCAATTATGAACAGATTTTGTTTTTTTTGGTTTGGTAGGAATACTTCAAAAACCGATTTCGATAAAATTTACATGGGGTGGTCCCAGGTGGTTCAGTAGTTTGGTTTTAAAATCAAAATTACTAGAAATTATTAAGATGTCATCCAGGTATTCGAAGTTGAAGTCGGTTGTATTTTTTCTTTAAAAAGCGTATTATAAGGTAAAGACGGCGAATTCAAGGACTTGGGGTTTTTTTTCTTTTTAGAATATTACGGAACACTGAAAACTGTTCATCAAATATTTAATGCTGATTTAGAGGAACCGGGCCAGCTCTATTTCTAACGACCGACCTATGCCGGCGGCGACAAATGTACACAAAAACTCTGTTTTGCAGTATTTCCGATTTTACCTCAGTTATAGATTAAGCTGATCTGTAACATGGAAGAGTTATAGAACTAGCTATATTGGAACAGAACAGCTAAAGAACTACTTATACTGGAATAGAACAACTATAGAACTAGCTATACTGGAATAGAAAAGCTATAGAACAAGCTATTATAGCATTTTGTATGGAACAGCCAACGATCTTAGTGTAACATATAAGATCGTTGGGAACAGCTATATTTTAGAATCCTGAGCGTAGCAAAATTAACTTTGCTGCCGAGCGAAACACACAACTTTTCACCTCACTACAGCGAGGAAAATGCCTAGGGTTTTTTTATGCAGTGTTCGTGCTGGCTAGTGTGATTATACTAAAAAGATGTGAATGGTGTGTGACGTGAAATAAGTATTACTAATAACACTTTTTTGAAATTGACAGAGTATTGGGTCCGTCGCCAGCTGTGCGGACGTTGGTTTCATACGGCCTGTGCTGACGTAAATGACGCTGACGCTGAAAAGATTCATATTTGCATAAATTGGGATAATTATTACAACATTTTTAAGGACCCAGTTGTGCTCCATTTTCAGTACACCGTTGTGCCACGTAGGGGCACAAGTTTTAGTTGATGTTAAAAGAAAAAAACTATTTAGATGTTATTTATTGTTATTGTTATTGTTTGTTTTATAAATGCCAAATGCTACTTGAATAAATGTCAAAGAGGCTTTGATTAATGTTTTTATTTTAATATACCTTTTTGATACTTTTATCGTCATTTTTCCTTAGCGTCCCCATTATGCCCCTCGTTCCCCTAAGTACATATGCCTAATAAGATAATATTTAACATTAAAATGTTCACTAACTCTGTTAACCGCTTCTGTGAATTATGTCAGGCCACAGAGAAAAATATCGTGAGTTCAGCAATCTTGTTCGCGAGACATGGACTTTAGAACCCTTCTGCCCCAACGGCTTCTTCTCCCCCAACGGTTATATTTTCGCCAACACGTCTGCCGCGTGGCAATTATGGGCACGATGGGCACAACCTCCTATGATATTTAACTGTAGAATAGTTTACTTTGTTTGCGAGTGCAGTATTTCTTGTGTACTGACTATGAAGCGCATGAGAGCCGGTAGAGTAGCCGTGCGATCGATGACCTAAAAACCGGATCGCCGGTATTGCCCGTCTCGCGGACATCTCTGCGTAGCGAGCGAAACAATAGGTACGGAACCATTTGTATGAGATTTTGACGCGGGAACCCATAGGGAGCAGACGCGTTTCGGAATCGAATCGTGGGTATAAATCAGTAATATGCGATTGATTCAGGCGTTACTTTACGGAAGTCCATTTTAACCCAAATTGCAATAGACCGCACATATATTATTTCTAGAGAATTTTTGGCTATTATAAAATTATATTATCATCAGCCCGGAGACGTCCACTGCTGAACGAAGGCCTCCCCCTTAGACCGCCACTGTACGACAACCTGCCATTTGCATCCACCGGTTGCACGCGACTTTTACAATGTCGTCGGTCCACCTAGTGGGAGGCCTTCCTACGCTGCGTCTTCAGTGGACGTCTCCGGGCTGATGATGATGATGATGATGATAATATTATATTATTTTACTAGCTGCGCTCGCGGTGTTGTGTGTATTTACTGAAGGGTATGTATGTACTCATTATTATGAAAAACTTTTACTATGGGGCCAACCGTGAAATCATAAAAAATATCAGCTGTTCCATACATTTTGTCCAAGGTCTATGAACTTTTTGTATGGAACAGTTTTTTTTTCGCTTTTTCTGGGTTGGTCCCATAGTCATAAAGATGAGTACATACATGCCCTTCAATATTGTTGAATCTTTTTGTTACACGTTGTATAATTTCATCCAAATCCGTTCAGCCGATTCAGCGTTCAAGGAATAACTAAGATACACACACACCGACAAACTTGCGCATAGGATTAGTGTAATATGCGCGGCGCGGGCGGCTAGTGCGCGTGAGGGAGACGGAATATCGGTATAGTCAGGTGAAGCGGTTATAGCGGAAATACACAGAGATTATACGGTTTGTTGCAATTTTATCATTGAGTTCTTTAGAATTTCCTTCGGGATTTAATTAAATGTCAAATACCATATCTAAAAACCTTTTGTGAATTTGTAGCTTTGCAGTTATTTTGAAATTGTTATGTTTTGTGTAAAATAAATACATTTCTTCTCCGGACATTAGCTCTGGTTTCCATATAAAGTTTTCCTTCGCCGAAAAGCGAATCCAAGCGAAAACGGAAACGCGGCGGCGGCGGAAGCGAATTTTGCGATTTCATTCTTTTGTATGAACTTTTGTGTGTATCAATTTTTTTTTGTCGTGAATAAAAAAAATGTATTTGTATTTGTTTGTAAAAGCCAGTGGTATGAAAATCCGTGTATAAACTCCAAGGAGCTCATTGATATGGGCCCGGGTTGTGAGTCCAAGACCTCACCATACCGAGTCTAGCGACATTTCTTGCCTCTTTAGCAAGCTTTAAAATAAGCCGTGGTAGACACCACTGCTTTTATGCTCGTAAGTAAGTTAGTAAGTTCGTATTGGCCGAGTGGCTATCCCTAGTGTTCAGTTAATGTGCCGCCCGAAGGCCTCTGACATGGCTGACGATTGTTGTTATATAAACTAGAACAAACAACCGGGACCAACAATTTAACGTGTCATCCGACCCACGGTAGCACTCAGATCACCCATCTGAAGACTGACCGGCCCGTCCGTTGCTTAATATCAGTGATCGATTAGAATCACTAGCTACGCCACGAGCGCTACATAATCGTTATAATCCGTAGAAATTCAATACCTTGTTAAAATAACGACCAAGAGCTTGAATAAATTGAACATTTTTCAAAGTAACAACGTCTGCTTTAATTGTTAAAATAACGACCAAGAGCTTGAATAAATTGAACATTTTTCAAAGTAACAACGTCTGCTTTATTAATGAATCAAACTTAAATGAGAGCCGGATGGAACATCTGCTTGATTTACACTGTCTCTGTTTCGTACTCTTTGTCCATCGAGTGGTTGCGGGATAGACGGGAAATGCGGTGTCAAACGTGGTTGCCTTACTCTATTATCAACTAGCCGTTAGAGCGCCTGTGCAACCACGGTTGCACGTTCCCCGAAGCAAATTATACTTCCTGCAACTCCAGTTGCACGAAATTCGCGCCATATGATTTATCTCATAATTTGAATGGGGCGCTCAACAGATGCCGTTAGTGACTCTAATACGGATCTTTGATATATTTGCTTGAAGTTACAAGTCTTTGCCACTCTCTGTGGGTATTTTAATCTATGCACGAAGTAAAAAAATACTGCTAATCGTAAATTTTTTCTGTAAGTTCTTGACCTTTATTTTTTTTTCTAAATTAAATTATATCAATATTTTTACCTTATTGTAATGCTATGTTCATGTACGTTTGAAATAAAAATAAAAATCAGTATGCTATCGCTTTCATTTTCAAATTAATAATGTTTTAAAAAACAACAATAAATTTTTTGTTAGGACAATTTTGCCTAACGTAGCATAATATTTTATTACTACACTACCCAAAATTATTTAGGTAACGTATTCCTTGGTTCTTCAATGAGTCCTGTCATAAATTTTGTCACTCAGCGTCGTAAGAGGCGCTTTCGAGATGGTCACTTAGAATGCGCGGGAAATACCTGGCGCCGGCGGCGCGGGACGGGACACTTATTTGAAATTTGATACCGCGGGATGGCGCTTGAGCGGCTAGAGATCCCCCGCGACTTCGTCCGCGTACGGAAGTAATTCGGCCCGCTCCCAAAATTCACCACTTTAAATCATCCCGAGCAAATTTTATAAGGTAAAAATATATTGTTTTTGTAGGCAGTAGCTTGCTTATCTTCAATCGGACCGTATGCTCTGCTTCCCATATTTTTTTTGACTGCCTTATAGCTTAGTTGGTAGCGAGTCGGCCTTCAGAGCTGTAGGGCGTGGGTTCGTTCTCCACCCAGGGCAAACATTTATGTTATGAACATAGATGTTTGTTCTGTGTCTGGATGTAGTAAAGTAAGTAAGTTCGTATAGGCTTAGTGGCCAGCCCTAGTGTCAGAGTTAATGTGCCGCCTAAAGGCCTCTGACATAGCTGACGGTTGTTGTTATAGAAATTAGAACAAACAACCGGGACCTACAATAATGGGTGTAGTATAATATATTATAAGAATGTATTTACAAAAAAAAAAGTATTTTATTAAATATAACAATGTGAATCAAATATTACTAGATGGCGCTGTGTGAAAAAAGTCCACCGATATTTTATTAAAAACACATAAGCTTAAAAATGAAGTAAGTATAAAGTCACATCACATCAACAGCCGGAAGACGTCCACTGCTGGACGAAGGCCTCTCCCTTAAAGGGAGGTGTTGCCATAATCCCCACGCTTGGCAGGCGGCTTGGGGATCGCAGAATGGTTACCACCGTTAACTGAGAGGACGCTGCTGCCCGTCCTCCGGTGGTTCTGGATGCAGTTTTAGGACATACCCAGGTCCAAAAGGTCCAGGTATAACGTCATCATCATCATCAGCCCGGAGACGTCCACTGCTGAAAGAAGCCCTCCCCCTTAGACCGCCACACTGTACGACAACCTGCCATTTGCATCCATGCAACGGTTGCCCGCGACATTTACAATGTCGTCGGTCCACCTAGTGGGAGGCCTTCCTAAGCTGCGTCTTCCGGTTCGCGGTCGCCATTCAAGAACCTTTCTTCCCCATCGGTTGTCAGTTCTTCGCGCGATGTGGCCTGCCCATTGCCACTTCAACTTGCAAACCCTGCAAGCTATGTCGGTGACTTTGGTTCTTTGGCGAATATCCTCGTTCCGGATTTTATCGCGCAAAGTAACTCCGAGCATAAGTATAACGTAATAAGTGAAAATTCACAAATGTTTCGACAGAGTTTGTATAATTTGCGTAAGTACAGCGCTCTCTATGGGGTTTATCCTCGATGGTTTTCTTTGATTAATTTTAACATTTTGAGGCACCATCTTGTTGTAGCGCCATACTTTTGTATTAATCTTTAGTATAAAGCATTTTAACGAAGGTAATTATTTTGGATTGTTACAAATTGCTGTTGTTTGCACTTCGTATTTGTTGTTATTTCAAGGTTTGTTCAAATTGTGCTATTTATAGAGATTCTTCACCCTCGGAGCGTCTGCACAGATACCTAAGCAAACAGTCAGATTCCCAGCTGGACAGGTTATCAACTGGGCAGAGTAGTCATGAGAAACAATTAGATAAAAACATTCAAGACCTTCCTAATTATGATTGTGATTTTATTGGCCGAAGCGAAGCTCTCCTTTTCAGTATTAAAAACTAATATAAACAAACATAAATAAATAATAACTACATTAAAAGTAAGTAAGCTCGTATAGGCTGAGTGGCCAGCCCTAGTTAGAGTTAATGTGTCGCCCGAAGGCCTCTGACATGGCTGACGATTGTTGTTATAGAAACTAGAACAAACAACCGGTACCAACAATTTAACGTGTCATCCGACCCACGGTAGCGCTCAGAAATAAATGCCACTCACGGTCACCCATCCGAAGACTGACCGGACCGTCCGTTGCTTAACATCGGTGATCGTTTAGAATCACCTAGACAAGCTACGCCACGAGGGCTACATTATACAGGTATGTTGTACCTATTCACCTATTATAGAGTTTTCCTAAGACTTGATTGTGTTGCTAATAGAATATGCAGAGACAGATCATACTCAGACCATTTTATCGCATGTAGTAAGAATTAATTTGGTTTTTAATATAACCCCACACATGTAGGTAAGTATTATAAAGTTCTACTCACATTATTTGCACCAATGTATCTAAACTAGATTTTTTACGGTGTCCTAAAAAGTAACAAAAAACCATTGTTATATTATCAATGCCCTACTTTTGAAGCAACCTGGCGAACACGCGCTGCATTTGCGGTATTGAAGTTATTGTAAAAGCGCAAACTTCTCAGCAACAAAAATAAAAACTAGCAACCTGGAAAAAAGTAACAATGGCTGCAAAGGAACAAATGTTTTTCATCTATGTTCATTTATTCAGAGTCCCGCAGTTGGCAGCCCGCCAGGCGGCTCAAAACGTACGTTCGCAATTTTAACCGGTTTAAAAGTCCGTTCTTATACAACAGTTTTAATCTTCGATCAAAGAAACAGGAATTTTCACCACTTTTACTAGCATAAAAATAATACCCAAAGTGTGGAAACACTTCCTATAAATATTTACTACTAGAGGTCGCCCGCGACTTCGCCCGCGTACGGAAGAAATTCGGCCCGCTCCTTAAATTCACCACTTTAAATCATCCCGAGCCAATCCCCAACCCCCAAAATTAGTATTAGTTTAAATGAACTATCCTAATCCAAATTTTCGTGACTAAAAGTATAAAAACAAAGGACTTTCATACAAAAGTTCCCCCCTTTTCCGAAGGGGTCGAATTTAGAAAAATCCTTTCTTAGTACACCCCTACGCATCGAGGCGAATACACCCTCCAAATTTCAAGTCTGTACGACCAGCGGTTTGGGCTGTGCGTTGTCTGTCACTCAGTCAGTCAATCAGTCAATCAGTCTGGACTGAGCTTTTTTTATATATATAGATAGATAGATACAGGGTTAGTTCTAATCAGTTCGCATCCTTTTAAGGGCATTATTCTGTACATCAAAACAACCAACTTTTACTATGGGGCCAACCTTTGATTAGATTGTATGATTGTATTGTATGATTCTAGTCTCAATTGTCATTGTCTGGAGAGGAAGGCGGTGATTAGAGATCTCGGAATTATGCTAGACGAGAAGTTTACGTTTCGAGAGCACTATGACTATGTTGTTAATAGAAGTAACAAACTCTTGGGATTTATCTCTCGTATTACTAAAGATTTCAAAAATCCATACAGTTTCCTAACTCTTTATTCGACAATGATACGTAGTATACTTGAATATAATTCCGTCATTTGGTCTCCCTTTTATGACGTACATACGAAACGTATAGAGGTGTACAAAGTAAGTGCCTTAGTATATTAAGTTATCGACAGGGCTTGAAACGAAAACTCAAATCTTACGAGTATAAAGATAGATTGGCAAAATTCAAATTACAAACTCTTAAAACCCGACGATTAAACTCTGATCTAGTTTGCTTGCACAAAATCATTCATTCTGCAATTGACTCTCCTTCTCTTCTGTCAAGTATTAATATAAATATTAAGCCCAGAATGCGCGAAGGGTTTGCGAAAACCTTTGTATTAGGTGTATATAACAATAATACTTCCTTCTACAACCCAGTAGTTAGAATGTGTCGCCAATACAATGAAATATCTAAAGATCATTATAGCACCATTGATATCTTCAACCAAAAGTTGTATAAATTTAAAAAAGACGTCAGAAAGATTGTGTTTCCGGGGTACGTTGAAGATAGTTGTAGTAGGTGAGGAATCTGTAACCTGTAACTGTATCAAGATAAGATAAAATTTAACTTAATTACCCCTTCCTCTTTTTCCACTTGAAACTGACTATTTACTGCATGTTGTCAAGTAATAAGCTGTGTATACATTTTTAGGAATATAGTTTGGATCGAAATTGTATAAAGAAATTTTCTAAATTTATTATTGACTGTATTCTGTTTTGTGTACCAATAAACTAAATAAATAAATTATATACCTGTCTAAATGGAGAAATGTAAACATATGACACGCAAAAAAACGGCCCAAGTTAGGCACAAGTTGCGCTGTCAATAACTGTCAATGAGCACAGCAACGCGTAGTGATTCAAGTGACACTGATTTAGTGGATATAAGCTTATCTACCAAGCATAGTAGATATTTTTTTGGCTGTTTTGGCTCAGCCTATATATTCGGAATCTAGTCTAGACAGGTATATAATCAAAGAGGCCAACATTGAAATCGCAAAAAAAAATCAGCTGTTCCATACAAAAAGTTAATCGTCTTGGAGCAAAATGTATGGAGCAGCTGTGATTTTTTTGCGATTTCAATGTTGGCCCCATAGTAAAAGTTGTTTCTTTTCATGTACAGAATATGCCCTGAAAAGGATGCTAACTGATTAGAACTAACCCTGTATATAGTTCAGTTATAGCGACATCAGCTCTCGTCAAACCAAGGAACCTTTAACGGCTTTGGTTTGAGTCAAGGATGTTGTAGATACCTATAGGTAATTACTACGTTTTCCTAAGTTTGAGTAAATATTGTGTTGCAGTTTACAGTTGGCGCCGACAACTATTTATATATATAAAAATATCATATTTTAAGTTATATCAGTACCTACAAATAAGCCCTTATTAACTACAACAAACTACCTACAACACAAAACACAAAAGATTTGTATCCAGACCGATGAAAGTCTAGAGACAATACAAATGTAGTAGTGTTTATGTAGTGGGTATGAACTACATAGTAAGTGAGGCAATTTAATAATCCAGTTACTGAACAAATATTTGAATAAATGTTATTCTTGTTTACGTCATGAAAATTTGTAAAAAAAAATAATTAAATCCGTCGGTATAGTAAGATATTTGGAAGCGATTAGAATTTCTTCCGTACGCGACCCGTACGGTACGTTAGCGTAGTATAAAAGTAGACTTTTATTGGTCTGGCTTGACACAATCCTTCTGTTTTTTGTTTGGTAAGTATAGTACCCGAAAAAAAGCTACTCGAGTAGTATATCATTTACTGAATAAAACCAAGAGCAAATGACATACTTAGTTACGTAAGTCTGTGGTCACAAAATGCTTCCTCTGGCGTGTTGCCAGTTACCACCCACGCTAAGTAACGCTCCGTTAATTGAAGACCACTTTCGGACGATTTACTGCTTTCCTGAGGCCATATTACTGTCTGTTTGCTGGTTTGTTTTTATTTATTCATATCTCTCTTCCGTTTTATTTCAGTTTTATTGCTTTTTTGCAATATAAAATGCAAGGGTTTGTCTCCACGGATCCCGGGATCGGTCTGAGTTAGCCACGGATCCCGGAGTGTTGATATTGTGTGCAATTTGAACCACGTTTTGAAAAGAACATAATTATTTTTGACATACTTACCTAATTAAAAGTTGTTGAACGTCTTTTTTAGCCGATCGAGGTAAGTAAATAAAAATAGATTTCTTGTGCGTAACTGAACATTTTAATGGAGCGTTTCAGAAAAAAAGTGTTAGCGCAGTGGCTTAGAGCATTGTAGCGCAGGTTCAAAACCTGTCAGTGTTTTTTTTTTAACTGTGACAATCCAAGTGTGCTATCGCTGAAATAAATGTCATGTCGTTTTATTTTACCTTGATATAAGTATATATTTTTTTCTTTTTGCACTAGCCTACAAAGTACAAATACTACTTATACTACTAAGCCTACAACACAAAAAATAAAGGATTGAAATTGAAATAAAAAACCTTTAATTGCCTTTGACTGTAGTCAATTATCATCATCATCACAATCAGTATATCATAGTCCACCGCTGGATGTAGGAGAATACCAAAAGCATGTCACTAGCTCGATCTGCGGCTTTTTACTTCCGCTCCCACCTGTCTTTGCCACTTCTACGTTGTCTCCACTCTAGATTATGTTTTTTTTGTTATGTTTTGGCATCGCACGTTGTGCATTCTGCCAGTCACAAGTATAAAATTTATTTTCAAGATTATACAGAATCAAATCAATTACGTCTTGTAATTAAAGTTAGTCACACGAAACTAGTCATAATCTGGTCCAAGTTATGCCCTAGTAAAGTTGGGGCACCTTTACTATAAGCTTTTACGGAGTTTTGAAAACAACACGCAAAGACACGTTTCACCACATTATATCACTTGCCCAATGAATAAAACACTACCATTTTTAAACATTAATTCGCGAAAAAACAGAAGAAAATTATAGAATGCTGAGACATGGTTTTTCCGTATTCCCCCCAAATCTCCTATTATGGGTTATCGGCTCTGAAATAAATATGACCGGCCCCGGGCAGGCGGGCACTTCATCTAACTAAAGCGATAAGTCAGTGTCACCGACATTAGTTCTCTCACGAATTACTTCGTTACAGATACAATTCTTCAGAGAAACAGCTCTTCCATAGTTCGTTTGACGACTTTGAATTTGTAAACCACTGCTGTGAGTGTGGTTAAAGAATGTGTAGCATTTTTTGTTTACAGCTGCTGGGATCGCCGGCGGCGGTGCGTGAGAGGCAGAATGACTGAACTGTCGGGTGAAATGCCTGGTTGGTAAATCGACTAAAGCCAGCCAGGTAATCGGAGTCAGGTGACTCCGTCAGTGACAAAAAACGTTTTCCATATTAACCAGTATCGTATAACGATGACTTTTTCTTCTGCCGTAACCGGTTACGAACCTCCGGTTTCGTATGCGGCCGAAGGGGTGAAAATATCCTGCTGACTGTTTCAAAATTTACTGCAGGTGGAGCTGATGACTCTGTCTCATTGTCAACGGCTACTGTTGAGCTAGGACAAGACATTCCTATTCCAAGAACATCCACATTTTATCCCACAACTCCTGAACCAGCGGCTACATCAGCGCCTCGATTCAAAATACCTTCAACACCAGGGAACCTGCCAAGAATCTAAAACTACATCCAGATGCCTAAGAATAGTGCTGTTCTCACGTCAAGACAAAGAGGAAAGAAGCAGCGCGCAATTATGTGTGCAATATGTGATAATCATCATTGTCCACATGCCATTCACCATTGCCAACAGATGTTGACAATGGTGAACAAACCTGCTTTAAACTAAATTGTAAAACTGTAAAAGTTTATTGTTCCTAAATCTATATGTATAAAAGGCTCTGTCCTGACTGATTGACTGGCTGACTGACTGACTGAAACATTGAAATCGGGAAATATTCTATTTCCCGATTTAATGTTGGCCCCATAGTAAAATGTGTGAAAAAAAGGTAGTGTATTTTGGGAGCGGGCCGAATTTCTTCCGTACGCGGACGAAGTCGCGGGCGACCTCTAGCATCGGATAGCTCATTCGACCCACTGGGATGCATTAGCCTCCTATCACTTTACTTATAGATCTTTCATTATATTCCTGTCTATTATAATCAAAGCTATAGATAATTATACCGTCCCTTTTAATCAGTTATTCTTAATTGTGTGCACAACTCAGCCAAACAATAAAATTAAACAATAAATCCCGTTTTCTGGCGCGATTGTTTCAATCCAGGTTTTTAATTTTGATCAACACGCAGCTCCGTATAGCTGCGCGATGTGGGTTACTGACACAGATAGCTGGTGCCACAATATGTAAGCGCGAGCGGGTATGGAACAAATTATATTTTTTTCTTTTTAAGTGCCTGCGGAGCCAAAGTTGCTACTTTAGCCCCGCTACGTGGAGCGAAGACTCGGATCTGATGTATATTCGGTTTCGCCTCGGGAGACAATATACGTGAGATCTGAGCCATTCTTTACTTTTGCTCCCTAGGTGAGTAATCTATTATTGGACGAAACGCAACATGTCATGTCGTTGAATTGTGCTATTTTCCAAAACTTGTATTTTTTCTAGAGTTAATATTTATAATGGTGTTTTTCATTCATGTTTTATTTTTTAGTTCCGATTTACGCGCGTGGGTAAGCAAGTGATATAATTATAGCTAAAACAAAGAAGAAAAACAAAAAAATAACAAAGAAGTATGTACTAATGTTGCCACGAATTTACTAGGGCATGATTGGACTTGACCGTCACTTACTTTGACCAAAGATAATAATAATACTATACTAGTACTCTGCCTAAGACTTATTTGACTGGAATTCAGCAAAAACTTGAAATATGATACATACCTAAAACTGGCAAATGCACAAAGTGCGAAGCAAAGTGCTTCTTTCCTCCTATTAGGAGGAAAGAAGAAAAAACAAGTATTATTGGCTTAGGACATTTCCCATACTCAGATGGCCTAGTTTTACAAGTTTTCCATACATCTTTGTATTAAATAAACTAAGCCAAAATGTCACAAGCCTTTTTATGATGTTGGTATATCGGAAACCCATTGAAATCGATGGGTGTGCTTTAGATCTGCATGCAATGACCTAATAACCTACTGTCCATCCCACTATCGGATGGGCAGGAGCTCGAAAAGTCTACAGAGTAGCGCGGAACGCCAAACTAAGCCGAAAGCTTATACCCATGATTGTGAAGAAGTTTTAGTACGAGGTCAACACTGAAATCACGACAAACGACTTTTTCATTAATGACTTTTATATATTTTGTCGAGGGTGTAGGATATTTTGCTATAAAATAGTCCCTCTAAACGGTGACTAATGGATAGAGCTGATTTCTCCAAGCTTCAATAAATACGAAGAGAAAAAGAGTCAAAAAAACTGAAAAAGGCTGAGATCGCCTTCTATCAAATACCATCAACTAAACTGTTTAAACGTCGCTGTGATTAGTCTAAACTTCTCTAAGTATAGCAGTCCGTTAAAACTCTAATAACTACAGTTTAGAAAAGTGGTTCTAAAACAAAGTTCTGGTCTAATTTTTACTCTTTTTTTCTAGAAGGATTTGTGCGTTTCTGGAGCAAAAAAAAGTGTTTTATTAACCGCAAATTACTTAATTATATATATTTCCGCTAATTATTTATTTCACCGCTATTTCTTATGATATAAAATAATTATTATAATAGCAATTTGGACAATGAAACACGCGAGCAGTTCTATCTTAATCGAAATAACGAAACAATACAGTTTTTGTTTTTATTGCGTCTTTAAGCGCCATCTACACAAGCTACTGCTGTAGACCTGGGTATGTCCTTAAACTGCAACCAGCCCCACCGGAGGACGGGCAGCAGCGCCATCTTGGTTAACGGTGGTGACCATTCTGCGATTCCCAAGCCGCCTGCCAAGCGTGGGCATTATGGCAACACCCCTCTATAAAGGGGGAGGCCTTCGTCCAGCAGTGGACGTTTTATGGCTGACAACGGCACAAGCTACTTTCTCTTATAGTATATGGAAAAGTACTTTAGTACTAATACTAAAAGTATGTGACATTTTGGCCTAGTTCATACAAGTAGGATGTATGACAAAATTTTACCACTAGGCCACCTGTGTACGGGAAATGTCCCATGCGCAGCAGGCTTTTAATATATTTTTACAATGCGTTAAAAATCGCCCCTCAATTCGAAAACGCATAATCACGCATACTTTGTCCACCGCTTAATTTATTAAAAGTTATAATGAAGAATCTTGCCCATCCTAACCTACGGTGCACAAACTTGGCCACTTACCAAAATCCAGAGTTCCCGTCTCATGGTTTGCCAAAGAGCAATGGAACCCAGTATTCTCGGGGTTAAAAGACAAGACCGCGTCCGTAACACCATGCTGCGTTCCATGACAGGCGTACAGCCGTAGGAAACAAAGCTGCCAGGCTCAAATGGGAGAGGGCAGGCCACGTCAGCCGGATGCACCCGGACAGATGGGCAAAGGTCTCTACGGATTGGGTGCCCCTGCACAGTCGACCCCGAGGTCGCCCTCCGACACGATGGCGCGACGAGCTCGGGAAGTTTAAAAAAGGTTGGACGGCGCTGGCACAAGATCGAGACAGCTGGAAGAAATTGGGGGAGATTTTTGCCCAGCAGTGGGACAATACAGGTTAAACAAAAAATATATATATTAAGAATGTTGTAATGACTTGACAACCAAAATGTGGTTTTCGATGGAAGCCTCTCATGTTTGTATTTGTGGGTATCAGAATACATCCATTTAGCAATCGCATACCACGTTAGTAAGCATAAGGGAAATAAAGGAGAAAGAAGAAAGGTTCTTGAGTGGCGACCACGAAACGGAAGGCGCAGAGTAGGTAGGCCTCGCAATAGCTGGACCAACGACACTGTGAAAGTCGCGGGCAACCGCTGGCAGATTGTCGTACAATGTGGTGGTCTAAGGAGGAGGCCTTTGTAGAGCAATGGACGTCTCTAGGCTGATGATGATGATGATGATAACAAGGAGTGAGACAAAAAGGATAATAGTTATATTAGTGTTATACAATTCTGTGGTCAGAGACTTTTTGTAATATATTTATATTACAAAAAGTCTCTAAAGGTCATGTTTATGAATACCAACGCTCCAGCTTGTGATACAAGAGTTAGGTAAATTGATGTTTGTTCTACGGTTTGACCTTTCCGTACCATTCGCTGAAAACTCGAACTATGCCAAGACAACAAACAAGCTAAGGTCATATAATTTTATTGCTGTTCTATAATAATGTTAGTATTATGTTTAAGACCTGGATTGCACGCACAGACTTAAAAGAATGAGTCGAAACATTTTTAGTTTATTTTTACGGATAGACCTACGTTTATTTAAGCCAGACCGGACTAAACCACACTACCACTAGCTTACACCACATTCGGTGACCTTTTTCAAGGAATGAAAAATGAGCACATATCGCGGGCCGTGCGAACCGAGTTAAGACTTAAAAATAGCGCGATAAGAGTGAAAACTGAAATCGCAAGACAAAAACACAAAATAATGAAACTGGTTATATTATTAAAGACATGTGACATTTTGTCCTATTTTATACTAGGAACTAGCTTTTGCCCGCGGCTTTGCCCGCGTAGTAATGTTGAATACTGGAAAATAATAAAAAATCGGGGCCCAACTCAATTGAATCACTAAAATACGTATATTTTACGTATTATTTTTTCCAAGCCGCTTGCAAGTCGTTAAGTTTGCTTGAGGATGACCAAATTTGGCATGTCGCGTTTGCAATACTTACTTCAAAACAAAGCCGTCTTGTTGAATTTTAAACAGACAGACAGATGGACATGACAAACTTATAAGAATTCCTCGTAGTACTACGGAACCCTAAAAATGTCTACTAATGACGCTATAGTTGCCGGGGCCTTTGACCCGAAAGATTACAATATTTCTTTGTAGACAACGTTTTTGACTTTTTTGTTGGAAGGTGCTAAAATAGCCAGGCTTTTAGGGGAGCTAACTCGCGAGCAAGCCACATAGAACTGACCATGCGAAAAACAGTCCTGCCTTAAAATCAATACCAGCGTATTTTAAAGTTTGACCCTGAGCCTTATTGATGGTCATGGCAAAACAAACTTTTAGGGGAAATTGAAGCCTTTTGAAGTAATAAGGTAAGTCACTGGGAATCATGGGAATACGCGGCACAAACATTGTTTCGCCATGGGCACACCCAGTCAAAATGATGGCCTCAACCAGATTACGATGCAGCATTTTTACTTGTAACCTGGTTCCATTACACAATTTGGGTGGTCTTAAATTCCGAAGGAGCATGACGGGTGTACCTTTCTTCAGGATAAGCCTATGATATGGTAGCCCCGCTGGTCTTAATGAATTTAAAAACTCAACTGGATAGTTTGCAGAATCATCATTATTGCATACCGTATCAACAGAGTCAATGAAATGAAATAAGCTTAAGCAGAAAAAGTATGATAACAAAGAACGCAAAAATATTACCAAAATATTGCAAGAATTACGAAACTTCGATAAAATACAGTGCTGCACTGATCGCTTAGGTAGACTCGGTATGGGTTGGAGTGGGGCGCGCTCGAGGTACAGCGCGTCGTACTCGGGTTTTAACGTATCTGAGCCGATGCGGGATGGACGTTTCGAATGCGCTGTGCTTGGTGCGTGCACCGGATCAAGTACATGTGTTTAAAACATTTATTTTCTTACGCATAAACACTCGATTAGCTAATCTATAAATATAACATTTTTTTTTCAAATGAAAAACTGACCCGTGGCCTTCCAGTTTTGAAATTGTTTGAAAATTCTGAAACATGTTTATGTTTAGTTTATCTTATCTCTTAAGTCAAAAAACTTAACAGCCTTAAATGAATGGTTTCGGCAAAATGGTATTTTAATGATACATTGAACCCCTTGCGAATTTTTCAAAATCCTTGCTGAGTGTGCGTTTCTCTGCATCAGCCCTTAACACTAATGGAATATCGGCCTACCCTGATTGGGCCATATTTACTACACTGGCCCAGTGCAGGTTGGCGGATTCACATACACTATCGTATTTCTTCTCCGGAAATATGTAGGTTTCCTCATGATGTTTTCCTTCACCGAAAAGGCAGTGGTATTATCCATGCGTAAGTTTCAAAGAACTAATTGGAACGGGCTCGCCCGGGTTCGAACCCGCGACCCCAAGAATGTGAGTCGAGCTTGATCTCACTGAAGCTACCACAGCTTGAGCTGAGTGTAAGTTTACACCACTCAAAATTTAGTTTAGGCATTTAAATGTAAGTTAATTTAATATTAAAAATTAATTTAGCAGCTTAGGCTGTACAGTATCTATAATAATTATGTCCGTCAAACAGTCGTCTGCGTGGACCTACAAAAAAAAGCCTATGTCCGTTTCCGAACCTCATGGTAGTTACCTATCCAAAAATGCAGCTCCATCTGTTCAGCCGACCAATAAATACGCCCATCCCCGTCCCCATTCCCAGCCTCATCCCTATAAGCGCCCCCTTCCCCATCCCCATCCCGATACCAAATGTCATTTTAATATGAACACGCCCATCCCCGTCCACATCCCCGTTCCCTCCCTCATCCTCATCCCGAACCCCATCCCATCCCCACCCCCATCCCGATTTCAACTTTCATCTTAATATGGACACGCCCATCCCCGTTCCCAGCCTCATCCACATCCACATCCCATCCCCACCTGTCTCCACCAAATCCCACTCCATCCCTACCCATCCCCATCCCCATTCCGATACCAATTGTAATCTTAATATTAACGATGCCTATCTCCGTCCCGTCTCCGTTCCCAGTATCATCGCCACCCCCACCCCCACCCCCATCCCCACATCTATCCCCATTCCTATACCAAATTTCATTTTAATATGTACAGCCGTTACAAAGTTAAGGAGAAACAAACGTACTATCACTAAAACTTAGTTTTTTTTTAATACTAACGGGAGCTGATTTTGAAAAAACTGTGACACCCGTATCTTCTTATTTTTATAGTAGAATATGTATACCAAGTTTTGTATCAATCGAACCAGAGAATAAAAAGTTTCATACAAACTTTAACACCCCATTTAACCCCCTTCGGGGTTGATTTTCGAAAAATCCTTTCTTAGTGGGCGTTTACTCCTCTCCAAAAACATACCCTCCAAATTTCAAGTCTCTACGTTTAGCGGTTTGGGCTGTACGTTGTCTATATGTCAGTCAGTCAGTCAGTCAGTCAGTCAGTCAGTCAGTCAGTCAGTCAGTCAGGACAAAGCCTTTTATAGTTATAGATTATGGGAAATTTGTACTACTAGGCAACCTGAGTATGGAAAATGTCCTAAGTTTTTACCATTTCTATCCCCTAAAGCTAAAATGTTGTAGTAACAGTTTTAATTGAAAATTAAATGATTTATTTGCTAATATTACATGTTACATGGACTGACTTAAAATAAATTACTTTGAACTATTTTGGAGATAGTTTTCTTTGTGACTTCCATACTAGGCAAGGCCGTAATTTTAGGCTCGCTGGTTTTTTTTTCTTTGTTTCGGTTGTCGAGAAAGTTTCTAGAATATATCGAGAACCAACAGTAGGGTCCGATGCCGAGCCGCGTTACCACGGATAAGGCAATTTACATAATGGATCCCGAAAGCCCTTTTAAGGCGTCTGGCGGCAACATACATCAACAATTGGATGTATTACCTACGCGTGGGCTCAAGAAGAAGGAAATTAAATGCGCCTTATTGAGGAAATGTGGGGTTAGGAGAAGCTTTCTGATATTAGAAATATTATATCCAGCGTCTTTGAAAGCTATTTTGTGGTAGGAGAAATGAAAGTACTTACCTATCTTTCATAATAGCTAATGTTTGTGCCCAATGTTTGTAGTAGGATTCGTAGCATTTCGACGAAATGTAGCGTACTCGCTTAGAAACGCTACGCTAGAAACGTACTACAACCCATTAATAGTACTCGTAGTAGCAATCATAGTGTACGTGTAAAAGAGTGCGTAATATCACCATGTTCATTGTACGAACGCACCGAGGCCTTCGAGATTAGTACTGTAGGTAGTTATTTAACACATGTAGTAACGCATAGTTTTCACCACTCTTATTGCGATTAGTTCAGAGTTTTTTTTTTTTTTTTTTTTTGAGGGTAGGTATCTTCCACAGTTCCTTTCCGAGTTGTCTGTTGCCAGTCATTCGCATTCAAGTGCTCAACCACTCTAGTCGTCTACTAAGCCTGAAGTGTTTTTTCGCTAATAAGTAGATATTTAATTCTTTACCATGCCGAAGCATAAAAGATCACGTGAAGACGAAATTCACCGATATGAAACGAAAATAAAAAAGCTTCAACAAAAAATTCGTGACCGTAAAGATTCATGTGCGTCGGATTCGGACCCAGCGGAAGTGGTACCCCTGGACGAGGACATAGAAGCAGGTATTTACCTACATATTTAATTCTCTCGCATCTTCTGTCTCAACCTTAAAGTATTAACTATGTATTAACGTAGGTACTAATCATATTATGCAATCGAAACAGCCATAGCTGTTTCAACGCATTTAATACGGTTGGCGTCTCTTCCACTGGGGATTGTGACCTAACTTGAAAATTATTGTTACTTTTGGGTATTTACCCATTCCATGAAAATATTATTATCTATTAATATTTTCGCCTTATTACTAACGGCACCTACCTACATTATCATATCTATGATAATTTACAGGGACACCCGCTTTACGACCAGATGACTGGTTATTGCAATGGCCAGATGAGCAAATCACTCATAATAGTCCTGAACAAAATGCCCTTGAGCCTCAGCCAGGCACTAGTATCTCGGTAGAAATACCTCTCGAAGAGACTACTACGATAGATCACCCTACAGACCTAGATAACGAAATTTTAGAAATTCTGGGCGACGATCCATCTTGTGCCGAAAAATTCGGCCCAGAGATACGCAATGAACTAGCAAACCGCCTGTTACACTTAGCTAAAGAAGGGCTTAATAAAGAAACACGTAAAAATTTACTTACAAAATACATAGTACCTGCGAACTGTGTTCAAATAGATGCTCCTAAAATAAATCCAGAAATTAAAGCGGCAATCCCGGAAACCGCTATCAAACGCGATAAGGGCATTGAGAACAAACAAAAACAAATGACTAGTGCAATTGCGTGTTTAAGCGAGATTATTAACGCACAAATAAATGCTACACCGAGAAACAACGAACTGCTGCAAAAGTTAATGGATATAAGTCGAATACTGTGCGACATACAATATGCGGACTCGATTACAAGAAGGAACTTTATTTTGTTCGCATTAAAAAATGATTTAAAAGAACATCTTAAAAATACTAAGATAGATGCGTACCTATTCGGAGAGAACTTGGCGGAGACCTTGAAGTCAGCTAAGGCTGTTAATAGATCAGGCGTTGAGTTAAAAGCCGAGCCTATTAATAAAGCAAATAACAGATTTAGAGGGGCGGGTCCAAGGCCTTTAAACCGCAAGGCTCCTCCCCAGGCGCGCAGGCCGCCAGCGGGGATGGCGCCATCGGCGCCACGGAGCCGCGAGCCTGTTGCAGCGCGCGCGCCTTATCACCTGACAGCGCAACCACCTCACCAGCCGACGCACGCGCAATCATCGAGAACGTCATTTCAGGCTCAACACACGACGTATCCACGTCGCCGTTACTAGATACAGTTAAGTACGCAGGACGCCTATCTCAATTTATTCATCAGTGGTCACTTATAACAAAAGATCACACCGTACTATCTTGGATACAAGGCTATAAGATCCAATTTACATCACCTGTCGTACAACATACGCTCCCCGCTAAAATGGCTTATACCGATAAGGAAAGGCCTCATTATCTAAAAGCTTTATCTAACTTACTCGAGATTGGTGCTATATCAGAATGCCATTCATGTGAGGGTCAATTCATATCGAATATATTCCTAGTACCGAAACCTAATGGTAGCATGCGTTTAATATTGAATTTAAAAAATCTTAATAAATTCATTCAGACTGATCACTTTAAATTAGAAGATCTAAGAACGGCGCTAAAGCTCATTACACACAACTGTCAAATGGCCACACTTGATCTTAAAGACGCGTATTTTTTATTAAAAATACATGAAGAGTCCCGAAAGTACCTCCGATTTACATTTGATGGTAAACTATTTGAATTTACCGCCTTACCATTCGGTCTGAATACAGCGCCTTACGTCTTTACAAAGATAACGAAACCTATAGTAAAACTGTTACGTTCTGCGGGCTTTATGTCAACTGTATATTTAGATGATTGGTTCTTGCTAGGAAAATCATATCAAGAATGCATAAAAAACATAGATACCACTAAAAGATTATTAACTTCACTTGGATTTATCGTCAATGAAGAAAAAAGCGTTCTACTGCCTTCAATTAGATGCAAATTTCTAGGAATGATCATAAATTCTCGTAATCTCCAACTTTGTTTGCCTACCGACAAAAGACTGCGAATTAAAACACAGTTAGAACTTTTTTCAAAATTAAAGCGTTGTAAAATCAGGTCCTTCGCACAACTCTTGGGCTCACTTGTATCATGTTGTCCAGCCATTGAATACGGATGGCTGCACACTAAGGAGATGGAACGACTTAAGTATCTGAACTTAAAAGGCCATGATGATTATAACAGATTCATGAATATACCTGAATCACTACAATTAGACTTTAAGTGGTGGCTAAATAAAATAGAGCATTCCAATCATAGAATTAGAATCGATGGCTATGAGATTGAGATATTTTCTGACGCCTCAACGACGGGGTGGGGGGCAGCCTGTAATGGCAAAACTGCCAGTGGTCAATGGTCAAATGTTGAACGAAGCCAGCATATTAATTATCTTGAGCTGCTGGCCGCATTTAACTCTCTAAAGGTTTTTGCTAGTAATTTTTTCAACTGCCAAGTGTTGTTGCGTGTAGATAATACTTCAGCAATAGCTTATATTAACAAGATGGGAGGTGTGCAATACCCTCATCTCACTCAAGTCACGCGTGATATTTGGAATTGGTGTGAAAGCAAAAAATTATTTGTTGTAGCTTCTTATGTAAAATCAAGTGACAATAAGATTGCAGATTTTGAATCACGGAGGCACCACCCTGACATAGAATGGGAGCTATCAGATTGGGCATTTGACATAGTAAAACACTCTTTTGGGCTTCCAGAGATCGATTTGTTCGCAACTAGCGTCAACAAAAAATGTGTCACATATATATCCTGGCACTCAGACCCAAACGCTTTCAAAATAGACTCATTTACAGTATCCTGGTCAAACTATTTTTTTTATGCATTCCCACCTTTCTCGGTCATATTAAAAACCCTGAGAAAAATCATAACTGACGAGGCAAGAGGTATCGTGATAGTACCTTTTTGGCCAACGCAGGCATGGTACCCCTTGTTTAGGGCTCTTTTAGTATCAGAAATCATAACATTTCCTCCTGAAAGCAATGCCTTATTGTCTCGTTCCAGCAGCCGGCGTATACAGGACTCGATTACCCTGGTGGCAGGCATATTATCGGGGCCGCATTTTCTAGGAGAAGCATCCCAAAAGCATCACTAGATATTATGTTGGGATCATTATCGGCGAACTCCATGAAACAATACGACGTTTGTCTAAAAAAATGGTGGAATTTTTGCACTCAAAATTCAGTTGATGTTTACAACGCGTCTGTACCTAACGTAATTTACTTTTTAACTCAATTATTTAACAATGGTTGTCAATATGGGACTTTAAACTCTTGCAGATCAGCCCTCTCTCTTATAATGGGTCCAATACTAACGAATGACGATAGGCTAAAAAGATTTTTAAAAGGGGTGTTCCGACTGAGACCACCGCGGCCAAAATACAACAGTACCTGGGATACTAATGTCGTACTAGACAAATTGAGTTCATGGCAAACTAATGAAAATTTATCTTTAGAAAAGCTCACGCTTAAAACCATTACCTTACTCGCTCTTTCGACAGCTCACAGGATTCAAACCCTTTCAAAAATAAAGCTTAGTAACATTCAAAACCTTTCACATCGGATCATAATTAAAATACCAGATTTAATCAAAACATCACGACCAGGTAGTAAGCAACCAATTTTATATTTGCCATATTTTGCGGAAAACCCAACAATATGCCCGGCCACAACTCTCTCATGCTATATCGAACGCACCTCGACATTACGAACATCTCAAGATGCTTTGTTTATTGGAATAAGAAAACCACATAAACCAGTCGGGACACAAACGCTTAGTCGCTGGATAAAGCGCACGCTCGGCGAGAGCGGGATCGACACCAGCGTGTTTAGCGGATACAGCACGCGACACGCAGCGGTGTCGCGCGCATACTCACTCGGTGTCAGCCTGGATACCATACGTAATACTGCCGGATGGAGCAGGAATTCTACAGCGTTCGCCAGATTTTATCAAAGAATCATTATTAATGATACTAATGAAACTGCTTTAGCTGATTCAATAATCAATCATAATCAAAACTAGTTTTTCGGTATTTTGTATAATCTTATTATAATTTAAATGAAGATTTTTGATTAACTGTAATAGCTATTATAAGAATAATTATCGTACAGTTTGTATATGACTAACAGCAATCGTAACTTTCAATACCACAAACCATTTTTTGTAATTTGTTAATACTAAAATGTATTTACTATAAAAATAAATAATTCTTATACCAATACACGTATTACATCATTGATGATATTCCCGATAATACTCTCAAGGTCTACATGTGTTAAATAACTACCTACAGTACTAATCTCGAAGGCCTCGGTGCGTTCGTACAATTAATGATTAAACGAACTTACCTGTACGTGAAGTTCTATCATAATTGTACAAGCACCGAGTCCGAAGAGATTAGTACAACCCACCCTCCCAACGTTGTACCTAGGCACAACATGGGCCCGTGTTAACTCCGGTAATATATCAATGACGTTAAGGATTAGGTCGAACTCTAAACTTAATGACTGGCAACAGACAACTCGGAAAGGAACTGTGGAAGATACCTACCCTCAAAAAAAAAAAAAAAAAAAAACTCTGAACTAATCGCAATAAGAGTGGTGAAAACTATGCGTTACTACATGTGTTAAATAACTACCTACAGTACTAATCTCTTCGGACTCGGTGCTTGTACAATTATGATAGAACTTCACGTACAGGTAAGTTCGTTTAATCATTAATTACATGTGCTACGCACTATGGAGTACGTAGCGCATGTAATGGAGCATTACGTACGTAGCATATGTAATAGCGTTCGTAGCACTTACGCGCAATTTATTTTTCACCTCACAAGCTCGGAAAGATTCTGTTTATCATTCGAAATCTAAATGCGAAAACATCCGCTACCATGGAAAAAGTTTTTACGTGCCTTAAGTGGCTACATTAGCTCCGCTACGCGGAGTGAAAGGAACCGCTTCCTCCCCGCAGCGGCACGTAAAATCGTATACACACCACGGCAGCAAGTAAAGAAGCCTCAAATCTTATGTTTGTCATCTCGGCTTCGCCTCGGGAGTCAATATACATGAGATCTGAGACATTACTTACTTTTGCTCCCTAGGTGAGTAATCTACTATTCAAGTTCGAACCTTTCTCTTCAATAGTTTTCAATGCCGGCAGTCCACTGAAAATGCATAAGTAATACTTATTTAATGTCAGTGCGCAAAGTTATTCTGCGTCTCGTACCTTTAAAACTCTCGGTACGCTCAGGATTCTATATTTAGGATTTAATCCTTCGCTTGATTAGGTTTCAATACAAGTGCTCGCGCCACAAAACAACTTTGCAGCCTTGCATAACGAATAACTATTCTTCTTCTTCGTCGAGTCGATGATCCAAAAAAATATAATTATAAAAAACCTATTCTATACTATTTTCTCCCAGTATTTGGCCACTGCCATCCCGCAAGGAGTAGCCTTATTCAGGTCTTCTAAGGTGCAGGAACTCGGACACCGAGGACACGACAGTAGGTGCAACATGGTCTGCGCAGGCGCTCCGCAGTCGCACTGTGCTCTCTCGGCGTCCAAGTATCCCCACTTGATCAAGTTACTCCTGCAGCGGCCCACTTGGGTGCGGAGTCGATTTAAAGTTACTAATAACTTATAAATATAAAATATAAATAACCGAATAACTATTGTATGCGCCAAATATTGATTTAGTAATCTAAGTAAGTATATGAGTAAATTTTAATTTAATAATTAAGCGTACCCAGCATGCTGGGTACGTTGCCGACTGGTAGTGGGTTTGAGCATTTGGATCGTCTCTAGACTTTCATCGGTCTGGATACAATCCTTTTGTTTTTAGTTGTGTAGTAGGCTAAGTAGTCTTTGTAGTTTGTTGTAGTTAATAAAGGCTTATGCCTCATTAAAAGAGTAAGTATATTATAACTTTGACTTTGACTGCCATATAGCTCAGCGGTAGCGTGTCTGCCTTCAGAGCTGTAGGGCGTGGGTTCGATCCCCACCAAGGGCAAACATTTATGTGACGAACATAAATGTTTGTTCTGTGTCTGGGTGTAGTATGTATTATAAGTATATATTTACAAAAAAAAATGTATATAAGTATTCTATCAGCTATCTAGTTTCCATATTACAAGCTTTGCTTAGTTTGGGGCTAGATGGCGCTGTGTGAAAAAATGTCCTGCGATATTTATTTATTTATTATTTATTTATTTATAAGAAATTATCTGAAACTAGAATGTTGTTTAAGTTGTAATTAGCTTTTATGTACAGCTTTACGCGCATGTAATCTTCTGTCTTTACATAATATTTACAATAAAACCGTTGACATGAAAAGTTTGTATAATTCAAATATATTTGGTAAAACTACCTATGGTGACTGTGACACGTTAAAACTGTTGTTGGAGGAACAGTATCATCAAAATAGCTCAGCATAAGTAAGATACGATGAGCTGTGATCTTTGATGATAATATGAAAGTTCCTATTCGTTTTATTTTGCCAAGAACCTATTCAATAACTTTGTCATGTATTGTTTCCTATGTAATAAGTTACCTACCAACATTAACTGACTGTTTTAATCACAGAAAAGTGAAAGCCCTACTTCTTAGTTAGAACGGCTGTCAAAACAATGCTATAAAGCAATTGTATGAAAAGCCGCTGTCGCCAGTTTCACACTTTTTTGTATAGAAACTACGACGAAAAAATTACAATCATTGGACGCGTATTTGAAGTAAAACACTAGAAATGCCCTTTTGCCTCAGATTAAAATTGATCCAATTACGATGCAATGGGGTTTGGTTTCCTACCCGTCTATTGAAATTGTCTTTTAGAGTATTCTCAGTTTAAATACATGTATATTGGTAGAATTGTCATTAAGCGCATTTGTACTTAATGCCGGCTAGCGCGGCCCGTCACATTTCCGTTCTATTTACTTCTCTCTTCAATGGTAAATATAGACCATTTTTGTATATTTTTGATGGGATTATGTTTGTCTTTAGCACATAGTATTTTTTTTAATAAAGATGAGTAATAGTCTGTCAGATGAGAAGTGTTTCTGACTGTAATATAATTATGTTATGACGAACAAACGTTCTGTATTTGTAATGGATTCTAAGCTTAGGCATTACAGGCAGGTATTTTTGCTGGACTATATTCAAAGTTAATGACCCATGAATAATTCACTGAACGTTTTTATATAGTTGGCATTTCATTTTGTACAACAAGAACATTCAGGTTAAATCAGTTTAAGATAGCTTCTACCGAAACATATTTTTATATCATATGCGCAGATACAAAATTCAATAGATACTAATGTTACGTTTGACCGTCTTATAGGCCCAGTTGGTAGTATGTCTTCTTTCAAAGGTGTAGGGCGTGGTTTCGATTTCCACCTAGGTCAAACATTTATGTGACGAGCATAAGATGTTTGTTCTATGTCCTGGTGGTGGTTATTATTAATAACCTATGTATTACAAAAATATAAGTAAGTACCTATGTATTACAAAAATATAAGTATTCTAACATAGCTATCTGGTTCCTACAAAACATACTATGCTAGAAAAAATAAGTATTATAAGACAAGTATACTATCAGCTATCTGGTTTCCATATTACAAGCTTTGTTTAGTTTGGGGCTAGATGGCGCTGTGTGAAAAAAATGTCCACCGATATTATATTATTATATTATATTATTTAATTATATTATTATGCTTATTTTGTATCTAAATGGCGCTGTGTGTTTTGGCTCTACTATATGTCTAATGATCAGAATCAATAAAACTTAGATGGATGAAAAATAGTTTTAATATGACACATTATGAATTATAAGTTTTGTTTCGCAACACACAACTTAAAGGCTTAGGACATTTGCCATACGTGAGTGGCCTAGTGGTACAAATTCCCCATATGAAGTAGGCCAAAATGTCACATTGAACCTACAGGAACACATAACAATGGAACACAGAATAAAGGAATGGAATAATAACACAGAATAATGGAACAGATAACAGCTTTGTACAAAGTCAGGCTTTGGCGAAAATGGAGTTATTTTGAAAGCCACCATATTACAATTTATCAGTAACACACAGACACGCAAATGTGTTCCGCAAACAGTGCAAGAAATAAGCCTCTATTCAAACAAACATAAAGAGATCGCACGTCAAAGCGACATGCTATATTCACAGCGATGTCCTGCTATAGCAGGCTGTCGTGTTAAGTTCTTAGTGTGAACAAACGTTGGTCAAAACAATAGGCGCAGCGGGAAGCCACATTGAGACATTGTGCAACATGAAGGTCTATCTACACCAATATTATATAAAGGTTATTTAACAGAATATGTTTTAAAGCACAACCGCTCGCATTCTACTTACTTACATAATAATAAATATTGTTCTGTGTCTTTTCACTATCCCAAAAGCGGTTTACAGTTTATCCGTGATTTGAATATTATATTTGTAAAGCGGAAAAAAAATAAAGAAGGAAGGAAGAAAAAAACAAAATTAATGAGTATAATTTATAATAAAACTATAGTTAAGTATTAGGTGTAATAAAACTATAGTTATTAGGTGTTAAAAAACTATAGTCAGGTATAGTTTATTTAGGTTTAACTTTATAAATAAGACAATCATCTTGGAGATGTTTTGCGCGTATGGAAAATGTTCAGGTTTTTACTAATTTCGTAACTTTCATTAGATTAAAAATCCTTTTTTTTTACGATAATGAATGTTTCTATTGATTAGCCACTTATTAAAAATTATGTTATAGAGACTTGTTGAGTTTGGTAATGTACGATGAAACTTGTCAGTGTGTAGTACACTAAACGTATATAACGAGTAAGTATGAAAAAAGTAATTAAGTATATCTGAATAGGCCTTTATCCAGTGGTTAAAGCTTCACAGTTTCTGGTTTTACTGAACATTAGTTGACGTTATCCTTAATCATTGAAGCAATACAATATGACATAAAAGATTTTCCGATCGCTCTGTTATAATAAAGAAGGAATTTTCAATGCTCGAATAAACTTTGATAGGTACTTTAATTCTTTTCTTTGAAACATGATCAAGGAAAACTGTTTTTTATTGAGAAATAGGTAGAGTAAAAATAGCTTGGTTGGGATAGGTATACCAGGCCGACAAAAGTAGGTAGATACATACTGGTTTAAATTATTTGAATATTTTTTATTACATGACTGCCCTAAAAAGGAGTGTAATGTTTTCATGGTTCATGTATGTATGAAGCCTGAACAGATTTGGATGTATGAGGTATCGTTAGAATCCTCACACCTTCCAGAGCAACACTGGTTTTTTTTGGCAGTATAGTCTTTTATTTGTTTAAATTAGATGTCTTGTTTACTATTACTATTCAAATACAAAAAAAAACTAAATTTATTTATTTCAGGTTAAGGTACCCATAATTATGCACATAATAAGTTAAAATTACATTATTATAAAAATACAAGTAATTGGCCAAATAAAATCATCAAATCAAAGTTTTTATACAAGAACATTAGTCACATCCATAAAAATTCAATAATGTCAAAATTTAAAAGATAAAATTAATCAAAAGTAATATAAGTTATTTAAATTTAAGTAAATGTCACAGTAAGTTGACATTTAAATTGAAATGTCAAGTACAATCTAGTATTTTGTCTCCGGCACTGGTACTGGTACATGGTACTCGCAGCAATGCCGGAGGTAAGTACAGTCAAATCTGGCCGCAATCATTTCCAGGACAGTATTAGAGCTGTCCCGAACCCTGCGCACCAAGGAGTAGAGTTTGAGCGCATTGAGTTAGGTTTTGCCCAAATTTACTTAACAAATAAAAGTTAATTTTTATAGGGCCCGGGCAGACTGGCAGCATTTAGAATCTCTGCGATCGGCGCTAGTACGCCCGGGCTCTCAGTAGGTAATATTTCGAAATTGGGTCGTTGTTCCCACTTTTTTTTCTTTTTTTTATACATCCAGTACGAGACATGCAATAAATTAGTTACTTAGTCTGTAAAACTGGAATCAGAATCATCTTGATGGCGCTATGCTACTGGATAAGTGTGTTTTTAGCAAACCGGACAAATCCAGGTATCTACACAACCTATAGATTTTTCAGTTTTTCAAAATTCTGTCTTATATCAATCAGAATAACGATAAAGAAAAACAAAAGCTCTTTAGTTTTATTTTGTATCTTTCTTCTCACGGTTCCAAAAAAAATTACTGTCCGTCATATTCGAACGGTCATTGGATTTAAATTTGTTACGTAATACTAGCGTACTTTGAAACAAGGTCTAATAATCACCAAGCATCACAATCCATAGCGAGCTACGAGTACCTACTTCAAAGAAACTTTAACCATTCCACCAGCCATTATGTAGCCATCAGTGTCGACTGTTGTTCGGATGAATAAACTATTGGACTCGTCACTCGGTCTCTTTGGTTTTCGAGACAGACCTTTTGTTGGGCTACGAAATACTACTACTAAATAGGTACTGTGTAGAGTTGTAACTTGCAGCCGATTAAAGGAGCGTATGTTTTGGATGTTTTCACGGTTCATGTATATGTGAGTTTCTTTATCCCACCACAAATTCTAAATGCCTGAACAGATTTGGATATATAGGGTATCATTAGAATCCTTACGTCATGTCATCCCGAGTGATAGTGGCTTTAATTTTATTGGCAGGGTTTCGCAGGGTTTTTTGGTGTGGTCAACCAAAAGTTAATTGAAACATCCCGTATACCTATGCGATTATTTTGTGTATCAACACACATTCTTTATAAATTATTTGTACGTTTCACGTCTGTTTTTGTATTGGTCTGGTCACCGCCGCGCCGCCGCTCGCCCACGCGTGCTCCTTGACATTTCCACCTGTAACTCCGCGCCTTTCACGGCTCTACCACGGTGCTGCCAGTAAAGCCCAAACAACAGAACTGTTCATGTATAAGGCCTATAAAACTGTGGGAAGAAATATAACTTTTCAGACGATAAACTCTTTACGAAAGGGGCAATAATCGTCGCAAAAACATAATAACAATATCTTAATTGGCAGAGCGAGCGAAGTATTTAGCGTATTGGTCTTTTATTTTCACGAGTTGATCATTTAGCGATTAAGTAGTCATTTCGCGTTTTTACGACGGTAAGTATTATTGGTAATAAAGCTAATTAGTCAACGTGCGTCTAAGCCTTCTTCGCAACAATTGCTGGAAAAGTTTGCTTTCATCTGTCCGGACGTCTGTGCGGATGTTGGTATTCGCGTACAGGTCGTAATTTTCAACAAAAAAAAAACACTAAACTTGAGGTACCAGGTTTAAAAATTTCATAGATTTTTTTGGCGTTGGCGATTATTATTATTTTTATTTAAAAAAGATAAAAAAAAAAAAAAAAATTTGGCTCTAAAAGGGGAGGAAGTTTGCTGAAACGCCATATTATGCCAGATGATTTGAGTTGGAAGAATCAGCTGGCTGAATACTTAAATCGAGCTCTTCTAGAAACTCGACATCACAAAAAAAAAAAAACATTATATTTGTCAGAAACATTCGATACTCAATTGTAAACAAGATTTTGCATTATGTAAGATCAATCAAGAAGTTGTAAAGACATTATGCTGTGTACAGACTAATGAACGGCAACATGCAATGTAACGTGAAAGGAGCATTTCATCAGCGTGGACGCAGCGCGTGCACGAACGTCTCTCAACTGTTTCCGAAGTGCGCGCGGACATAGCGAGTCTTTGGAGTTCGTTCGAAAAACCGACAAATCACGAATCGTTCCGCACGTAACTTATAATGCTCGTACTTAGCGTGCGCAAGAAATGCACAGTTCGCGCGCGCAAGGCGTCCAGACTGAGAATTTGTTACAAAGTGTGTTCCATTGCACTAATGTGGACGGCAAATTCTTTCATTTCATGTTACGTTGCGTAAGTCTGTACGCGGCATTTTATTTTTATGTTTTAATTTCCGTGTTCAATATGATTGTTTTTTGTTTACACTTTTTGACATAAATAAATTATTGTCTATTGTATAAGGTCGTGAGATCTACTATTCGAACTCTAGTTGCAACAAAGAAGGGGGTTATTTTAAAAAGGGTAATTATACATTATTAAAAGATTAAGTTAAACGATCCTTTATCCGATGTTCTACAATGGATAGATTATAACTGTCACTAGGACGAAGATAAATCACGCCTCCCGCGAATTATATCAAAAACTTTTCAACAAAGAAAACGCCCACGAAGAATGTTAGAAAATGTTTTTGTTTCCAGAATGGTCTAAAAAGCTTTCCATAATTTATAGGTAATACATAAATAAAGAAAGACAATGTTAAATAAGAAAAATGTTAGGATAATGAATGTTTTGAGTTATTAATGTTACGTATCTATACACAAAGGAATTTCCGTTTTCCGTGTTCTATTTCTTTTTCTTTTTGTAGAGTATTGTAGACCAATTAATAACATTAAATGCGGGTAAGTATAGTAAGTATAACTTCAAAAACAAATAATTTCCATATAATTCTTCATCCCCATTTTATCCCCTTAAGTCATTCCTGTCAAAAAATACTGAATGTAGCAAAGTTTATTTTAAATGAATTATATAAATACCAATTTTCATCACTATAACTTCAAAAACAAAAAGCAATCTATTCAAAATGACCACCCCCATTTCACACTCTTATGTCATACCTGACAAAAAAATATTAAAAACAGCATTATTAATTTCAAATGAACTATCCAAATACAAATTTTCACGACAAAAAGTTCAAACACAAAGGAGTTTCATACAAAAGTTTTTACCAATTTTTACCTGGGGTTAGCCTGGGGTTTTACCTTTAGGGGTTGAATTTAACACAGCAGTACTATTATTTCTTCTGTGCTACAGCTAAATATAACACTGTTCAGCATCGTTAAATAAATATTAAACGGTTTGAGGTAAATAATATTATGTAAGGTATGTTCGTAAGAGGCCAATGGTCACGTCTGACCAAACCCTCCATAATATAATAGAATTTTAAAAAAAAAGGTATTACTAGATGATTATTATGAAGAGTATACTTTGAAATATTAACTCAAACAACCCATACCTTCCAATCCCAATAGAGTTCAGCCACAAAGCAATTTGAAGAAATCAATCAAACAGACGTTTGGTTTCTCCCGATGTTTGTCCAATTTAGTCTGGAAATAGGTTTCTTTCCAACGTTATTGTTTTCCAACGTCATGGGAAAATCGTAGAATATTGTAGTAGGCAAATTGAATTAAAAAAAATTGCTATTTTCAATTTTTTTTTACAGGGTTGAATTAAGAGGGTGAAATGGGGTATGAAATTTTGTATGGAAAGTTCTCTATTTTTGAAGTTATTATGAAAAAAATTCATAGTACAATTAAAATAAAATAAAATGAAAAAATTTAAAGTTCTTTGTTTTAAAGTTATGGTGGTATTATTGGCATTAGGATTTAATTCTGAAAAAAATACATGCTTAAGTGGTGAATATGGGGAGGAAAATAATTAGAAATAACCAGCGTCATGGAAGACACGAGAATGTGGGAGTGGGGCGATTTTATCCCGTACACGGACGAAGTCGTGGGGGACCTCTAGTTCTAGTAATAAAGTGTAAAATTCCAGAGCTAGTTATAGGCATTCGTGAATAACCCCACAACCTAAATGCTAGAATAGCTCAGCAATATAAAATAAAAACATATCGCTTAGAATTGTTCAAAACTCAAGTTCAGATCTACATAACGCGTTTCACCGCTTTTCCATTTATCCAACTCCCCGAGGGCACATATTCAATCTACTTTTATACCTCACCTCTAGCGATACCAACTTATGCTAGAAATAAAAGTTTTCATTAAAATGTATAGAATTTTATACGCTGATATTGATATTGCGCGGTTTATATCGATAAAATTGTTACGAAATTGTTGCAATGAATTTTTGGTTTCGTGACCTACAATTATTATTGTAAAAGGCAGCACCCCACTAAGAAACTTAAAATAAATGTTCCGTACTTATATAGACTTATATTAGACGTTCTGAGTTAGAACCTTAGAACTTTTCCCTAACGCAAGTAACTATTCTCGGGGTTTTTTGGCGGGAACACGGAAAAATCATGTCGCTGCATTCTATTATTTTCTCAAACTTTAGTTTTTACGCGAATTAATGATTAAAATAGTGGTATTTTATTCATTGAGTGTTGAATTACATGCACGAGTGTGGGCAAGTGGTATAATGTGGAGAAACATGTCTTTTCGTGTTGTTTTCCAAACTCCGCAAACGCCCATAGTAAAGTCGCCACAACTTTACTAAGGCATGACTTAGACTCGACTGTGACTAATTTCGTGTGACTGACTGTGATTTGATGACACTTATATCTAACTTGATACTATATATACACTTGAAAATGCATAATACTTGACAATGGCTGAATGCACAACGAGCGAAGCCAAAAACGAAGGAAAAATAATAATAATAACTATACTCTGTCGATTATGTTAATCGCTTTTTAACAGCTCAATCGATGTTGACGACTTAACATTGTCCAGCGTCTAGCAAATTGAATCCCACGCGTTTGATCTAGCATTACTTCTTCACAAAGTTGACATAGCCTTGTAAAGAGTAAGTAATGTGATATCAAAATAATTCTGTGGGATATAATTTGCTGGCGCTTTACAAAGTTATGTCGTCGAGTTCGCATGAGCTGTCATAAAGCAATTAATTTAGTGGAAAGTGTATAGCAATACCAATTTCCCATAAATATCTTTGTATTTTAGACCAAAATTCATTTATGCTTTTGCTACATTCTGTCGCGTCAGAAAACAGCTTGAAATTGGATGCGCACTGTGCGAAAACCACTGCCAGGGTGATTTATATTTGGAACTGGTATTTTTAACAAGCTTAAATTTAGTAACTAACAACCTAACTTAGAAGTTAATTAATGTCGTTAGTACTGCGCTCTCAACTTTTGTATTGCGCAGAAGTAAATAACGTTTATTAACTTAAGCAAAGTTATTAAGTAAATCCCTAATCAATTAATCAAGTAGCCAAACTTTGGAAGTCAGTTTTCATTTCATTCACTTTTGTGATTATCGTATCGATTTGAAACAGTGCTTGCTTAGTAAGCTTAATTGCTTGCTTGTAATGTTGCACTTAACCGATAGTTGTATTATATAAGACATATTAACAGTGTATTTTATACGTTTTACTACTTTGCAGATTATGCATAGCTATTTTTGTAGCAATGCTTTTAGAGGCTGCATTGCTTTTCAAATCCTTTTTGTGATTTTTACGGAAACAAAACGAAATAAACACAAATAACGTAAAGACCCACATGAGTTAATGTTTGGCTAACTGTGGCAAAGTCAAATACTGGCAACACGCCAAATATGCAAGCGAATAGCAAATCATGCTCTAAGTGCGATCCCCTCCTACTTATATACAGATTCATTTCTTGTTCCATATAGGAAAATGGGAAAGTCAGAACTCATCTCAAAAAATGTTTAAGAAAGATCTGGAAAAACTTACGGTTTGACAAAAACATTATCAAGAATTCGACATTGTTTAAGATACACGGCGCTACAAAACGCCCCCCGCCACCAAACTGCGGACTCCAGTTTTCATATATTTTATAACTTACAGCTTATATGAACTCGCCGCACTCGGTAGAAGTGGCTGTCGCGCGCTTCCGCTTCTCAGAAGCCGTTCCTAGCTTCAGTCGACGGTGTTTTGTGGCTGTGGCACTTACAGCGGCCGTGGAAGCGGGGGGCAGAGGGGGCCAAATGTCCCACCTAAAATCCATTTTATTACACGGTAAAGAAGGTTTCTCTCTGCTATCCTTCACAGAACTTTGTTTTTTTTTTAAATGAAAAAGCGCTTGTAAATGTAAGAAAAGTTGTCGGAGAGATTTTACTGATAATTTAATTGACCTAGTCATCTCTGTTTCGTCTTATAATTACAGTAAATTGAACGGAGGAAGCTGGGGCCGGAGAAAGGAAGGGGGTGACTAATCAAAGAAGTTTGCCGGGTCATGGAGTACTTCCACGGTCCCTGGGCGATTGTCCCTTGTGCCATGTGCTAGTGTACTAAATTGACACTAAAACAAATTATACAATACACCCAGATATTTTATATGTTCGTTAGTGAATCTGAATCTAGTAACCAAACATGCTCAATGGCTGCCAAACGCAAGGCGTACCTTAAACAGTTCATTCACTAATTTAACGCATAGTAATTACCCACCCAACCTTCAGCAAAATTAAGCCGCCATTTTTCTTCAAAATTAACGTCAAATTAATAACAGTAAATTTTATTTGATTAATGTATTCTGTAAGTAGGGCGATGTGATGATTGATTAGTTTGACAGTGTAGAAATTAGCGTAAGATTTGTTGCAACAAATTAAAAAATACATTTAGTACTTATTTGTTGGAACAGCGAACAAACAAAGCTGAAGCATAACCTAACCATGTAATATTTATGGCTTATTTCATACAAAGAAGGAGATATGGGATATTTATACTACTAGGCTTATGGGAAATGTCCTGAGCGTATAAGGGTAACCCAAGCTGGCTATTTTTTTTTATAGCATGCTACATTGTTCCGTATCAACAATATACGCTTTTATAAAAAATAAACAACCGACTTCATATTTTCCAGTTATTTTGATTTATTCCAGTAATTTTGATTTTAAAACCAAACTATTGAACCGATTTTGATAAAAATTATATTGGACCACCACTGACTGGTATAATAACTGTAAAAAAGGCGTCATCCAGGTACTCAAAATTAAAGTCGGTTGAATACTAATTTTAAATGGTGGCTTCATTGTTCTCTTTTATGTCTAGCATTTACGTATACTTTTTTTTTTTTTTGGCAACATAGTTATTTTTTATCTACATCTTGAAGCATAAAAAAAGAATAAACAAATAATATGAACAAAAAATAATAATCAAAATTAATAATAACATAAGTAGGTAATTACAAAAAAAGACGTAAGTACGGTCGAATTGAGAACCGCCTTTTGTGAAGTCGGTTGAAAAACAGAGGATATTGCTAGCCGTAGATGTAAAGCGAAATAGTAGGATAATATTTTTGCCAGACAAATAAAAACTCTACAATAAGGATGAAAACGAAAAGTGAGTCCGTTATAACCCGAACGGCAGACGAACATGACAGACATGATGATTCAAATTGGTGTACCGGCACATTTTGGAAGTTTTAAAAGGACGCCGAGAAGATGGTGCAAAATCTTCTGTAGATATTATTACTTATCTTGAATCGTAAACTGTTATCTAAATGAGAGTGAAAAGTGATCGAATTATTATCGTAGATTTTGGAATAGTCTGCTAAGATCTTCGAGCTAATGGCGATAATCTGCCTCCGTAATTTTCTGGCACTTTTTACAGGGGACGAGGTAAACACGCATGGCACACTTTCAAGTAAACTTTCACACTAATAAAACAAATTCCAGTTCCTATGAACGCACACTAAAACAAACTCATAACACAAAATATGGATGGATGGATATGTTATATACTTACATAGGACCATGTACCTTTTGGCAAGCGAGTGCGTCTTGGCTTGCCGCCTCCAATGGTATCCGCTTGAATGCTAAGGCTTATTAGTGTGGTCATGCATCATCATCAGCCCGGAGACGTCCACTGCTGAACGAAGGCCTCCCCCTTATACCGCCACGCTGTACGACAACCTGCCATATGCATCCACCGGTTGCCCGTGACTTTTACAATGTCGTCGGTCCACCTAGTGGGAGGCCTTCCTACGCTGCGTCTTCCGGTTCGCGGTCGCCACTCAAGAACCTTTCTTCCCCATCGGTTGTCAGTTCTAACGAGCAATGTGGCCTGCCCATTGCCACTTCAACTTGCAAACCCTGCGAGCTATGTCGGTAACTTTGGTTCTTTGGCGAATATCCTCGTTCCGGATTCTATCGCGCAAAGTAACTCCGAGCATAGCTCTCTCCATTGCCCGTTGCGTGACTCTAAGTTTCTCCAACGGGCCAGCAGTTAAAGACCACGTTTCAGTTCCATATGTCATCACTGGCAACACACACTCATGGTCATGCATGACTGTGTTCTATTGCATTTCCGACACAAGCAGGGTTTATAATATGGTCTTTGGATACAGGCCAGTGTCGAAAATACCATTTTGTTATTCTTACTTATTTTTTACAAAATCAGACGACGTATCCTACCTTCCCTTCTCCACTGCGTTCACACCTGGCTAATTAAGGGTAAACGCACTTAGCGCGTTTGGAGTCCTCCTAATGGAAGTGCCAATTAACCCAGCCAACGACTCACGCAGCTTTTATTGTAATGCGAATGAAAACTGCGGGCCTGTCGCGTTTTACAGCGCTATGTTTTTTTAAATTAAATTATGAAATCTTCGATCAATCTATCATGATCGAAATATACATCATGGTACTTCTATTGATCGAAAAATTATTATACATTTATTTGCAATTATTTTTGTATAATAAATTCATGGGTCTAGGCGGGAACGGGAAAAAAACATGATGTAGTTCCGTATTATCTTCCAAAAGTTTTGTTTCTTCAAATATTTATATGGAAAGAAGAATTAAGTGGTAGAAAAAAAGTTTAAAAAAAAACTTTTTCATTTCATTTCATTTTTAGTATATAGTTTAAATATTTATTTTAAGTTTTGTACTTATGTACCTATAATGTATTTGTAAATAATTGGTTAATGATGTAATGACGTTTAGCGTAATATTTCGTGTTGCTTCAAAAATACCATAAAAGCTTACAGTAAAGTTGCCGCCACGTTAATGAGGCATGACATTCACTTGACTGTGATTAATTTTGTTTGACTATGATCGTGACTGTGATTTGTTTGATGAATTAAATGTTCACTTAATAAGTACAACTAAAACTTGAAATTAATATTTCACCCTGGTAGAATGGTAATTCAAATAACTTTTGATAACTTCACATACATTTTCTATTATGAAATTATAATTATTACATTAATTTTACACGAATTAGAAACGTTCATCAAAATGTTTAATTAAATATTGCTTAATATTCCTTGAAGGTTCTTCGAGTAGTCTGTCTTAGTGTTAGTACAACTTACGTTTAACGAGAGGATAATAAGTAGCTTCCGAGGGGTCTTTGACTTTGTAATTGGAGATTTGACCACACAATAATTTAGGGGGACCGTCGCCCTAATCCCCTCGCTTGCGGTACTGGAACGTCCTCATAGATTATACAGTAGCGTTTATCGACCTCACAGAGAAACTTATCAAAGAGTAAATTTCTTGGTTAAATGTGTGCTGTGTTCTAACTGAAACGTATTTTTTTTTTTTAAAGCCCATGTTTTCTAGCTAAAATATGTTCTGAGTTCTAGCTTAAAAATGTCTACTGTGTTATAACAAAAAAATGTGTTCTAGTTCAAAAAGATCTTCTGTTCTAACTAAGCTGTGTCTTTTGTTCTAGCTTAAATTTGGTATAATGTGAAAATGCTAGCGGGTAGCGCTTGTCAATTTAGATATTGGCGTTTAAAAGGTTAAAATTATCGTAAACTCAGTCGAATATCGTAACATAATACGTAGTTCTTGCTAACCACCGCTTATCAAGCTCTCTGAAAACAAGCTGAAGTTTTCCGAGCACGTCCAGAGCTAATTTAAAAACTCCACCCAGCGACTTGAGTCTCACTCGACCGATTTACTTTTCAACTTGCCGTGAATAAATCACGCAGACTAAATAATAAACAGTACGGAATCTAACTACTTTTACGCATAACTGGGTTATAAACTGTAAGTAAGCTAATACTATTATTTATTCTGTGGTTTAACTTAGCATTCAGACGTTGAACGAGAGGCCCTTGTGACATATTTTTTGAGGCATAGGTCATATTGGCCGCTGGTGGCTGGTAGGGAGATTTGCACGAGATTTATGACTGTTATGTTTTATTTTAGTGTTGTTCCTCGTGTTTTTGGCAATAAATATATTTTCATTCTTATTCTTATTTGTTAATTGTCACTGGGCCACATGGGTGTGGTACGTTTTCAGATTTTGCTTAGATATCAAGGGCTTTATTTAAAAAGGCTGCATGATATAATGACGCTAAGTTACACAAATGCGCAATAATTTGTGTTTTTTTTTTATTGTATTGTTATTTAACTACTAAAATTATAAATACAGTCTAAGCCGCCTGCCAAGCGTGGGGATTATGGCAACACCTCCCTATTAAGGGGGAGGCCTTCGTCCAGCAGTGTACGTTTTCTGGCTGATGGGGCAGTGTCAATGATAAGTAAACATAAAAATAAAAATAAAAATGCGAGAAAAGACCCAGATGTTCCATACAGTTTGTTCAACGTCGATTAACGACTTGTATGGAACAAGTGTTTTTTTACGCGATTTATTTTTTATTACATGTCATGATTTTTGTGGTTACTGATCATTAAGCCTACACGTGTGTTAATTTAATGTCGGCACAGTGGCGCCTGGACCTGGGTATGTCCTTAAAGTGCAACCAGACCCACCGGAGGACGGGTAGCAGCGTCCTCTTGGTTAACGGTGGTGAGCATTCTGCGATCCCCAAGCCGCCTGCCAAGCGTGGGGATTATGGCAACACCCCTCTATAAAGGGGGAGGCCTTCGTCCAGCAGTGGACGTTTTATGGCTGACGACGACGACAGTAGCGCCACGCTATATATTATTCTTAAATATGCAAAATAAAAACAATACAGCCTATTAGAACCTAAAAGGTGATTGCTGCATTTTTTAATCATATAATGCAAGGCTATCTCTGTTATCTATGTTAAGACTCTTTCTCAGTGCATATTGTAATCTTAAATCAACTAAATCTTCGCTAATCGGTAAGTTTCTTGGTACATTTTCAACCTTATTTCTAATAGAATTAGGTTCACTAATTTCTCCTTTTCTTCGTGAATGTGTTTCTTTAGGATAAATATTAGCAGTGCCTTTGATATTTTCATGCGAACTAATTTTGGTAACATTTGGCAAATTAAAACGTTCTTTTACAACTCTGATATCAAATTGCTCAGAACTGTAATTATTTTTGAGGGTTTTATCGATTTGGCTTACAATTTTGTTCCTTTCTCCTTTTTGGAGGACAGTATTAATATTGGTGTTGCCCATTTCTTCTTCATTTTCTTGAATATTATGTGTTTCATGTTTATTAGATGACGACGGCGAGGCATCTTTATTTATATTTAGGACATTGACTTCTAAACTCGATTTATTTGCAGCTACTAGAGCTATTGTTTCATTTAAGGTATCGTGCTTTTTATCTTCTTCGTTTGTAAGTTCCTTTTCATTTCTATCAAAAAGTTCATCAAGTATATTTTTCGTTTCTTTTGAATTTAATTCATTTTCGAAAATCTTAGTGATACCGTTATTTGCTTCTAATACAACACTGCTTCTACCGTTCATTGGTAATTTTAAATCTAAATTAATCACTTTAGCTAGTTTACTCTTGAAATTGGTTATAAACAATAAGAAAATTAAAATGGTAGAGCGAGACATTTTCTTGCTCCGATGGTTTTGATGCAATTACAGAAAGTTGTTTACTGCGTATCTGAATGGCAATTAAACTGATTTAGTGGATTAATGCGTAAAATTGCTTTATTAGAGCTACCGCAGACGGCAGAATTTGACTGGCAAACTTTTTGACCGGGTTCGAACAGTGTGCAGAAACAAATTGGCGGCAATGGTATACATAGGGTTACGCGGAAAGGCAGAACTAAGCTAAAAGGAGCTAGGAGGATCTATTCATCATTGGTAAAAACTTTTACTGTGGAAATAACTCTGAAATCGCAAAACAAACATCAGCTGTTCTATACAAATTGTTTTGTTTATACATATCTATCAGTAGATAATACTTGTTTACATAGTACATGCTTCCTTGCTTGGACCTGGGTATGTTCTTAAACTGCATCCAGAACCACCGGAGGACGGGCAGCAGAGTCCACGGTGGTGAGCATTCTGCAATCCCCAAGCCGCCTGCCAAGCGTGGGGATTATGGCAACACCTCTCTATTAAGGGGGAGGCCTTCGTCCAGCAGTGGACGTCGTATGGCTGACGACGATTACAAGCTTTGCTTAGTTCGGAGCTAAAATGTTTAAGGTCCGTAAAAATTGGTGAGCTTTATGTTTACGCCAAACAACTCGAAAGTTTTCTAAACCTAAATAGGTTATAAATGTACCTGTTTCTGTATGTCGTCTGCTGCAGAGTAGTGGTCGGATAAATTAAATTTACTGCAATAAAAGGCAATAGCCAGGCAATGTTCAGAAATAATTGAAGATTAGAAAATTTTGTATTTTGTATTCTGAAGGTCTTCATATTCATATTTGCCAGAATTACGTAGTACCAAACGATAATGGAAAAAAGCGGGTTTTCTCTACGTCCGACAAGCTGTTCCATCTTTGATACATTTCTTTATAGTTTAAGCCTAGTCTACTTTTGGTGTTAGGACTACCCCTGAAGGACCATATCCACCCGCTGGCTCAGTTGCGGGTTGGCGTATTCACATACCCGATCGAATTTCTTCTGTGGAAAGACGCAGGTTTCCTAAACAATGTTTTCCTTCACTGAAAAGTATCGATATTAAAATCCTTACATTACTCCAAAGAGCTCATTGGTACGGAAATGTCTCAGATTAAAGTACCCCGGCCACTATTACCGTTTCCAACACGTCTACTATGTAATTCTAGTAAACATTTACGCTAGAACTTATAACCTTTGACCTAAACGTAACGTCGTAGATTTTGTGAGATTTTTATTGTTGTGTAGAGGAAAAAAGACATATTGAAGAGTATGCAGGGGCTAAGCGTCTTTAATTACTGGCAGTATTGAGTTTTTTAATCGATATGAACTAAAAAAAATAAAAAACATAAAATTTAAAAAAAAACATATTTTATGAGTTAAAATATGATATTATATTATATTTTATAGTTAACATATTTTATTATAGACACTTTAGTGTCTCTATTGTGTTGATTTTTGTATGCTTGTAATTTCTTTAATTTCTTGCTGATGTAGATCTACAGTCAGTAGACAGTACAGATCAGTCTTAGTATCTGTTTTGTATGTAAAAAAAGCTCTGAAATAAGATATATTGGTCTTGTTTAGGCATTATTAGTTATTATTAGGTTTTTGGAGAAACTCAGAGTCACGCAACGGGCAATGGAAAGAGCTATGCTCGGAGTTACTTTGCGCGATAGAATCCGGAACGAGGATATTTGCCAAAGAACCAAAGTTACCGACATAGCTCGCATGGTTTGCAAGTTGAAGTGGCAATGGGCAGGCCACATCGCTCGAAGAACTGACAACCGATGGGGAAGAAAGGTTATTGAGTGGCGACCGCGAACCGGAAGACGCAGCGTAGGAAGGCCTCCCACTAGGTGGACCGACGACATTGTAAATGTCGCGGGCAACCGGTGCATGGGTGCAAATGGCAGGTTGTCGTACAGTGTGGCGGTCTAAGGTCTAAGGGGGAGGACTTCGTTCAGCAGTGGACGTCTCCGGGCTGATGATGATGATGATGAGGCATTATTAGGTAGAGTAAAGAAAAACCTGCACATTATTATAGAAATAGGATTTATACAATTGCAATTAGTGTAATTCAAAACGTAAGTACCTACGTGGCAATTCCACCAGTATGCTGGGTACGCTTGTTAGCGTACACGTTGGTACGGGTATAGTTGGTTTGAGCATATGGATTGTCTCTAGAATTTCAATGGTGTGGATACAAACCTATTTCTTCCGTATACTATACCTATTTATGTTGAGTAGTTTAGGTGAGTAGTGCATGCAACTGCGCCGAAATATTGGGAGCTCGTTTCACAATATAATCACGGAAAATATCCCCTAAATAATCATAGAAATGTAAATGACTTTTACGTAGTGTTATTTTACTTGTGTATTTAGTATTGCATTTAAAATAGTGCAGTGAATACGTATATAGGTCTCATGAGATACTCGTAACGGCGACCGCGGCGATAATTGCAGCGCTCGTTAAGAGCCTCGTTTCGAACATGGCTCTACACAGATTCTGCGATTCTGTGTAAATAAAGCTACAAGTTCGTAGTTTAGAAATAGGTCATCTTAATTGTAGAGCTACAAACCACCGAAATTCTGCCACCGAAATTGGATGATCGGTCGACTCTTACCCTTTCCGATTACTGTTTTAAACATGATTTTTTAAACCTAAATAAATAACCAAAGGTGTCAAAATCGTCCTAGTTTTCATAGTAAAATAAATAGTACATACTTTAAGAGAATTCAAGTTTATTTTCAATGCAATTATATATGAATTGTTATTAACAGGTATTGAATTTGAAATCAAGGTAAGCATTCATCAATTCATTAGCTGGTTACCGACTAACCAATGCTACTCAGCCATCACTAGATAGGTAGCTAGCACTTTGTAACACCTTAGTGTAAGGTATCCCATTACAGGCTGAACATAGCAGCTCGATGCGAGTGCCGCTTGTTCCACTCAACTGTCGGTTTTATCCAAAAACTATAATAAACCCTGTTCAGTGATCGTCCAATTTCCCCTCGTGCAAAAATTGGTAGTTTAAAAACCACTACTAGGCGAGTACGTCAGAATTTCGTGAATTTCATATCTCAGATTGAGTCGTCGCAGTGATTGGCCAACCGCAAGCATATAACGTTACCTCGCCTCCTGCCCGCAACGGTGAGTCCTGTTTGTAGGAGAAATTACGTTCACGAGCCATCAACAGGTTCATCTGTGGTTTAATCATTATCATAAGTATAGACAATTTAGACAAAGATAATGAACGAAAGAGGCAATGACTAACTAGTACCGAAACCGAGACATTGCGCGTGTAAGAAATGTCCTAAGTTTAAAAAAAAGCTACATAAATTAAAAACCATGATCATTCGCAATTATAAAATGGTCATCTACCTACTTATTTCAAACCCAATTACTTTATCGAGCTTGCTAGCAAACGATGTCACCGTTAAACTTCGAATCTCATGAACTCAATTTCAAGATTGCCAGCGGTATAATCATTTGATTTACGACTGGTAGCCCTCCACTTTGAGGACTGTCCATTGGCTGATTAAATACAAACAACCCCGTCTGTACCTACGGGGTTTCAAGGATTCAAAGAATCTTTGTCGGAAAGCATTGACAAAACGATTTATTAGTTTAAATTAAATACTTTAAATTGTTACTCATGTTATATGGAAACTACAAAGCAGTAGGTATTGTACACATTATTGTGTTTTTCGTTGAAAAGTAATGTTTTTAAGCAAAATTACACTGCATAAAGATGTGAAGAACTAGCATAGCTAATCAGGCTGTAGCTGAGTGCATGGTCACGGTTGTCGTATATAGGCACGGACGGGAAGCGCGAAGGTATCGTTGTATGATGAAGTTGACCCACGCTGACGCCCCGCGCTGACGCCCCGCGCTGACGCCCCGCGCTGACGCCCCGCGCTGACGCCCCGCGCTGACGCCCCGCACTGACGCCCCGCGCTGACGCCCCACGCTGACGGCAAAACGCGTGCGGTTCGCCGACACTATTCAAACGCACGGCGAACCGCGCAATATACTAAGCTGCGAATCCACTACGTCGGCATCGGAGCGGACGTAGCAGACGGGTTTATTGCTTTGTATTTATTTATATGGGACTGCGTGCACTGGATCGGCAAATTCATGCCGTATTTCTACCGATGACGTCAACAGCAACGAACGCGCCATTCGGAAATTACCGTTTATTTTGCCGATGACGTCATCCACAGCGAACGCGCTATTCGGATGTCGATAACGCAGATGCAAAGTCCGAATGTAGTGGACGCACCTCAGCATTTTATAAATGTCAAAGCTCTGTACGCTCCGTACGGGCCAACACTACAGTTTCAAGCGGGTCACCAGCGCCGCGCTTACCGACAGCGCCGGTGTCAATATGCATTCATCTGGACATAGGGCTTCTCTCGAAGGAAGATCGGGCCATATTCACCGCACTATCCCAGTTGTTCATATTTTAGAATTGAGTACCTTCTGATTGTTTCTGCCAAAAATTATCAAAATCGGCCAGAAAATGGCACCGTAGCAAACATTTTCGGGGAAATAATTCAATGAAATATCGCGATAACATAAATTCTATGAAATTGTAGAACCAGTAATTTAAATTTGAATTTAAAGCTGTAGCATGATACTCGTACTGACATTTTGTTGATGTAGTTTGATTATTTCTTTATATTTATTCATTTTATTATCGTTAAGATTAGTTGAGTAAAACACGCTTTTAAAAAAAAATACAACTTCGTGCAACCATGTGCGAAGTTTGGGTTTCATAAAAATCAATACCAGATAAAAATTAAAACGCTCTGAAGCTCCGGATGAATCTGAGTATACGGCTCAATTTAAGCCAGTTTCTGGTTTGATAACTTAATCTGCTTTCAAAACTTACTTTTATCTATCCGGATGTATGGATGTATACATCCGGATAGATAAAAGCAAGTTGTTCCAGTAGTGGTAAGGACTTCGCTCGCTTCGCTCACTCGGACATTATTATATTACCATGTTTCTAAATTACCATTAATAAATACCATGTGCGAATTTTGGGTTTCACAAAAATCAATAACAGATAAAAATTAAAACGCTCTGAAGCTCCGGATGAATCTGATTATACGGCTCAATTTGAGCCGGTTTCTGGTTCGATAACTTAATCTGCTTTCGTTGAGGAAATACGCTTACCTGTTACGAGATAAGTTGAAAAGTTAATTTGAAATTAAGTAGAGTATCGAGTGATTTAGTTCAATCTTTGGATTTTTTATAGGTCATAATTTAAGAGCTTTTTAAAATATCTAAAGGTAGTAAGATGATAGCGTTCAAAGTTTTTAGTATAGATTGTGAGGATAAAAGACCTTACTTAAAAACGTTGCTTAAGTTACCAAACGTCCCTTAACTACTGCACAATACAAAAAATTTGTACGCGAAAAAAAAAACACTTAGTAAGTAACTAAGCTCATTTAACGTTGAGCGTCAAGTGAGGCCAGATATGTCCATAATGAGCTTATGTACCCAGTACATAAGCAACAGGGCCCGATCTAGCCGCTCCAGGCAAAAAAATCATATTTTCTTGGTCACTTTATTATAATATATTGGTCTGCCTAAGCATTTACAGCCGCTAAAGTAGCATTTATTTATACCGGGTGTTAGTTTGAACACCGTTATCCTTCTAGGATATCATTGTACTCATCATTATGAACAACTTTTACTATGGGGCCAATCCAGAAATCACGAAAAAAAACAGCTGTTCCATACAAAAAGGTTCATCGATCTTGGACAAAATGTATGGAACAACAATTTCTTTCACCTGTCACTCTTACATAGATTAACATAAGAGCGACAGGGACACAAACAATATCGTGCTCTAGAATACGGGATCAGGCGCGTTAAATTATTTAAAGCACATCTTGTAAGCCGCGTATTTTGAAACCTCAATACGCAATGTCACCAACAGGTGTATGCAAAAGTGGGTCAAGACTCAAGAATTCATTTATTTTGCATGGAAATCGGCCTCCGCAACCCACTTTAATAATGAATTTCAATTTCTCTTTTGGTAATGTTAATAAAACAAGGGTTACTGTAAATTGATGAAGAAAAAATTAGACGCCGTAATCTGGGGTATTAACCGACTTCAAAAAGGCGGAGGTTCTCAATTCCTTTTTTTTTAAATATATTTGTTACCTGAGAACTCCGTCATTCATAAATGGATTTGAAAAATTAAATTCACAATTTTTTTAACGTATATATATTACTTTTCAGATTGGTCCCGTAGTTTCATCAAAATCAGTTCAGTAGTTTGGTTTTTAAATCCAAATAGCTGGAACACATATGTCATCCAAATAAACGAAATTGAAGTTGTTTTTTTTAAGTACTAGTAGTTATTTCTTCCGAAGAGGATTATGGCGTCGCACTTTGTGCATTTTTCAGTGTCAAGTATTTTAATATTTCCAGTTTTATGATGAGTTTCAGCCAAATGAGTCTTAGTCACAGCCAAAATCACACACAGTAAGTCACAGTCGAGTCCAATCAAGCTCTAACAAAGTCGTGGCAACTTTACTTCGAGCTTCTATGAAAGTCCTTTGTTTTTGTACTTTTAGTCACGAAAATTTGGATTTGGATAATTCATTTAAAATTAAAAATGCTGTTTTCAAATAAAATTACAGGGAGGATTTAAGGAGGGGTTAAGCTTGGTAGCGACGGCAATAACATTTCTATATACCTGGAAAAATCCAAAATCACGTATAAATTTTCGCTTTACTCTTGAATCAGTTAGGGTCTATTTATATTTTAGAAAAGTATGTTAAGAATACATGTCGAGGTAATTAAAGAACTCTTTTTAGATATTTTAATGGGCTCTTTCGTGAATTTTAGTAATTCGCTCGTGACGTTTTTATTCGACTACCAATTTTAATGAAGAGATGGACTAATGTAGCTAATTTGGGGAGATGGCGTTGTTTTAAACATATGACGCACGCGCGAGCTTTGTCACGATTAAAATGCATAGATGTGGTTTGTGTCACCAACAATTAGATTATTTATTATATATTATTGAGAGCTACTTACCATAGTGTAACGATCATAAATATACCTTAGAAGTCAGCTCCGACATACACATTACTAAATAAACATGCAAATGTTCACAACCACTATATACGCGTAAATGGTGTTTATGTTCATTTGGTACAATCCAATCGTAATTTTATTCGTGGTACCTCTAAACTGTTAGAAGAAAATAGTCACACAATGGGATTGGTTAGAATATAATAAGCTTTTTAATCACAATCCATATTTTCCGGCTATTTAGATTTATTCCTTTAATTGTGCTTTAAAAACTAAACTACTGAACCGATTTCGGTAAAATATACATTTATATGGGACCACCTCTGAAGTATCACCTATCAAACAAAAAAAAACATCAGAATCAATTCATAAAGGGCTATTTTCTGACAGCCATTAAAAAAATATACCTAGTTCATAAAAATCCGTTTGATGGCAATGAAGAGAGATGGCCCTGAATAGTTTTACTATCTTGTCTATGGTTTTAAAGATTTTAAACGAATGAAGCAAAGTAAAAAAGTCAAAAAATAAAAAGTAATCTTATTTAATTAATATCAGATCTGTCATGCGTTTTTTGTGGTTATTGTTTGTATAACAAAGTACTTGCCCATAGTATTTCTTAAGCTTTCGTTATTCCACGCAAATGAGTAAGTGCGCCTTGCCAATTAATTAATTACTATAAATAAAAATAACAATAGCTATCAGAAAAATATAATAACAATAACGTAACGTAACAATAACAATTTATCAATATTTTAACAATATGATACAAGATAACTTGGAAAAGCACTTCACCAACGAACGCAAACAGTGAAATGAAGCAGTGAAGGCGAGTGAACTGCTTTTTCACAAGAAAAATACCAAAAAAAGTGGGCCATATCTCGCCAGCGCCGTCTATCCTTTGGCTGTAGAACTACGTTTTGACAGCTGTCAGAAAACTTCCCATTGGCGGAGTAATCGCGAAACATACATACAAAAAAAGTACAGTCGTATTGAGAGCCTCCTTTTTTGAAGACTGTTGATAATCAACAAAAGACTAAAGATTATCTCCAAGACAAAATATAGCTTCTCTCAAAATTTTTTGCCAATTTATTTACCCCACCCCGATGCCTGAGTACGTTCATGGTATCAGTAGATGAACAAATTTCGAATACAAAGAGCTCCGTTGTTTCTGTGCAATTCATTTTTACAGCGCTGATTGTTTAGAATTGATTACGAGCTTTTGAATCCTAAATACGGTTGGGTAATTATAAAATGTTTCGCGCTCTAGAAAAGCGCCTGCTGTTTTTTGTTGTTGTAAAAATGTATAGAATATTTGGTTTAAAATGTTAGATTCATTTTTAAAATGTTAACTTGTATTGTTGGATTTCAATTCACCATTGTTTGTCAAGTCATCAGCCTGGGGGGTGGTAGTCGTAATCCCCACGCTTGGCAGGCGGCTTGGGGATGACAGAGTGCTCACCACCGTTAACCAAGACGATGCTGTTGCCCGTGCTCCGGTGGTTTCCGATGCAGTTTTAAGACATACCCAGATCCAGCATTAATTAATGACGTGAAAAATCGGTTAACTTGATCTACACCATCAATTGCAAAATGTGAAATGTAATTAATAGTTTATGTACGATGGTTAAACCGTTGGGAGTGGCTAGTATTTAAAAAATGATCATCCTATTCATCCACTAACCTTCATTTCCCACTGCTGGGTATAGGCTTCTCTCTTACTAAGTCATCTGCGTCGGTCCTGTGCTAATCTGGTCCTAATTGGACTCGTGCAACAACAGCAACTTATCACTACTCACCACTCATCAGTTGATTGTACCACTCATCAGTACTATTGGTCGTCACTACGCCTAGCAAAGTGATTGAATCAGCTGTTTTTTTTCAATTGATTGGCTGGTTTTTTTCAGGTTTTGCCCCAAAACAAACGTTGTTCACAATGACCTCCTTTCAGTTTAATACTACCGTTTCACATAACCCCTCATACCTATATTGTTACAAGTGAACGTGCAACATGGCTGAAGTGTATATTACCAAACCAACTTAAGTGAAGTTCAGTTACATACATTAATATCAACTTGAAGCGTTAAAGTGTTCCCTAATAGCCTGTTCGGAAAATAAACGAGCTTGAGTTGAATTTATCGCTCATTGCCTCGATACGGGAACTTTTATAGAGCAGCCTGTATTGTTTATACAGGCTGCTCCAAATATTAAACGCTAATTATTATTTGTTTGTAATTGTATAGGTGTTAGATATTTTATCAACATATAATAGCATCAACTTCAAACTTTAACGATTTGATGTTTTCTTTTAATTTTATAATGGGTCAACAAAGATATGGTCTACGATGAAGCACGCTTGAATAAGAGAAACCGAAACACTCGCGACTTAAAATTGCCCAGATTTTATCTATTGGGAAACATCCATTCGGAAAACCACTTGGATCATGTACAACCACTGAAGAGAGAAGTGAATAGAACTGAAATGTGACGGGCCGCGCTAGCCGGCATTAAGTGCAAATGCGCTTAATGACAATACTACCAATACACATGATTTTAAACTGAGAATACTCAAAAAAGACAATTTAAATAGACGCGTAGGAAACCAAACCACATTGCATCGTAATTAGATAAATTTTAATATGTTGCAAAATGGCATTTCGAGCGTTTTACTGCAAATGTGCGACCAAGCATTGGCATTTTTTCGTCTTAGTTTCTATACAATTATGTGTGAAACTGGCGACAGCGGTTTTCCATACAATTGTTTTATAACATTGTTTTGACAGCCGTTCTACCTAAGAAGTAGGGCTTTCGTTTTTCTGTGTGTACAACGCAGAGCGGCGGAGTACGTCGGCATTCAGGTATTGAACCTTGTATTCTCTGGAGCCTAACGGCCGGCCTAAGCGGCGATGGTTTGACGTCATAAGAGACGACATGAGGGCCAACCAACTCACCATGCAGGACGTGCAAACCGCGCAATGTAGATGAAATAGTAGGAAAGCGAACCCTGGCTTGAGCCTGGATGTAGTCACTAGGCAGAAGGAAATCTAATCTACATTTTCAACCGACTTCAAAAAAGGAGGTTCTCAATTCGACTGTATGTTTTTTTTTAATGTATGTTAAGCGATTACTCCAACAATTATGAACTGATTTTAATGTATTTTTGTTTGTTTTCTAAAGCGATTCAGTAGTTTGGTTTTTAAATCAAAATTACTAGAAAATATGAAGATGTCATCTACGTATTCGAAGTTGAAGTCGGTTGTTTTTTTTTAAAGCATATTATCTGCATGTAAAACATTCAAACAATGCAACTTAAATAATCAAATTATACCTTATTTTTGGTTCTGAAGACAAAGACATGTCGTACTATGCAAGTATTATATGACTCCGGTCAATGACTCCACTATTACACTCGTAGCGCAGCCAACTTTCAGTCGAAAGTTTTGGAATTTCAAGCGAACTGTTCCACTTATTTTGTACGTTGGTATAAAATTAAGGTTTGCATGAAATTGCTGGTTCAATTTCAAGGAGCTTTTATTAACCCAATTCATAGAGGATTGACTACAGACAGTTTAGATTAAATTGGGGTTTGTTATCCTGACTTTGGACCTGGGTATGTCCTAAAACTGCATCCAGTACCACCGGAGGACGGGCAGCAGCGTCCTCTCGGTTAACGGTGGTGAATATTCTGCGATCCCCAAGCCGCCTGCCAAGCGTGGGCATTATGGCAACACCTCCCTATTAAGAGGGACGCCCAGGCGTCCAGCAGTGGACGTTGTATGGTTGATGACGTGACGACACCTATATAATCTCTGACTAAGTTTATAGGTTTAGTTACTTTGTAATTTTGTAGAAAATAAATGATTGCAGCGATAGTTGGAAACCATACAAATTAAAACCCCATTGTCTCCATTCCAGTTTTTGCTTCAAAGGAAACTTTCCCCGGGTACTTTAAAGAATATTTTAATTCCGGAACGGCTTCTAAAATGCAAATCCCAGAATCTACATTTTCGAACAAAAATAGAGAACAAACTTCAGCTTAAATTAGGTATCTCGTATAATGTCTGCTCGGTCACCTAGCAAGCGGTCGTTGCACCCGCGTCGATGGCGCAGCGGTCGTTTACCTGCAACGGCGTTAGCTACGGCGTTATACTTCTACGGTGCTACGCTGCTACGGAACTATGGCGCTACGGCGCTACATTTTATGTTTTTTTATATTTTTGGTCGCATTTTGCCTGAATAATTTAAGTGTTGCCTAATGTAAGTGGCTTATTGTTTTCTATACGATCAACTTTTTAATTATTTTTTGTTTTATTTAAGCGGTAGTGTCCGGTTGCTACCGGTGACCTCTTTAAATTATTGTAAATGGAGCTATCAGGCCGCTGCCTATACTCCTCGAAAAAGGTCACCAGATGTTAAAAAAGCAAAAAAATACCGTTTCTTAAACTGTTTTTTTCTCATACTCAACATATAATACAAAAATTTGTCACAAAGACATAACAAAAATATGTTACCAAATAGTAATATCCAAAGATGAATAAAAGAAACGAGAGTCGTCGGATGCTGGGTACATCATGAGTTAACGATGTTATAAACATAGCGGATTAAACTTGAAACAAGATTGTCTCAGAAGCACACTCATATTACAGACTATAACTAACATTCAGCAACTTGCAGCGCTCTTTTATTTTTTTATTCCTTCAAGTGACGAGACGAGCAAGACGTTTGCCTGGTGGTAAGCGTCACACCTGCCACTAACAGTAACAGTGCCAGAACGCAATCCTGCGCCGCACTGTACTTCGCTCGTCACCCTGAGGTATTAGATGTTAAATCTCTTCATACCCAGTAATTTCTCTGGTAACATTGCCCTTCAAACCGGAACACAGTAATGCTAGCACACTACTGCTTGGCGGTTGAATATCTGGAAAAATTGTGGTACTACCCCAGGCAGACTCTGCAGTAAAGTCCTACCACTACAAGAAAGTAGCTCTGCAGTTTTACCTTCTTTTCTACCGGAAGCATTTTTTTAAAGGTTAAAATGGAGTTAAATGGCCGTATTTTTGATAGCGCCTTCTATGAAACATAATAAGGTTAAATGTAATGTGTTTAGTCAGCGAATAATATGTTTCCGGCACTCGGCTTCGGGCGTCACATTAACTTTGAAAATAGGGCTCAGCTTCTAAGGACTTACTTTTTAACATGATACCTTCACGCGCTCCTGAGGAAACAGTCTGATATGTCACAACTGAGAGATTCTATATATACCTATTTGTTTTTTTTAAAGTTTATGTCGAAATAGCTTCGTTGCTGCGTGAAAGACGTAGGTACAAACCAACAAACACAGAAATTTTATTTGTATCTTTTTATAGTACAAGTAACGTGTCTGACCACAGTTCACCCGATATTAAATAATGTTGTGGCCGAAATTGGTACTCGTAAACACATGTGGAAATGGGAATGAGAACCGGGATAATAGTAGGGATTGTTTCAACTACTTTTTGTCGGTAGGTATTGCGTGTATACCCATAGAGCAATCACGCTTACTAAAAAGCTTCTTCTTGCGGCGGCGTCGTGTGTCGGGTCGCCCTCTCCCCTGCAATATGGTTGAGGAGAGCGATGGCTGGCACATGCGTCAACTGTGGACGGGTGCTGCTTGCGGGAGCTGGACTGCTCGGAGTATACACGCAATTCTAGCAATAATTATGAAT